>OY728154.1:107424405-108102922 GCA_963277665.1 Viscum album
AAAATAAAAACAATTTGTCAAGAATTTGTGCCAAGACACTAGTTTGTATCTTGATACCTACCGATGCATCAAGGTGCTATAACGGGCTCTACCCATCCCTTACTATGTCCAATGCATTCCTCATATGAAAATATTGAAACATAACATAAACATTCGTATTAAAACTAGAATAAGAAATGTCAATACATTACCCATAAACCTTGAATGGTATAAAAATCACACATCTATAGTCAAACATATCATAACTCATTAAATAAAATATGGAATATTGTATTATAACAAATCAAACTCAATCAAGAATAATATCCAGTAAAGGATGTTGACATAGTTGAAAATGATCAGTAAAACTCTCTGAGAGAAATATCCCTTTTTGTTAAATCATTTAAAAGTCACACATTTAGAAAGTAATTCATTTAAAATAGATTTTTGAAGAAATTTTTCCCATACCACATTGAAACATTTTAATGGAATGATCATTTGAAATAATCATTTCCATAAAATTAAATCCTTCAAATCATTTTAAAAAAATGGGCGTTAATTAAAATATTAAGAAAAATAAATGATTAAAACATTTAAAATGCTGATATTGATAAATATTCCTATCCACAAAACTTTAAAATATTAATTTTTAATTTATTTTTGAAACATGGACATGGGTGATAAAATTTTCCCAATAAATACTTACACATAAACAATCTCAGATAATAATGAGACTGAGGAATTAACCCTTACCTTATACTTTCCTTTGGTTGAGGGTAATTTCAAACCCATGTATATTGAACATAGTATGTCAGTAAATTATTCCAGAACCATATTTATATTTATGTTATCATTAAAAATTCATTTATGACTCTATACTACCAATTTAATAATAATTTCCATGTTAAAATAACAGTTCGGGTAATAATTGCTTTTTTTTTTATCTTATGCGTTTTAACTAGTTATTCTTAGTCATATTAATTATATGATGATTTAATTGCTTCCATACTATAAAACATTATTTATGTATCACATATATTCAGAATATAAATATTTATAATAGATAGATATGTGAAATGGAAACACCGTTCATGGACACAGTAGTCCGTACGTACATTTCAACGTTGTTTCCTTTTTCTTATCGTACAGTATGAAAGTAAGTAAATTTAATATATTTTTCTAAATAAATATATATTGTTCGAGTAGAAATATTATTTAATATATTTTATAATTTATAAATATATATATTTGTATAAAAATTCTTCATGGGTGATCATTGAAAATGAATCTCATTGCGTAGTGGAGACGGTAAGCCGTACATACGCATGAGTGAAAATATCAATCTATCGATGAAAAATGGGGTTAAATTGGATGGTATATTATATATAAAGAATTATTAACATTTCATATTAATTATTTATAATAATTATACTAATTATTATTCCCATCCAAATAATGTAGTGTTGAGTAACATGCTACATCACAACGTAGAGATGGTAAGCTGTACGTACGCACATATGGTGGCATTGTCATTCATAGGATGGATAGAATAATGAATATAGTTTTAACATATTTATAATAACATATAAGTATGTATAAGGCACTAGATTTATTATTATTTTTATATAAATAGCAAAGAAATATGAAGTGGAAGGAAAAAAGAACATTAAAAGAGGTGATGACATAATTACCTCTTCTTCGGGTGCTTCTTTTTGATTTCAACAAACGGGCTCCATACGTCCGCTTTCTGATCAAAGTAAGGACTCTAAGTTGAATTTAGGATAGTTAAGAGGATATTTGAGCTGGGTGTGGCCGAGAAAAATGGCTTTGGAGGTGTGAAATTAAGATAAGGGGAAGTACACTTTTATAAGAGAGGTGAGGGTCACTTTAGGAAAAGCTTGAAATATTATTTTAGTATAAAATATTTTTCGGTTTCTAATGTTTCCAAATAGATTTATTTCGAGTATAAGGTGGGTATGGGTCTAAATACCTTCAACCAACAGGTTTTAGACATGTTTAGGTCACCATATTAACCTTATCTTTTAGATTTAACTCTTAGTTAAATAGTTTAACATTTATCATGTCTTCTAATATTATTATAATACATGGTTAATAAACTTAATATAAGATGAAAAGAGAATATAAATACATCAATTAATGATATATGTATAATTATATAAGATATTTGTAAGAACCATAGATTTTTAGGAATATTATATCATTTAATAATTTAGTATTTTATTTAAAAACTCATTTAAGTCAATTTGACACTATTTAGTATTTGGTTTTTTTGAAAGTAAAAGAAACATGTTTAATTAAAACAAATAAATTAAATAAATACTAACATGTCTTATTAACCTATAAAATTAGTTTAACTCTTTAAAAGTCTCAATTTACATTTATTAGTATATTTATTATATCAATTATTTTAATATATCATTAATAAGGTAATTACTGCATCATTTTGTCATAAATAAATATAATTATTTAATTTCTAAAAATTATATATAAAACTTCCATGATGTAGGAAATAATTTTATCTTTCTAATTAATATTTATAGTAGAATTTATCTTATGTATAACCCTATATTATAAATGGTTTAGTTATTAAAATTTTAATTTAACACTTTTAACTCTTCATTAAATAAAATAATAATAAATGTCATAATCTAATACAAGTGGATAAAAAGTATAATATTATATTTATAAGGATGATTTTGTTTGAAATAAACTTATCCAATAGAATTATGACATTTTTTAGGGTAATTATAATATTATTTTTATCTTTAATTACCCTATTTAATTTTAACCCTGGTAAATAAAATTCAAAACTTCGTATTCACCAAAAATTATATTCATCATATTGAACCACATTTTACTTACTAATGTCAATCGTGTTTCTCAGATTTTTTATATTCAATTCATAGAAGTGGTAAAATTATGTTTTATGCAAATTTGCAAATGTTCGTCGAAGGTGGGTAAAAGGCGTTAAATAGTTCATTAAAATTTTTTATATCAAATATTATTAAAAAATGACTCCAATAGAATAAATTGAACTAATATAGGTATTGGGTATCAATTTTTACTCGAAAATAAATTTAAATAAAAATGATAATTATTTAAATTAATGTTAGTTTTTATGTACTATGTAGTATTTTTCATTATTCATCAAAAATTGAATGTTTTCAGAGAAATACCAAAAAAACTTCTTAAGGTAATTTTGATATTAAAAATTCGAAAATTAAGTATATTTTAACAAATTAAAAACATATAAGATACATTAAATAATGTAAAATTAATCCATGTTGTCAAAAACTAAAAGTGGGTTTTTGAGAAGTAAAAACTGTTAAAATATTGATATGTGATTATGTCGAATTTAAATGTGAAATTACATACAATGACCAATATTAGATTAAATGAAAAAAATATTGTATAATTATACATAAAAACCATACAAATTTATAATTTAACACTATAAATTCTTTCTATTAAAAATGTTGTTTTTAATTAAAAGTTAGTTTGTTTCACTATTCATCAAAATATGAAGTTATCAGAAAAGTATAAAAAATTTATCAAATATAATTTTTTTCCCAATTCTAAAGAATAGTTTAATTCCATTAAATTGAATATATAAAAGTATCAAATAATTTATTTAAAAATGGATCTCCATTAAAAGGTGGAAAAAATAGCATTTTTTGAAAAATACTTCTTTTATCTGAAAATTGAACGTGTCCTTATATTATGGCTACGAAACAAAAAAGATGAATGTTAAAATTATATAGGATATATATAAAATTCAAAATTTGGTTAATACTATTCATAACTACTTTTTAAACGGATAGTTTGATAGGTCGAGATGCATTTGAACATAGTGTTGCCTATAGTAGAACCTATTGAATTACTTTAAAGAGATAACTTACAATGAAATCTTGGTGTGTTACATTATACCCTACTTCAATAAATTTAATCTATTCAAATTGTAATTTATCTTCAAAAATTAATGTTTGAAGATAGAAAATACCTTTGTGGAATACCCACATCGGAAATATGGTAGATAAAATTTAGTCTTAATAAGAGGGAAATGGAAATGAACAAGTCACCAAAAAATTATGATTTTAAATAAGAGAAAATTGGTGGAAATTAGAGATACATAATTAGAGTAAAAAATTAAATATTTATAGGAAGTGATTAAGGTCATCAATCATAACAAAATGAACAATAAATGGAAAATTGAGGGCCTCAAATCCATAAATTTATGATGATTTAAAGTATAATAGGTTCAACAAAACATATGGTATTATGATAACACATTTTTTAGATACATTATTTTTTTAAGAGGAGGGATTAATTTAATATCAATATAAGAGCTCAATAAAACACACTTGATTTCATTACCGGTCATAATCATATTCTCATCATTTGGTTGTGCTTTGATCAATTTTCACTTCATCCCTTACACTAGGAAATGAATGTTCAAAAATAAATTTCTTACACACGATGCACATTTGATAAATCATAAGGTCCACAAGTATTCGACTAATACTATAATGTTTACTGAAAACCAAACGGTTAGGTCAAAGTATTAAATAAATCATACATTAACCTCAAACAAAATATCAAGTGTTAAACTTACTCAATTCCAACCTTTAGACTTATCCAAAATACTTGTGTCCAAACTCAGAGTCCAAAATTTTATAAGGAAGGTCAACATAACATAAATAAGATCTCTTTTATCACATAACAACATGTGAATACCTTTATCAAGTATTCTATTAAAACATTAAAACAACCCGAATTACCATAAAACCTTATTTGAATAGGTATGTAATTCCTTTTTCCTTCTATAAAACATAGAATACTGGATATACTCCATAAATCTAAAAATGTTGTAATCCTCTACAATGATAGAATAAACATACCATTAATTAGTTCCAAGGTAGCCAATAATATCCAATATACTTTATCCAAATCAATTATATCTTATTCCAAAATCACTACCTCAGTATCAAGACCATATTAAGGTTTATCTTTCTCTCAACAATATATTTTCCAAAAAGTTTAACCAGCTATTCAGTCACTTTTCTTGGTACCAGATAATCTCAAATCCTTAATGAAATAGTATTGGACAACAATCCTTATATACTCTATATTTCTTATAACTTGTAAATCATTAATACAATACTCAAATGACACAATTATTTAATAAACCATTATGAACACTAATCATTCCTCTTTATCTACCGTAGTACCAAAACTTGACTATTATCTAATAGAATCATTTAAGGTATACTTTGATGATTGGTACATTGATTCACGTAGCATCCCAACTCCTTGTGAATGAAACATTGTACATTTGAAACCTTTTTCTTACCCTTGAAATCATGAACTTCGTGCCCTTTTCTCTACTCTTTTAACAAACTCTCATTCCCATGAAACATTCACTAAGGTGATTCTTTCAATAGTTATCACCTGTGGGAAAATCCTTCTTTCACTTCTTCCCTTTATCCATCTTTTTCTCTGCCATCCTCTTCTTCTCTTTCTTCCCTTCAAAGCCATTTGACTCAGATAATTCATTACTTATATTATTAACACGTGATAGTATTTCTTCATATGATGAGAATATGTGGTAGACTATTTACCTTCTAAATGTTGGCTTAAGACCATGAAATATATGGTCCTTTTACTCTTTGGATCATTCATATTTCTAGAGTTCTCATTCCTTCTATTGGGTGCCATTTATAAATGATGAAATACACTAGGTTAGATCATATCATAATTATAATCAAAAAACAAGAAAAATTATGAACATTAATTGAAGATATTTATACATCTAGTATCATAATCATAAAAATGGTTTCATTTTTGACATATTAACTCAAAAATAATTCATAATGGTTTGTAAAAAAATGTGAATTATCCTGACCATATCGCCCAGAAGCGTCAAACTAGGTGTACAGTAAGGCTAGTTGTCATGTACCAGGATACCCCGGGTTAAGTTTGAAACTGCTTGTTAGAGTATTTTCTCCTAGGTACATTTTTTCTAGAACCACATCCACTTGTGGTATAAATACATGGATTTAATGCTTGGAAAACCCACATAATATCTACATTACCAAAAAATTTTGTTTTTCTTCCATTCTAATCCTCAAAGTCTATTTTAGGGTAATGTTTCCTAATCACAATTTATCTAAATCTATTCAAAGGTTGTTGCTTAACTTCATTTGATACAAAATATAATTCCCTGACCCTAGAAGCCCAGAACCCATGCATTATTTTAATACATTGAAATGATTAGAAGGAATCATATCCTAAAAGACTGATTGGTTTATCAGTCTTAAAAAATAGATTACATACATGAACGTTACATTACACATTCAAACATAAAACCGAACAAAAACAATCCTTTTACAATGCCATTATTCCCCTAGATTAACCCTGTATATCAATCATAATACACTTTTTTGGAATCTAGGGAAAACAAAACATAAGAAAGGGGTGGGATCAGATGCTCAATAAGGGTAAATAATTTAGCAAAAGCTATAAAATTTTAAATAAATATGTGTAATAAAAACATCTTTTAAACATAAACATGGACATAATATGGAAAAAATAAACCAATCATTACCATATAAACATGAACATGGATATTCTACTAGTCGAATAATCACATGTAATAACTAATTTCATAATAATGGAATGCATAATGTCGGACATCATAACCACATAGTCAAGGCCTCATACCAATATTAAAAATAAAAAGTTTGTCAAGGCCTTGTGCCATGAAATTAGTTTTTCTAATGAGACCTACTGATGCATTGAAAATCTATAGCCATCTCCACCTATTTCTTACTAAGTCCAATGCATTCCTCATATGAAAATGATGAAACATAACATTAACATTTAATTTAAAACTAGAATATGAAAAGTCAATACTTTAACCATAAACCATGAATGTTATAAAAATAGCACATCCACAGTCAAACATATCATATGTCATTAAACACAATAGAGAATATTGTATTATAATAAATCAAACTCAATCAATAATAATATCTAGTAAATGATTTTGACATAGTTGAAAATGATTAGTAAAACTCTTTAAGAGAAATATCCCTTTTTGTGAAATCATTTAAAAGTCACACATTTATAAAGGAATTAATTTAAAATATACCAGAAAAGCTCAGCTAGTGGATAACCCCCTAACCATTTATTAAAGTAAATGAAAAGTACACTAGAAAATCATCAAAAGGCAAAAAGAAAGGAACTTACATGTCACAAAACCCATACCCTTCTCCATAATCCTCCTCCACTGTGGCCATTTCGCATTCCGAGCGTTCATAATTCCTCAAGACCTTAGCATATTTCCTTCATAGATTCATCAACTCCAAGGATAAGAGGTCCTCGTACCACCAGAGGACCCAGTGACTAACGGCTTTGGAAAATAGGATTAATCTTTCTTTGACTTGTGTCGTGGAGGGGCAATCAAGACTTCTTGACCCCACTCACCTTCGCATTCCCGCCTTGGACCAAATCACTAAAAGAAGGCTTGATCGTACCTCCATAATTTTCTTGATCACTCTCATAGCAATCCCCCAACTTCCCATGGATAATAACATGTTGAAAGTTATCATTCCCTCTACGACGCTGCTGGAATTGACCGTTGGTGTCAATCACAGCAAGGCACCGTGGCTGTTCCGGGGACTCTGAATGAACTAAAGTTCCTTGTAGCATATCCTTTGACCCATTGCCTCCCTCCTGTGAAGGAGCCTCATGCTGCATCTCAATCATGGAAGTTCCCTCCTCTACCAACTCCTTTTCCAACTCCTAGAACCAATTGGAAGTAGAAACTGTGAAGCCCACCTCCCCATCAATCACAACCCTTCCTTGCACCCCATTACTAACATCTGAAACCTCCATAGTATCACTGCATCTGTCAAAATCATCCAGCATTCCATTTACCACAATTACTGCTTCCTTGCACCAATTTCTAGCCTTTTCAGTAGGTATCGACACACACACCTCATGCTGCAACTCCCTCACAACAATGTTTGCACCTATAGTACCTCCCCCTTCACCAGAACCAGAATCCTCCTTGGTATTAGCATGACACAACCCATCACCCAAATACAGGTCATGTCGAATCTTGATGAACACAGCAGACACATCAGGATTCGAAGGGGCCTCTGCAAAGTTCTTTAAAGGCACTAAAGACCACTTCTCCTCCACAGTTCCAGAAGCCACACCCCCAGCAGGCACCAATCTAAACATGGAGGAATCGTCCAACCTCTCATTACAGTTATAGGACCTTATTTTTAGCACCTCAGAGCGACAGTTCGACGCCATATTCCCCAAATTATAGCAGGTGTTACAGTATCCTACCCAAGATTCGAAAATCACGGGCTGCCTCCATCTAAACTCCTCACCAACAGTGATACAAACCCAATTGACCGCGGGCCTTGCAACGTCCACCTCCACACAGAGACGAGGATTCACCGGATGACTTACAGTGGATGTACGAACATCAAAACATAGAAAGCTCCCCACCATATTACCAATCATGTGAATAATTTCAGGATTTTGAAACGGAAGAGGGAGCTGTGGAAGACTGACGCATGCCACAGTGGTTGACGGATCACGATTCAGGTTTAAATCAAACGACCAACGAAGGAGGAAGAACCAACATCCGTTGCATCTACGAGGGGCACTGGACTAGGCACGGATCAAATCATCCTTCGAGGAAAAGCAAATCATGAATTGGTGACTATCAAGAATCCCAAAAACAGCACGCTCTTGCAAATCCCACTTTTCGAAGATGAAACGGTCTAAATCATCGACCAAGGGCCTTCTCCGATCAAATCGTGCTACCAGAGTTAAATCCAAGTGACTCAAAGCTTCAAAGAACTCGGATGAAGAGATCAGTAGCTGAGGATCACCCTGATGAATATCAAGAACTTTTGGGTATAAATACATTATCGGGAAATCCGGAAGGTAGCTAGGGTTTGAGAAAGGAATGAAAGGCTTCCGCAGTGTTGGGGGCTGTGAGACCCGGTCCTTCCGCGGTTTGAGAAAAATAAATGATTAAAACATTTAAAATTATGATCTTGATAAAGAGTCCCTTCCACAAAAAATTAAAAATATTCATTTTATTTTTTTTAGGAAACACGGACATGAGTGATAAAAATGTCCAAGTAAATACTTAAACATAAACAATCTCGGATAAAAATGAGACTGGGGAATTAACCCTTACCTTATACATTTATTTGGTTAAGGGTAAGTTTAACCTCTTGTATATTAAACATATTATCTTAATAATTTATACCATAACCATATTCATATTTATGTTATCATTAAAGATTTATTTGTGACTTTATAGAACCAATTTAATAATAATTTCCATGTTAAAAAAACATTTCAGGTAATAATTGCTGTCTTTATCGTACGTGTTTTAACTATTTATTCATAATCATATAACTTATATCATGATTTAATTGCTTCCATAATATAAAACATTATTTATGTATCACATATACCCAGAATATAAATATGTATAAAAGATAGAAATGTGAAATGGAAACACTGTTCATGGAGATAGTAGTCTGTACGTACGTTTGAACGTTGTTTCTGTTTTCTTATCATATAGTATAAAAGTAAGTAAATGGAATATATTTATCTACATAAATATATATTGTTATAGTAGAAATATTATTTAATATATTTTATAATTAATAAATATATATATTTGTATAAAAATTCTTAATGGGTGATCATTGAAGATGAATCTCATCGCGTAGTGGAGATAGTAAGCCGTACATACGCACGGGCGACAATATCAATCTATCGATGGTAAAATGGTGTTACATTAGATGGTAAATTATATATATAGAATAATTAACATTTTATGTTCATTATTTATATTAATTATACTCATTATTATACCCATCCACATAATGTAGTGTTGAATAACAAACTACACCACGACGTGGAGACGGTAAGTCGTACGTACACACATATAGTGACTTTGTCATTAATAGGATGGATATAATAGTTAATATAGTTTTACCATATTTATAATAATATCTCAGTATGTATAAGGTACTGGAGTTATTATTATTTTTATGTAAATAACGAAGAAATATGACGTGGAAGAAGAAAAGAACGTTAAAAGAGGTGATGAAATAATTACCTATTCTTCAGGTGCTTCCTTTTGATTTCAACAAAAGGCCTCCTTCGGTCATATTTATGATCAAAGTATGGAATCTAGGTTGAATTTAGGTTAGTTAAAAGTATATTTGAGCTGGGTTTGGCAAAGAAGAATGACTTTGGTGGTGTGAAATTAAGAGAAGGGGAAGTACACTTTTATAAGAGAGGTGAGGGTCACTTTAGGAAAAGCTTGAAATATTATTTTATTATAAAATTTTTTTCGGTTTCTAATAGATCCAAATATATTTATTTCAAGGATAAGGTGGGGATGGGTCTAGATCCCCTCATCCAATAGGTTTTAGACATGTTTAGGTCACTATATTAACCTTATCTTTTAGATTTAACTCTTAGTTAAATAGTATATCTTTTATCATGTCTTCTTATATTATTATAATACATGGTTAATAAACATATTATAAGATGAAAAGTAAATCTAAATACATTCATTAATGACATATGTATCATTATATAAGTTCTTTGGAAGAACCATAGATTTTTAGGAATATTATATCATTTAAAAATATAATATTTGTTTTAAAAACTCATTTATGTCAATTTGACACTATTTAGTATTTTGTTTTTGTGAAAGTCTAAAAAACTTGGTTAATTCAAAAAATACATTAAATCAATAATAACATGTTTTAATAACCTATAATTTTATTTTAATTCATCAAAAGTCTCAATTTACATTTATTGGGAAATTTATAAAATCAGTTATTTTAATATTTCATTAACAAGGTAATTAGTGCATCATTGTGTCATAAATAAATTTAATTATTTAATATCTAACATTTATAAATAAAATAACATGAAGGAGGTAATATTTTTATCTTTCTAATTAATATTTATAGTCGAATCTATCTTATGTATAACCTTATATTAAAAATGGTTTAGTTATTAAAATTTTAATTTAACACTTTTAACTCTTCATTAAATAAAATAATAATAAATGTCCTAATCTAATCCAAGTGGATAAAAAATGATCATATTTTATTACTAAGGTTTATTTTGGTCGAAATAAACTTATCCAATATAATTATGATAGGTGTTAGGGTAATAATAATATCATTTTTACCTTTAATTACCCTATTTACTTTTAACCGTGGTAAATAAAATTCAAAAGTTACTATTCATGAAAATTATTATCATCCTATTGAATGAAATTTTACTTAATGATGTTATCCATGTTTCTCAGATTTTTGAAATTCAATTCATAGAAGTGGTAAAATTACATTTTATGCAAATTTGCAAATATGCCAAGAAGGTGGATAAAAGGCGTTAAATAGTTCATTAAAATTTTATATATCTAATATTATTATAAAATGACTCCAATAAATTAAATTAAACTAATATAGGTATTATATATCAATTTTTACTTTAAAATATATTTAAATAAAAATAATAATTTTTTAAATAAAAGTCGGTTTTTTTGTACTATGTAGTATTTTTAACTATTCATTAAAAATTGAATGTTTTTAGAAAAATACCAAAAATAAATCCTAAGGTAATTTTGATATTAAAAATTAAAAAATTAATTCTATTTTACTAAATTAAAAACATATAAGATACATTAATTAATTTAAAATTAATTCCCGTTGTGAAAACCTAAAAGCGGATTTTTGAGAAGTAAAAACTATCAAAATATTGATATGTGTTTATGTCCAATTTAAATGTGAAATTATATCCAAATACCAATATTAGATAAATTGACAAAAATATAGTATAATTATACATAAAAACCATTCAAATTTATAATTTAACACTATAAATTATTTATATTATAAAAGTGTTGCTAATTAAAATCTAGTTTGTTTCACAATTCATCAAAATATGAAAGTTATCAGAAAAGTATCAAAAATTTATCCAGACTAAATTTTCATTTCCCACTTCTAAATAGAAGTTTAATTTAACTAAATTGAATATATAGACATATCAAACGTTTTATTTAAAAATGTTTCTCCATTAAAAGGTGGAAAAACTACATTTTTTGAAAAATACGTTTTTATCTAAAAATTAAATTTGTCCTTATATTATGTCTAAGAATAAAAAAGATGAATGTTAAAATTATATAGAATATATATAAAATTAAAAATTTGGTTAATAATATTCATAACCACTTTTTAAACGGATAGTTTGATAGGTCATGATGCACTTGAACATTGTGTTGCGTGTAGCACAAGCTGTTGGATTACTTTAATGAGATAATGTACTATGAAATTGTGGGGTGTTACATTCTCCCCTACTTAAATAAATTTCATCCATGAAATTTTAAATTGTTCTTCAAAAATAAAATGTTGAATACACCAGAAAACTTTGTGGAAAACCCACATCGGAAATATGGTTGATAAAATTTAGTCTTAATAAGAGGAAATGGAAATGAACAAGTCACCACAAAATTGTGATTCTGAATAGGAGAACATTAGTGGAAATTAGAGACATATAATTGGAGTAAAATATTAAATATTTATAGGGATTTATTGAGGTCATCATTCAAAAACAAATGAACAATAAATGGAAAATTGAGGGCCTTAAAGCCATAAATCTATGATGATTTAAATTATCATTGGTTCAACAAAACATATGATATTAGGATAAAACATTTTTTAGATACTTTATTTTTTTAATAGGAGGGATTAATTTCATATCAATATAAGAAATCAATAAAACAAAATTGATTTCATTACCTGTCACAATCACATTCTCACCATTTGGTTATGCTTTGATCTATTTTCACATCATCCCTTACACTATGAAATGAATGTTCAAAAATGATTTTTTACACTTGATGCACATTTGATAAATCATAAGGTCCAAAAGTATTCGATTAATACTCTAATGTTTACAGAAAACCAAAAGGTTAGGTCAAAGTATTCAATAAATCATACTTTAACCTCAAACATAATATCAAGTTTTCAACTTAATCAATTACAACGTTTAGACTTATCCAAAATACTTGTGTCCAAACCCAAAGTCCAATATTTTATAAGGAAGGTCAACATAACATAATGAAGATCTCTTTTATCACATAACAACATGTGAATACCATCATGATGTATTCTATTATTACATGCTAACAACCTAAATTACTATAAAACCTTATTTGAAGAGGTATGTAATTCCTTATTCCTTATGTAAAACATAGAATACTCGATATACTTCATAAATCAAAAAATGTTCTAATCTCCTGCAATGATGGAATAAAGATTCCATGAATTAGTTCCAAGGTAGTCAATAATATCAAATATACTTTATCCAACTCAATTGTCTCTTATTTCAAAATCACTACCTATGCATCAAGACCATATTAAGGTTTATCTTTCTCTCAAAAATATATTTTCCAAAACGTTTAACAAACTATTGAGTCACTTTTCATGGTACCACACAATCTCAAATCCTTAATGAAATAGTACTAGAGTACAATCCTTATATACTCTATAATTCTTATAACTTGTACATCATTAATAAGATAATTAAATGACAAAATTATTTAATAAAAAATTATGAACACTAATCATTCCTCTTTATCTGCAGTAGTACCAAAACTTGATTTTTATCTAATAAAATCATTTGGGGTATACTTTGATGATTGGTACATTGATTCACATAGCATCCCAACTCCTTGCGGATGAAGCACTGTATATTGGAAACCTTTTTCTTACCCTTGTAATCATTAAGTTGGTGCCCTTTTTCTCCACACTTATAACAAACTCCCATTCCCATCAAACATTTACTAAGGCGATTCTTTCGATAGTTATCACATGTGGGAAGATCCTTCTTTCACTTCTTCCCTTTATCCATATTTTTTTTCTGCCATCCTCTTCTTTTCTTTATTCCCTTCAAAGCCATATGACTCAAATAATTCATTACTTATCTTATTAACACATGATAATATTTCTTCATATGATGATAATACGTGGGAGACTATTTCCCTTATAAATGTTGGCTTAAGACCTTGAAATATATGATCCTTCTTACTCTTTGGATCATGCGTATTGCTAGAGTTCTCATTCCTTCGATTGGGATCCATTTGTAAATGATGAAATACACTAGGTTAGATCATATCATAATTATACCAGAACCATATTCATATTTATGATATCATACTTGATTCATTTATGACTTTATACTACCAATTTACTAATAATTTCCATGTTAAAATAACATTTCGAGTAACAATCGCTTTCTTTAACCTATGTGTTTTAACATGTTATTCTTAATCGTATCACTTATATCATGATTTAATTGAATCCATAATATAAACAATTATTTATGTATCACATTTTTTCTGAATATAAATATGTATAATAGATTGATATAAGAAATGGAAACACCGTTCATGGTAATTGTAGTCTGTACATACGCATGAACGTTGTTTCCATTTTCTTATCGTATAGTATGAAAGTAAGTAAACATAATATATTTATCTACATAAATAAATATTTTTCTAGTAGAAATATTATTTCATATATTTCATAATTAATAAATATATATATTTTTATAAAAATTCTTGATGGGAGATCATTGAAGATTGATCTAATCGCGTAGTGGAGACGGTAAGCCGTACGTACGTACAAGCGACAATATCAATCTATAGATGGTAAAATAGTGTTGAATTGGATAGTATATTATATATACAGAATAATTACCATGTTATATTCATTTTTTAATTTAATTAGACTCATTTATATACCTATCATAATAATGTATTGTTGAATAACAAACTACACCACGACGTGGATACAGTAAGCCGTACGTATGCACCTATGGTGAATTTTTCATTAATATGATGGATAGAATAATGAATATAATTTTACAATATTTATAATAACATCTATGTTTTTATAAGGTACTATAGTTATTATTTTTTTATTGAAATAACAAATAAAGAGGAAGTGGAAGAAGAAAATAACTTTAAAATAGGTGATGAAATAATCACCTCTTCTTCGGGTGCTTCCTTTTGATTTGAATAAAAGGGCTCCATATATGGGATTTCGGATCAAAGTAAGGCTATAGGTTGAATTCATTATAGTTGGGATGATATTTTAGCAGGGTTTGGCTGAGAAAAATTCTTTGGAGGTGTGAAATTAAGAGAAGGGGATGTACGCTTTTATAAGAGAGGTGAGGGTCACTTAAAGAAAAGTTTAAAATATTATTTTATTATAAAATCTTTCCTAGTTTAAAATAGATTAAAATAGATTTATTTTGAGGATAAGGTGGGTTTGGGTCGAAATCCTCTCAAAAAATAGGTTTTAGACAAGTTTATGTCATTGTTGACGCTCATTTCCGTCACATAGTCTAAATGAATGAAAAGGGAAATACCTTGAACAAAGAAGATTCATCCTTTGAAAAAATATCAATAATTGACAAAGGAAGGAAGAAGAAGAACATTTCTCAAAGGTCGCACAAGTTCTACAATGGTCACGCAAGTATACTTGCGTGCCTCAATGGTCGCGCAAGTACACTTGCGCGCCGATGTTGGTTGTGCAAGTGACTTGTGTGCCGATGTTGGTCGTGCAAGTGACTTACGCACCCTAAATGATAACCACCCGAGGTCTTCTCTTGCCTATAAATAGCCCCCGTGGGCCCCCTATTTCGGGAGGATTTTTTCCAGAAACTCAGATTTGAGCTCCCGACGCCCTAGTCTCTTCTGAAATCTTCCGAAACACTTTTAAGGTAATTTCTTACCTAGAAAGGAAGATCTAAAGAGGGGGAGGAAGGCCTAAGTGTTGAAACTCACCAACACTTGCGTGCCTGTGTGGCCAGCCCTTAAGGGAAAAGGGCCACAATTGCGCGTCGCCTTACTCCTTCAATAGATCTTGCGCACCCCTCTTTTGGAAGAACCTCAAGAGGATTCTAAAGGCTTTAATGAAGAGTCACTCAAGTATTACCCTGCTAGTTAATAGTCTCTCAAGTACATCATGTGTCGCGTAGGCGTATACCTGCGCGACCAAAACTTGCGCGCCCACGCAGTACCTACGCGCCTGCCAGGACTTGCGCACCCCTGCCTTTTTGGGTGCCTTTCTTGCCCATTTCACCCCTCTTAAGCCATTACACCTTTCCTATTCAAGATTCAGTCTTCAAGACACTCTTCAAAGCCATTTTATGGCATGAGTTCTTGATTTGACTTCCTTATCTGAAAGGAATTTTGTGGAATATCTCTCAAAACCTAGTGATTTACACATCATTATGTCACTAAAGATTTAGATTTCATTCATTCGTCCTCATCCTTTATGATGAGAGAATCCTTAACGTGGGTCTCCTTTTCAGGAATAATCCCCAGTTATAAGTCCTATAATATGGGAATCCTCTTTAGGAGTAAGCCCCAAGTCCCTTAATTTTTGGGCATCCTCTTAGGAGTAAGCCCCATATCCCCTAAACTGGGCTTCCTTTTCAGGTGTAAGCCCCAGTCTCAAACTTGGGCATCTTCCTTAGGAGTAAACCCCAATTCTTAAAATTCCAAAATCTGGGCATCCTCCTTAGGAGTAAGCCCCAGTATCCTAATTTGGGCATCCTCCTCTGGAGTAATCCCCAAACCTTAATCCCTAATCTGGGCCTCATTTTCAGGAGTAAGCCCCAATCTTAATTTCTCTTAACCAGTCCTAATTTACCTTTGATCTGGATTCCTTTTTAGGAGTAAAACCCAATCATAAGTCTTCTCCTAATTTGGGCCTCCTTTTCAGGAGTAAGCCCCAAGTTAGAGTATTCAAAATCTCCATGAAGCACATATACCTTTATGGACCATGTTCCTGGATTTATTTCCTAACGTAAATCCTAACCTTCATTTTTCTGGGCAGTCATACATACATAAGCCCTACATTATTTCTTATGATTTCATCTTTCATGGCACAATTGTCTAATTTTTACCAATACCTCTGGTTTCTCACACCGATCATGACTCACTTGAGCTTAGAGTGTAAAAGTAATTGCGACATCCTTCTTTGAGCCATCAATCATAAACATCATACTCCCTTACTCGAACTACGTGAGTTCTGATTCCTTTTCTAAACAAAGGATACATAGGTAGCCCTTCTACGGGTTCGATCCCAACTCTAAAATAATCCATGTCCTTCTGAATGACAATAAACGTCAACTTCCCCACTAAGTGGCTTTAAAACCATCATGGCCATCATAATGACCAAGAGACTTCTGTATAAATGTGTCGAAGGGTACCATTGACCAAGAACCTCTAACAAATACAGATGATTTTCTGTCGATGAAGAACCTCGAATACATACAATAGATTCTCTAAATTTCCTACATATTTAATCATTGATTGTTAGATATGAAGGAAAGCTCATTTTGTACTTGGTAATGTAATAAGGATTCACGAACATAACTTAAATCTATAAAGAGAGTCTCGAAGTAGACAATAATTCCCCTAAAAAAGGTGTGATGAGCCCGACCTCCCATCCCCTCGACCAATGCCAATTCCTAAGCCTCATCAATCCACAAACTAATGAGAAACTACCTTTGGAAAGTAGGTTTGAATGGATGTGGAATCATTGGATGTTTTCGGTTCTACGAACAAACCCGTTAGAAACTGATCCGAACGTTTGAACCTCCAATCAAGGCGGTCATCCCCGGATTCCGAGGGAAACAAAAATGGTGAACCCAAAATGAATCCTTTACCAAGTTGAAATAATGTTTTACCCATTTGTTAGGCCCCTATTTAAAACTCAATGAGAGGGCCAACAAAAACAATCATTGACATATGTGCTCATCCAAAATATGTAGTGGATGAATTTATCTTGATTACGTCTATTATATCAAACATGCACTCTTTTTCCAATATCTTCTAAATTTCTAGAATGGCTGCTCTCAAGTTCACATCTGTGAATACTACTACTGCAAATGCCACTACTGCTACTCCGGCTAGATCGTCATCCACTCTTAGGACGATATCACCTACTCAGCGTCTTCAACGCTGGGTATCAAACGCACTAGTTAAGGAGTACCATCAACACGGTACCATCCAAACTCTAGAGGCTGCCTAAAAATCCCTCCAAGTAAATAACTCACATCGGTCGTCTGGACAACGGTGACCAATGATCAAGAAACAGGCGGTGCTGACTACCATCTCCAATCGTTTCGGGTTGTTATCCCCGGAACTCAATCACCATTCACTCCCTTATTTTGGGGAGGTGAATGATCAGGTCACTCAGGACCTTAATTCAAACAGACAAGAGTACTTCCTGAGGGCTCCCACCAACAATCGCCGCCAGACTCGTGTGGCAGTGCGCCCTCAACATGATGAGGGTACCGACTCCAGGCATTCAGCTCAGGTTCCTCGAACCCGACCAAGCAAGACGAACCACCAGAGGCGAAATCCGGTCAACAGTGTGCAGGTTCTCATCTCGGTCATCTCCAGAGAAGTCCACCAACCTAACTTGGTGGCAAGCAACGAGCATGCACATACACCTGCCCGATTTAATTCTGCTGTCCAGCAGACTCCTCTGGCAGCATCACACCAATCCCGCCTGGCAATTCTGGCGGAGTACTATAGGAAGGAACATACACCTGTTTATACATCATCAGCTAGTCAGCAGGCTCTTCTGACTACATATGAAAGATCTCATCAACCACGTTTGGCGAAGTGCAATCAGCAGGCACATACACCTACTAGTATTAATCAAGACTACCAACAGTCTCGCTTGGTAGCATTCAGAGAAGTTAGTCGGAATGCCCCGACAACAAATAGGAGGCAGACTCAACTCTCTGCCCCCACACTTGAGTACTGTCAGGATTCACTGACAGGAAAAGGAGGAAAGGAGCAGACACATACACCTACTCCAAGCCCGGAATGGACGTATATTCTCGTTTCGACAACTGAATTCCCCAAGCATATTCTATCAATGGTGAAAGAGAAGAATCAAATCCCTGCTCATATTCTAGATGCCTGCCCGGATATTATAACAACTTCAGCAGAATCTTAGGGAAAGACACATAAATTTATCCCTACTAGTGGAGTGATACATCAACAATTCACTCCGGAACAAACACACACATCTTTTCCAGTCCAAGAGGGTTATGGGGCATACTCCCCAATATCATACGGATGACCAATTCAGGCACATACACCAGATTTGAGAGAAGATTGTCAGCCTAACCTGACCATATTTCCTGATCAGGCACATACACCTGCTCAGAGCAGCCACTTTCGTCAACAAGTTGTTTCCAAGGTGAGTAAGAAGGCGTATAAGAAAAAGACCCACCCAACATAGTTAGGAGATCAAGAGCCAATCTGTAACAAGGCCTTGCTCAATGCTGGAGTTCTTGAAGATCTCAGACAATTATCTATTGGAATTCAAGATTCTACTCCCTCAGTTCACAATAATGGGAACATTAATTCCGAAGGTCTTCAACAGACACTTCCTCATGAAGGCCTGCTTCATGACAATTCGGTCGATCTCGAAGTTTCATCTTCAGATGAGAGCCACAGTAACCCTCTGTGTGGTCAGAAGACCAAGGAGAAAGAGATCTCATCTTTTGTTGTAACCCATTATGGTGGTCCTCCCCATGATGATGAATTTTTCTGTGAAATTCCTCTCCGCAGTAGTGATGCACATTTCCCGGAAAATGCTCTAGTGGACAATTTAGTGCTGAGAAAGCCCTCTTATCTTGAGGCACTTGCAAATGTGAAACTAGTCATGTCTGAAGCTTCATCTCTAGCAGGTGAAATACTTTCTCAATCAGAAGATAGCCGAGGGTGCAAGTCATTCTCCGAACCACCCCTAAGTCATGAATCTTCTAGTTTGATCAATGATTTCTCTACCAATCCTGTTGAATCCAATGAAGCAACAAGGAAACACCAACTCTGGTCAAATCAGGTAGAATAATCTTCATCAAATGATAAAGAGGAAATTATGAATATGAGAAAACAACTGGCGAAAGGTAAAGTTCCAGTCATGTTTTGGCCTCTGGCTGACTCTCAGTATAATATTCCAGAAATGTTGATGGAAGATGAAATTCATGATATTCTTCTAAACATATGGAAAACTCTTTGTCAGTTGAAAAAGAAAGTATTATCTTATGATGAATATGAAAATCATCTTAATATAATAGAAGGGTTACAACGTCAGATTGATTTGGCGTCTCTATCAGTCTCTCAATATCTGAAGGCTGAAAAGCAGCAGAGAGCCCTTAAACGTTCATGCTTTGGCTCACTAAGAAGATTGTGTCAGTTAATTGCCAATGCCCCATCTGGTATTTGTGTCTGAGGATGGGGTGTTCATGGAGCACTGCATTTCACGGTGCTCTCCAGTCAGCAAAGCCCGCCGAAAATGGTCTCATGCAATGTTATTGCCCATGGTCGGCCACAGTCAACAGGATTTGTTTGTAATAAAAAGCTTTCCCAAGAACAGGATTCAACTAGTTTCTCTCAAAATCAAGAATACAGAGAACAAGTTGTTGAATTACTCTTGCAACAAGCAAATGAGAATATTGAACATGCCTCTCGTTTGGAGCAAGCACGTCACCAAATGACAGAATTGTCAGAAATCATACAACGGTCTTTTGAACCGGGTGATAAAAGCGGATACAGATTAATGCATCCAGATAATTTCCAAACTAAGGTTTGCAAGATCAGGAGGACTTTCAAGAAAGTCTCAGACATAACATGTCAAGAACCACCCCATCTTGCCAGACTTGGGACTCTTTTAAACCAACCCTCGAAATCAACAAAAAGGATTCAGAGAGTTGAGAGAGAACAGCAGGAACAACCCCAGTCCACTGGACTGGGGATTTTTTCAAATCATCAATCCCCTCCTCAGAGAAAGTCGGTCTTTTCTTGATTAGGGAAGAAACCTTAAGAGGAACGAAGAGCCAAATTATCAAGAGATTCCATCCAAATTACGGTTCATCAAGAAGTTCCTAAGGGATTGAATCAACAAAAGGCAATGTCTCATCAAAGACATGGAAGAAGAAAATATCACAGAAATGATGATAGAAGGGATGTGATGAGTTATGCATCAATCAATGTCATCAATGCCGTTGTTGCTGATCCACCAGATGAGGCTCACTCAGGGGACTCAAATGAAGAGGTTACTGCTTAAGAAGATGTACGCACCGACACAAATGAAGAAGGTGTGCGTACACAAAGTCAAAGGATTACTCAGAACTTAAGTAATCCTTCAAGTAACCCACTTCCCCCTCTCCGAAAAGGATCCAGCAAAGGGAAGGGAAAGAACCAGGTTACATATCCTTCCTCTGGAGAAGGTCAATCGCTCTCACTAGAGTAGAGGTTTGCACAACAGGAGGAATAAATGAAATAATTAAGAAGGTTGAATGCAGAACTACTTCAGAGTAGTCTTCTTCTTAAGCATGCTGGAGTCAGTCAACCAAAGCAATTTGTTGCAGCTAATGAGATGGATCAAGAATATCCTCCTCTATCAGTACACCCTCACAGGTCTAATCCTATGGGTCAAGTGCAACAAAAGTTGGCAGTGCTACCATCAGTTGTAGCACCAATCACCACATCTGTCCAAGCTCCAGTCATTGCACCTACCCAAGTCCAAGTTCAACCAGATGTTTCTCAAAAGTTAATAACTACTATTGAGTCATTAACAGCTCGGTTAGAAACTATGGAAGGGAAGCGTGTGCAAGTTCAACCAGAAAAGAATGTTTACCCTAAATGGGTAGATTCCATTTCTCCTCCATCCAGTTTTGGGAACCCTGTATTCCCTATTTTCAATGGATCAGGTGATCCTAAACAACATTTGATACATTACATGTCTTGTTACGATCCTATGATGGGAAATCCGGAGCGGAAAGAAGCATTGAAACTCAGATGCTTCGTGATAACCTTTCAAGTTCCAGATTTTGTTTGGTATACAAGCTTGCAATCCCGGTCAATTACCGGATGGGAGGATCTTATCCAAAAATTCCTCCTTCAGTTTAGCTCAACTTTTCCAAAGACAATAATTTTCGATCTTACAAACTGTAAGCAAAGGAAGAATGAAAGGGTCTCTGATTTCGTTGCTTGATGGAAGGGATTAACATATTCCTTGAGTTTAGCACTCCCTCAAGATGAATTGTTGCCAATCTATGTGGCAAATCTGCGTGACGAATTATGCACGCCGTTAATCCCTGTGAAATACATAGGAGGGTTTCGAGACCTTACTTCAATCGCTCAGCAGATTGAAGATTACCTTATACAGGCTAAGGCTAAATCTCATGTAATTCCATCAACTCCAGGAAGGAGAATGGGTAAAGAAAAAACTGCTACAGTTATGCTTAAACAAGCACCTGAACATATTTCTACCTCAAAACGTTCATCTTCTCGAATGGCTCCACCTTCTGAGCACCAACAACAAAGGAAGTTTCATCCAGATAATCAAAAAGATCAAAGATGAAAACAATTTGAGGATCTGAAGTGAAAAACATATTCTTTCCAAAATGAACAGGTTCCTGGTTATTTCATTTCGGCTCTGGAAAACAATTTGGTTCAATTTCTAATACCCAAGAGGCCAAACAAGAAATGCGATGAAGACTATCCTAATTATTTCCCTTTTCATCAAATATTGGGGCATCTCATCCAGGAGTGTTTTGTCTTAAAATACCTCCTACAAAAGATGGTCGACTCAAGACAGGTCACATTGAAAGGCTTCTCAGCCCAAGTAGCATGTGCCACTGCTACAGTTCTAGAGGAGGAAGATGAATGAAAGGAAGTCAAAAGAAAAAATACACAAAAGTATGATGATTGGATGGTCAGAAAGACAATCAATCGAACTCATGTTATTTTTCTAACACAATTAAGGAAACCAATTGTGTCTTCTGCCATGAATGTTGCGGAAAAACCCTCTTCGTCAGAGAAAAAGTCCTCAAAGAAACGACATGATTCAAAGAAAGAAAAAGAATCAGAAGAAGATGAGTATGTGTCAAAGCCTAAGTTGTCTTTGACTTTGGCGGACTTCATGCCATCTACTTAAAATCCATGGACACCGCCCCACCAAACGTCACATCCTAAATAGGCTAATTAGGCAGAGTCTTCATTAGACAAAGAGTTAATGACCGGTTCTGTTAATATGATTCAATTAACATATCCATATGCCAGTCGCAGTTTCAATTTTGATGAGCCTGAATTCCCTGTATCAAATAGAGGAATCAGAGGAAGTTCCAGGGGCTCAGGATATAGGTGAAGAGATGGATCTTTCAGAATCCACTATTCCAATTCTACCCCTGCTAGAACTGTGTACGTAGCAGAATCTCGTGGTAGATCCCTTCAGCGAGCTCAGCAAGAACAAGAAAGTTCTTCTACCAATATCAAATTTAGTCCTGGCACAGTTATTTTGGAAGACCGGTTTAAGGTTCCATCTTCTTTCTCTCAGCAAGTAAATGGATCTAATTGTTCTAATCTTCCAAAACCAAGAATATTGCCAACTCCTATCCCAATACAAGATGCATCGAATTCCAAAGCATCTGCTTCCATGGTACCTTCTAAACCACATATTACTATTGGGAAATGCAGACCTCTGGATCAAAAGTATGATATATTGAAACACTTGGCCCATGTACCAGCCAAGTTATCAATTATGGATTCTTTGAATCTGTCAAAATATCTTCGGGCAGCACTCATCGAGGCTTTTTCAAGTCCTCAAGTGTTTTAAACTGAAATTGCTGCAACTGAAGTCTATCACATAGAGAATAATCCTGCAGAATGCAATGTAATAATATCCTTTACTGATGAAGATGAAAATGATGTTGTTCATGGACATATTAGACCATTGTACTTGTCTGGAAAAGTCAATGGTGTGGATATTTGAAGAGTTTTCATTGAAAATGGTTTAGGAGTCAACCTCATGCCCATTTGTACACTTCGTTGATTGGGCCTCATAGAATCTGATTTATCTCCCTCCACCATGATGCTATAGGGATATGATAAAAATGAACAAGAACCACTGGGTGAAGTTACACTCAGAACTCAGTTTGGAGATCTTGTATCCAATTCAGATTTCATGGTTGTTGATCAAGACTCATCCTTCAACATTTTGCTTGGAAGACCCTGGTTACATCAACAAGCAACTATCCCTTCTTCATAACATCAATGTCTCAAATATTGTTTCGATGGTCATGTTGGGACGTTGTATGGTGATAAGGCCTCGTTCAAGACATGTGAGTCTCAATACATTGAGGCAGAATTTTATCACATGAAACAAAGGGAGAAATCCATAACAAAGGAGATTACCAAAGTTAATGCTCCATATGGTTTGGAAAAAATTCCAGTAAATCCATTTACACATGTGAGTACAAATTATGTGTTGCCTATCAGTCAAATTGAAAAGATAGACCCAAATCAAAATACTCTTATGGAAAGATCCATAGTGTCAATTACGGCAATCGAGCCAGACAATATGGGAGAAATTGGTAATCTACCAAGCAGTGATGAAAGCACAAATGGTGACGTCTTCATTTCATCTATTGAAATCCGACAAGTCTATGCTTCTCCAATTAGGCCAGAAGAAGTTATAGCAACATCAGAGGTGAACAATGATGTCAATTCTCAATCCATCATCTCCTCTTTATTACCCAAATAAGACCCTTCATCATCAATCGGGTTGGAAATGGAAGCTTCTTCTTCAAAATATAAAAATTTTGACGTCTCTTCAGATCATGAGAATTCAACTTTATCATCTACTATGCAAGTAGAAACGGAAGAAATAACACATGAAGAAGAAGAAAATGAAGATCTCAGAGATGCTCCTCCAGCATTTGAAGAGGGTATCTCTACCACTAGAGATGAACTCTGAGAAATAAATCTAAGTACAAAAGGAGATCCACGCCCCACTTTAATCAGTACGGCCATGAATCTTGAAGAGAAAGAGATGTATATTTCTTTTCTAAAGCAAAATAAATATATATTTCTTGGAACTATACAGAAATTCTCAGGCTTGATCCGGATGTTGCTACTCATCATTTGGGTTTACCAGCAGAACATCGAGGATTTAAGCAAGCCACGAGAAGAACACACCCAACTTATGCTTCCAAAATTGAAGTTGAAGTGGATAATCTTATCAAAGCTAACTTCATCAGAGAAGTTCAATATCCCAAATGGTTGGCTAATATTGTCACTGTAAAGAAAAAGAACATACAAATTAGAGTTTTCATCGATTTTAGAGATCTTAATCAGCATTGTCCTAAGGATGATTTCCCAGTTCCGATTACAGAAATTCTAATTGATGCAACAGTTCTCTATGAAGCACTTTCCTTCATGGATGGATATTCTGGATATAATCAGATCTGAATAGCCCCAGAAGACAAGGAATCTACATCCTTCAGAGCCTTCAGGGTGTTTTTTGTTACCGGGTAATGCCCTTTGGCTTAAAGAATGCAGGTGTAACATATTAGCACGCCATGAATCATATCTTCAAACCCTTATTAGGGAAGTTTGTTGAATTCTATGTAGACGATTTGGTAGTTAAATCTAAACAACGTTTTAATCACTTGGCTGATTTGGAAGTCATATTCTGCAAGCTTCGATAACATAATTTGAAGATGAACCCCTTAAAATGTGCTTTTGGGGTAACCTCAGGAAAATTTCTCGGCTTTGTTGTATGCCATCGTGGTATTGAAGTCGATCCTGAGAAGACCAAGTCAATTGTTGGTATGTCAAATCCTCAAAATTTGAAAGAATTAAGAGGACTTCAAGGACACTTAGCCTATATTCGGCGTTTCATCGCCAATTTAACAGGAAAAAGTTTAACCTTCACCAAATTGATGAATAAGGGAGTCACTTACCAGTGGACTGAAGAATGTCAAGAAACATTTGATATTCTCAAGAAATACCTCTTGAGTCCACCGATACTCATGCCACCTGTTGAAGGAAGACCACTTATCCTCTACATGACAGCTCTAGAGCGATCATTGGGTGGCTTTCTTGCTCAGAAGAATGATGCTGGGAATGAAAACAGCCTCTACTATCTCAGTCGAACTATGATTGAAGCAGAAACCCAGTATTCAAGTATTGAGAAGTGCTGCCTGGCATTAATCATTACAGTTTAGAAGTTGAGACATTACCTGAAACATCACGAGGTCTAATTGGTATCTCGCAACAACCCTCTCAAATTCATCCTTAGTCGTCCAATGCTTACAGGACGTCTAGCAAGGTGGGAAGTTATTTTGCAACAATTTGACATTTAGTATGTGTCTCAAAAGGTGATAAAGGGCCATGCTCTGGCTGATTTCCTGGCTGAACACCCTTCAGTGGAAGACACGTCTTTAGATGTTGAACTCCCTAATGAGGAAGTCTTATCTACTCAAGAAATTCCTTAAGACTGGGAAATGTATTTTGATAGTGCTTCCAGAATTCCAATAGGGAAGAAAATGGAAAATCCTAAATTCAACAAAGTTGGCTTAGGAATTGTGCTCATTTCTCCAGAAAAGGCAGTGTTACCTTATTCCTTCTTATTGTGGGAAGGTGTTACCAATAATGAATCATAATAACAAGCTCTCATCATAGGTTTGGAATTATCACTTCAAGCACAAGTGAATCACTTAAAGGTGAAAGGTGATTCAGACCCAGTAATCAAACAAGTCAATGGGGATTATGCCATCAGAAAAGAAGAACTAATCCCTTTGTATGATTATGTCAGAGAGTTAATGGAGGAATTCCCTTTGAAACCAACATTTTATTATGTCCCATTATCACAAAATTCTCAAGATGATGCATTGGCTAATATAGCCACAACTCTAGCAGATCCAATTCGGGGCAAGACAACCATCAGTATTGCCCACCGTCGTGCAATTTCACCTTTTGTTCGAATCAGAAAAGAGGAAATTAATGAAATTTTTCCCATTCTTGAACCGTATGGTCATACTACAGGATGGATGTCACCTATTAGGGAATACCTTCAAAATGGAATACTTCCACTTGATAGAGCCGAGAAAGAACAAATCCGGCGACGTGCGGTCAATTTTACTCTTTATGATAGCCCAGATCACCTGGAGAAAATTCTCTAAAAACGTGGTTTTGATGGAGTTCTCTTCAGATGCATTGATGGTGAAGACACAAATGCTATCATGAAAGAAGTGCATGTAGGAGTCTGTGGTGCCCACTAGTCTTGACATAGATTGTCTAATCAAATTCAAAGGCTTGGATACTTTTAGCCTTTAGTGATACGAGATTGTGTTGATTTCACAAAGAAGTGTCATTCATGCCAAGTACATGCCAACTTCATTCATCAACCTCTAGAGTTGCTTCATACAGTTAAATACACACGGCCATTTTCCACATGGTGAATGGATGTGGTGGGACCTTACCCTTCGGCTACGGCCAAGCAGTTTAAGTACATTCTTACTAATACTGACTTCTTTTCCAAATGGGAAGAGGCAATAACTCTAAAGGAAGTTAGTTCTAAATGAATTGTTAGCTTCATCAAGTCTAACATCCTTACCAGATTTGGTGTCCCTCATACCATATTGATGGACAATGGCACCAAATTTTGTTCATCTGAGGTGAAGAAATTGTATCAAGAATACAACATCAAATCCAACCATTCATCTCGATATCATGCAGCAGCCAACGGCCAAATAGAATCCTTTAACAAGACTCTTTCAAATATACTGCAAAAGATGGTGGATAAAGATAAGAGGTCATGGCCTGATAAACTCTTTCATGCTTTATGGGCTTATCAGACTACCACCCGCACTGCAACTCGGTCAACTCCATATTCATTGGTATATGGAACGGAAGCCATCTTGCCCATTGAAGTTCAACAACCCTCGCTCAGAGTTGCCATTTGTTATCAATCATCTACAGATAAACAATCTCAAAAGTGATTGAATTAATTGGAATGGTTAGATGAGAAAATATTGTGCACTTTTCACCACTTAGAAGTCTATCAAAATCGAATTGCACGAGCTTTTAACAAAAAAGTTTGTCTTCGTTCATTCACTCAGGGATAATTGGTATTAGTTTTCAGAACTCCAATGATACTAGGAAAGAAACCTCCCTAGCTTGAGCCAAAATGGGAAGGACCTTATTCAATATATAGGGTCTACTCCAATGGAGCTTATTCATTAATCTCGATGGATGGAGAACTCATCACTACTCCAACCAATGCCAGATTTTTGAAGAATTATTTTGTATAAACTACAGAGTACCTAATTCGTCCTTGCTATATGATGTTAAACTATATAGAAACGGTCCAAGCATATGACCCTAAACTATTTGCACATACGTCCAACCTGACGTTAAACTGTGTCACCTTCATCGTCATTGCTATATGATGTTAAACTATATAGCAACGGTCCAAGCATATGACCCTAAAATATTTGCACATACGTCCAACATGACGTTAAACTATGTCACCTTCATCGTCCCAGCTACGTGATGCTAAACTGTACAAAAGTCCTTACATTCGTCCTACATGACATTAAACTGTACTTTGTCCCTACAACATGACACTAAACTATGCGGCACCGGTTCGTCCTAGCTACATGACGCTAAACTGTACAAAAGTCATTTGATACGTCCTACATGACATTAAACTGTACTTTGTCCCTGCAACATGACACTAAACTGTGTGGCACCAATTCTTCCTTGTTATATGACGTTAAACTATACAACAACGTTCCATACATATGACCTTAAACTATTTGTACTTTCATCCCACGCGATATTAAACTGTGAAAAAGTTCTCTAAATGGTCCAGTATGACCCTAAACTTCAACTAGGTCCTGTATGACCTTAAACTGCATCATCAACGGTCCATGAATATGACCCTAAACTATTTGCAAGTCCCTTACATCCAGCAAGACGTTAAAATATGAAGTCCTAACTACATGATGCTAAAATGTATAAAATTCCCTTACGTCCAACAATATGTTAAACTACATAATCATCAAAGGTCTTGTATGACCTTAAACTACACCACCGTCCAGCATGACATTAAACTGCACCATCCACAGTCCATGCATATGACCTTAAACTATTCGCACTTTCGTCTAACATGACGCTAAACTGTATCATCCCTTTTTTGTCCAACATGACATTAAACTGTGAAAAAATCCCCAATGCATCCAACATGATGTTAAAATGGTGCACTCTTTTGTCCTCACTGCATGACATTAAATAGCACAGTACCCCCCCCCTTTCATCCAACATGACGTTAAACTCTATTGTCCCCATCGTCCTTACTACATGACGCTAAACAGTATAGAAAGTCCATGATACGTCCTACATGACATTAAACTGTATTTTGTCCCTGCTTCATGACACTAAATTGTGAAACACCAATAGTCCTAACTGAAAGACTTTAAACTACATAGTCCCTTTATATGTCCTACATGACATTAAACTATGCATCGTTAAAGTTGTTGTTACCTCTTGTTTCTCACACCGAGTATGACTCACGTGAGCTTAGAGAAAACCTCAACCATAACACTCTCTTTGGGCCGCTAACCATGTGTAAGTCCCAACAACATTTTTTAGGTCGTTGTCCCTAAGAACAACTTGATCATTAATTCATTCTTTAATTGAACTACACAAACTTTGATCCTTGCCTTCTAGGCTGGGTATGTAGGCAACCTCCCAAGGTTCAAGCCCAAAACCAATCTCTTCACGTCGGTTCATCTCTATCTCATATGATGTTAATTCGTGAAACTACCCTTAGAATCAATATCTTTACATTGGTTCACTTTAGTCCTTGTTATAAGATATTAAACTATACAACACTTTTGTCCAGTATGACAATAAACTAAAAATTTCTTTGATACCCTCACCTGATATGGAACCATTATTTTCATTGATTTTTTAGTCATGTTTCATTTAAAAGACTACGTGCATACATGGAAATGCCCAAACCTTTTATATTGGGTTAAACCATATTTGCACTAAATTCCCCTTTCACCCTTCACATGTACGAACCAAATTTGTACAAAGGGTAGTTTTAGAACTACGTGGGCTTGATTCCCATCCTTATGGGATACGTAGAAACGTTCGAGTGTCCCTTGAATCCAGTCCCAAGTCTTTGGGCCTAACCCCAAATTCCACTGTCAGTCCCTTGGCTGAAAAGTCCCCATGAAAACACACACTGTGTATTTCTTACAATGGTCCAAGCTCTATGACCCTAAACTAAGATCTCTAATCCTTTTGTCCCACACAACATTAAAATGTAGTTTAAGAACTACGTATGGCTTGATTCTCATCCTTATGGGATATGTAGTGAATTCCAACATTTCAATTCAGGACCCAACCACAACATGATTATGGTTAGCATTCATCTATGTATCTCTGTACACATTGAACAATACCATCTTTATGTGTTATAATCCTAACCTTAAATATTTTCAGATCCTCATAACCCTTTTTATGACTTCTTGTCCCAAAAATGTCAAACTTCTGAGAGTTCTTTTGTCTGACTATGCAGCACGTGCCCATAGGCGGCCTTGCATAAATAGTCTACATAACAGACTTGTTATCCAAAAGATACTATTATTTGACTATACAGCCAATGCCCTTAGGTGGCCCTACATAATTCAACCCCCTAACGGGTTTTTCGGATAGTAGTAACTTCATTCTTGGGAAAAATGCCTCTTTTGTCCTTATTTGTCTTAAATGATAGTATGTAGGGATTCGAAAAAATAGCCATCCTTAACATATTTGTCCCATATCCTTTTTCATGATCTGAAAGTATTGAAGTCTATGGTTTATATTATCCTTCCCTACATTTGGGTCAGACCTTCGTAGGAGTGATATTCATCCAGTTCTTCGATAATTTTGTTTGGAAATATTTTGTCCATATTCAAGTACCTTTTTCCATACAACAAACTCTATACTTTGGAAGATTTGAATCTCCATAAACTTTCACTGGCTTTTACCACTAGGAAAGTAAATTTCTGAGAGTTATTTTTCCTGACTATGCAGCATGTGCCCATAGGTGTCCTTGCATAAACAGTCTATATAACAGACTTGTTAGCCAAAAGATACTATTTTATTTAAGTATGCAGCCAATGCCCTTAGCTGGCCCTGTATAAATCAACCCCCTAACGGGTTTGTTAAATAATGGTAACTTCATTCTGGGAAACTACTTCTTCTAAATGCCTTTTAGATATTTTTCATATCATTCCTCAGATTCAAATATTCTTAAGTCATAGCTTACATTTTTTCCCTCATACTTGAGTATGGTAATATGTTTTCAGATGAATTTTCGAGGAATTGAGTCAATTATAATTCATTCGGTCAAAGATATTTTGACCTTAAACATTAGCTTCTTTATGTCCGACATGCATGACATTAAACAACTATATTTCTTATTTATTCTCACCTCAGAGTCAAATCCTCTTTTCTCTCCAGATCCAACTCTGAGGGGGGACTTTTGTTGACGCTCCTTTCCGTCATAGAGTCTAAATGAATGAAAAGGGAAATACCTTGAACAAAGAAGATTCATCCTTTGAACAAATATCAATAATTGACAAATGAAGGAAGAAGTAGAACATTGCGCAAAGGTCACACAAGTTCTACAATGGTCGCACAAGTATACTTGCACGCCTCAATGGTCGCACAAGTACACTTGTGCGCCGATGTTGGTTGTGCAAGTGACTTGCGCACTGATGTTGGTCATGCAAGTGACTTGCGCGCCCTAAATGATAATCGCCCGGGGTCTTCTCCTGCCTATAAATAGACCCTGTGGGACCCCCATTTCGGGAGGATTTTTTTCAGAAACTCAGATTTGAGCTCCCGGCACCCTAGTCTCTTCTCAAAGCTTACAAAACACTTTTAAGGTAATTTCTTACCTAGAACGGAAGATCTAAAGAGGGGGATGAAGGCCTAAGTGTTGAAACTCATCAACACTTGCGTGCCTGAGTGGCCAACCCTTAAGGGAAAAGGGACACACTTGCGCGCCACCTTACTCCTTCAATAGATCTTGCACGCCCCTCTTCTGGAAGAACCTCAAGAGGATTCTAAAGGCTTTAATGAAGAGTCTCTCATGTATTACCCTGCTGGTTAACCGTTGCGCAAGTACATCATGTGTCGCATAGGTGTATACCTATGCGACCAAAACTTGCGTGCCCACGCAGTACCTGTGCACCTACCAGGACTTGCGCGCCCCTGCCTTTTTGGGTGCCTTTCTTGCCCATTTCACCCCTCTTAATCCATTACACCTTTCCTATTCAAGATTCAGTCTTCAAGACACTCTTCAAAGCCATTTGATGGCATGATTTCTTGATTTTACTTCCTTATCTGAAAGGAATTTTGTGGAATATCTCTCAAAACCTAGTGATTTACACATCTTTATGTCACTAAAGATTGAGATTTCATTCATTCAACCACATCCTTTAAGATGAGAGAATCCTTAACTTGGGTCTCCTTTTTAGGAATAATCCCCAGTCATAAGTCCTATAATATGGGCATCCTCTTTAGGAGTAAGCCCCAAGTCCCTTAATTTTTGGGCATACTCTTAGGAGTAAGCCCCAGATCCCCTAACCTGGGCTTCCTTTTTAGGAGTAAGCCCCAGTCTCAAGCTTGGTCATCTTCCTTAGGAGTAAGCCCCAATTCTTAAAATTCCCAAATCTGGGCATCCTCCTTAGGAGTAAGCCCCAGAATCCTAATTTGGGCATCCTCCTCAGGAGTAAGCCCCAAACCATAATCCATGACCTGGGCCTCCTTTTCAGGAGTAAGCCCTAGTATTAATTTATCTTAACTAGTCCTAATTTACCTTTGATCTGGGATTCCTTTTTAGGAGTAAAACCCAATCATAAGTCTTCTCATAATTTGGGCCTCCTTTTCCGGAGTAAGCCCCAATTTAGAGTATTCAAAATCTCCATGAAGCACATATACCTTTATGGACCCTGTTCCTGGATTTCTTCCCTAAAGTAAATCCTAACCTTCATTTATCTGGGCAGTAATACATACATAAGCCCCACATTATTTCTTATGATTGCATCTTTCATGGCACAATTGTCTAATTTTTACCAATACCTCTTGTTTCTCACACCGAGCATGACTCACGTGAGATTAGAGTGTAAAATTAATTGTGACATCCTTCTTTGAGCCATCAATCATAAACATCATACTCCCTTACTCGAACTACGTGAGTTCTGATTCCTTTTCTAAACAAAGGATACGTAGGTAGCCTGTCTACGGGTTTGATCCCAACTCTAAAATAATCCATGTCCTTATGAATGACAATAAACTTCAAGTACCTCCCTGAGTGGCTTTAAAACCAGCATGGTCATCATAATGACCAAGAGACTTCTGTATAAATGTGTCGAAGGGTACCATTGAACAAGAATCTCTAACAAATACAGATGATTCTCTATCGATGAAGAACCTCTAATACATACAAAAGATTCTCTAAATTTCCTACATCTTTAATCATTGATTATAAGATCTGAAGGAAAGCTCATTTTATACTTGGTAATGTAATAAGGATTCACAAACATAACTTAAATCTATAAAGAGAGTCCCAGTGTAGAAAATAATTCTCCTAAAAAAGGCGTGATGAGTGCGACCTCCCATCCCCTCGACCAATGCAAATTCCTAAGCCTCATCAGTCCACAAACTAATGAGCACCTACCTTTGGAAAGTAGGTCCAAATGGATGTGGAATCATTGGTTGTTTTCGATTTTATGAACAAACCCATTAGAAACTGATCGGAACGTTTGAACCTCCAATCAAGGCGGTCATCCCCGGATTCCAAGGGAAACAGTCACCATATTAACGTTATCTTTTAGATTTAACTATTAGTTAAATAGTTTAAGTTTTATCATGTATTATTGTATTATTATAAAACATGGTTAATAAACATACTATAAAATGCCAAGAGAATCTAAATAGGTTCATTAATGAAATTTATGTCATTATATAATTCATTGGGAAGAAACATATAATTTCAAGAATATTATATCATTTAATAATATAGTATTTGTTTTAAAAATTCATTTATGTCAATTTGACACTATTTAGTATTTGTTTTTTGTGAAAGTCAAAAAAAATGTTTATTTCAAAAAAATACATTAAATAAATCCTAACATGTCACATTAACATATAAAATTAGCAGAATTCATAAAAAGTCTCAATTTACATTTATTGGGATACTTATAATATCAATTATTTTAATATTTCATAAATAAGGTAATTACTTCATCGTCATTTTTTCATAAATAAATTTAATTATTTAATGACTAAAAATTATAAATAAAATACCATGACATAGGAAAAATATTTATATTTCTAATGAATATTTATAGTAGGATTTATCTTATGTCTAACCCTATATTAAAAATTATTTAGTTATTAATATTTGAATTTACCAGTTTTAACTCTTCTATAAATAATAATAAGTCTCCTAATCTAATCCAAGTGGATAAAAAAGGATCATATTTTATTCCAAAGGTTAATTTTTGTTGAAATAAACTTATCCAATATAATTATGACATGTGTTAGGGTAATTATAATATCATTTTAACCTTTTATCACCATATTTACTTTTATAAGTGGTAAAAAAAATTCAAAAGTAACTATTCACCAAAAAATATTTTCATCATATTGAACCATATTTTACTTACTGATGTCAATAGTGTCTCTCATATTTTTGAAATTCAATTCACAGAAGTAGAGAAATTACATTTTATGCAAATTTACAAATGGGCCTAGAAGGTGGGTAAAAGGCGTTAAATAGTTCAATAAAATTTTATATATCTAATCTTATTATAAAATGACTCCAATGAATTAAATTGAACTAATATAGATATTATGTATCAATTTTGACTTTAAAAAAATTTAAATAAAAATAACAACTATTTAAATAAAAGTTGGTTTTTATGTACTATGCAGTATTTTTCACTATTCATCGAAAATTGATTGTTTTGAGAAAAATACCAAAAATTCATCCTAAGATTATTTTGATAATAAATTTTTTATAATAAAGTATATTTTAAAAAATTCAAAAAATATACATTACATTAATTAATTTAAAATTTATTCTCGTTGTCAAAACCAAAAAGCAAGTTTTTGAGAAGTAAAAACTATCAATATATTGATATGTGTTTATGTCCAATTTAAATGTGAAATTACATACATTGACCAATATTTGATTAAATGATAAAAATATAGTCTAATTATACTTCAAAACCATTCAAATGTTTAATTTAACACTATAAATTATTTTGATTAAAAAAGTTGTTTTTAATTAAAATTTAGAATGTTTCATTATTCATCAAAATATGAAAGTTATCAGAAAAGTACAAAAAATTTATCCAAACTAAATTTTTATGTCCCTATTGTAAATAATAATTAAATTTCATTTAATTAAATATATAAAAGCTTCAAATATTGGATTTAAAAAGGGTCCTCCATTAAAATGGGAACAAACTGCATTTTTGAAAACTACTTATTTTATCTGAAAAATTGAATTTTTCATTATATTATGTCTAGGAAACAAAAAAGTTGAATATTAAAAATATATAGGATATATATAAAATTAATAATATTGTTAATACTCTTCATAACCACTTTTTAAATGGCTATTTTGATAGGTCGTGATGCGCTTGAACTCGGTGTTGCGTGTAGCACACACTATTGAATTACTTAAAAGAGATAACGTACTATAAAATCATAAGGGGGTACACTTATTACCATATAAATTGATAAAAACCCACTCTTGAGAGTTCATGAACTTTCAGAAGGGTGACATAGAGTATTCATATCACTTCACTAAATTACTTCATTTTGCACCAACCATGTTTGGTGACAACCTGACCACTAAGAGGTGATTTGAGGATGGGATTGTATATGAAAATTGAACAGAAGTGAATATATTTATACTAAACACCATTTTAGGGATAGTGAAATATGCCCTCATTACTGATTGGAATCTGAGGGAATATAGAAATTTGAGCCAATGAAGTTTAGTTTCCAGGAAGGGAAGTGGTTTATCCAGTAGTAGGAAACATCGATTTGAGGGTACGCGTAGGGGTATTACTAGCCAGGTGGATTGCACTAATACCTATGTGGTCTTTCACTAGTGTGGCATGCCAAGGAATAAAAATACCAAGTTCATAAGGAACCCAATCGAGTGTCGGACTTATGACAGGGTGGGACACCTATAATGTTTCTGCCAATATTTTCCTCTTATGCCCTATGAATGGGGTATTGTTCCAGCACCGCTCTTAGGTGTAGGACCAATGACACCAATTTAAGCGAGAATTTAGTCTTATACCATCCAATCAGGCTGAGCTAGTGGTCATAGATGAGGTATTTAGGCCTCATAGCATCAATGTTAGTAGAGTGGACCTCCTCAGACTACTCTACCAGCATCTCTGGGGCGCAGTTTCAGACATATATATATATTGTGAATCCTATGCCCAAGGAGTAGATTTTAGGTCCTTCTACTGTATGAGTTACTATTCCAGTAGCCTCTACTTTAGTTTAATCCCATATTGATATAGGTGAATCACACTCTTTAAAATTTGTTTCAACTATGGGAAGTCGATACCTAGTGATAGAGTATTCCATTTATGTTTGGGTTCTTGACACACCATTAGGAGTTCCAGGTGAGGTTGTACACTAGTGCAGGGAGTGCCCCTTGAGATAGTTGGTTACCATTTTTTGTGGAGGTTCTTCAACCTTGAGAAGACTGGCTTCAATATCATTCTTGATATGGATTGATTTGTTTCTTATTTATCCCAAGTGGATTGATATCACCGTTATGTAACACCCCAATATTTCAGAGTAAGTTATTTTCTTTAATTCAATAGCTTGCGCTATACGCAACACTGAGTTCGAGCGCACCATGACTTACCAAACTAGCCGTTCAAAAGCAGTTATGAATAGTATTACATGAATTTTAAATTTTATGTACTCCATATAATTTTATAATCCATATTATGTGTTTTTTACATAATATAAGAACAAATTCAATTTTTCAGATAAAAGAAGTATTTTTCAAAAATGCACATTTACCGCCTTTTAATTGTGAACCCTTTTAAATCCAATATTTGAGAACTTTATATATTAAATCTGACAAAATAAATTTCATATTTATAATAGGGACATAAAAATTTAGTTTTGACAAATTTTTGGTGTTTTTATGATACGTTTCATATTTGGGTGAATAGTGAAAAATACTAAATTTTAATTGAAAACAAATTTTTTAATCAGAATAATTTATTGTGTTAAATTATACATTTGAATGGTTTGGAAGTACAATTAGATTATATTTTTAAAATTTAATAGAATTTTTATCATTGAAATTAATTTCACTTTCAAATTATACATAAAAAAGTGTCAATCTTTTGATAGTTATTGTTTCTTAAAATCACGTTATTTGTTTTGACAAAGGGAATTAAATTTAAATTAATTAATACAACTTATATGTTTTGAATTTGGTGAAATAGACATAATTTTTGAATTCAGAATCTCAAATATAGCTTAGGCTAAATTTTTGGTATTTTTCTGAAAACATTCAATTTTTGATGAATAGTGAAAAACACTGCGTTATAGTTTAAAACTGACTTTTTATTTAAAAAAATATTTATTTTATTTAAATTTATTTTAAGTCAAAATATATATATAATACCTATATAAATTTAAAATAATTCATTTGAGTCATTTTATAATAAAATTAGATGTATAAAATTTTATTGAACTTTTTACCGTCTTTTACCCATCTCCTAGGAGCATTTGCAAATTTATATAAAACATAATTTTACCGCTTTTGTGAGTTGAATTTAAAAAATCAGAGAGACACGGTTGTTATAAGTAAGTAAAATTTGCTTCAATAAGATGAAAATAATTTTTGGTAAATAGTAACTTTTTTACTTTTATTTACCACGGTTAAAAGTAAATAGAGTAATTAAGGGTAAAAATGATATTATTATTACACTAACACATTTCCTAATTCTATTGGATAATTTTTATTCTACCAAAAACTAATTTCGGAAAAAAATATGACCCTTTAGGGCCACATGGATTAGATTAGGATATTTATTATTATTTAATTCAAAGAGGAGTTAAAAGTGTTAAATTTAAAGTTTAATAAATAAAACAATTTTAATATTGGGTTAAACATAAGATAAATTCGACTATAAATATTCATTAGAAATAAAAAACAATTTACCACATAATGGTTTTTTTATTTATAATTTTTAGACATTAAATAATTAAATTTATTTATGACACAATGATGATGCAGTAATTACCTAATTAATGAAATATTAAATTAACTGATATTATAAATATCCAAATAAATGCAATTTGAGAATTTTTATGAATTCCAATTATTTTCTAGGATAATATGACATGTTAGGGTTGGTTATATGAATTGTTCTCGAACTAATAATTCTGTTAAGAATTTTGGAAAAACAAAATACCAAATAATGTCAAAATTGACATAAAAGTGTTTTTATAACAAATATTATATTATTAATTGATATTCTATTCCTAAAAATATGAAGTTCAGCCAAAATACCTATATAAGGATATGTGTGTCATTAATGAACCACTTGGGGTTCTCTTGAAAGTTAATAGTATGTTTATTAACCATATAATATAAAATTACAAATAGACATGGTAAATGTCAAACTATTTAACTAATAGTTAAATAAAGAAGATAAAGTTAATATAGTGACCCAAACTTGTATAAAACCTTTTGGTTGAGTGGTTTTAGATCCTTCCCCACCTAATCCTTTAAAGAATTCATTTTTGAGCCATTATAAAATGAAAACGAATTTATTATAAAATAATATTTCTAGCTTTTCATAAGGTTCCCCTCACCCCTCTTATGAAAGAGCACTCCCCTTCTCTCTAATTCACACCATCAAAGCCATTAGGATCGGCCAGACCCTACCAAAATATCCTCCAAACTCTCCTCCATTCATCCTAGAGGCCTTACTTTAGTCACAAATCCAACCTAAGGAGCCCTTTTGATGAAATCAAACGAAGAACCTGAAGAAGAGGTAAATATTTCGTCACATATTTCAAGTTCCTTTCTTCTTCCACTTCCTCTTTCTTTGTTTTTTCTATTATAAAAAAAATTCCATTATCTTCTATATACTGTGATGTTATTATAAATATGGTACTACCATATTCATTATTCTATATGTCCTTTGAATGACATGTCACCATACGTGCGTACGTACGACTTACCATCTCCACGTCTTGGCGTAGTTGTTATTCAATACATTATTATTTGGATGGGTATAATAATGATGTATAATTGGTTTAAATAATAAATATAACATGATAATGATTCTATATATATGATATACCATTCAATTATATATTATTTTAATATCAAAAGAATGATATTGTTGCTCGTGCATACGTACGGATTACAGTCTCCACGAACGCGATGAGATTCATTCCCCATCATATACATTCAAGAATAATTTTCATTAGTTGATTAAAAATAATTTTTAAAGCCTTAATATCATTCTGAATATTAATAAGATACATCTCATCCATAACAAACATGGCTTAAGTTACCAAGCATATAAGGGAGAACAAATTAGTTAGCACCTGAAACGAAGATAATACTAAAATATCAATATTAGAAGATCATATATTATATCATATTATTGTATATAGTTATTGTATAATTTAATAACAATTATTCCACCATTAAACATGAGATTAACTTACCATTGTCCAAGGAAAAGTGCAAGGTAAGGGGTTTCGTATCTGACTCTTAATTTTACGAGATTTCCATTGTTCGCTACTTATTTATTGCATGTGGTGTATTTTGTACTGCCATTTCGTATATATTGTCATTATTATCTTTATATTCATTATATTATGTGAATCATTTGGTGGTTATTAACTTTTGTTCATATGAATATATTGATTACAACGTGGTAAGGGGTTTTCATCTCATTTTTATTCCCGTGAGATTCATGCTATATTTGCCACTATTACCTTTTGGGTGGTGTATGTATTGCATATGATTGTATGGTTTACATAATATTATTTAATTTATGGGTATTTACATAATCATTGGATGATAATTATTTCATGGGGTGTGTAACACCCCAAGATTTCATATTATGTTATTTCTTCAAAGTAATCCAAAAACTTTCACTACACGCAACACCGAGTTCTAGCACACCACGACTTACCAAACTTTCCGCTAAAAAGTGGTTATGAATAGTATTAACTGAATTTAGAAAATTATATAATACTTATAATTTTAGAATCCATATTATGAGTTTCTTAGACATAATGTAAGAACAAATTCATTTTTTCAGATAAAAGAAGTATTTTTCAAAAAATACAATTTTACCACCTTTTAACGGAGAGCCTTTTTTAAATCCAATATTTGAAACTTTTATGTATTAAATTTGAAAAAATAAACTTCTTCTTTAATATAGGGACATAAGAGTTTATTTTCAATAAATTCTTGGTGTTTTACTGAAAACTTTCATATTTGGGTGAATTGTGAAAAATAATATATTTTAACTGAAAACAACTTTTTTAATCAAAATAATTTACATTGTTGAATTATACATTTTAATGGTTCAGAAGTATAATTAAATTATATTTTTACCATTTAATGAAATTATGGTCATTTTAAGTAATTTCACTTTGAAATTGGACATAAAAAAGTGTCAATCTTTTGATAGTTATTATTTCTTAAAAAGACGCATTTTGGTTTTGACAAGGAGAATTAATTTTAAATTAATTAATGAAACCTCTATGATATGAAATTGGTAAAATAGAATTCATTTTTGAATTTGGAATATCAAAATTATATTAGGGTGAAGTTTTGGTATTTTTCTGAAAACTTTCAATTTTTGATGAATAGTAAAAAACATTGAGTTATTGGTTAAAACTGACTCTTTATTTAAATAATTATTTATTTTGTTTAAAATTATTTTAGTTCAAAATAGATACATAATAACTATAAATTTTCAATGTAATTCATTGGATTTAGTTTATAATAATTTTAGATATATAAAAATTTTATCGAACTTTTTACCTTCTTTTACCCACCTCCTAGGAGCATTTGAAAATTTGCATAAAACTTAATTTTATCACTTCTGTGAATTGAATTTTAAAAATCCAAGACACGTCGTTGATATCATTAAGTAAAATATAGTTCAATTAGATGAAAATAATTTTTGGTGAATAGTAAATTTTGACTTTTATTTACCACTGTTAAAGGTAAATAGGGTAATTCAAGGTAAAAAGAATATTATAATAATAAAAACATAACTTTACACTAATCTTAGACTTATTGGATGAGTCATGTCAGACCATGGGTATCCTTGGGTCGATTTTGGGACCCCATGGAGCCACCTATGAATGATAATGACACATTATTTTAATTAACTTAATGTAAAGGCAAAAAAACATATACAAATATATTTTAGTAAATAAATTGTTACATGGGGTTATATAAGTCCTATTTTTGACTACAAATATTAATTGGAAAGCTAAAAATATTTCTTAAATAATGGTATTTTATTTATATTTTTTATACATTAAATAAGTTAATTTAGCTATGACCCAATGATGATGCAATAATTACCTTATTAATGAAATATTAAAATAATTGATATTATAAATATCCTAATAAATTTAATTTGAGAATTTTTATGAATTAAACTAATTTTATAGGTTATTATGACATTTTAGGTTTGAATAAATTAATTTTTTTCGAATTAATAATGCTTTTATGAATTTAACAAAAACAAAATAGAAAATAGTGTCAACATTGACATAAAATAGTTTTTAAAACAAATATTATATTATTAATTGATATTCAATTCACAAAAATATAAGGTTCGGCCAAAAGACTTATATAATGATATTTGTATCATTAATGAACCACTTGGGGTTCTCTTGTAAGTATAGAGTAAGCTTAATAACCATAAAATATAAAAATACAAAGAGACATGGTAAATATCGAACTATTTAACTAAGAGTTAAATCTAAAAGATAAGGTTAATATAGTGACCCAAACCTATATAAAACCTATTGGTTGAGTGGGTTTCGACCCATCCCAACCTTATACTTTAAATAATCCATTTTGGATCCATTAGAAACCGAAAATGATTTTATTATAAAATAATATTTCTTAACTTTTCCTAAGGTTCCCCCACCTCTCTTATAAAAGGGAACTCACCTTTCTCTCTAATTCACACCTTAAAAGCCATTTGTCTCGGCCATAACCTACCCAAATACCATCTCAACTATCCTAAATTCATCCTAGAGGCCTTCATTTAGTCCTAAATATAACCTAAGGAGCCCTTTTGATCAAATCAAAAGGAAGAACCCGAAGAAGAGGTAAATATTTCATCACCTCTTTCAAGTTCATTTCATATTCCACTTCCTCTTTATTTGTTGTTTCCATTCTAAAATAATAAATACAGTATCTTCTATATACTATGTTGTGATTATAAATATGGTACAACAATATTCATTATTTTATCCATCCTTTGAATGACATGTCACCATACGTGCATACGTACGACTTACTGTCTCCACGTCGTGGTGTAATTGTTATTCAATACATTATTATTTGGATGAGTAGAATAATGATGTGTAATTGATATAAATAATAAATATAAAATTATAATTATTCTTTATATATGATATAACATCCAATTATATATTATTTTAATATCAACAGAATGATATTATCGCTCGTGCGTACGTACAGATTACAATCTCCACAAACACGATGAGATTAATTTCACATCATATCCATTCAAGACTAATTTTCATTTTATGATTAAAAATAATGTTTAAAGACTTGATATAATTCTGTATATGAATAATATACATACCATCCATAAAAAATATCACTCACATAAGAAATAATATAAAGGAAAATGAATCTGTTAACCCCCAAAAAGACGATAATACTAAGATATTATTAACAAAGCAATGTTAAAAGATCATGTATGATATCATATAAATGTATATTATTATTTTATCATTTAATAAAAATTATTTCACCATTATACATGTTTTTAACCTAACCTTGACCAAGGAAAATTACAAGGTAAAGGTTAATTTCACAATCTCTTTATTATCTGAGGTTGTTTTTACGTAAGTATCTACTAGGACCTCTTTATCCTCCACATCCATGTTTCTAAAAAATGTATTTCAAAATATTTTTAATATTTACTAGACAATGGGGTAAAGTCATTTATACCATTATTTGATCTTATATATTTTTAAAGTAATCTTTCCATTATTTTCCAAACAAGGTACTTTATGACCTTTTCGACAAAATTAAGGTAAAAATGTCTTTTTAACTTATACGGCGGGTGTGGATATTTTCCAATGTTATAACATCATCAAAGCTTCCCTTAATAAATTATATGAATATTTTCAAAATAAATGTTTTATTTATAATTATGCAACTCTTAAATGATTTCAAAATAGAAATATATATTTCCCTAAAAAGGTTTTTATTTCATCTTTGTAAACATCCTCTGATGGATTTTAAGTTTATTTGAAGTTGATTTGTTATGATACAAAACTTCGATATTGTATTGAATGTTTTTTGATATGTTTGACTATGGATATGATATTTTTATACCATTTATGGTTTATGGTTAAAGTATTGACATTTTGTATGCTATTTTTAATACGAATGTTTATGTTATATTTCAACCTTTTCATATAAGGAATGTATTGGACTAAGTAAGTGATGGGTGGAGCCTGTTATAACTCCTCGATGCATCGGTAGGTCTCATGAGACAACTAGACATGGAATTCATCGAGGCCTTTCCCAATTTGATATATGGTTTTGGCCGAGGCCTTAATCATATTTAGACGTCTTGGCCAATGCCTTGACAAAATGTTTCAGAATGTCCGACATTATACATTCCCTCATTATGAAAATAATATTGATGGTTCATGTGGTCGTTGGACTAGTATAATACCCATGATTATGTTTTATTATGGAATTATTTACTCAACTCGTATTCCTGCCATAAAAGTGTTCATGTTTATTATTTGTAAAGGCATGTGGTTTCAATTATTCACCATGATTAATATTTATGTTATCTTCTGCTGTATTTCTTACCCTTACTGAGCATCTGAGATTACCCCTTTCTATGTTTCATTTATCCAAGGATTCTAAGAAGTTTATTGTGATTGATATGCATGGTTAAGCTAAGGGAATAATGGAGTTAATAAATGATTATTTATGTTATGTTGTATGTCATAAAGTGTAATGTAACATTCATGTATGTAATCTATTTTCCAAGACTGCTAAACCAATCAGTCCTTCAGGATTTGATTACTTGTAATCATGCCAATGTATTAATACAATTCACCGACTCTGGGTAACTAGGGTTAGGGTGTTACGGTTTGTATGTTTCGTATGTTACCAAATTGGTAATATAATTTCAAATTTCAATTTCCACTCATTTGGTTTTACAAAAACTTCATTGATTACTTTACTCCATGATTATGTGTGAAAACTCTATTTATTTACTTATGTAGTAACTTACACTCCCCTTTTTGTGGAAATAATTTTGATACACATAATCACTCCATTGATAAATTCTCAATTCATTGGTATAAACTTGATAAGAGTAATTTTAACTCAATTTCTATTCATTGAGTTAAACATACATGTCATTGTTGTTGTGTTTACAAGAAAATGTGTGAATATCCTCTAATTGATCTATATTGAATATCCAATCATATTGAGTGTATTTATATTTTTCACACATAATTATGTCATTGATTTATCCTTAACCTAAGGATACAATCTTTATAAAGGAATTCATCTCAACTTACATTCCATTGAGACTTCTTTATATTATGCGCCAATTCAATTTATTTGGGGTATATACTGTACTTGGACAGAGTATATCATGAATCCATTTATTATCAAGATATTATAATGTTTTTATTACCTCAATTATTTATATTCAAGCATCTCTCATTTGGTTAAAAACTCTAACTAATATATCATTTTAAATGTTTTATGTTTTTATTCTTCTAAAAATTTCTCATTAATGTCCTTGTTTTATAAATGGTTTTAGTGATTTATTTATATGGACATGAATGTTTTAAAATTAAAATTCTTTTTAAATGTTTCAAATTGGTATGGGACACTTGGATTCAAAAATCTATTTTAAACAGCTTCTTAATAAAAAGTGAGACTTTTAAATGTTCTCAAGAAAAAGGGGGATATTTCATTCTTATTGTTTTAATGATTATTTTCATCTATATCAATATCCTATATTATTATTGATTGAGCTTTGTCTATTATAATAAAATCTTATATATTGTATTTAATGAGGTATGTTTGACTGTGGATGTGCTATTTTTATGCCAATCATAGATTGTGGTTAAAGTATTGACATTTCATATGCTAGTTTTAATACGAATGTTTAGATTATGTTTCACCCATTTCATATAAGGAATGAATTTGACTTAGTAAGTGATGGGTGGAGCCCACTATAGCTCCTTGATGAATCGGTAGGTCACATGAGACAATCTAGTTTCTTAGAACAAGGCCTTAATAAAATCTTATTTGTAGTCTTGGCATAAGGGCTTGAATATGTGGTTATGAAGTATGGAATTATGCGTTCCATCATTATGAAAGTGGCTATTGATATTGCATGTGATTATTCTACTAGTAGAATATCCATGTGAATAAGTAAATGGAATTATTTGATTTTATCTTTTCCATATTATGATGAAGTTAAAGTTTAAAAGGCTTTTTTAGGCTTATACATTACCTTAATATTTATACTTATTTATGAAATTTTCCGCTTTATTGTTATCCTTACTGAGCATCTGAGCTCACCCCTTTCAATGTTTTATTTTTCCCAGGATGCGAAGAAGTATATTATGACTGACCTATAGGGATAGTCTATGGGATATCTGTGTTTTTTGTGGAAACAATGTTGTTGTAGTTTTCCATTTTATTATGTAATGTAAACCTTATGAATGTATCTAACACATACAAGGCTAGTAGACTAATCGTTATTTCGAGACCTGATCTTTTTTTATCATGCCAATGATACGTAATAATGCACTAAATTTGGGATTCTGGGGTTAGGGTGTTACAGTTGGTATCAGAGGAAGTTTAGTACAAACTTGGAATCTTGATTTAGATAAACTTTGATTAGAGCACATTACCCTAAGATATACTTTGAGGATTAGTATAGAGGAAATTCCTAGAATTTTGGTATTGTAGAGATAATGTGAGTTTTCTGAACAATACATTCATGTCCGGATATGAGCAGGTAGAGGTGGCTTTGACACATATGTACCTAGGAGTTAAAAACTCATACAAGGAGTTTCGGGCTTGACCTGAGGCATCTTGGTACACGACAACGAGCCATGATGCACTCTTGGTTACAACACTCCCGGGGTATATGCTTAGGATAATTCACATTTTATTTACAAAATGATTTGAAGGATTTTAATATAAGATGAGAATAAATAACCATCATTAATCCTACGGTGTTTTAGATTAAAAATAAGGTGTTATGATATTTTCTAAATTATTTTATGAATCAAACTTTGCTTTCTTGTGTTATTCTATGGCTGGATTCCAAGGAAGTCATAGTAACATTGAACATGATGTACAAGGTGCGCATGACGGTGGAAATGAGAAACATAATGGAATATTGATAGGTGTAAAAGATATCATGTTCATGCCGAATCAGTTTTCCAAAAATATGATCTACAACATATATATTAACCAACTCTCAGAGTCAACAAAGAAGAGAAATGCAGTGAATGATAAGAGCTCCAGCAGTGGAGACCATGGAGAAAATAATGCTCAATTTCCATCATGCAGGAAACGTGGAAGGATACACTTAGGAAAGTGTCTTAATGTAACAAATAAATCCTTTATGTGCGGGAAAGAAGGGAATAAAGTAAATAATTGCCGAGTAAAAATGAAGAGTACTATGGAAGAAAATAAAAATTATCCCAAGAATCCATTTATAGTCATTTACTATAAATGTAGGGGACCTGGGAATTACCAAAGTGAATACCCTATTCTATAGGATAAAACCTTTGTCAAGGATGAACCTATGTAGAAATAAATGGATGGTAAAATGTTTAAAAGTATTAGTGTTCTTTGTTGATGAGATTAATTTGGAGGAATTTTCTTTTATGTGTAACCCTACAGTTTATTATGTGAAAATACTATTTTAGGAAGAATTGTGTTTTCTATTGTTGATATAATTATAAATAATCATTTAGGTTTATATGATCCTTGAAATTGAGGCAATTATATGTTATTAAATTTTAGGATGAAAATGAGAGGTATGAGATAACATTTGTGGTGAAATTATGTTATAGTTATTTTGAGGAATTTATCCCATTTTGGGAACATTATAAAATATAGTTTTTTTTTGAAAAAGGACAAGATACAGACTGTGTGACAACCCATCGCATCGGAAAAAGCTGTAGGAATCGAACTCACAACTATAGTGCGATTAAGATTTATCTCCTACCACTGGACTACGTGAATTCCCTGGTTAGCGTGACTAATTATTTTCAGTTAAATGATTTTATTGAACAATAATAAGTTGATTTGGGATCTTATGTCTTATCAAAGGGATATCCTTATTATAGGAAACTTATTTGGGGAATAAGTGATAAATGTTATTTTGGAATACATTCGCTCTGCTGGGAATACTATATGCCTAAGGAAAATAGAATACTATGGGATTTTATTTGAGGAGTAATGTTGGATTTTTATCTATGTTTTTATTATGGATTTATAGTGATTTCAGTTATTTATGGAAATGATTAACCTATCATAGAGAATATGTGATTAGGTTAATTACTTTGAAATATATGACTTTAAGAGTAGTTGATGTTATTTGGAAATACAATTTAACATGGAAGACTGCGTAATAACATTCCTCTATGATTTCAGTTTGAATATTAGTTTGGATTATATTGATGTATTTTAAGGACAATTGTTTATTTAATGGTATTTGTTGAACTTCGGGTATTGTTGGTTTAATTTTTGAAATTAAGATAAGTATTTATTTCTCTAAAGGATTATCCTTTTTGGTGACCATATGATCTTGTACTAACAATTTTGGTTTGGGTTAATCTCTAAAGACAAGGTAAATATATAAAGTTTATCCTTTGTGGATCATGTTATTCTCTAGAAGTTGATTCTAGCGCTTCAGATGTGACCAAGTCATCATGAATAGACATCATTTAAAAAAAATATGAGTTAGCGGTAGAAATTTATTAAAGGATGAAAATATACTTAAAAATTAGTTATATCTCTTTATGTTCTAGTCAATCTCATTAATAAATTCCTCAACTTTATGAAATGTAACTTAAAACAAAAAACGTTATCCGTTTACTTTTTCTACAAGGAAAATAATGAACATTTATCTCATCACAAGTTTGTGGTTTTATTGTTGTTAACTTTTTTCTAATAATGTTTTCTATCCCTCTCCATCAAAACATGACACTTAGTTTATCATCCATTTCCATGTTTTCCTACGTGGAATCCTAGTATGGGTTATCTCGGGTGACCATTATACTTCTCTTTCATTCTTTTAAAGTGATAGTTTTATTGAATCTTTTTCCAATGTGGGACTTTCAATGAATTCCCCAAGCCCAATTTTAAAATTTACAAGGACTTAATTTCCAAATTGGGGTAAGAATGTAACACCCCGATATTTCATAGTAAGTTATTTTCTTTAATTCAATAGCTTGCGCTACACGCAACACCGAGTTCGAGGGAACCATGACTTACCAAACTAGATGTTCAAAATTAGTTATGAATATTATTAACCGAATTTTGAATTTTATATATTCCATATAATTTTAGAATCCATATTATGTGTTTTTTACATAATATAAGAACAAATTCAATTTTTCAGAAAAAAGAAGTATTTTTCAAAAATACAATTTTACCATTTTTTAATGGAGAACCTTTTTAAATCCAATATTTTACACTTTTATATATTAAATTTGACAAAATGAAATTCTTATTTAGAATCGGGATATAATAATTTAGTTTTGATAAATTTTTGGTGTTTTCTGATAAATTTCATATTTTGGTGAATAGTGAAAATTACTAAATTTTAATTTAAAACAACTTTTTTAATCAGAATAATTTATTGTGTTAAATTATACATTTGAATGGTTTTTAAGTATAATTAGATTATATTTTTATCATTTAATCCAATTTTGGTTATTGGAATTATTTTCACTTTTAAATTATACATAAAAAAGTGTCAATCTTTTGAGAGGTATTATTTCTAAAAAACATGTTTTTTGTTTTGACAACAGGAATTAATTTTAAATTAATTAATAAAACTTCTATGTTTTTAATTTGGTGAAATAGATATAATTTTTTAATTCATAATACCAAATGTAGCTTTGGCTGAATTTTTGGTATTTTTCTGAAAACATGCAATTTTTGAGGAATAGTGAAAAAACACTATGTTGCAATTTAAAACAGATATTTTATTTAAATAATAATTTTTTTTATTTAAATTTATTTGAAGTAAAAATAGATATATAATACCTATATAAGTTCAATATAATTTATTGGAGTCATTTTATAACAAAATTAGATGTATAAAATTTTATTTGACTTTTTACCGTCTTTTACCCACCTTCTAGGAGAATTTGCAAATTTACATAAAACATAATTTTACCTATTATATGAGTTTAATTTCAAAACTCCGAGATACACGGTTGATATAAGTAAGTAAAATGTGGTTCAATAAGATGAAAATATTTTTTGGTGAATACTAACTTTTTATTTTTATTTACCACGGTTAAAAGTAAATACGGTAATTAAGGGTAAAAATGATATTATTATTACCCTAACACATGTACTAATTCTATTGGATAAGTGTAATTTGATCAGAAAAACCATATAAATAAAATATGATCCTTTAGGTCCAATTTGATTAGATTAGTACATTTATTATTATTTAATTCAAAGAAGAGTTAAAAGTGTAAATTCAAAGTTTAATAAATAAAAAATTTTAATATAGGGTTACATATAAGATAAATTCGACTATAAATATTCATTAGAAATCTAAAGATATTTCATATATAATTTTATTTTATTTATAATTTTGAGACATTAAATAATTAAATTTATTTATGACACAATGATGATGTAGTAATTACCTAATTAATGAAATATTAAAATAATTGATATTATAAATATCAAAATAAATGTAATTTGAGGCTTTTTATGAATTATTCTAATTTTATAGGTTAATATGACATTTTATAATTAGTTAGATTAATTTCTTTTGAAGTAATAATGCTGTTATCAATTTAGAAAAAACAAAAAACCAAATAGTGTCAAAATTGACCTAAAAGAGTTTTTAAAACAAATATTATATTATTAATTGATATTCTATTAATAAGAAACTAAGGTTTGGAAAAAATACCTATATAATGATATGTGTATCATTAATGAACCACTTGGTGTTCTCTGGAAAGTTTATAGTATGTTTATCAACCATATAATATAAAAATACAAAGAGACATGGTAAATGTCAAACTATTTAACTAAAAGTTAAATCTAACATATAAAGTTAATATAGTGACCCAAACCTGTCTAAAACCTATTGGTTGTGTTTTTTTCGAACCATCCCCACCGTATCCTTTAAATAATTTATTTTGGAGCCATTATAAACCGAAAATGATTTTATTATAAAATAATATTTCTAGCTTTTCCAAAGGTGCCCCTCACCCCTCTTATAAAATGGCACTGCACCTTCTCTCTAATTCACACCTTCAAAGCCATTAGTCTCGTCCAAAACCTACCCCAATATCCTCCCAACTCTTCTCCATTCATCCTAGAGGCCTTACATAGTCATAAATCCAACCTAAGGAGCCCTTTTGATCAAATCAAAAGGAAGAACCCGAAGAAGAGGTAAATAATTCATCACCTCTTTCAAGTTCCTTTATTCTACCACTTCATCTTTCTTTGATGTTTCCATTCAAAAATAATAACTCCATTATATTATATATACTGTGATGTTATTATAAATATGGTACAATCATATTCATTATTCTATCGATCCTTTGAATGACATGTCGCCATAGGTGCGTACGTACGACTTACCGTCTCCACGTCTTGGTGTGGTTGTTATTCTATACATTATTATTTTTATGGGTATAATAAGGATTTATAATTGGTGTAAATAATAAATATAACATGATAATTATTTTTTATATATGATATACCATCCAATTATATTTTACTTTAATGTCAAAAGAATGTTATTGTCGCTCGTGCGTACGTACGGATTACCGTCTCCACGGACATGAAGAGATTCATTCCCCATTGTATCCATTCAAGAATAATTTTCATTTGATGATTAAAAATAATTTTTAAAGACTTAATATCATTATTAATATTAATAAGATAAATCCCATCCATAACAAACATGGCTTACGTAACCAAGCATATAAAGGAGAACGAATCAGTTGACACCTGAAACGATGATAATTCTAAAATATCAATATTAGAAGATCATATATGATATCATATTATTGTATATGGTTATTTTATAATTTAATAACAATTATTTAACCATTATAAATAATATTAAAGTACCCTTAACCAAGTAAAAGTACAAGGTAAGGGGTTTCTTATCTCACTCTTAATTTCGTGATATTTCCATTGCTCGCTACTTATATATTGCATGTGGTGTATTGTGTACTTATATTTGGTATATATTGTCATGATTCTCTTTATATTCATGGTATTATGTGAATAATTTGTTGGTTATTAACTTTCGGTCATATGACTTGATTGATTACAACGTGGTAAGGGGTTTTCATCTCACTTTTATTCCCATGAGATTCATGCTATATTTTCCACTATTACCTTTTGTGTGGTGTATATACTGCCCATGATTGTATGGTTTGCGTAATATACTTTAATTTATTGGTATTTACATCATCATTGGATGATCCTTCTTTCATGGGGTGTATGTTTCGTATGTTACCAAATTGGTAAGGGAACTTCAAATTTCAATTTCCACTCATTCAGTTTTACGCAGACTTCATTGATTACTTTACTCAAAGATTATGTGTAAAAGCACTATTTATTTACATATGTAGTAATTTACACTCCCCTTTGTGTGTATATACTTTTTAAACACATAATTACTCTATTGATAAATTCTCAAGTCATCATTATAAACTTGATAAGAGTAATTTTAACTCAATTTCTCTTCATAGAGTTAAACATCCATGTCATTGGAGTTTTTTTACAAGAATATGTGTGAGTTTCCTTTGATTGATTTATACTTAATATCAAATCATATTGAGTGTATTTATATTTGTCACACATAATTATGTCATTTATTTATCCTTAACCTAAGGATACGGTCTTTATAACGGAATTCATCTCAACTTACATTCCATTGAGACATCTTTGTTGTTATGCACCAATTCACTTTTATTTGGGGTATATACTATACTTTTACATAGTATATCATGAATCCATTTTTTCTCATGATATTATATTGTTTTTATTACCTAATTATTTGTATTCAATAATCTCTCATTTGGTTAGGAACTCTAACTAAAATATCATTTTAAATGTTTTAAGGATTTATTCTTCTAAAAATTTCTCATTAATGTACATGTTTTAAAAATGGTTTTAGGGATTTATTTATATGGACATGAATGTTTTAAAATTAAAAATCCTTTAAAGAGTTTTAAAGTGGTACGGGATACTTTGATTCAAAAATCTATTTTAAACGGCTTCTTAATAAATAGTGAGACTTATAAATGTTTTCAAGAAAAAGGGGGATATTTCTCTCTTATAGTTTTGATGATTATTTTAATATATATAAATATCCTTTATTATTCTTGATTAAGGATAATATATTATAATAAAATCTTCCATATTTTATTTAATGTGTTATGTTTGACTATGGATGTGCTATTTTTATGCCATTCATCGATTGTGGTTAAAGTATTGACATTTCATATGATAGTTTTAATACAAATGTTTAGATTATGTTTCACCCATTTCACATGAGGAATGCATTGGACTTAGTAAGTGATGGGTGGATCCCTCTATAGATCCTCGATGCATTGATAGGTCTCATTATACAAACTAGTGTCTTGGCACAAGGCCTTGAAAAACTATTATTTGTAGTCTTGGCACAAGGCCTTGACTATGTGGTTGTGAAGTCTAGCATTATTCATTCCATCATTATGAAAGTGGTAATTAATATTGCATGTGATTATTTGACTAGTAGAATATCCATATGAATAAGTGAATGGAATTATTTGATTTTATCTTTGCCATACTATGCTGAATTTCAAGTTTAAAAGGATTTTTTTAGTCTTATAAATTTCATTAATGTTTATACTTATTTATGAAAGTTTACACTTTATTGATATCCTTACTGAGCATCTGAGCTCACCCCTTTCTATGTGTTCTTTTTCCTAGGATGAAAAGAAGTATATTATGACTGACCTACAGGGATAGTCTATGGGATATCAGTGTGTTCTATGGAAATAATGTTGTTTTAGTTTTCCATTTTATGATGTAATGTAAGCCTTATGAATATATCTAGAACTTCCAAGGCTACTAAACTAATCGGTCTTTCGAGACTTGGTCTTTTGTGATCATGCTAATGATACGTAATAATGCACTGACTCTGGGTTCTGGGGTCGGGGCATTATATGTTAGGTGTTTTTCACATCACTTGAGGTCATCACCTATGTCCAAAAGGGCATATCGGATATCCTGAGTAGTCAAGGTGGACCCAAGCATACTGGTCCAGGTAGAGTGATAGTCTAGATGTGGAGTATCTTTATGGGCGAATAGGGAGTGCCGTTTATGGAACTCCATCCTATTGTTGACCATTTTAGGGATGTATTCGTAGAAACTTTCTCCAGATTACCTCATGAGAGGGAGGTTGAGTTCACCATAGAGCTTGTGTGAGGTGCGAAACCTATGTGCATTCCTTCATATCAGATGAAACTTATAAAGCTCAAGGAAATCAATAAGCATCATGAATATCTAGAGGATAATGATTTTATCAAATCCAAAACATCACCATGGGGAACACCTATCCTTTTCTACAAGAATATTGATGGTATACTTAGATTTTATATGTACGTCCACTGACTGAAACCTCGTATAATGTAGAACCGGTATCCATTGCCTTGAATAGATACCCTCTTTGACCAAATCAAATGTGAAATAGTTTTCTACAAGATCAATTTGAGGTTGGGATACCATCCGGTAGATGTGAGGCCACTAGACATACCGCATAAATTGTTCCAAAGTAGGTATGACTTGTATGAGTATCTGGTCATGCATTTAGGTATGGTGAATGTGACGAAAGTATTTATGGATCTTATGAATCAAGTATTCCACCCTTATATGGATTCATTTATAGTAGTTTTTTGTAGATGACATTTTATTGTATTATCTCCCAAGAAATTTATATTCCAACTACCTTGATGTTGTTCTCAATATGGTGAGAGGGCACTGACTATATGCAAATCTATGTAAATGACACTTTTAAATCAGCAAGGTTCACTTATTTGGTCATATAATTTTAGAGTAATACATATCTATTGATACAAAGATGGTAAGAATCACGGTTTCTTAGGATCATCCCAAGAATGTGTTTGGAATGAACATATTCTTAGGGAAGTATACCTATTATAAGAAGTTTATATATAATTTCTCATGATTGGTAGAATCGCTTACAATAATGACCATGAAAGGTGTGAAATTAGACTAGACCGAAGCTGGTGAGATTGATTTTCAAAGGATAAAGAGAAGACTGACTTCAGTGATTATCTTGATTCTTTATAAGTTGAGAATAAGTTACACTATTTACTATGATTCTTTAGAAATCAGTATGAGTGTAGTTTTGATGCTGGTATATTGATTTGTGACGTATGGTCCCTCCAGTTGAGCCCTCATGAGAAGAATTACCCTACACAAATACTTGAGCTGTCATCCATGGTTCTTGCACTACTATTTGTGTGGAACTAACTAATGGGTGAGAAATTTATTTATTAAATTGATAAAAAAAGTCTCAAAATACATCCCCGCACAATAAGAAATGAATATGTGTTAGCACCAGTGGGTGGAATACATTTAATTGTTTGATTTTGATCTTGATTATACACCTAGAAAGGGAAATGGCGTAGCTGATGCCTTGAGCTAGAATACTCAACAGTTTTCCATCAAGGAGTCTAACAGTGAGTGGTAGTTGATGTATATATTATCTTAGATACACCTGGAGGTTCCGGAAAATAATAGGGAGCTAGTTTTAGCACCCTTGACTGTGATATCCTCTCTTCTCGAGGAATTCTAGAGGAGGTATATTTTTTGGTTCTGAGCGCCAAATCTTAAGGAAGTGCGTTAAAGGTAGAAACCTATATCCTGGTGGGGTTTTCGATGGGAATGATATCCTTTTATTCTATGAGCATGTTTTTTTGACTTATAACATATGGGGAGAGTTTATATAGGAATATCATGCCTCTATTTGGTAATTTCACCTTGAGCTTACCAATATGTACTGAGATATCCATCGTCAGTACTAGTAGCTGGGTATGAAGAAGAATCTTGTAGGATTTACCACTCCGTTATCCACCTATTAACTAGTAAAGGCAGATAACCAATAACCTGCTAAACTTATATTGCCTCTATCCATTCTTGAGTGGAAATGTAATGACGTCACCATAAAATTTGTGATGGGATTTCTGATATCCCCCCAAGGTAGTGATGTAGTATGTGTGATCATTGATATGTTGAAATTTTTTTAAGACTTCCTACTAACATGGGAGACTATCTCAGTTGATGAGATTGGGAGTCTTTATATCTAAGAGATAGTGAGAATTCATGGTGATCCTCATTCTATCATATCATACATAGATTCATGATTAACCTCATGGTTCTGGAAAAGGTTGTAGAAGAAACTAAGTTTATAGGTTCTCTTGAGTAAAATATATCACCCTTAGACTGATAGGAAATAGAAGTGAATGATACAGGTGTTTGGGGATATAAATTGGGAATGTATCCTTGATTTTGGAGGATCACGGGAAAAGAATATCCCTCTTGTTGAGTTTTCCTACTATAATATATTTCAAGAAATGGTTCATATTTCTCTGTATGAGGCCCTTTATAGTAGGTCATGCCATTAACCATTGTGCTTTATATAGGTAGGTGAGTAAGCTCAAATGGGTGCTCGTCTAGTTAATGAGACTTTAGAATAAGTAAAACTGATTTAGAATCATATGGATTTAGCATAGTCTAGGAATAATTTATATATCGATCATCATAATCAACCTCTTGAGTTTGAGGAAGGACATCAGGTATTTCTGTGTGCATTGCCTATATTGGTCCGTAGATGAATTCTAAGATAGGGAAAGTTAATGCCTCAATATGTCATGACTTTTGAGAAAGTAGAGAAAGTTAGTCTGATAGCCTATTTGTTACAATTACCAAAGATTTACCATTCCATGCATGATGTCTTCTACTTATCCTAGATTTGATGGTATCATCTTGAACTGTGTCATTCATTTTACCATGGGGATATTGACTTGGAGGCTGATGCACCTTTGAGGAGCATTAGATATGTATCATGGGTCGGTGAATGAAGGATTTCTAAGGAAAGTCTGTTTCTCTTTCCTGGGTGGTTTAGTTGTATATAATAATACATGGAAAGTCCTAGGAGTGGGAGGACAATGTACATGTGTAGTGGATAAAACTATTCTTTGATGACAGTCTTCCAAACTAAGAAGGGTAGCTCGATGATGAGTTGAATTAAGGATGGGATGTTATAATGCCCCAAATTTTCTCAAAGGTACAAACTGGTTTTTTGGATTTAAATTACATTTTTTTCAATATAAATGTTTCTTAAGGAAGTTGTGGAGATTATGGGGGTGTCCAGGGATTTTTCAGAGCACAGATCCCCCCAAAAGAAGAAACAATCTAGGCCACATGGTTAGTAAAAACCATGTAGTGCAACCTGCACAGTTTACCTAACCATATAGCTTGAGATAGTGGAGTAATGGGGGCTGCATAGTTTGTCTTAAACCCTATGACACTACCAGGAAAATTACAATGAAATATTTTAGACCACTTGGATAGTGGCCTTCCACATGGTTGGCACATAGTTTGTCCAACAATGTGGCCAAACCATGTGCCCCTACCTGTGTGCGTGTTTTTATGGTATTTCTCTTAAATGTTTTAAAATTACTCACCAATATTTATCCATATATATTCTTGAAGACTATCCTCCTCCCCAAAACCCCAATCTCCCTCTCCTACTATCAATAGGTTTTGAGATTTCTCCTTTATAGGAGCTCCAAATCACTTTCCATCAGATCCATTATAAATTTAGAAGTAATCTCTTCAACCCCATCCATTATTTTTCTCATTTATTTTCATCTATATTGCACTATTTGGGTTCAAGATCATTTTTTCTAATTTTGATAATTTTATGATTTATCCATTATTTATCGTTCAAGACTGATTCGACGGTCGACAACAGATGAGTGGTCCTATATGAGACTAAGGTAGGTGATCTAGGTTTTCCCCTAGTTTCATTGCATTTTATAACTTTCATCATTGTTCTATGAGGTGGATCCTTCCAACATCGCCTCTAATTTGATAAATTAATCCAATTATGTTTTTTTCCATACTTGTTATGACCATAGTAGTGCATAATCACATCCTAGGTGTATCATATTGACTTGATGAACCCCTTTGAGTGTGGAAAATCCTTGATAGCCTATTTTCATGTTTACTTATAATTAATTAATGTATTTAATTAATTAAGTCAAATTTAATAATGTTCTAAGTGTTAGGCCCAACCGTCATGCTATCAATTGAATTTTTGAACTAAATTAATTGTCCACAATGTTAGGACATGTGACTTATTCCCTATTACATAAACGGTTTGCCTTATGGAATGAATTCACCAACAATAATTTTATGTTATAAATGCTTGATTTGTTAAATGGGTTGGCATTGCTGACCGAGCCATATCCCCACCATAAAATGAGGGGGATACAAGGGGTTCCAACTTAAGGGTCACTTGGATAGGATCATAGTGCATTAATGGTAGAACATGTTAATGATTTTTAAATATTCTATGGGAGACACTAGCTATGATTGGGATGGGCTCACCATGTGTCTATCTTTTTAATTCTAGACGAGTGACACTAGTTCACTAGGGGAGACCATATGGGAGAGCTTGATTCAATGATGGCTGTGTTGTGCCATGAGAGAGACTCAAACCCCAACATGAAATACCAAGGATGGAATCAGAGGTTAGTTAATTCAATCTTTATTCCATGCATGGAGTGGCACTTTAGGTCACATTCTTTGGTCTCCCTAGATATAATCTCTTATCATGGGATTGTTATGAGCCCCTCGAGTGATACTTGAAATTCTCATAGAATTTACATGTATGGGATCAGGGTGTCTCTCAATATTTTTATAAAGAGGTTAATTGAATTAAAAGGTAAGTGAATTATTTTGAATAGGAAACAAATCATTAAAATTGGAACTTCAAGGATGTGTATGCCAAAAAAAAAAATCACATGTTTGTGGATACTCAATCTTTTTAAAAATTCTCTGTAACAGTCGAATTATTTACAACAAAATTATTATAGATTGAATTAAATACTAAGTGTACGAGAAACAAACAAAATTTTATTTATAGGTTAATATTATAACGTATACATTAGATATAATGTTGTTTCTCCTGTGATTTGAATTTTAAAAAAATAACATACACGGTTGCGATTAGTAAGATGTTTAGAGTCTGGTATGATCAAATTATATTTTTGATGAAGAGTAATTTACCTGTATGAATAGTAACATAACCTCATGAATATTAATGTACCATTATGAAGAGTAACCTCACCCATTTAAGTATAAATACAATTTATCCACATGAAAAAAGAAATAAAATATTTTAAAAATTAAAAATTAAGTGTTGGTATTTTTGAGAGTAATAAATATTTTATTAAAAATTTGAATTAATAAATTAATAAAATTTACTTTCATTAAAACATATTACTAAATAAATATTTATTTTTCCTATTATTTTAGGATAATTTTAAGAGACATTAGTTAATGTTTGAAAGTATTACAAAATCGGTTTTTAATTTAAAATCTATATTTTGCAAGTAAATAATGAGTTTATTAAATTTTTCTTTTATAGAAAATTATTTTAATAAAATAGATTTCATTTTTTAATTCTACACAATGAAAAAAATTTAGATTGTTTTTTTTGGATTTTTCCAAAATACTTGAATTTTTGGGGAATAGTGAAATTCGATAATTTATGAAATATGCTAAATTAATGAATTTATGCATCATGTTAGAGTCATGGATGATGTAAATGGCCATTAGTTAGAACTCAAATGAACTTATTAATATTATTTAGTCACAATAATCAATACTATTCATATTATTGATCACAAATAAAAAAATAATGATTAAAATAATGCAAAACCCCTCCTCTCCCCCACTATAAAAACCACCCCTCACACCCTCTTCTATTCACCCTAATAATCATTGAATCTTATGAATATTCTAAACAAATATGCTTCCATAGTCCCCCTCCATGTCTAGGAGATCTAGGTCTTTCCAAAAGGCCAAAAACCCTTCCCTTAAGGAGGTTCTTGAAGAGGTTAATTCAATAGGTAAATCCTCTATATTTTTCATTTAATTTCATTTAAATTTATCTTATTTTATTATTCTCTCATAACCTTTTCTATCCAAATGACCTCGATAAATCTATTATCTTATATACACTAGATTTTCATCATTTTAATTTAATAATCATTATCAATTTCCTCACTCTATCTATTTTATTTTATAAAGGAAATCGTTGTCTTGGAGGTTCCATTTTACAACCTTCATGGATGAAGAAGTTTGATTATTCAATTTCTTATTCAAGGATGGTCATTAAACATTTTTTATGGATGCAAAATATTCTAAAATATTTATTATATGTTATGTAATTATTTTATAACCATAATTTATACATGATATTAAATAATACAACAAACTAGTTTGTTGTAATCGAAAAACCATCGTAAAAATCTAAATGATTATCATTAAATATATTATCTATTATGTCATCCTCATACCATGTTACAAAATGATATATATAACCATTTAAACTTCTTAATTTTCATTAATAATATATAAGTTAAATTCTAGGGAATTATATCCATTCCATGTGAACTCCATTACTTATAATCAAGCGAACTTATCATGAAATCAAGTAAATAAACACTCCAGAATGACATAATTATGTCTTATATCTTATCAACAGGGACATGGATGAACTAAATAAAACTACAATGAATCAAATATATGTATATAATGTTCTGAATTAGTCAACTAATTAATTTAATTTTATTATCCAACACATTAACGTCAAGTGTAGAATATATTCAGACATAAGGTAAGGCTTTTCTACTCGAACATTTATTTTCATTCAGGATAATATTGGTCTCTCTTAATGAAAATTAAATTAATAATAATAATAATTTACTCCTCATAAATTATTTTTGAATTATCTATATTTGTGTACCAATCTGAATCCAGTTTTATTTTATGAGTATTTAAATGTTTTTAAAGATATATCTCAACTCTTCCTGATAAACATGTTTGATTCAAGGGAACTTCCCAAATTCTTACCTATTTTCAAGTGCACTATATAATATGTTTTAATACAATCTTATTTTTATAAAACCAAGCATTACATCATGGAAAATATATCTTAGTTCATTTATGGTTTTATGCAATGTTTTTTCCCAAAAGAACACTTCTTTTCAAAGTAAAAGTGTTTTTCTCTTAAAAACTCCTTGATGATTTTGTTAGAGTATTTTTTTATACTCCAATACCTTTGTTTGATTTTATTTATTATTGAATATAATATATTATATTTATCATCTTCAATATTTTATTAAATGTTTTATTATAATTTTGTCTGTGGATGTGCTATCTTGATACCATTCACCATACCACTCAGAATGGTTAGTATTTATGTGTATAGATTGGGGAAGGTTATTTTATATGTTTATATTGTTTATGTTTATCCCCATTCATATGAGTAATTAATAGGACATAGAAAGTGGTGTGTGGGGCCCTATATATCTCCTCGATGCATTGGTAAGTATCATGAGACAAAATAGATATGGACTTGGCTGAGGCCTTTCCCATTTTCAAATACGGTTTTGGCTGAGGCATTAATCATTTTCGAATGTCCTAGATGAGGACTTGTAAATATGTTTCAAAATGTCCAAAATATGAATTACCTCATTATGAAACTAGAAATTTATAGTCCACATTGTTATTATACTATTATAATATACATTGTTTTTGTTTTATTATTGAATTATTTATAAAGCCCTTATTCCATTCATGTTATACTCATGTTTATTTTTTTAAAGGCATATATTTTTAGTTATTCACAATGAATAATGTTTATGTTTAAGTTTATGATATATTCCATTCTATTTATTACCATTATTGAGCATATGATATAACCCCTTTATTATGTTTTATTTTCCACAGGATGTGGGGAATTATATTATGAATGAATTTTAGGGATAATCTAGAAGTTGTGGATGTTTCCAATGGAATTTATATAATGTATTTCATTCTCCTATTGTAATGATGAAATTATATATGTATCTTGTTTTCAAAAACTAATAAACTATTTGTTCCTTCAATATTTTATTCCTTATAATCATTCCAATTTAATAAACTAATGCACTGACTCCGAGCTTTGGGGGACAGGGCTTTAGAGTTGGCATAAGAGGAATTTCAGTAGAAACCTTGGAAACTAGATTTAGAAAACACATATTAGGGAACAAAACTCTAAGATATACTTTGATGATAAGAATATAATAACATCCAAGAATTTTGGTAAGGAAGAGATTATATGGCTCTCCTTATAAAATACATCCTTTTATGGATACTACAAGGGGACGTGGTTATGGATCATATTTACATAGTAGTAACAACTTTGAAAAGTTTTTACAGGCTTGACTCAGGGTAACCTGGTATATTAAAATGATCATTACTCTGCACCAAGTATGACACTATTGGGGTATATTCTTAGGATAATTCACATTTAATTTAAAATCCATTATGAATGATTTAAAAGTAATTTTTTCATAAAATAAAATGATGTTTATGATTGTGAGAATAGTTATTCATAGGATTTAAATTTTGTAAAGTATTTTTATAGTAGAGATTATACATTATGATTCATAAACTAATCTAGTAAATGTCATTATTTATAAATGTTTCGTATTAGAAGGAATGGAAATTGCATGAATGCGTGTATCTCATGTAGGTATTTCCCTCTTATGCAATATAATAACATTTGATAGTAGAGCTATGACTAGTACTGAGAAACTTATAACTGTATTGGTAGAAATGAATTAGGGTATTAAAAATAACCTTATTCATATAGAGTATCATGGTACAAAATACGGAGGAGAAATGTTAGACTGCTTTATGCGAGAAAAACCACCATCATTCAATGGGAATAAAAACCCATTCGTAGTAGTGTAGTAGATAAGTTCCTTAGAGAAGATATTTCTAAATTTGGGATATAATGAGTGGGATATGGTTTTCATGGAAGTTTATCATCTATTGGGAGATTTTGATCAATGGTGGTGGTTAATTCAAAACACAAAGGAGGAGGAAAGGATTAAAAATATGGAATGGAGGGATTTTAATGAAATATTCTCAAAATAATATTTCCCTCATGAACAACAAGAATACATGGAAAGACAGTTTCTGAGTATGTGAAAAAAAGGATTAGAATATTGAAAAGTATGAAGCTAACTTTATAATATTATCAGGGCATGCCACAAACTACATAAGTAATCCACGTAAGAAGTTTGATTGATTATTTAAATGATTAAAACCATTCCTCGAATGGACACTAGTCTCCCAATGTTTCTTAGCATATGAAGATATATTCTCTTGTACTATCAAGATAGAAAAATAATTCTATAAGTCTTATGAATTTAAGAGAAAACAAGATAAGAAGAGGATGAAAGGAGATAGGATGGATAAAGGGAAGGATAAAAAGGGGAATTTTCCAACATGCGATAATTGTGGAAAGAAACACCCTGATGCATTCTTAGAAGGAAAATGAGTTTGCTACAAGTGTAGAAAGAAAGTCCATAATGTTATTGGTTATAAGGGAAAGAAAGAGTCTATTAATGTTCAACTCTATAACTGTAGGGATATGGGACACTTTTTATAACACCCCGAGATTTCATGAAAAATATTATTTTTAATTTCATTAATGTCTTGTGTTGTACGCTACACCAAAAGGAGCTTGCACAACACGCATCCTTGACTTGCCTTGCATTAAACACAATCGCGACCTTCCTCGATAGCGTGTGTAGTATACAATACCGAGTTTCACTAAACAAAGAGATTCTATTAAAATATTATTAAAACTAGCCGTTATGAATAGTAATAACCACTTTTTGAAATTTTTGAAATTTTATTTTTCAAAATGGACTTCATTTTTGGATTCGGAATATCAAAATTATCTTAGGGTGAAATTTTGGTACATCTCGGATAACATTCATTTTCTGATGAATAGTGAAAATTACTAAATTTTAATTAAAAACAACCTTTTTAATCGAAATAATTAATAGTGATAAATTATTAATTTGAGTGGTTATAAAGTATATTTAGAATATATTTTTACAATTTAATATAATTTTGGTCATTGGATGTAATTCTACATTTAAACCAGACATAAACAAGTGTCAATCTTTTGATAGTTATTATCTCTTAAGAACACGCTATTTGTTTTGACGACGGGAATTAATTTTTAAATTAATTAATGCAACTGATATGTTTTGAATTTGGTAAAATAGACATCATTTTTGAGTTCATAATATCAAATATAGCTTAAGCCTAAATTTTGGTATATTTCTGGAAACATTCATTTTTTGATGAATAGTGAAACCACTAAGTGGTTGTTAAAAAAATAAATTATTTATAAAACTTAATTTTACCACTTCTGTGAGTGGAATTTCAAAACTCTGAGAGACACGGTTTGTTTTAGTAATTAAAATGTGGTTCAATGAGATGAAAATAATTTTTGGTGAATAGTAACTTTTTACTTTATTTTACCACAGTTAAAAGTAAATAGGGTAATTAAGGGTAAAAATGATATTATTATTACCCTAACACATGTCCTAATTCTATTGGATAAGTGTAATTCGACCAAAAAAAACCTTAGGAAAAAAATATGACCATTTAGGCCCACTTGGATTAGATTAGGACATTTATTATTATTTAATTCAAAGAAGAGTTAAAAGAGTTAAAATAATAGTTTATTTACTAAAACATTTTTAATATAGGTTTATACATAAGATAAATATGATTGTAAATATTCATTATAAAGTTAATACGATTTCATACATAATGATATTTCATTTATAATTTTTAGTCATTAAATAATTTAATTTATTTATGACACAACGATGATGCATTAATTATCTTATTAATGAAATATTGACATAATTGATGTTATAAATACCCAAATAAATTTAATTTGAAACTTTTTATGAATTACACTAATTTTATAGATTAATATGACATGTTAGTATTGATTTAAGTAACTTTTTTCAAACTAATCATTCTGTTATGATTTTTACATAAATTAATTACTAAATAGTGTCAAAATTGACATAAAATAGTTTTTAAAACAAATAGTATATTAGTAATTGTTATTTTATTCCTAAAAATATAATGTTTGGACAAATGAATTAGATAAGGTTATATATATTAATAATAAACAACTTGGGGTTTTTTTGGCTGCTTATAGTAAGTTTATTAACCTTATAGTATAAGAACACAAGAAGACTCGGTAAAAGTAAAATCATTTAGCTTAATGTTAATTCTAAATGATAAGGTTAAAATAGGAACCTAAACTTGTCTAAATTCTATTGGATGAGAAGCTTTAGACCTATCCCCACCTTAGCTTCGAAATAAATCAATTTGGAGCTATTTAAAACCGAACTTGACTTTATAATAAAATAATATTTTTCGTTTTTCCAAAGGAGCCCCTCTCCTCCCTTATAAAAGGGCACCTCCTCCCCCTCTTCCTCACACCACTTTGAGCCTTCAAGCTCGTCCAAACCCTGCCAAATTCTCTTGTACAATTCCCTAGAAACATACTAGAGGTTCTGGTCTTCTTCAAAGACCCATTTTAGTGCCCTAAAAGGAGGTCTCAAAGAAGCACTTCAAAGAAGAGGTAATGTCCGTTACCGATTCTTTCATCTTTATTTCTTCTTCCACTTCTTCTTCTTTAGTTGTTTCATTATGAAGTAATAACATCAGTATCACTCATATATGGATATGTTATTATAAGTATGAAACAACCCTATTTCACCATCTATCCATCCTACGAAAAAAGAAATCACCGCGCGTGCATACGTACGGAATACCGTCTCCACGCCGTGGTGTATTCTATTTTCCACCACCACCTTACTTGGATGGGTATAATGGTGTAAATAATGACTATATATGACTATTATAAAGTGATACTGATTCTGAAATAGTATACATACACTCCAATACAATTCCACGATCATAGGAACGATATCATCACTCGTGCGTACGTACGGAATACTGTCTCCACGATGTGATGCGACTCGTTCTACACGATCATCATTTCATAATGATTATATAAATGAATTGAATGAATGAATATGATATATATTACACTAATAAAATTCTGTAAATGAGGTATCTATAACCTAAAGAGAAGAATAATAATTTTTTCGACAAAACACGCATAAGAACAAAAAGTTATAAACACCCGAATAACAAGTAGCAATGAAATATTACTACTAAGAAGCTAAGAATATGACCATATATGATATCATAAAAATAATTATGATTCCTTAATAAGTCAATAACATTATTTAAATCATTATACAGGAGGTTTGGACACGTACAAAGCATATCAGACCTAAGGTAAGTGAAATATCACAATCTCATTTTTATCCGAGATTGTTTATACTTTGGTATTTACTGGGGTGTATTTTATCATCCACGTCCATGTTTCCTCAATATGAAATATTATTTCTATCCACCTACAATTGTTTAAATCCAATTTTACCCTTCGGTGAGTTTTTAGTAAAGGATATGAAAGGAATCTTTTGTCGTTTTTCGTACGAGGTACTTTTTGACTTTTCCGACAAAAGTACGAAGAATGTTTTTTAACTTATACGGCATGAATGGATTTTTAAAACATTATTTCCAAGAAGATTCCTTTACAAGTTTTCATGTTTATTTTTAATCAACTTTTCTTAGTTTAGAATTGTATGACATGTTAAGAAAGGAAAAGTCTTTTTGAAGTAGAAAGGATATTTTCCTCAAGAATGGAGTTCAAGTGTTTTATCAAAATTATTTTCCATCTAAGATAATATAGGGTTCTGTTTCTATCCCTATTATTACATGGATTTGATTATGTTTTGATGGAAATATTTTTATGAATTCCTTTATCTTATATGAATTGTTTTATGATGTCATGTTGTTTAAGAATCCCATTTTTACTACATGGGTTATGCAATGATGTATGATTTATGATTTTGTGGCACACATAAGAATGGTATCATTATGAGATGGGTGGGACCTATATCTCCCTCCAATTCATTGGGAAAATATTTTATATCTCATGAGATAGACATGGCTAGAATGGTAGGTTATACCGGTTCAGTGAAACAGGACTGAAACGAGGAGGAACTCAGTTCAGAAATGGACTTTGTCCACTAAGATACTCTTGGCAATGAGTCTTGACTAATAAGAAATGATTCTCTATGATTATGTGTGTATTCCAAAAAGTTTCATGTTTTATGTTATGATTTTTGGGATTACATTTCACTACTATGATTTATCCCATTTTATGAAATCATGATCTCTTTTGCATGTTAAGATTTCCAAAAGATATGCTCTTATGAATATGATGTGATTGATATTTCTTTTGTTTACCCTTACTGAGCATTTGATCTCACACTTTTATGTTTTCTTTTCCCCAGGATATAAAGAAAGGTTTTAGGTTAGAAAAAAAAGGAAGATCTTTATTGGGAGATGTTGAAGATCTTTCACCACGATTAGAAGATTTTATTCCGAGTTTCCAAAGACACTAAACTATTATGGTCCTTATGTGTTTGTTTTTCTTATGTATTAAGTATTCCGTAAAAGTAATGTAATATTCAATTACATCAAGCTTCGGGTCTCTACATTTGGTATCAGAGGAAAGGTTTAGTCAACCTTTGGAAACTAGGATGCGAGAACTTCAGTGAGATCCCTAGAGATATTTCTAAGGTATGTCTAGGGATGTCCCTAAGGATAAGTATACGTATAGGATATAGTCCTAGAACTACGGTAACGATATTAAAATTTAACCTAATATGATAGATATTGAGGGTGCTCCCCCTTTATTATGTTGTTTTCCATAGCATGATTTTTGCCTCTCACACTATTATTTTTGGGTTTTAGACGATGGCTGGAACCCGAAGGAACCGTGTTGATCAATGTAATGGACAATGCAATGATTGTCCTCCTGAACAAACAAATGTTATGGGAGATGGAGTGAAAAATCTTATTACTATACTTACACAAGCTATGAATCATTCTGGACTTCCAAATGAGCAGAGAAGGGAACAATATTCTGTTGAGTCCTTCATGAGGCAACATCCACCTTCTTTCAGTGGGTCTTCTGATCCACTTGTTGCTGAATAATGGATCAGTACCACTGAAAAGATATATTCAGTTCTTCAATGTTCTGAACATGATAAAGTCATCTTAGCAGTATATTATTTGGAAGGTGAAGCTGATCAATGGTGGAATCTTATCAAGAATACGAGGCAAAGAGATGAAATTGAGTCCATGGAATGGGACGAGTTCAAGAACTTATTTTTCAATAAGTACTTCCCTCGTATTATTCGAACAAAGATGGAGAAGGAGTTTCTTGAACTAAAGCAAAAGGATGATGAATCTGTTGGTATATATGAAGCGAATTTTACAAGGCTTTCAAGGTATGCATCTGGATTTATCATCCTACCTAAAAGTAAAGCTGATCAATTCTTCAGTGGCTTAAAACCAAATCATCGAAGGGAATTATCTCTAAGAGACTACAGTAGCTATGAAGAAATTGTGCGTTGTGATATCAAGGTAGAAATGGAAGTTGGTGTTAATTATCCATCTAGTAGTTTTGACAAGAAACAAAAGATGGAGTTCAAGGAGAAATCTCAGAATAATGGTGAAAAGAAGATGAATGTTTCCTTATGATCAAAGTGTGGAAAGAAGCATGGTGGAGATTGTCTTAAAGGGACAAGTAAATGTTTCAAATGTGGAAAGGAAGGTCATTGGGAATTTGAATGCCGCAATGATGGGAAGAAGATGACTAATGATGAAAACAAAGGAAGGGATACACATAATGAACCTACTACACTTCAATGTTTCAAGTGCAAGGAAATGGGGAATTATGCTAATAAATGCCCTAATCCAAGGGTTAGTGATGATCGACATGAGAAACCACTTAAGGAAAAGGACAAAGGGAAGTCACATGCGATCACCATTGGTGATGTTGAATATGAAAACAATGTGGTGGAATGATTAAGTGTTTTTGTAATGGGATTCCAAAATAATGTTGAGTATTGGAATATTTATGTATTGGTCTATTGTGGTTTTAAATAATTTTATGGTACCAGTAACCATGGAAAGTGATTGAGATATTTTTGGAAAAAAGATGATATGTGCATAATGAAGGGAAAATGAGAAAATGAAATATTTGACAGTATTCATGAGCTCATGATTGATATAAGGACTAATTGATATCATGGTTTGAGTATATAGAATTTTGAGGATTTTGGTATATGGAAAGTGTTAACTTTTAACTTCATTAATGTTTTCACTAAGGTTCAATGGGTATTCAAGAGAATACATGATTAAGGCCTTTGAATGTTTGGAATGTGACCAACAAGACATATCTTATGATATATGGGGATCAACGATGGTATTAAATCTCTGGTAATCGTTTTCACTATATTATGAGAGTGGACTGCAGTATTATGGATAAGCCTAAATATTGGAATGGATTATATTGGACATAAGTTAGTATTGTTTAAGGATAGAAGTTTTTTTGATTTTATTGATGGGATGTTATAGTAATATACTTTTAGAAAAATGACAACCTGCAGGATGGGAGACAACCCATCGCGTCGGACAAGGCAGTGGGAATCGAACCCACAACCGAAGTGCGACTGGCCTTTATCGCCTACCACTGGCCTACAGGAAGTCCCTGTTTAGTAGAAAATAGTTTTATTATATTAATCAGTATGATATATGAAGTATAAGTCCATTTTAGGAACCATATATGATTAATATCACTATAGATGGACTTATGTATTTTTGATAACTTTTCTAACCTTTTGTTTGAGACAGATGGAATGTCCCACCATTCTATCACATGATCTACTAACACATCACGAATGATAAATTCAACTTCATTTCATTAAGAGATGAAGTGGAAATTGTCCAAAGAACGACCAATGGTGAGACTATACCGAAATCACGAAAGTATTTCTTCTAATTCCAATTTAATCAACTTTAGGGAAATGATCTTGAAAACCAAAAATGTTTTCCTAGTGCTCTTATATTTTATGAATCATATTGTACCATGGATCATCACAAATTTATGGCTTTATGATTGCTGGCTTTTCCATAGCCATGTTCTCTACCACTCTCCATCAGAACATGATGGTTAGATTTCTCTTCCATATCCATATTTTCACCTATGTGGAAACCCAGTTATTAGTTTATTTGGGTAACTGTTACGATTCATACTTTTGTTTTTAAAGATTGGTTTTGGTATTCCTTTTTACGATGTGGGTTTCTATCAAAGAAACTTTTAAATAGTAAACCATTTATAACCCCGACGAATTTCGAGGGCGAAATTCATTTTAAGGGGGGTAGAATGTAGCACCCCGAGATTTTATGAAACATATTCTTTTTAATTTCATTAATGTCTTGTGTTGTACACTACACCAAAAGGTGCTTGCACAACACGCATCCTTGACTTGCCTTGCATTAAACGCAATCGCGACCTTCCTCGATAGTGTGTGTCGTACGCAATACCGAGTTTCACTAAACACAGATATTCTATAAAAATATTATTAAAACTAGCTGTTATGAATAGTAATAACCACTTTTTGAAATTTTGTAAATTTTATTTTTCAAAATGGACTTCATTTTTGGATTCGGAATATCAAAATTAGCTTCGGGTCAAATTTTGGTACATTTCGGATAACTTTCATTTTCTGAAGAATAGTGAAAATTACTAAATTTTAATTAAAAACAACCTTTTTAATCGAAATAATTAATAGTGATAAATTATTAATTTGAGTGGTTTTAAAGTATATTTATAATATATTTTTACAATTTAATACAATTTTGGTCATTGGATGTAATTCTACATTTAAACCAGACATAAACAAGTGTCAATCTTTTGATAGTTATTATCTCTTAAGAACACGCTATTTGTTTTGACGACGGGAATTAATTTTTAAATTAATTAATGCAACTGATATGTTTTGAATTTGGTAAAATAGACATCATTTTTGAGTTCATAATATCAAATATAGCTTAGGCCTAATTTTTGGTATTTTTCTGGAAACTTTCATTTTTTGATGAATAGTGAAACCACTAAGTGGTAGTTAAAAAAAAGATTTTTTCATAAAACATAATTTTACCACTTCTGTGAGTGGAATTTCAAAAATCCGAGAGACACGGTTGATGTCAGTAAGTAAAATGTGGTTCAATGAGATGAAAATAATTTTTGGTGAATAGTAACTTTTTACTTTTTTTACCACGGTTAAAAGTAAATAGGGTAATTAAGGGTAAAAATGATATTATTATTACCCTAACACATGTCCTAATTCTATTGGATAAGTATAATTCGACCAAAAACAACCTTAGGAATAACATATGACCATTTAGGCCCACTTGGATTAGATTAGGTCATTTATTATTATTTAATTCAAAGAAGAGTTAAGAGAGTTAAAATCAAAGTTTATTTAATAAATAAATTTTAATATAGGGTTATACATAAGATAAATATGATTTTAAATATTCATTATAAAGATAATAATATTTCCTACATAATGATATTTTATTTATAATTTTTAGACATTAAATAATTTAATTTATTTATGACACAACGATGATGCAGTAATTATCTTATTAATGAAATATTGACATAATTGATGTTATAAATACAAAAATAAATGTAATTTGAAACTTTTTATGAATTACACTAATTTTTTAGATTAATATGACATGTTAGTATTGATTTAATTAACTTTTTTCGAACTAATCATTCTGTTATGGTTTTCACAAAAATTAATTACTAAATAGTGTCAAAGTTGACATAAAATAGTTTTTAAAACAAATATTATATTAGTAATTGTTATTTTATTCCTAAAACTCTAATGTTCGGCCAAATGACTAAGATAAGGTTATATATATTAATAATAAACAACTTGGGGTTCGTTTGGATGCTTATAGTAAGTTTATTAACCTTATAGTATAAGAACACAAGAAGACACGGTAAAAGTAAAATTATTTAACTTAATGTTAAATCTAAATGATAAGGTTAAACTAGGAACCTAAACTTGTCTGAATTCTATTTTAAGAGAGTATTTCGACCCATACCCAACTTAGCTTCGAAATAAATCAATTTGGAGCTATTTAAAACCGAACTTGACTTTATAATAAAATAATAGTTTTAGTTTTTCCAAAGGAGCCCCTCTCCTCCCTTATAAAAGGGCACCTCCTCCCCCTCTTCCTAACACCACCTTGAGCCTTCATGCTCGGCCAAACCCTGCCAAATTCTCTTCTCCAATTCCCTAGAGACATCCTAGAGTTTCTGGTCTTCTTCGAAGACCCATTTTATTTCCCTAAAAGGAGGTCTCAAAGACGCACTTCAAAGAAGAGGTAATGTCCGTTACCGATTCTTTCATCTTTATTTCTTCTTCCACTTCTTATTCTTTAGTTGTTTTATTATGAAGTAATAACGTCAGTATCACTCATATATTGATATGTTATTATAAGTATGAAACAACCCTATTTCACCATCTATCCATCCTACAGAAAAAGAAATCACCGCGCGTGCATACGTACGGAATACCGTCTCCACGCCGTGGTGTCATCTATTTTCCACCACCACCTTACTTGGATAGGTATAATGGCGTAAATAATGACTATATATGACTATTATAAAGTTATAATGATTCTGATATAGTATACATACACTCCAATACAATTCCACGATCATAGGAACGATATCATCACTCGTGCGTACGTACGGAATACCGTCTCCACGATGTGATGCGACTCGTTCTACATGATCTTCATTTCATAATGATTGTATAAATGAATTGAATTAATTAATATGATATATATTACACTAATACCATTCTGGAAATGAGGTATCTATAACCTAAAGAGAAGAATAATAATTTATTCGACAAAACACGCATAAGAACAAAAAGTTATAAACACCCGAATAACAAGTAGCAATGAAATATTACTACTAAGAAGCTAAGAATATGACCATATATGAAATCATAAAAATAATTATGATTCTGTAATAAGTCAATAAAATTATTTAAATCATTATACAGGAGGTTCGGACAAGTACAAAGCATGTCGGACCTAAGGTAAGTGAAATATCACAATCTCATTTTTATCCGAGATTGTTTATACTTTGGTATTTACTGGGGTGTATTTTATAATCCACATCCATGTTTCCTCAATATGAAATATTATTTCCATCCACCTACAATTGTTTAAATCCAATTTTACCCTTCGGTGAGTTTTTAGTAAAGGATATGAAAGGAATCTTTTGTCGTTTTTCATACGAGGTACTTTTTGACTTTTCCAACAAAAGTACAAAGAATGTTTTTTAACTTATACGGCATGAATGGATATTTAAAACATTATTTCCAAGAAGATTCCTTTACAAGTTTTCAGGTTTATTTTTAATCAACTTATCTTAGTTTATAATTGTATTACATGTTAAGAAAGGAAAAGTGTTTTTGAAGTAGAAAGGATATTTTCCTCAAGAATGGAGTTCAAGTGTTTTATCAAAATTATTTTCCATCTAAGATAATATAGGGTTCTGTTTCTATCCCTATTATTACATGGATTTGATTATATTGTGATGGAAATATTTTTATGAATTCCTTTATCTTATATGAATTGTTTTATGATGTCATGTTGTTTAAGAATCCCATTTTTACTACATGGTTTATGCAATGATGTATGATTTATGATTTTGTGGCACTCAAAAGAATGGTATAATTATGAGATGGGTTGGACCTATATCTACCTCCAATGCATTGGGTAAAGATTTTATATCTCATGAGATAGACATGGATGGAACGGTAGGTTATACCGGTTCAGTGAAACAGGACTGAAACGAGGAGGGAACTCGGTTCAGAAATGGACTTTGTCCACTAAGATAGTCTTGGCAATGAGTATTGACTAATAATAAATGATTATATATGATTATGTCTGTATTCCACAATGTTTCATGTTTTAAGTTATGATTTTTGGGATTACATTTCACTACTATGATTTATACCATGTTATGAAATCATGATCTCTTTTGCAGGTTAAGATTTCCAAAAGATATGTTCTTATGAATATGATGTGATTGATATTTCTTTTGTTTACCCTTACTGAGAATTTGATATCACCCTTTTATGTTTTCTTTTCCCCAAGATATAAAGAAAGGTTTTAGGTAATAAAAAAAGGAAGATCTTTATTGGGATATGTTGAAGATCTTTAACCACGATTAGAAGATTTTATTCCGAGTTTCCAAAGACACTAAACTATTACGGTCCTTGTGTGTTTGTTTTTCTTATGTATTAAGTATTCTGTAAAAGTAATATAATATTCAAGTACTTCAAGCTTCGGGTCTCCACACTTTTCTACTGATTTTACAAAGTTTCAAGGAAATGTGCATCGGAAAAGGCCCAGGGAGAAGGGCCAAGCTTATGCAATCATAACTACTGAGGTTGAAATTTCTAATGATGTGGTGTCAAGTAAGTTAATCATTTCTTCAAACATAAAAAATGATTTATTTGATTTTGGATCATCACATTCTTTAATATCTTCCCAATTTTCCAAGAAAAATAGATATTTCTAGTATGATTTAATAAAGGAATTGTTTGTCAAAACTCTTAAGGGAAGTATAATTTCCAAAAATATGAGTCTATAAATCCCCCTTACAACACATAAATGTGCTTTATTTTATAACCTTATCACAAACCCATGATGGACTTTGATATAATCCTCAGCATGGATTGGTTTTCAAATTATTATTCAGAAATATTTTTAAATTAGAAGGAAGTTACAATTTTTGAGAATAATGTAGAATCCCTTGCCTTTAGAGCAGAAACATCATCATCCAATTCTTATCTAGATCTACCCCAATAGCTATACTTATAGAAATTATTTTTGAGGATGAGAATGAAATATATATAAATGAGGAAAGAAATCTTCAAATTGAGGATGTAGCTATTGTGCAGTAATATATTGATGTTTTCCCAAAGGATTTACCTAAAAATCCTCTAGAACCGGAAGTTGAGTTTTATATTGATTTAATTCCTTGCTCAATGCATATATCTAGGTTTTAATATAGAATAGCCTCTATGGAATTAGTATAATTGATGAAATAGCTAGAGTAATTTTGTGATAAATGATTTATTCACCCTAGTGTTTCTCTTTTGGGATACCCTATTTTTTGATTAAGAAGAAAGATGGATCTATGAGGTTTTGAATTGAATATAGGGAGATCAATGATATTATAATAAAGAATAATTATAACCTACCTCAAAATGGTGATTTATTTGATCATATTCATGGATCCCAATATTTTTCAAAGTTTTACCTTCAATCTAGATATCTTCATTTGTGTGTGAGGAAGGAAGATATTTTAAATATAGCATTTTAAACATGTTATGAGAATTATGATTTTACAATAATACTTTTGGATTGACTAATGAATCCTTTATTTTCATGGATATAATTAATAGAGTTTTGAGGAATATATTGATTAATGTTTTGATGTATTTATTGATGATATCTTGGTATACTTCAAATGTTATGAATTTCATGAAAATCACTTGCGCATTATTCTAAAGACTCCTAGAAGAATGGATTTATGTGGTAAGTTTAGAAAGTTTGAAGTTTGGCTTCAATCAAATTTTTTATTTTCCATATTGTCTCTAAGGATGGAATCCTAGTTAATCCTGTAAAGTCAAAGGTAGTTCAGAAATTGCCTACTCCAACAAACCTAATCAAGGTATATCGTTTTATTGGTTTCATAGGTTATTATTAGCTTTTTGTTTAGAAATTTTCCGGATTAGACACCCTATTAACCACGATTACTCATAAAGGGGTTAATTTCATATGAAAAAAAGAATGTGAAGAATGTTTTAAATAATGTAAGAGGATATTGGTGAATTATCCAATCTTGACTCTACCTTCATTAAATGGTGGATTTGTGATTTATAGTGATGAATCAAGCAATGGACTTTGATTTTTCCTTTTGTAGAATGGAAGAGTAATTACCTTTGAATCAAGGTAGTTATTAATTAGTGAAAAACTATCTAACTCATGATATTGATTTAGCTACTGTAATGTTTTCTCTAATGACATAGACAGACTATCTCTATGGAGAATGGTGTGAGATATACACAGATCATTAGAGCATGAAGTATATATTCTCATAGAAAGAACTGAACATGAGAAAATGTGATGGCTCAACCTAATCCTGGATTATGATTGTTCCATACACTACCCACCCAGTAAAGGAAACTATGGTAGCTGATGCATTGAGCTTGAAGGATCTTGGAGTTTTAGAAAACATGAGGACTGAAAGGGATCCTGTATTCATGGATCTAGTAACTATGGATTTGTGAATTATCAAATAAGGTGAAAAATCATTACATTATCAATTGTTTTCCCAAACATATTTATTGGAAAGATTTAAAACATATTAGTCTCATGATTAAAATATTAAAAAGAAAATTAGAGGTATTAATGAAGGGAAGTTGGATGACTTCACATGTGAGGATGGAATTCTAAAATCTGGGAATATGCTAAGTGTACCCTCTATACCCAAGATGAAAATGGAGTTATTGATTGATTCCCATTACTTAAATTTCTCTATACGTCCTGTAATAACTAAAATGTATAGATATTTTAAGGAACATTTATGGTAGGACAACATGAAGTGGGAAATTGCTGATTATGTATCAAGATGTTTAGATTATCAACATGAGAAGGAAGAAAAACAGAATCCTAGAGGAGCCATGAAACCATTACCTATTCCTATATGGAAATGGGATGACATCACAATAGATTTTGTCACTGTATTACCCAAAAATCCAAGAAATAATGATGTAATTTGTGTAATTGTTGATCAACTTACAAAATCTACACATATCCTCACTATAAGGGAAGATTTTCCACTAGAGCACCTTACACGACTCTATATCAATGAAGTTGTAAGACTTCATGGTGAACCACATTCAATAGTGTCTGGTTAGGATCCTCAATTAACATTAAAATTCTTGAAAAGTCCTAAAAAATATTTGGATAGAGATCTCCATTTGAGTACTTCTTATCACCCTCAAACTGATAGGAAATCCGAAAAGATTATCCAAACTTTAAAAGACATGTTGAGATATTGCTCACTTGATCTTCATGGAATGTAAGATCAATATTTACATTTGGTGGGGTTTTATTTCAATAATAGTTTCAGTTATATCATTCAAATGGAACCATATGAAGCATTGTATAGAAAGATATTTCATGCACCAACAAGTTTGGATGAAGTTGGTGAGAGGAAGCTTGTAGGGATAGAGCTTGTGAAGGAAAGAACATCAAAGGTAAATAATATTCAAAACCACATAAATGAAGCTCAAAGTAGGAAAAAGAGATATGCTCATAATCAAATGATGGATTTGGAATTTCAATTGGGAGATCATGTTTTCTTGAAAGTATCTCTAGGGAAGGGTGTTATAAGATTTGTGAGGAAGGGAAAATCGAGCCCTAGGTACATAGCACCTTTTAAAATTTTAGAGAAAATTGGAGTTGTATATTATCTTTTGGAAATTTTTCATAGCCTTTCTAAGGTACACAATGTGTTCTATGTCTCATTATTGAGAAAGTACATGCCAGACCCAACGCAGGTCCTCACATCTGAAGGTGTAGAATTGGAATCTGACTTATCTTACTGTGAAGAACTTATCCATATTATGGACACTAAAGAACATGTTTTGAGGAATCAGAATAATAATATGGTAACGTTAATTTGTAAAAATCACAAAATTAATGTGAAAATTGGGATGCAATGATGATTATTATTAATAATTACCCAAATCTTTTTATAAAGACACATTCTGGTAATTCTGAGGATGAAATTTTTGTAAGGGGGGAAGAATATAACACCCAATGTATTTAAAAATAAATAAATTATATAATTCATCCAACACTATGTCTATTCCAAACAAACACATTTCTTTTTATATAATATAGTTATAACCTTGTCGTTAGGCATAATATTTTCGTTTCTATGATTTGAATTTTGAAAAAATGACATACACATTTGTGATCATTATGATATTTAGAGTCTGACCGGACCAACTTACATTTTTGGTTAATGGTAACTTACCCTTCTTAATAGAAACATATCCTCAGGAATAGTAATGTACCCTTATGAATAGTAACCTCCCCATGATAGTATAAATAAAAGTTAGGCAACTTATAAATGAAATAGAATATTTTAAAAATTAATAATTAAGTGTTGGTATTTTTGTGTGTGATAAATATTTTATGAAAATTTTAAATTAATAAATTAATAAAATTCATTTTCATAAAATGTATTCCTAATGAAATATTTTGTTTTCCTATGATTTTAGTTTAATTTTACGAGACCTCAATTAATTTTTGAATGTATTATAAAATCAATTTTAAATTTAAAATATTTATTTTGTAAGTAAATAATGATTTTATTAATTTTGTCTTATTTATAAAATTATATTGATAAAATGGAGTTCCATTTTTAATTCTACACATCCAAAAATGGTTTGGGTGAAATTTTTGGAATTTCCTGAAATACATTAATTTTTGATGAATAGTGAAATTCAATAATTTATGAAATATGAAAAATAAATGAATTTATGCATCATTATTGAGTCATAGATGATGTAAATGGCCATTTGATTGAACTCAAGTGCACTTATTACTATTTTTTAGCCAAAATAATCTATAATATTCAATTTCATGAGCCAAAATAATAAAATAATGATTAAAATAATGGAAAAACCCTTGTCTCCTACACTATAAATACCACCCCTCACTCCCTCTTCTCTTCACTCTTATAAGACTAGTGGATTCTCAAAATTTTACCGAAATACTCTTCCCTTGTCCCTCCCCATGTCATAAAGATATTGGTCTTGAAAAAAGTTATAAACCACTTCCCTTTAGAAGTTTTTCAAGGCTGTTAGTTCAAGTGGTAAATCATTTATATTTTTCATTTAATTTCATTAAAATTTATCTCCTTTTCTTATTCTATCATAACTTCTTGGTACCCCTTCCCACTTTTCAATGGGTGGGACAAATTATAATACTTGTGTGTTCTCTTATGTACCAACTACTGGGTAGCTAGCGGCAGTCGGGGTCAATCCCAGAGGGAAGGAGAGAAACAATATAAAATAGTGCATGCTATTGATACTAGGATGGTTATCCATACACGAGGGGGTGAAGGGAACCATTTAATATAATTTTAAAATTGTTTGTGAAACAAATTAAAGAAAACAAGATGAGGAACAGAACAATCAGAAAACACACACGCGTTGGGGTTACAATTCAATTAAAGTCTATTGAAGTTGTTATCCATTAGAATTGTGATTATTAAATGATATTAATTTTACATGGGGATTCAAATAAACTAAATCTTCTTATTCTGAAAAAAATTCACTTTCATGTTAAAGGAATAATTCCTTGGTCCAGTAGTTAATAACTTAAAACATGTTAATGATCTTCTACCCCAAAATGAGTGGCAGCGGGTTCTCTCTATGGTCATGGATTCATTCACTGCAATTCCTAAATTTTTCACCACTGATGTTGTTCTTGGTTTAATACTACATCATAGGTTGATTTTTTAAAATAAATTCATTAGAGAAATTCAAAAACAAACATCTTAAAAAATTAATACCATGGATTTTAAAACAACTATGCACCCAAACATTATTACAACCCCAACACTAGGGAAATCAGCCTCTTATGACTGTGTTCATGATGTGAGGATTGAGTCAAAACTCAATCCATATGATGGGTATGATTGGAGAATTGGGAAAAGAATAACTACACTTGAATTGAAGTTTAAAATAAATTACAAAATGGAAATGAAAAATAAAAACTAGACCCAAGGGAGGCTCAGGCACCAGATCAGCAACACGCCCCCAAAAGTATTCCCCCAATGAATGGCGGGTCTACCCTATTATTTTTAAAAACATAACTACATGGAGTGTAGTGGGAATTACATGTTGTGTAGTCAAGTCCATTTGAATTGGTTCCATTCTTCCACTAGTGGGTGAGCTGTCATGCCGCCCTTGACTATGAATGTGGCAATGGTCGTTTGGTGAGGATACACGGTGTGTAGCACCACCCCACATGGGAGTGTAGTATTTCTTTCATCAACCAACCACTTCTGGAAGGGGGTACACGACATTTATCATGATTTACACATCGTGTAATGGCTCTTGGCTACTTAGGAATGTACTTGGCCAAGCCAATATATGTTGGGGTTCTAGTACACGATGTGTGTCCTAAAGTACACACTATGTAGTTTATAATTTTAGTTAAAATTCCCTTGATTTGTGTTTTGGCCTTTAAATACCTAAAAATCATCATGATTACTGAATTATATCATTTTATCTACAAAATAACATGTATCTAGTGAAAAAATGATTTAAAACATCAATATATTGTATGCAAATGTATACACAAATCGTGCACATCAAACTCCCTCACACATAGTCATTTTCTTTCTCTCAAGAAAAATCTCCATATCTAATCAACAATATCCCTATTCAAAAAAGGGAAGCATTCAACTTAATTATACTTTTTATTACTATAAGAAGAGTAAAAAAATTAATAGAGGAACAAAAATTATTTCAATTTCAGAGATATTATAATCATCCCTCCTTTAGAGTTTAATTAAAAACATTCATTCTCTTTTATGCACATGATTCATAATTTCACAATTAAACATGCCACTTGATGATTTACCTCACCAAAGAATAATACTCTCATACCTCAATATCATTTTATTGCAGTTGTGCTCAATCATAAGTATATGCACTCTATCCAAAATCTTGCAAGTGTTATCATTCTCTACTTTAGAAATTTAAATCAAAAAAATCATGAGGGACTTCATCAAGGTTTAAATGTTTCTGAGGCTAAGGGTTGGTAGGTAATAATGTGGAAAATAATCTCAGAGGGGTGAAAAGGGAGGCTAAATTCTTAAACAACAATGCATGATATTCAAAAATAGAGCTTAATGAAAATCCATCCCCAATCAAGATCTCTCAAAATGGGTATCATTAATATCATAGTCCCTTGACCAAATGCGTCTATAAACCCTCCGTAAATGTAATGAATGAAATTGGTCCCTCTTTTTAATTTTTCAATATATGCTTTTTTAATATGGGGGACCACCAAAAATAAAACGGATAGTAGGATTTGGGACCCTTTTTCACAAATGAACAAGTGACAAACACCCCCAAACATTAGTTCTTGGTTGCACACCAAAATGTACCATGAAAAACCAAATTCCCTCTTTTCAAAACTCAAATGAATAATCAAGAAAAATTATAAATGAATTAGGGTTGAAAGGGAAAATAGGGTTATAATGTGTCCTCATATCAAAGCAGTTCATGGTTTCTAAGGGTTTTTTGAAGATCATATTTAGGGTAGTTCTCAAGGTCAATTAGGATGAAAGACACTCAAATGCCTCAATCATTTTTTTGTGATTCGAAAATCATCATGTTTTGATGAGAAAAAATAGAATGTTATCATAGTTATACATATGCCAAGAATCCATCAATAAAAAGGGTATATGGAAGAATATATCAAAAAGGCTTAGAATACCTCTCGAGAATGAGTTAAATGTAGAGGGGTCAATCAGGTCCTGGCATGAATAAAAATGAGTAGACTTAAAAATACTGATATCCAAGATTTAAGTTAGAAATTAAACCATATCAGCAATCATTTTAAAATATTTTTGTTTAAAAAACATTCAAAATAATCGTGTAACCTGTAAAATTCTCAACTATGCCTTTATTATTTATAATTATAATTAACTAAAAAAATTTACACATTTTAAAAAATTTGAGTTATTAAAGATGTATCCAAGATCCATTCAAGGGAAAATACTAATGTAGTTATAGACTCTAGCTCCCCCACACTTTTACTTTATAATTTATAATTATAATTAAACAAAAAAATTTCCAAATTATAAAATATGTCAATTATTAATGATGTATCCTTGAAAAATTCAAGGTAAATGACTAATGTAGTTAGATAACCAAGCTCCCCTATACTTATTATGGTACATGGTCCTCCAAGTGAAACACTAAGGAGAAAGACAGGATGCAAAAAACTAATGGGGCCAGGGGGAGGGAAAGTAATGGAAGTAGTGATTCCAAAAAGAAAGAAGGAACAAAAATCACTAAAAGTATACTCCCATCATGGTGATCCCAAAAAAGGAATAAGAGGTGTGGTGATGACCAAATTGCGCCTGAGTACGTGCGACTGTCCGTGGAAAGAAAATAATACAACATACATACACACTAGAAAAACACAAATATATAACAAAAGATATATATATATATATATATAATGAAATAAATGTGTTGAAACCAGTCAAGGGGTAGCCTTAGGAGGGCCTGAATCTGGTACAGAAGTAGCTGGTAGTGAAGGATTAGTAGTCGTGGAAGCCTGAGTCTCAGAAGGTGCACTCTGAATAGAATCCATAGTAGCTGGAGCCTCAAAATCTGTAATCAAAATAGAAAGGTTTGTAGTGAAATCCTGACTGGAAGTAGAAGTGGTAGCAGTTGGGCCAGTGATGGAGAGGAGAACAGAATCTGGAGCTAGATCTATAAATGGTAGTGGAGCTGCTGAAGAAGGTCCTAGAACAACGGTGGTGCTGGGTGTTGGTGGTACTGTAATTCCATGATGATGAATAAGAAGCCCCAATATCTGTTCATGTTGATCCATACGATGACCCATATGAACCTGGTGGTTTTTTGTCACTGCTAGGCGGAGGGTGAAGGGGAGACCAACCAAGTGTGCAGTTAGAGGTGGGGCTGTGGAAGGGAGAGAAGAAGTAGGGATATAGGAGGAAGAAGGATGGTCAGTTGGGGGTTCAGGGATGTCGGTGGGTGGAGGGGGTGGTATCAGATCAACCATACTAGCGGGAGAAGGTGTTTCCTCTCTCACTCCAGTGGGATATGGTGTGTCTTACATGAGAACATGGTTTTCTCCCTAATTCTCAACCATCCTCATGCAGATAATCATGAGGAAGTCAATAGGAGGAGGAGAGCCTAAGGGGTTGTGAGGGATAGAGGGCTAAAAAACTCCCAAAATTTGTGCCAAACGGATGGCGTAGAAACCGCCGTTCTGGTTTCCCCGATGTCCGTGAATCATGGAGTAGAAGTAGGTGGTGGAAAGGAATGGGAGGTCAGGATAGGCGTGCCAGACAATAGAAGTTAGGAGCTCCATGTCCCGGCTGGACATGACACCCATATCCTCATGGAGAGGGAAAAGAATGGAAATAAAGCATTGATGAAGGAAACGATGATGAGGGTCAATTATGAGTGTGCTACTCTGTAATGTGGGGGTATAACTATGGTTAGGCCCAGCAAGATCCTGCCACATGGACACAAGGTCAGACCGCTCAGGGTGGGCAAGGGTAGAAAAATGGGGTGGGTTAGAATGATGGGGGTAGAAGTCTCACCCTCGACCAAACTCAGCCATAGTAAAAGAGAAATGGCACCTGCTTAGCTGAAATATTATTGGAGTAGCGGTGTTGGTGGGTCTCTAATGGTAGGCTAGCCCATCGAACTCAAATGTGGAAATAAACTAAAAAAAATCGTGATAGATCGGAGTGTGGAGTTGGAGTGTGTCAGTCAGATATGTATGGTCCAGGAGCTCCTCAACCTCCTCCTAGATACCGATATACTGATAGATATCGATTTTGAGGTACAAAATGTCAAATGGATAGTTCGGTAGGGAAATTACAACAATCACTCAGCCACAAGATGACCCTCAAGAATGATAAGGCATGAATGGGTCGGAGGGAGCGCAATAGTTGGTGTATGCAGTGGTGGAACAGATGGGGTTGGAGAAAACGGTCCTGCTACTATGGTAGGATGTGGAGTAGTGGATAATGGGGCGGGCTCAGAGGTCTGTCTAGTAGAGTGTGGAAGTTCCAGCTTGGTTTGGTCTCCTGTGGGAGTGGATGGTAGCTCTGAGGTGGTGGAGTTGGAAAAAGGAGTGGCAGTGTCGGAAATCACGACCACAATGGATGGGGTGGATGTCATCGTTAGAGGATAAGCAGTAGAAGGTTCCCTAGGAACCTATGAATCAGTAGATTTCACAAATGGAGGCAGTATCATAAGAGGAGGCAGAATGGCCAACACTGGGGGCTGTCAAATAGGGAAATCCAAAGCTGGCCGCTTAGGATTTTGAGGAAGAATCTGACGGTAAGAAGGCTTCTCGCCCTCAGTAGCGGAAGTGGCCACTTCCCATTAGCATGATCACTATATAAAATACCTAGAAGAAAATAAAATAAAATAAAACAAAATAAAACAATAAGAAAATATGAAGAAGAAAATGTGAGAAAACAGAAATAATAGTAGAACACAGTGTATAGATCCAGGGTACACAACATGTAATAAAAGCTGTGTAAGAACCCTTGTACTCTTGATAGACACACAGCATGGGCATGTTTCGTGTAAAACCAATACATGAACTGTAGAATATTTTACACAACATGTAGTAAAAAATGAAGTCTTTCCAGTGTATGTGTCCAAACATGGCTTCGAGGAAGGCATTGAAGAAAACCATATACACCCCACGCGGAAAGTGGTATACACCGTGTATGGAAACATGGTGTACGAGGCATATACGCTGTACACACGGAGTACTCATAATTGTTGGAGGATAAGGAATGTCCCGAAAATTCACATTGTGTATAGGCATATAGGAAGTGACCGTGTCCTTGAGGACACAACCTGAGTCAGATGGACATGGGAGGAACGATACACAGTGTGTACCAATATCAACATGCCATGTATCACTTCTTTTAAATAATAATATAACATAATTATTATTGAAAACTATATAATAATTAATATTAATAATTAAAATGATATATATATATATATTATTTACTGAAAATAAATCTATACACGTAATGTATCGAAAAATACACATTGTGTTTTCTAAAATTGGAAAAAAATAACAACCTTAGGTCTGGTGCTTGGGGCATCATTCGAAGCCATGATAGGTTGTTCCGAACGTAAGACCTCAACCACTAGAGAAAAGGTTGTAGTATGTCCCATTTATAATTAATTTTAATATTTAACATAAAGGGACAATTCTACAAGGGATGAAGAAAATGCACTACGTGTGGTTTTAAGTTGAATAAAAGGGATGAAGCAAAGAGATTAGGTGAGTTTGAAACCAGGCCTTTTGGATCTAGGGTCAAAACTCTGCCAATTTTCCAACTTCACCAGCATGTATTTTCATATTTCAAAAACTATTTAAATTAATATTAAAAACAAGGCACATATGACATATACCACAATTCATGTTGTGTGGTTTTTTAATATGAAAAATGATAGAAGTGGGTTGGTTGTCAGGATTTGAACCTAGGACTTTTAGAATTGGTTTACGACCCTAGAAAACCAATCCATCCCCATTATGGGTTTTATTTTATTTAGAAAAATTTATATATTATTCTGAAACATACCACACATTTTGTGTAAATAAACATGGGTATAAAAAGGATAAATCTTGTAATAAAGGTAGGTATGGAGGGATTCGAACTAGTGAGAGCCGGGATATATTCCAGTGACCTTACTAGTGGCACCAACATCATACCCTTTTATTAAATTATTTTAATATTTATATAAAATATTAGAATATACACTAAAACAATAATCACACACCTTGTGTATAGGTGGTACATGACGTGTAACCTATGGGTTTCCTCCTAAGAAGTGCCTTTATTTTACATCATTGGCTTGACCAGAGTTGGTATTATTTACCCGTAGTCCGAAGGAAGATGTGTATTTCGCTGAGAGAACCACCACATATGTCTGGCACCATCATATTTGAGCCATGATGGGTCTTGATCTTTAGGTGGTTTGGGCAGCGGATTACAGTACCCCTACTCCATGGCCAGTCGATGATGAAGGTCGATGTACCTCTTGGGCTGATCAGGTACTTCCTCCACCTCTCAAGGTTCCTACTTTGAGACACTAAAAACATGAAAATTATAATAGGTAGCCATCGAAGTATGCTTATCATCAACTGAGGGTTACGAAATAAACGAGAAATTAAAATCAGAACCAACAGGATAAGATGTGTCCCCATATTCAAATTGAGAGTTCTGAAAATTAATTTCTGAAATTTTTAATGTTTTACTTGTGGGTCCCACACCATAGAATGTTTCCTTAATTGAAAGTAAATTATAACACTCATACTTAAGCTCAATCGGAGGATCTATATGGGGGAGTATATAACAACCCAAATTTTATTACAAACTTAAACATGATTTATTACATAAAATATTCACTTGATACATCATGGAAGATCGAGAGGTCTAGTGTATTTGGGGATTAGGAACATGACATAAGAACTTAAAACATGAAACGCAACATCTTTATTGAAAAATTCCTTTTCATGACCACTATATTCCCACGTACTTAGCATTACATGGGACAACCTGAGGACATGCATAAGAAAAGGGTGAGCTATAAATTCTAGTAAGGGAATAAACATAGAATAACATGAGGAATATAATACATGTTAGAAAATAGGAATATCAATGGATCACATGAGAAACATGAACATAAAGGCATGATAAAACAAGATAATCATGACATGGAAATGTGGAAACAACACTTAACATGGAATTTAGCATGAGCCAAGGATCATTGCACATGGAGAATGAGTAAACCCTAATTGCACATGAAGCATGCATAAACCCTCATTGCACTTGAATTATCATGATTCAACACTCATTTCACATTACGTATCAGGATACTATACTTTACCCAATGCATTGGAGCGCTATTAGGGTGCACCCTTCTTAAACATTTCATTTCATGCATAAGTGTGTCACATGAATCATATAACATGGAATCAATCAACATCATAAGTTATTCCACGATTAAGTAATGTGGAATAAATACATTAATGTACCATTCAATATGTATATGTGAATAAAGGTGAATACCCTTGATAGATACATTGGTATTGTATTCACTACACAATGATCTTGGCTTGAAAAAATGCAGTGCAATTTCACTAGCATAACAGCGTAAATAAGGATTCATGAAAATGGTTGATGAGAGAGAAATGTGTGTATCATCATATGTATATGACATGGATAGAAATGGGGTCATATATATACATTTCCCTACAAACGTAATGGAATTTATATGCATAATACAAAATAATTCCGTGGATATAAAATAGGAGAGAGAAATCCCTCACAAAATTTCAGCATGGTAACATGTGCACATGGGAGGCATTAATGAGAGAGAAAGGGGTCTCCCATCGTCCAAACATAAAAATGGAAGTATGGGGGAGGTTCTAAATCATTCCCCAACATTGGTAATTGAAAACAAAATGTCATAACAACTTAAATAATATTGAACAAAAATGAAAAAAAGAAGAAACCACTTACTTGGAAGTGTGATCCCAAATGCATGGGAAAGGCTTGAGAGAGGCTTCTTAGGAGCTTGGGGAACCTTGGGAGGTTTATAGAGAGAGGAGGGAAAGGTTTGGAAGAACTAAAAAGGCTTTGAGTGTAGATGATGTGGGAGCTTGTGTGGGTTTTTATAGGAAAGGAGATGGAATTCTTTATTATTTAGGTTTGGTACACCACACATTAAACTAATCAAAACCACAAACCAAAACATGGGTTTTCCCATGTTTTTTTTCCAAAGGGGAGTGGAAAACAGTATTTTATGAGGGAAATGGTCGGAATTCTTAAAATAATAGGGTTTATTATGTGGAGGTGAGTCACACTCTAAAGGAAAACAATTTAAAAAAGACAAAATGTTTTATAAGTCTTGGAGGGTCCACTAAAGCTTTGTAAAATAAATCAAAAAAATATACAATCACATTATATTAATTATAAAACATATATAGGCTGAACATAATGTTTATAGTATTTTATTACATCACTATTGGGTCATTATGATGTCATAAAACACATTTTATATTTAAACAATATTTAATTTTTTCTAAAACATCGGTTGTCTCCAAAAATTAGGAAAAATTCACCATTGGATAATTTTGACATTCTTATTCCAAAAATAATATTCATTTTATCTAAATAATTTTCAAAATATATGAATTTTTACTTTTAAAATAATAACCGACATTAGTCACCGATTCATGGGTGTTGACAAAAACATCTTTCAAACCTTAATAAAAATTACAATTGCATTCATAAAACTATGCGATAATTTATATTTAATAAAAAGTAATATAATAATAAAAATAATATTTTATTAAAATATTTTATAATTCAAAAATCCATTAATTCATAAAAATAGATTTTTTTGTTGAATATTAACTAAAAATACTATTTTCACTTTAAAAACTATTTACAAAGTAACAATAATAAAATGAATGTATATACATTTTTATATAAAAAAAATGCACATAATCATAATTCTACAGTCTTGTTACATAACCCCTTATAACCCCCGCATAAGACCGAAGAGTATGGTGTGCGATGGTGACTGACTATTGGGGTGGCTCAGATAACATTGCTCAAGTGGTAATCTCTATTTACTTCCACTTATCCCGTATTCGGTTGCAATCAAGCTTAATGTGTTCAGGCCCAGCTTGGGATTGTTCAAGAGAAAAGCACAATGGTGCCACATCCTTTCTAAGCTCTGAAAAATGGGCTTCGTATGGGGAAAGTCTGTTGGATGCGGCCATCGCTTCCTTTGTCTGAGTAAATAGGATTTGGTAAAGACATATATTTATATTAATCATGTGATCACTATTCAAACGCTATATTAGAAATGGCCACAATTCTTAATGGTATTTTAAAATCGAAAACATAAAAAAAAATAAGTACATATGTTTTACATAACCATGATATTACATTTAAATAGTCCAAGAGGAATTTTCATTAATGAATTTTTGGGTCGTTACAATCTTCCCCCCTTAAAAAATTTTTCCCTCAAAATTTTTTCCCACTCTTAAACAAATGTGGGTAACTCTGCTTCATCACTTCCTCTAATTCCCATGTCGCTTCTTCAAACATGTGGTTTTTCCATAACACCTTGAAGAGGGTTATTTTCTTGTTTCATAGATCTTTTTCCCTACGATTTAACATCTCCACTGGTTTCTCCTCGTAAGAAAGATCATCCTCTAACTATACTACCACTAAAGAGAGTACATGTGAAGGGTTTGGTATGTACTTTATTTAAGAGAGATACATGAAATATATCATGAACTTTTTCCATGGTAGGTGGAAATGCTAGTCAATAGGCCACATCCCCGACACGATCACAAATCTCAAAGCGGCTGATGTACCTAGGACTTAAGTTCCCTTTCTTTCCAAACCTCATGACATTATTCCATGAACATATGCATATAAATACCATGACTCCAACTTTAAACTGAAGGTCTTGTCGACGGTTATCTGCATAACTCTTATGTCGACTCTAGGATACCTTGATATGTTGAGGAATGGTTTTCACCTTCTCCACCATTTCATTGAACATTTCTTGTCCTAGAATCTTACGCTCGCCGACTTAATCCCAACATGTCAAAATTCTACACCTCTTCCCATACAGGTCTTCATAAGGTGCCATTCTGATGCTCAAGTGGAAACTGTTATTATAAGAGAATTCACCCAGAGGAATATATTGATCCCAACCTCCTTTAAATTCCATTGAACATGATCTTAATATATTTTCTAGTGTCTAAATAGTTCACTTAGATTGGCCATCAGTTTGCAGATGATAGGCCATATTGAAGTTCAGTTCAGTATCCTGAGCATGTTGAAGAATCTTCCAAAACTTATAGGTGAATCTTGGATCTCGATCGGATATAATAGATAGTGGTACTCTATGTAGCATTACCACTTACCTTATGTATATTCGTGCCAGTTGATCCAATGACAAATCCTCATGAATTGCAATAAAGTGTGCAGACTTTGTATGATGATCCACAACAACCCAAATTGCATTTTTACCTTTGGATGTCTTCGGCTATCTGGTGACAAAGTCCATTGTGATGTTATCCCATTTCCATGCTGGTATGGGCAATGGTTGCATCATCTACTTATACTTTTTCCACTATGCCTTAACTTTCTGACACACTAGGCACTTTGAGGTATACTCAGCGATCTCCTTCTTCATATTATCCCACCAATAATGCTCTCAGAGATCTTGATACATCTTTGTGTTTCCTGGGTGAAGAGAGAAATTTGAACTTTGCACATCATCCAAAAGTTCCTTCATCCACTCTGGACATTATAGAACACATAGTCTTTTCCCAAATCTCACAATTTCTTTTTCATTAACATTGAACTCTGATGATTTCAATTTTCTGATAGCTTCCACATTCTTTTGAATTCCCACATCATTCTTTTAATCATCCTTTAACCTTTCCAAAAGAGACGGTTGAACAATCATTTGTGAACTGATTGATGATGTACCCTTTTTATGATTCCCATGTCTATATTCATAAAATCAAAGAATATTGGATCCTTTTCATTTCTCATCAATGATAGAATCATTGGGTCCTTTCTACTTAGAGAATCTGCCACCCTGTTCACTTTCCCAGGGTGGTAATGGATTGAGAATTCATAGTCTTTGATAAGATCTAACCATCTTCGTTGTCACATGTTAAACTCTTTCTGTGTGAATATATACTTGTGGATTTTGTGGTCTGTATATATTTCACACTCCTCCACAAAGAGATAATGCCGCAAAAATTTTAAAGCGAAGATCAATACAGCCAACTCCAAATTATGTGTTGGATAATTCTTCTCATGAACATTAAATTTCCTTAAATCATAGGTAATTACTTTGTTATTTTACATAAACATACACCACATTCCATTTTTCAAAGCATCACTAAATACCATACACATATCTTCACTTGTGGGTAATTTGAGCATGACCACAGTGATAATCCTCCTTTTCAACTCCTTGAAACTTGCTTCAAATTCATCACTCCAAGAAAAATTTACTCCCTTCTGAGTTAGATTATCAAGAGGGGTGGACAATCGTGAGAAATTTCTCAAAAATCGTAGATAATATCCAGTTAACCCCAAGATGCTACAGATATACATTACCGATGTTGGCCTCAGCCATCCCTCTATTGTAGTTATCTTGGAGGGATCCATAGATATCACATTGCTTGTAATGATCTGCCCCAAGAATGAGACCTCCTTTAACAAGAACTCACACTTTCTATACTTTTCATAGAGATTCTCCTTAGATAAGGTCTCTAGTAAAGTTATTAGATGCTCCTCATGATCCTCCTTGGTTTTGGAGTTTATCAGAATATCATCTATAAATACTACCACAAATTTGTCGAGGTAATCCCTAAAGACTCTATTAATCAAGTCCATGAATATTTTTGGAGAATTAATGAGTCTAAAAGGCATCACTATAAATTCATAGTGCCCATATCTTGTAAAAAATAAGTATTGGGGATATCTTCCTTCTTCACCCTTACTTGATAATATTCTGACCAAAACTCCACCATAGAGAAGTATTGTGCTCCATACAGCTGATCGAAGAATCATCAATTCTTTGGAGAGGATAGTTGTTCTTTTTTGTGATTTTTTAAATCTCACGATAATCGATGCAAAGGTGCATTAACCCATCATTCTTTATGACGAAGAGGATTGGTGCACCCCATGGTGAAGCACTTGGGCATATAAACCCTTTATCTAGATTCTCCTAAAGTTTTTCTAGATCATCTAGATCCACAACAAACATTCTATAAGGAGTCTTGAATATTGGCAATGCCCAAGGTATAAGATCAATTGAGAATTCAACATCTCTTCTTGGAGGAAGACCAGGAAATTCCTCGGGAAACACTTCAAAAAATTCTCTCACAATAGGAAGGTCTTCAAGGATGGTTTCCTCCTTAGACTCAATAATTTGAGCCAGATACACATGATCATAGGGTATTAATATCCACACTTGAGATGATGAAGCTAATGAAGATTCATCTTCCTCCTTGCACTTGTATAGTATTGGGGGTCGATTCTCTACGTGGAGAGTGATTTCCTTCTCACAGAAACTTATGATGGATCTATATAAGTGAAGAAAATCCATGCCAAGAATTGCTTCAAATTCCACTAGAGGGAGTATGATGAGGTTCTATGGGAAATTCAATCCACAGATTATGATAGGAGAGGTGTTATATTCATCGGATGAAATGATTTCCCCATTTTCTATACACACAGACATCTTCACTTCCATGATTTGTGGTGGTGCTGGGATTATTCTACTAAATGTTCAGGATATAAAAGAAAGAGTATAGACATAATTAGAAAATATATTATCTATTATTGAATGAATAACTAGTGTATCTGTCATCACTTTGTTGTTGGGGTTTAATTCGGTAGTAGTGATGGAAAAATCTCCCCCTTATAGCCTTGAAGGTTGTCTGTTTCGTTCGAAAACCCATGGATTAGGGAACTGATTTTCAAGATGCCCTGGTTCTTTGCAGGTGAAGAAATGAACAACTCATTGAGGGTCGAGCAGAGAATTCCTCACTTCTGTCAAAACCATGGGTTTTTCATGCTGATAGTTAACAACTAGGTGTCCTTCTCTTCTACATCTAAAGCATTCCTTGTCCCCTTCAGGCAATTTCTAAGGTGCTTCTTTCCACAACTTTGGAAAGTAGGGCACTAGATTTTCTTAACACCGTTGGATTTATCCATCAGACTGCCAGAATTGAATTCCACCTTAGCCTTCTTGTCCCCAAGATACCCCTGAGGTTCTCTGATCTCTATTTAAACCATGAGGGTAAGTTAGACAATTTCCTCATAGCTGTTGAAGTCATGGATTTCCAGAGCTTTCTGTAGGCTAGGTTTCAGCCCAACAAAGAACTGGTCTACCTTGCATTCGGGGGTAAGGGAAAATCCGAAAGTGTATTGTGAAAGCCTTGTGAAGTTATCCTCATATTATCTGATTGATTCGTTTTCTTTTTTCTTGAGGGCAAGGGATTCCTTTTCTATCTTAAGTTGGAGGGTGAACAGAAAATATTTATCAAAAAACATCTTCCGGAAATCCTTCCATTCCAATGCCTAGATCACCTCCTAAGGCTTTATATTTTTGATCAACATCCACCATTTATCAGCTTCATCCCCTATACGATAAGAATCTAGGAGAACCTTCTCTTGTTTGGAACATTGAAGGATACAAAAGATATTTTCAACGGAGTTGTTTCATTGTTTGGCGATTAAGGAAGAATATGATCCATTAAAATTCGAAGGCCTTTGTCTCATGAAGCTCTCAATAGTTACTTTATATTTCTTAGGGGGTTTGAACATTCCTCTTGACCCTTTTTTCTATTCAATGCTTGTGTTAACTGAGAGAGAAGTGTGACAAATTTTGTGATTCTATCACCCATCGGATTGGGAATCTCATTAGCATAGTCATCACATTGATCATCACATCAGTTTTTAGACCGAGTCCTTATATTACCATCCATTGGATGGAATAAAAGGAAAGTTAGGGTTAACACATAAAGGGTAATCCGAAGACAAAACTGATGACTTATAAATAACATTCATTTCCTTATCATATGAATATAGAGGATTCAATCAATGTTATCCATGATCTACTTTCTAACATATATTTTTAGGGGAATTTTTTTTATTCCCTTAATAATGGTTTATACTAAGCTTTTGAATTTATCAATGCATATCCCCCAGAAGTGTCGTAACAAAGAGTGTAGCAAGGCCCATTGTCGTTAAGCAGTTCTTGCTCGAGTCTAGCTTAAAGAGGTGTTTTCAAGTTTTACCTCTAGGATACATCTGTGTTAGAGCCGACTTTACCTACTTGTATCCATATAGGGATGTATTTTCTTGATAAACCACTTACTCAATACTCACCAAAACATAGAGATGTTTTTATTATACTTAGTCTTGTCTCTAATCCTTCACTATGACTTTCTAATCCTAATCCAAAAAATAACTAAACCTATCATCGAATACCAACTATATCAACCCTTCTTTTATTACAAACATAAACATGATTTATTACATAAAAACTTCACTTGATACAACATGGAAGATCAAGAGGTCTAGTGTCATTGGGGCTTAGGAACATTAAAAAACAACTTAAAACATGAAACAAAATATCTTTATTGAAAACTTATTTTACATTACCACTACATTCCCTCATACTTAGTATTGCAAGGGATAACCTGAGGACATGCATAAGAAAAGGGTGAACTATAAAGCCCAGTAAGGGAATAAACATGGAATAACATGAGGAATATAATACATGTGAGAAAATAGTCATATCAATGGAGCATAAGAGAAACATGAACATAAAGTCATGATAAAGAATGATAATCATAACATTGAAATGTGGCAACAACCCTTAACATGGAATTTAGCATGAGCCAAGGCTCATTGCATATAGAGCATGTGTAAACCCTCATTGAACATGAATCATGACTAAAACCTCATTTAAATTGAATTATAGTGATTCAAAACTCATTGCACATGACTTATCATGATACTATACTTTACCCAATGCATTGAAGCCCTATCAAGGTGCACCCATCTTAAATATTTCATTTCATGCATAAGTGTGCCACATGGATCACATAACATGGAATCAATCAACATCATAAGTTATTCCATGATTAAGTAATATGGAATAAATACATTAAAGTACCATTCAATTTGTATATGTGAATAAAGGTTAATATCCTTGAAATAGACATGGGTATGGTATTCACTACACAATGATCATGGCTTGGAAAAATGTAGGGCAATTTTAGCAACATAACGACGTAAATAGGGATTCATGAAAATGGTTGATGAGAGATAAATGGGTGTATCATTATATTAACATGAAATGGATAGTAAGGGGGTCATATATATATACATTTCCCAAGAAAATTAATTTAATTTAGATGCATAATACAAAACAATTACTTGGATGTAAAAGAGGAGAGAGAAAATCCTCACTGAATTTTAGCATGGTAACGGGTGTACATGGGAGGCCTTAGTGAGATAGAAAGGGGTCTCCTACCCTCCAAAAATAAATCAGGTAGTATGGGTAGGTGTGAAATCATACACCATAATTTTTAATTGAAAACAAAAGGGCATAAAAACTTAAATAAAATTGGACAAAAATGAGAAAGGAAGAAATACCTTACTTGGAAGTGAGATCCCAAAAGATTGGGAGAGGATTGATAGAGGATTATTGGGAGATTGGGGAAATTTGGAAGGATTATATAGATATTATTGAAGGGGTTGGATGAACTACAAATGCTTTGAGTGAAGATAAAGTGGGAGCATGGGTGGGTTTACATAGGAAAGGAGAGGGAATTCTTTTTTATTTAGGTTTGGGACACCACACATTAAACTAATCAAAACCACAAACCAACCTTTGGTTTTTGGCCATGGTGTTTGCCAAAGGGTATTGGAAAACAATATTTTATGAGGCCAATGGACGAAAGTCTTAAAATAATTGGGTTTATTATGTAGAGGTGGGTCACACTCTCAAGGAAAACAATTTAAAAAGACAAAATGTTTTATAAGTCTTGGAGGGTACACTAAAGCTTTGTAAAATAAATAAAACAAATCTAAAATCACAATATTTTAATTATAAAGAATATATGTTTTGAAAACAATGTTTATAGTATTTTATTATATCACTATTGGGTCATTATGATGTCATAAAACACATTATATATTTAAATGGTATTTAATTTTTACCCAAAAATTCGAATATCTCAGAAAATTATGAAAAATTCACTATTGGATAAATTTGAAATCATGATTCCAAAAATAATATTCATTTTCCCTAAATAATTTTCTAAATATTTCAATTTTTACTTTTAAAATAAAAACTGATATTTATCGACAATTCATTTGTTTTAACAAAAACACCTCTAAAACCTTAATAAAAATTACAATTGCATTCATAAAATTATATGATAATTTATATTTAATTAAAAGTAATTTAATAATAATAATAATAATATTTTAATTAAAATATTATTTAATTCAAAAATCCATTAATTCATCAAAATAGATTTCTTAGTTGAATATTAACTAAAAATACTATTCGCACTTTAAAAACTATTTAACAAGTAATAATAATAAAATGAATGTATATTCATTATTATATAAGAAATAATACACATAATCATAGTGATAAGTTCTTGTCAAATATCTCCTTATAACACTCGCATTAGACCAAAGATTAAGGTTTGAGATGGTGATGGACTCTTAGGGTGGCTTAGATTATATTTCTCGAGTGGTAATCTATATTAACTTCCACTTCTCCTTTTGTCAGATCTGCTCAAGATTAACATGTTCAAGCTCAGCTTAGGCTTGGTCAATAGCAAAGACCAATGATGCCACCTCCTTTTCGAGCTCTGAAAAATGGGCTTCGTATGGGGAAAGTCTATTGGATAAGGCCATTGCTTCCTTTTTCTAAGTAAATTGGATTTGTTAAAGACCTATAGTTATACTAATCATGTGATCAATGTTCAACGAAAATATTAGAAAAGATCAAAATTCTTAAAGGTATTTTAAAATACAAAACATAAAACCAAATAAGTGCATACATTTTACAAAACCATAAGAATACATTTAAATAGACCAAGAGGAATTTTCATTAATGAATTTTTGGGTCATTACAGAGTATCTCAGAAAGCTTCTCTACCATATTTTTAGGTCAAATCAACGTTTTATTTTGGTACAACTAGCATGCGGTAGAGGATACCATCATCGATATGAGTCTTTCAGTGTTATATGAAGATGGTTCCAGAGAATAAGAGGAAGTGAGAGGGATGACGTATGTACAGGGTTGTTCCTCATATTGGAACCCATCATCCATATATGAATAATATTCATCCAGGTAGGGGTATAACATTTATGAATCATATGGATAAAAATCCTCTCCAGGTTATGTATACCACTCCCCGGCCGGATAATATTATATTATATGTAGGTTTGATGGAACCAAGACAAAGAAAGGAGAAAAAGCAAAATAAAAATCCTAGGTAAACTACCATTGACTCAAATGTACACTGATATCATCTCTTGATTACCTGGTAATGGTGCCTAAATTTGGTACCCCTTCCCACATCACAATGGGTGGGCCAAATTATAATCCTTGTGTCTTCCCTTTTGTACCAACTATTGGGTAGCTAGCAGTAGTCGGAGTTGATCCTACAGGGAAGGAGAGAAATAATATAAAACAGTACATACTGTCGATCCTAGGATGGTTATCTAAACACGAGTGGGTGAAGCTAACTATTTACTAGAATTTGAAAACAATTTGAAAAAAAATGAAATAAAACAAGATGAATATTAGAACAATCAAAAAATAAACATGCACATTGAGGTTTCAATTAAATTAGGGTATATTGAATTTGTCATCTTTTAGCATTGCGATTATAAAATTATATAAATATTCCATAGGGTTTCAATTAAACTAAATCCTCTTGGTCTGAAGAAAATTTAATTACATGTTAATGTATTAATTCCTTGGTCCTATAATTAATAACTTACAACATGTTAAGGATATTTTACTCCAATATGAGTGGTAGCAGATTCCCCCAATGTTCATAGATTCATTCGCTACAATTCCTTATGTTTTCACCATTGATTTTGTTCTTTGTCTGATAAAACATCAGAGGTTGGTTTTTGGAAATACATCTATTAGAGGAATTGAAAAACAAACATCATAACAAAACTAATATTGCAAAATTTTAAACAACAATGCACTATAACTTTATTACAACCCCAACATGAGGGGAATTAGCCTCTTAAAACCATGGTCACAGTGTGAGTATTGAGTCAAAACTCAATACCTACCATGAGTATAAATGGATAAAAAGGAAAATAAGAATTACACTAAAACTAAAATTGAAAATAGATTACAAAATGGAAATGAAAATTAAAAGCTTGACCTGAGGGAGGCTTAGACACGAGAGGGGTTGTACCTCCGCAAAAGTATTCCACCAATGAATGAGGGTTCTGCCCTATTATTTATATAAAACATGACTACAAATCATGTATTGGGAATAACATGGCATGTAATCATGACAAGTTGAATTTGTTCCTTTCTTTCTCCAATGGGTGAGCTACAACGCCACCCTTGACTATGAGCACATCCACAGTCAGTTGGTGAGGATACACGGCCTGTAACGCCACCCCACATGGGTATTTAGTCTTTATTTAATACACCAACCACATCTATAATGGGTTGCATGGCATGTAGCATGAAGTACATGGTGTGTAATGGCATCTAGATACTTCGTCAAGTACTTGGCTTGGCCAGTCCCTGTCGGGTTGCTAGTACATGACATGTGTCCTAAAGTACATGCCACGTGGTTTGGAGTTTTTGTTAAACTTTCCCCAATTTGATTATTTGAAATGGAAATACCCAAAAATCATCATGATTACTTAATTACATCATTTTTTCACCAAAAGAGCATGTATCCGGTGAAAACATGTTTTAAAACCTCAATAGAATGTATGAAAATATATACACAAATCGGGTATATCACCTCCTTTATCCAATTGATATTGATAACTCCAGTATCATATATATAATATAATTATATAATGTTAGTTTAATAATCATTATCGATCTCCTTACTCTCTCTCTCGCTCTCTTTTATTTTATAAATGAAATCATCTTTTGAGAGGTGCCAATTTACAACCTTCTTGGATGATAAAGTTTCATTCTTCATTTCATTCTTCAAGGCTGGTCATGAAGCCATTTTTATGGTTGAATCAAATTATAAAATATGTATTGTATCTTATTTAATGATTTTATAACCATAATTTATATATTTTATTAAATAATAGAACAAACTAGTTCGTTGTAATTGAAAAACTACTTTAGAAACCTAAACAATTATCAATAAATGTATTATCTATTGATTCATGCTCATACCACGTAACCAAATGATATATGTATAACAATTTAAAATTTTGTATATTTTTAAATAATAAATATTTTCAATTCTATAGAATTATATCCATTCCACACGAACTCTATTACTTATAATCAAGTGAACCAATCATGAAATCAAGGAAACAAACACTCCAGAATGACATAATTCAATCTTATAACTTATCCAAAAGAGAATAAATGAACTTCATAAAACGTTAATGAATAAAATAAATTTATATAAGTTTCATAGATAGTAAATTAATTTATTTAATTTGATTATCTAGGATATTAAGGCCAAGTGCAGAATACATTCAGACATAAGGTAATGGTTTTCTACCCGAACCTCCATTTTCATTTGAGCTACTCTTTGTCTCTATTAATCAAAATTAAATTATTAATTATTATTATGTACTCTTCATAAATTATTTTTTAATTATCAATATTGTTTTACCAATAAAAATACTTCTTTATTTTATGGGGAGTTAAATTTTTTATAAATATCTTTCTCAATTCTTCCCAATAAACTAACTCGATTCAATGAACTTCTCAAATTTTTACCTATTTTCAAGTAAATTATATAATCTATTTTAAGTATAAATTATTTTTATAAAACTAACCATTTCATCCTAGAAAACTACCTTGGTTCATTTTTGGTTTTATGCAATCATTTTTTCCAAAAGAACACTTCTTTTCAAAGTAAATGTGTTTTTCTTTCAAAAATTTATCGATGATTTTATTAGAGACTTCTTCTCTATTAAAATACCTTGGATTTTATGTCTTATTGATGTTAATATATATTTTTTATCATATTTCATTTTCTATTAAATGCTTTATGATCAGTTTTATTGTGGATGTTATATCTTGATACCATTCACCATACTAATCAGAATGGATAGTGTTTTTGTGTACCGATTGGGGAAAGTTTTTTCTTATGTTAATGTTTTTATCTTTATACCATTTTATATGAAGAAATCATTGGACTTACCAAGGTATTTTTGGGTCCCACTATATCCTATCTATTCATTAGTATGTCTCATGAGAGAAAAAAGATATGGACTTGGTTGAGGCCTTTCCCATTTTCAAATAAGGTTTAGGCAGAGGCCTTACTAATTTTCAAATGTCTTGGCTGAGGCCTTTATGTCATGTTTCATAATATTTGGAATATTCTTTAACTTATTATGAAACTATTAACTGATATTCCATGTGGTTATTCAATTAGTATAATACTCATGGTTGTGTTTTATTATTAAATTATTTATTCATCTCTTATTCCAGCCATGTTATACTTAACTTTATTTTTTAAGGGCATGTGTTTTTAGTTATTCACCATGCATAATGTTTATGTTTATTATTTTTTCCATTGTATTTATCACCCTTACTGAGTATATGATCACATCCCTTTCTATTTTTTTATTTTTCCCTAGGATGTGAGGAATTACATTATGAATAAATTGTAGGGATAATATAGGAGTTGGGGATGTTTCCAATGGAATTTATATAATGTATTTCATTTCAAGATGTAATTTTGATTTTATTTATGTATCTTGTTTTCCAAAACTACCAAACTATTCGGTCATTCGAGATTTGATTCTTTGTAATCATGCTAAAGTAATACACTAATGTAGTGACTCCAGGCTTCTGGGGTTGAGGCTTTACATTCTCCCACTCACTTAATTTGTTAAGGTTACCTCAGTTTGACATACCTAGCTTAAGCGAAAGCAGGTAGAGTTGTATGGGTGTCCCAAATTGAACCTAGGCCAATGTACTTATTTATTTACTTTGATCATGAATTTATTAATTATGGCATGTTGTTATTTTTATATTTCATGAGGTGGATCGATCTAAACAGCGTTGGTGGTGCCCTACTGAATATATCTCGAACCCTTCTTAGGCCAACTTTGGTACCCAAGTAGACTTCAAGGTTTCTAGTATAGATAAAATTAATTTTTTAGCTTCAAACACTCGATTGACCTTCCTATGATAGTGTTCTAGTGCAGGGGACTGAGCTTATGCTCATGATGATAGTAGTATAATTTTTTGGCTTTCTATATATTTTATTAGTATGTGGTATATTTCTCTATCCCATGTTTCACATTAACACTTTTTCATAGTAAATAACATCCCATCATCAAATTTTGTATCTATTATTATTTATTCAGCATCATCCAGTTGTTAATTATCTTCAATGTTTCTTTATTATTATTCCACTTCTATCTTCTTATTGATATTTCTTCCACTAAGGTGGGTTACTGGTTTGGTCATATTTTTTCCTGTTCAACTACTACTTATTCCTTATATATTTATATGCTCCACTATGATCAATGGGTGCACTATATCTCCTTGGAAACACCTAGTCCCTCACCAATAGCTAGTGTCCTTTGGTGTTTGGAGAGGCATGCTTGAGTTCTTGTGGTCACCGTCTCTGTGCACCATCATGTGGAACCCAAAGTGGGATGTGATAAATAGAACCAAACTAGTAGCCATGAAGGAACAAAATAATGAAATAAAAATACCCCAATAAATAGACAGTAAGAAAGATTCATACCACCAACATGGTATATTGTTACCCAACATGTTTGTGGTTCTCTCAACTAAGGCTACCCATAGGGATCCCACCATGTAATGGTTGATTCCGCCCCACTATTTATAGTTATCCATGGCTTGGAAAATGGGGCATATATTTCTCCCTTACAGTTTCCCTCTAATGAAAAATATTTGACCTTTCCATGACCAAGCACCACTATGATGACATTCATGGGTTTTTTAGCCACCCAGTTTTCCATAGGTAAACTCTCCAATTAAAATATATAAAATACAAGTGTTTCATCCCTAAATTTTGTTATATATAGAGATTGTTAGAGTTGGTTCCCTAGAAACCAACTTCTTTGTACTTTGTTATAAACATGTATTCATTGGATTAATATTAATAAACTCCCTATAACATCATGATTGTTCTTCCGCGTGACATAATATGTGACAGTGTACTAAGAATAGATTTCACACTGATAGGTCATAGCTGATCCCTTATATGATGAGAACCCAGAAGTGACAAGACACTATTCTTGATATTATGTTCTTTGGTCGAATGATATCATTTTAAGGGACAAAAATGATATAGGATATCTGGGTTGGGGACTGATGAAACATTGTGGAAACTTCTCATGGTGTTTTCTCTTAGTAATATCCATCAGGATATTATGAGAACAAGGCCCGACAGTAGGAAATCCATATTCATAAGTGTCATTGGATGTTCCTATCTATGGATGTGTGTATTGGTCCTTATACTTTAAGATTATTATTAATGGATAGTATTACTCATTCAATTAGATGTATCGAGGAAGGTTGTGATGATAGATGTTGATGGAGAGGTAGGATATATTGGGTGTGTCATGAGTAATACTGCATTAATTAATAATGAGAGAAAGGATCTTTCACTTTTATAGAAGTAGCTATCTCATGCCCTTTAATGAAATTGATTTATCCTAACTAAATCCATGGCCATGGTGTTCTCTAAGAAATTTTAATTCTAGGAATTCAAAGAATGATAAATCGAGCACATGGGTTGATGACACTTGCATGAAACCCACTTGATTAGAGATATGTTGACACCATGATTATATTTCGTAGTAAGAATTTGTATGAGGTGAAATGTTGTTACGACAACAACTTCTTTCTCTTGTGTGCCTTAACCCATTTCTAGACATTAATCTTGGACTTTTGGCATGACCACCTAATTCCAATGGGAAAGTAGCCAAGAGGGTCACACAATAAGTGTAGACAATATATCAGTTAAATAATTTGTTATATAACAAGTTGAATAAATATTATTCCTGGTTATAGTTTAATATTTATCCATGTATTTCTAATCTCATTTATTTCATCGCAAGTTATTTGAGAGAATATATTTCTGATGGAATATTTATTTATCAGTTAATAATTTAGTTATATTTATTTAATAAATAAATAGTCATTATTCAAGGCCTTATAAATATCGGGGAGGATTGGCGAAACAAGTTATAAGTCTGATGAGAAATAATATTAAATATTATTTGGTTAAATAATATTTAAATATAACATGCATGTTAATCACATGTAAGGGAAATAATAGCATTTCTACTATTATATGACGTGGTGTTTCACATGGAATAATAAAATAAGTAACGACACTTGTGCTAATTATTTATTATTACCTGGTGAATTTATTTCCCCGTTATGTTATTATTCTATAATTATCCTAGGGGTCATCCCCTGGATAACCTATGGTTGTCTGCACAACATCCTTGGAGAAAAGTTCTCATGCCTAGAGAACTCTTCCCCCACCAAGAATGATCTCAATAATGACAAAGCTCCTCCTCCACTGGATCTAGGAGAATGCTTTGTAAGCGATTCTCAGGTCGATCAGAGGCGGACCTCACAAGAAAAAGGATCATCCATGCTATCACCTGGAGACTACTGTGGCGATGTCTGGAGATATGTGGAGAACATGTGGATCCCCACTAGAGGAATCCTATCCTTGGATTCTACATCACAATGATGCTTCACCTCTGACTTTTGGTCAAATGCATTAACGAAGAAAGAATCACCATGGAGGAAATTATTTAATTTAATTAAATTAACTATAAACAAAATATGTCGATCCTCTCTTCTCGGTTCCAAGTTATATCCTTTTTCTTTTATCTTTGACTCAATTATGTGGATATAGGCATTTATCATCATATTGATCCTGGATTATCATTGATTATGTCAATTTGCAATGCCAGGTGTATGCCATCCTGTGCATCTGCTGTGGTCAGAACATACAAGTGGTATCAAAGGGGCCATATTTTCATTTATAATTATTTAAATAATTTCTTTACGAATTATGCTTTAATAATTTAGTTTTTCAATTCATGTTTAATCATTATTTTAATGTAAATTTCTAGATCTATTCTTCCTATTTCATTTCTCATAGATCTAATATAAACAAATAATTATTTGATTAAAATTACATCGAGGATATCATCAAGAGGTCCCGATGATTTTGTCTAGGTAACACAACATTAGACACTGTGTATTCAGAATTACATGTCATGTAATCTCCCACACACACTGTGTAATCCTGATTATAGACCGTGTAGTTGTGTTCAACGCATCCAGAGTAATTCAAGAAGTACTCAAGTCTTGTGCATTAATGATACACAGTGTAGCTAATTACTACATTGCATGTTGACCTAGATCGACTGGAATACGGTCGGGTAGATTACACACTCAGTGGCCTAATGGACATGGCGTGTAGTCCATTCGGGTCAGGGTCTAGTCGTGTAACCCATACATGGCTTGCCTTACTGGTGACTCTGTGAAGCAGATTCTATAAAGCGTGTGGACCATTGGACACGCCGTGTACTCCAAGGTTTCTGAAGTACACCTCACATGTCATTTACCTAGGCTTGTACTTTGGATGTATGGTTAGGAGGGTACACAATATGTAGTCATATCTACACATCATGTATTGATTCCAGATTACACAGATTTAAAATTTTATTATTACATTATCTAACCCCTGAGACATGTACCTTTGTGTGGGTGTAAGGTTGGGACACAAATTGTGATAAGTGTTATATATATATATATATATATATATATGTTTAATTAAAATCTAGTTAATGTTCAAAGATATTCACGTCATGTATGAGTTGTATTACTGTTATAATTCTATGTGCATGATACAAGTCACAAATAATAAAGTGTATACAAGTATAAGTACATGCTGGGTAGTTTTGGATGGGTATTCACTGGGTTTCCTCCAAGGTACAAGTTATGTATAGGGTTATGGATGATAATCTCAAGAAAATTCAGAAATTGATAAAGATAAAAATGTTTGATTAATTAATGGTAATGAATATTCAATTTGAGTATAATTTATCTTAATAAAAATGATTAAATAATTTAATTCTATATTTATTAAATTCTTAATTCATTTTATGTATGTGGATGATCATCATCTAGACTAGACCTTTGTATGTGATTGGTTCCCTTTTAATTTATTTATTAAAATAAAATTGTTGGCCTGTGTGCCTTCTACTCATTAATATGTAGGAAATGTGTGCCTATGGGTTCTTTAATGTAAACCCTCTTTTACCCCTAACCTATATGTGAATTAAAAGCATATGTAATGGATGGAACTCCCATGCTAGTGGAGGTTGTTCTAGTTAGGAGTCGAGGCAAAACCGATCCAAAAAGATATAAAGGTGGACAGGTAGAAAGATGTAAACACAAATCTTAAATGGTTCAAGGTGCTTCTCTCATAGGTCAGGGTTAGATTATTAACTTCTAGATAAAATAACCAATAGTAATGAACGTGATCATACCCTTTATCTATTTATGTCAGTTGTATGGTTATTCATTATGGATGTTTGATGCAATCACATAATTAATGAACTAACAAGCATACAAGATAGAACATAAAATAAGACTCATGAGTAAATATTATCTATACATGGTTTATCAATTAAGTATATACCCTTTAATATTAATAATCACATGAAAGTATTGTAAGTAAAAATTTACACATAAAGGATAAAATCACTCAGTTAAATATTAATTCAGTATAGACTTCCATTACTTTGGTTAGGATCAAACCATAATTCAAAGTTCTTGACCAACCATAGTTGGGGTTCTCTCAATTATCTGGGAATTCTAAATTTTGGTTTTTGGTTGACATAACTTAGTTTAAATCAAGGAATGACTTCCCTAGTAGGACTTGGTGCAACTGAGAGGCAAAGGTTGATGAAATCCAAAAATAAAGATTTCAGTATTAGGGACTCCACTCAACAGATCATGGAGCTATGTGTTAATGCTACTGACATTTGTAATACCTACCTAAAACCTTTCAAGTTGATTTAACAACAATAGTTAGTCTAATGTGAAGTGAAATATTGATTCTTTTTTTATAGAATAACCATGAAACATGATATTCTAAAACAAATAGTGAGCTCTATTTGGTTTTTAAAAAACAGTGGGAGACTAATATATATTAATATATTTATTTATCTTTATTTTTTAAGATAAATTATTAAAACTATATTCATATTATTTGTAGAAGAAACATCAAAATTACATCAGACATATCATTGTGATCCATACTAGAGAAGAAAAACCTTCTCACTGACACAAATTTCTAGGAGTGGAAAAGGCACCTTTGGGTTATCCTTCTCCATGAGAGGAAAATTTTTGTGCTGGAAGAGACTTTACCAATTGCGCCTAGAAACGAGGTGAGTAATGAGAAACTCTATATGTATGAGAAAAATATGAATGAAACTATATATATTCAGTGCCTCATACCATCCATGAACAATGAGCTCTATAAACAACATGAGGAAATGGATGCTAATATCATGATGTCTCACCTTCAGGATCTCTATCAAGAGAACGTGAAACATGGGAGGTTTGAGATCAACAACGCTTTGTTCATTACTATGCTTAGAGAGTCTCGTCCAGCTGGACCATATTTAGTCAATATTATTGGCTACATTGAGTGTCTGGACATCATTGGGATTAAATTACCAGATGAGTTGCATAAAGATCTCATATTCTCATCACTTCCCAATACCTTCTCTAGTTTTAATATGAATTTTATTATGATCAATAATGAGAACAGTCTATCAGAGCATCTTAACATGATTCTCCAAGTGGATAAGGAAACAGGGCATTAAAAACCCATAGTTCTTATGGTGAATAGGAATAGGAAGGACAAGGAAAATGAGACTAAGATTTATAAAAAATCTAAAGCCTCTGAGCACTGTCCGAATAAGAAGAAAAAGATCTAGAGGTAGGGTAAGGAAAAGAAGGGAGTATGATTTGCATGTGGAAAGTCAGGCTATTGGAAGAGGAACTACACCCAGAGGCATGGGAAATCCAAATGTGAGTTCTTTATTGACTGAAATATGTTCATTTCTACACATTGGGTAATAGATACAGCTTGTCAGGCTCATATTTTTATTCAAACGTAGGAAGAAAGTAGAATATGGAAAATTTACCGAGTAGAGGTAGATCTGCGAGCTTCCAATGGTGCGAGGTTGGATGCTATTTCCATTGGTGACTACCATCTCATATTTCCAATGGAAATGTTTTTTTACATGGATTTTATCATGTAACTAGTGTTACCAAGAACATAATTTCATTATCGAGTTTAGAAAAAGATGGATTTCATTTCATGTTCAGAAATAAATGTTGTTATTTTTATAAGTAAAACATATGTTATGGTATGGAAACTTTAAATAATTTTCTATATGTATTAAATTATGAGAAAAAATTGTTGAAAATTGATAAAGAACCAAGTTCATATGACTCATACAACACCCAATTGTGGCACCACCGCATTGGTTATGTAAACGAAAATCCACTGTCAAAGCTATGTCAAGATGGTTATTTAAACTCTTTTGATCTAAAACCACTTGATAGATGTCACACATGTTTACAATGGAAAATGACCCAACCACCATTTGGTGGACACGGTGAATGGGCCAAAGAGCTTCTAATATTGGTACATAGTAATGTGTGTGGAACATTTCCAGTAGAAGGTAGAAAATAATATTCTTACCTAATTACTTTTACTAATAACTTGACTATATATGTCTATGTCTACATAATGAGGCATATTTTTGAGTCCTTTGAGAAATTCAAGGAGTTCAATAATGAAGTTTAAAATCATCTTGGTATGAAGATAAAGAATCTTAGATCAGATTGAGGTGGATAATATCTTAACTAAGACAAGTGGGGTCTTGGAGAATTCATTAATGATATAAAGATTGTGAAACGTATCGTGAAGAAACTTCCACCGCAGTTCAATCCGAATGTTTCAGTTTTCGAAGACAAATACATAAAGAATCGGACACTAGATATGCTACATAGTACCCTCATAGCATATGAAATATGAAACAACGATAATGATGTAGTGGAAAAGGGGAAATCTAAGGAAGTGGCATTCAAATCCATGAATAATCTCGCGATTGAAGATAGTCATGAGGAGGGAAATATAGATGATGTCATGTCATTTCTATACTCTAATATGAAAATGGGAAAAGGGACGTTCAAAGGTAAAATTCCATTTTCATGCTTTCTATGTGGAAAGATAAGGCATTTTGAAGAAAAGTTTCAAAAGAACTTTGATGATAAAAATGAAGAAAATGATAAAATTACCCAAAATGAGCATTCATCAAATGGGAAAGGGAGGAGAAGTACCAGGAGAATGTTATTCAAAAAGAAGAATCTTCTTTCAAAAGAGGATGAAAGTTTAGAATAATCCAAGTTAGAAGAGTTGGAGGATTATAAGGATTATAAAATAGATGCTCTGGTGGCAGTTTTCATAAATTCATTCACAAGAGAGGAAAGTTACAATGAAGAAAGAGAAATTGAAGGAATAGTTGATCTTCAAGTTGAATTATAACCTACCCTTGAAGAGGTATATATTTTGAGATCCAAAACAAGGAAAGCTAACAAAATTGTTCATGAATCTAAACTCTTTATGCAACAACAGGTAGAAGATAATTTTGATCTGAATGAAAAAATTAAAAAGTTAAGGTCTTTAATTCTAAAGAACATATAGAAGGTGGTGGAGTAAAAACTTAAAATTAATGAACAGAAAATAGAAATTGAAATTTTGACAGAGACTAGAATAGATAAAATCAAATGTAACAATCAAATAGAAGAGGAAGTCATCAGTCTTCGAAGAACAATTGATGATCATGAGAAACTACTAACTCTTAGTTTGAAATCCAGAAAGAAGATAATATAAGAAATAGATTGGATGAGATTTGAAAAAAGTGGTCTATCAGAACATAAGAAACAATAAATTCTGAATGATAAGAATGGCATGTGGATTAATATATAATATAAAGCAATTATGATTTAAGTCAGGGCATTAGAACCCACACCAAGATTTGAGATTTAATTGGGTACGAAGTAAAATAAAAATATTTAGAGAACTGAAGGCCCAACTAGTGGTGCATTGAGACAAAAGAATGTACCTCATATAAGATGCTATTGTTGTGGTAAGACAGGACATTATGAACTTGTATGTTCCATATAAAAGATGTACCAAAGTGAATAAGACCAACCAAAGTGGTTGTATAGATCTTAAAATTACAAGTCAACATTTGATTGTCATTGTTTCAGGTGTAATGGACTCAGGAATATAAAAAGATATTCCAAATCAACAATGAAAAGGGATGTGCCGAGGAAAACTGAATTTGTTCATAAGAAGAAGCTAAATGTGTCTTCAAGAGAGCTAAAAGTCAAAAATAAATTAATAGCCTTGCAAGTTGAAGTTGGTTGATCATATGATGTAGAAGATTAAGATTATCATTCCATGACTGGTATGAAGTCAAAGACATGGGTCAAAAAGAAATGGGATGAGCAAACAATGGTTTCAGAAATTCCATTCAAGGCTTCAGATCGTACTGGGATATGGATCATTGATAGTGGATGTACTTACCACATGATGAGGAATAAGGATTTGTGACTAGAATCAAGTATGATAATAAAGTTATTGTAATATTCGTTAATGATTAGGGATCAAAAATTATTTGTTTAGGAAAATACATGTTTAGAGGAAAAGACATGAGATGAGAAGATAGCTTGGTTGTTGAGGGGTTGAGTCACAACTTACTTAGTGTTAGTAAATTGTGTGACACAAGGCATGCCATATGATTCTCAAATAAATTATGTATCTTCAAGGAAAATGATGGTGCATTTGTGTTTCAAGGGAATCGTACAAAAGTTAATCTCTACCTCCTGAGTGGAGAAGACGATATGTGCTTTCTGTCCAATGATGAAGAAAACAAGTTACGACATAAGCATATTCGCCTAATAAGCTAATGTTCCTTAGAATATTTGGTGAAATATGATGCAACTCAATGTCTCCCTAGAATATCACATGATCGTACACATACATGAAATGTCTGTCAATAGGGGAAGATCATTTGAAAGACATATAATGCAAAGGAGAAGACGATATGTGCTTTCTGTCCAATGATGAAGAAAATAAGTTACGACATAAGCATATTCGCCTAATAAGCTAATGTTCCTTAGAATATTTGGTGAAATATGATGCAACTCAATGTCTCCCTAGAATATCACATGATCGTACACATACATGAAATGTCTGTCAATAGGGGAAGATCATTTGAAAGACATATAATGCAAAGGAGAAAAATTTAGTAAGATTGCTTGAGTTCGTGCATATTGATGTATGTGGGCCAATTTCTACAAGGGATATCGATGATAGGTGTGACAACCAGGTCCCGGTGACAGCACAGACACCCCGCCTTAACATGGTCATTGGGTCCTGGCCCACCAGGTACCACCAGTTTCCCCGCAGACACATGTGGCCCACCCTAGGGTCCACCCACGTGCCCGAACGGGTCATCTGACTAATGATTATCCCCACAGGCCAACACATGTCCTTTATAGTGTACTTTGTCCTCACTCTCACACACCCTGGAAAACTTCCCAGAGGGTCACCCATCATGATCACTACTCCAGGCCAAGCACGCTTAACTATGGAGTTCTAATCAGACAGGCTCCCGAAAAGAAAGGTGCACCTTGTTGACATGAGTCATATCATTTAGTCATTTAACCCTTTATCATTTGGGGATGTTACAATCACCCCCCCTTTAGAGCACAATGCCCTCGTTGTGGGCCCTACATCTTAACCCAGGCAGTGCACCACACTTTAGGCTAGGTTCCTCCTCTAATACCAAATGTGACAATCGGGTCCCGGTGACAGCACAGACACCCCGCCTTAACATGGCCGTTGGGTCCTGGCCCACCAGGTACCACCAGTTTCCCCGCAGACACGTGGGGCCCACCCTAGGGTCCACCCACGTGCCCGAACAGGTCATTTGACTAATGATTGTCCCCATAGGCCAAAACATGTCCTTTCCAGTGTGCTTTGTCCTCACTCACACACACCTTGGGAAACTTCCCAGAGGGTCACCCATCCTAATCACTACTCCAGGCCAAGCACGCTTAATTATGGAGTTCTAATCAGACATGCTCCTGAAAAGGAAGGTGCACCTTGTTGACATGAGTCATATCATTTAGTCATTTAACCCTTTATCATTTGGGGATGTTACAATAGGAGATATTATGTTCTCTTAATTGATGAATATAGTAGAATGGAATGGGTTTCAATAATTACCAACAAATCTGAAGTATTTAGTTGCATTACAAGATATTAATGGGAATGTGAAAAGATGCTTGGTCAGAAAATTCAGATGATTCGAACAGATAATGGAACATAATTCACAAATAACTAAGTGGAGGAGTATCTAGAAAAACATTGGATGAGGCATCAAGTTCCAGAGGTACGAAATCCAAGAAAAATGAAGTAGTTTAGAGAAGAAATCATATTTCCAACAATTATCACATAACAATGCTCATTGAAAAGGACATTCCAGAGAAATTTTGGAAGGAAGCAGTAATGGCAGTAGTATACACTTCAAATAGAGCATTACTTTTTCCAAAAGAGGATAAGATTCCATACAAGTTATGGTATGTATGGAAGCCATCATTGAAGTACTTTTGAATATTAAGAAGTAAATATTTTATTCTCAATAAAGAGGAACATAGGAAATTTGAATCATTTGGGGATTAAGGGATATTTATTTGATACTCAATGAAAATAAAAAGCATATAAATGCTTAAATAACTGGCTGGGAAAGATAGTTGAAAGTCATTTTTTAACTATAGTAGAAAATTAAAAGAATCTTCAGCAAATACATGATCAAAATCACGAGGATAGTGATGAAGAGATAAGAAGATTAGGAGATGCTCTAGCTCCAATGGTTGATTCAGAAGAAGACATATATGATGAGAACATATCATTGTCTTTCCCAAGACTGGAAAGAAGAGATGAAATTAATACATAGAACATAATTGGTGATAAGACAGCACCAGTGCAGATAAGAAGGATGAAGTCTCTAAAATGCGAATCATACTTATCACAAGTAGAGCCTAAAATATTTGATGAATCAGCTGAAGATAAGAATTGGGTTCATGCAATGAATTAAAAGCTTGACCAAATTGAGAAGAATCAGACATGGGAAATTGTTTTGAGACTAGTAGAAAATAATTTTAATACAGGAAAGTGGGTCTTTGACAACAAAATAAAAGAATATGGTGTTGTAATTCAAAACAAATCACGACTGGTTTACAAAGGGTACTCTCAGATAGAGGGTATAGATGTTAATTAGGCATTTGTACTCAATGTAGGGCTGGATACAATAAGATTATTCTTGGCCATAGTAGTGCAAAACAATTTAGGGTTTTCCAGAAGGATTTTAAGTCATCATTTCTGAATGGAGTTCTAGAAGAAGAAGTATACATTGAGAAACCAAATGGTTTTCTTGCTCAAGAATATGAGAACAAAGTCAGTCGGATGAAGATTGATTTACATGGCTTGAATAAAGAACCAAGAGAATGTATTCAAGGCTTGATCAGTTTATAAAGAAACTCAGTTTCTAGCGTGGTGGAGTTGATTACAATATGTATTTCAACAATAGAAACAGTCAAAGGATGGTGGTGCTAGTTTATGTCAATGACATAATTTTAGGTTAATCAGATCAAGCACAATGAAAACAATTTTATGAATTCATGAAAAGTGAGTTCAAAATATCGATGATTGGTGAGCTAACATTTTTTCTTGGCTTACAGGTGACACAAGGAAGTAATGACACTTTTATTTCTCAATAAAAATCCGCGAAGGAGGTTTTGAGAATATTTGGAATGGATAATTTCAAAGAGATAAAGAACCTAGTTTCTACTCGGCTGAAACTATAACGGGATGATGATGGCAAGGCAGTTAATATCATGTAATATAGGTAAATTATTGGAAGTCTGTTATACCTAATAGAGACAAGGCATGATATTGTATTTTCTACATTCCAAGAAGCAAGGAATCAAAGTAATCCCAACTACATCCACATGATTGTAATAAAAATAATTCTTCGGTATATCAAGGGAACAATGGATTTTGGCTTAATGTATAATGAACAATCTCATCCAGAGTTATTGGTATATACAAATTCTGGTTGTGCTGGTTGAACATATGATAAAAAATCAAAACCAAAAGGTTCCTTTTCTCTTGAAGGGTTATGTATTTCTTGGTTAAGCATGAAACACGATTTCATTTCATTGATCACCATAGAAGATGATTACATTGCGACTACTCAATTTTTCATGCAACTATTGTGGATGAAGATGAAACTTGAATATATGCAAATTGAAGTGAAATCTTTGATCAGAATCCATTGTGATAATTCAAGTGCTATAAATCTGAGCAAAAATCTATTCCATCACTCAAGGACAAATCACATTGATATCAAATATCATTTTATCAAGGAGAAAGTGTAACAAGGGTTTGTGAAGTTTGAGTATGTGCCTACATAACAACAAGTTGTAGATATTCTTATAAATTCCATACCAAAAGATGAATTTGAAAGGCATTGACTAGCTCTCTTAGTCCAGTCGACTTCCTACACATGAAAAAGTGTGGATCTGGGCCCCCTCTCTCTGAGGTATGATGTGTTTTTCCCTAATATGCTTATATGTGTTCTTTAAACTATTGAATACAACCTTGATGTGCCTTTTGGGTTCGTAGACAAAGTAGGAGAAAATGTGACTAATCCAGGGGAGAAAATACACTGGGAAAAGTTGTTAAGTGGAGCAATGATATAGGGGAGTTGAAGATGAGATAAATCTATTTGGATGAGCTATAACATATGGGGAACATTAAATTTGACAATACTAGAAGTGATCAGTCAAAGATTACATATCACGATAGCTAGGGTTCGTGATGAAAGTAGTTCATTGGTATCAGTATGGTATCAGCAGTTGGTGATTATAAATGAAGCAGTACATTGATGAAATTTTCATTATACTATTGTCTATCATGTGAATCATGGCTCATGGGAGCTTAGAGTATGTGTTGAGTAAATCCTTGATCACTATCCTTATCGCGTAAAGAGAATGGTGGTTGAAATTATTTGGAGTACTAATGATGTATCCAAATGTGCAGTGTTGTTATAAGAAGAGTTGTTAAAAAACCCAAAGGGGGAGATTGTTGGGGAAAAACCCCTCAAGGATTCCTCTCAATATGTTTTGGGAGTGGCTGGGTTTGTTGAAAAATCCAGATGACTGCAAATGAGTATGGTTAGTGTTTGCTGATGATAAGTTTTTAAGGTGACACAATTTCCAAGTGTTTTCTAAATTTATTAGGCCTCAAAAATGGGAGTTTGATATTGGAAAAGGATGGATTTTTTCATTGGAGTGAAAAATATGAAGAACTTTGAAGAAAAATGTAAAAGGATGAGAACGATGTACCATAATTCATGGGACGCATACCTTGTTTTGGGAACGTTATGAAAAGTAGTAGGAACATTGCACTAGAGTGGTTGGCAAAACTGAAAATGATTTGAAGAGGAAGGTGATGTGGTATGAAGATTTGTTGAAGTTAGTAGAGGAGATTGACTGCATAGGAGAAAAGATGGTATGTAGAGAATGTGTGAAAAATGATTCGCAGGTGGCTTGCAGTTCGTGGTAGTAGAATGATTAGTAAGTAGTGAAGCCTGAATAAGATATTTGATAAATCATGGATTAATATATTTTTAGGATATATTTTCCTATATAATAATATCTAATCCCACTAATTACTATGAAGATCTAATATCATTAGACAACATTTTTTTGATCCGAGAGTCTGACAGAGACAAAAGGAAGTTCACATAGGGATGTTCGTGAAGGATGAAGCAGTTCACATGGAAGAGATTCTGCAGAATGTTTTTTTCATAAAACTATAACTCGAAAATGATGTGGTACATGGAAGAAGGTGTGGTACAGAGAGGAAGAAGGTGAGATTTATGGAGGAATAAGGCGCAGTACACGATAGTGTTATTCTAAGGCAATTCGTGAATAGAGAATAGTACGGACAATGGGTAGTTCGCTGAGGAGGATCGTGGAGTCTGTATGTGGAGGCAGTACCTGCTAGTGAAGGTAGAGGCAATCCGAAGAAAGAGGAGTTTCATGGAAGAGGCAGTAGTATGTGGAGAAAGCATTCCATGTGCCAAACCTGGTACATAGTACACAGGAGGATCATGTGGTTCATGATTTGGACAAGAAATCTTGAGAAATCATCAAATCATTTTGCAAAAGGAATTTTTTGTACCTAGCAGTACCCAGAAAGGTGGAATTCATCTGTTGGTGAAAAAATAACTTCAATAGAGCATCTACCTATAGTTGGGGATGTAGTAATTCATGAAAATTATGGGACCTACATGTCCATAAACTGTGTTGGACCTACATGTCAGTAAAATATGTGTGGATTCCTCTCCAAGAGTAGTGAGTGAAGGAAGAGGAAGACGGTGACCCTTTCCACCAATAATGAGCTAGAGAAAGAGGCTAGGGAGTAACCCTTGGGAATGCAGTGAGAAGACCCCAAATCTTATAAAGGCAGTGATCCAAGGCATAAAATATACAGCCTCAACATTGTACGCATTATTGACAGTGAGCATTAGTGAATTAGTTACATCAACACATTGCTGCTGTATGCTCCTTGGACGTAGCCCAGTGATGGTAAAATAAAAAACAATAGCTGTGTATCATATATGATTTCATATATGTTCATATATTTGTACAAGAGGAAGGGAGAATTGAGTTTTTTCTAATAATGAAACAAGATCTGATTGGGAGAGAATTTTAATCTGTTAAACTCTGATTAACCCCCTCTTAGGGTATTCGACCTAGTGGACCTAACACTGGATATTTTATCTATCTCAATGGAGGAGATGAGAGAGACAAGAGTTTAATGAATCTAGTTTTCACTGATTGAGCAGTGGATTTTGAATATATAGCGGCTTCTGAAGCAATCAAGTAAGCCATCTAGATTCATAACATTGTCCAAGATCTTTATGTGGTACCTAGTAGTAAAGATCTCATTACATTGTATTTTGATAATACTACAGTGGTGGATCTTGAAAAGGATCCAAGGTAACATCAACAGAAAAATCACATACTCCAAAGGTATCACCTCTTAAGAAAATTATGTCAATGGAGTGAAGTTGCAGTGAAAAAAGTGTCCATGGAAGATAATGTTGTAGACCCCTTGACTAAAGTCCTATCTTAACAGAAGCATGAATATCATGTGAGAGCTAGCGGACTGAAGGTTCATAGTAGTTGGCTCTAGGGAAATTTGTAGTTTTTTGGAGTTGGTTCCCTAGAAACCATCTTCTTTTTAAATTTTGATAAACTATTATTAATTGGAGGAATATTAATAAAATCCTTATCACATCATTATTGTTCTTCTTCATGACATAGTAAGTGATTGTGTCATAATAATACTAGTCACACTAAAAGGTTATAGCAAATCCCTACTATGATGAGAATCCAAAGGTGCCACAACACTATTCTTGAATATATGTTCTATGGTCAGATGTTATCATTTTAAGCGACACAAATGATACTGGCTATTAGGTGTGGGGACTCATGAAACTTTGAGTACCTTCTCGTGGTGTGCGCCATTGGTAATATCATAGAGGATATTATGAGGACAAGACCTAGATGTTTTAAATCCACATTCACAAGTGTCATTGTATGTTCCTATCTACAGATGTGTGTATTGGTACTTATACTTTAATATTATTATTAATGGATATTATGACTCACAGACATAGATTTATTGACCAAAACCATGATGAAATATGTTTGTGGTGATGTAGTATATATTGGGTATGTCATGAGAAATACTAAATTAATGAATAATTTAAGAAAAGATTTTACACTTATAATAAAGTAGATACCTCATGCCCTTTGATGGAAATTATATATACTTAAAAAATCTATGATCCTGGTGTTCTCTTGGAAATTTCAATTCATGGAAGTCAAAGAATGAGAAATAGAGCACATGGGTTGATGGCACTTGCATGAGACCCGCTTGATTAGAGATATCTGGACAAAGGGAATATATTAAACGAAAAGAATTCGTATGAGGTGACATGTCATTATGAAATCAACTTCATTCTCTTGGGTGCCTTAACCCTTTGTTAGATAATAATCTTTGAATTTAGGAAAAATTTCTTAATACCAATGAGAAAGAGGTCTAGAGGGTCACACACTAAGTGTAACCAGTATCTCTGTTCAATAATATATTATTCAACAAGTGGAATAAATATTATTACTACTTATGGTTTAATAATTATTAAATTATTCTTGATCACATTTATTTCATCACTAATTATTTGAGAGAATATATTGAGGTTGAAATATATATTTATTGGTGAATAATGTAGTTATATTTATATAATAAATAAATAGTCATTGTTCTAGGATCAAAAATTATTGAGGAGGATTGGTGGACCAAGTTATGGGTCTAGTGAGAAATAATATTAAATATTATTTGGTTAAATAATATTTAAATATATAGTAGAATTTAAGTACATGTCATGGAAATAATATCATTGATATTTTCATTTGACATGGGGTTTCACCTAGAATAATAAAATAAGCAATGACCCATGTGCTACTTATTTATTATTACCTTGTGAATTAAATTCCCTATTATTTTATTATTCTCTAATTAGCCAAGGGGTCATCCCATCGGATAACCAATGGTCGTGTGCATAACATTCTTGGATAAATGATCTTGAGCCTAAAGAACACTTACCTCTCTAATAATGATCTCAAGAACAAGAGAGATCCTCCTTCACTAGATCTGGGATAATTCTTTGGAAGCGATTCTCAAGGCCATTAAAGGTGGACATCTCAAGAAAAAGGATCTTCTGTGCTAGTACCCAGAGACTCCTTCATAGACATCCAAAGATATGTGGAGCATTTTTAGATCACTGATAAAATAATCATATCCTTGGATTCTAAATCGCAATGAAGCCACACCTCAGACTCATGGTTGAATGCATCGATGAATAAAGAATCACCTTAGAGGTAATTCTATAATTTAATTAAATTAATTACAAACAATATATTCTAATCCACTCTTCTAGGTTCCGGGTTCTCTCCTTCATCTTTTATCATTGATTAAATTCCATGGATACATATATTTATCATCATATTGATCCCCGATTAATCATCAATCATGGAAATTTGAAAATTTCAGTACATGCCCATCCTACGATTCAGCTATGCTCGGAACCTATAGGGATCACCAAGCTTATCTAGGCACCAAACCATCCAAAATTCGATAGAACAGAGTGTGGATCTCTACCATGAAATGGTCACTAGAAAAAAATGGGAATTTAACACCTTGTATATTAGAAGGAACCATAATGGATAATCCATATTTTCAAAACTCACAAACAGTATCCAATAGGGGTACAATACAGTCATTTCACACCCCAGGTTCAATAAGAATTAAAATGACCAAACTTCTCAAATACAGCTCTAAAAAAGGCTCCCCAATGACTAGAACCATGGGAATAGTGAACCCCAAGAGATCCAAAACTCAACTCCCAACTTTCAAAAAACCTCCAAACTCCCTCTCGACACATCTAATGCATGAAAAATAAAAATGATGGGGTATCATTGAATCTGAGCCACTAAAACTATTATAATACATTTATTTATGTTTAAATAAATCAATTTTTGTTTATTTGGGAAAGTTTAATACCAAAAGGTTCTTAATAATAGAAAGAAAAGAATAAAATAGTATCCTATGAGATGTTAAATTTAAAATTTAAAATAAATAATATAGTCTAAAAAACAATAATCAAGAAGTCAAATTATCTATCCCCATATGAAATTTGTACCTTGAGGCCCACTCTATACAGCTTATCCAAACACGTCATTGAAATATCATCGTCTATATAATGAAAATATATTAGTGTAAACACTACTAGACTGATAATGAAACTCTACCAATGTAGACACAACCGACCAATCGATCCTCAATGATAATAAAAATAAACCAATGTAAATATATAAAAAATAATAAAAAAACTTAAAAACAAGTATCATTAAAACATTTAAGAAAATAAAGACTAGGTTTAACATCTCATATACCATTAGATAAAGAATAATCAATGTAAACTCTAATCTAGAACCACTGAAGAACAATAATTCATCATCGAGATGCTAAATCCATGTTGTAGAACACCAACACCACTAATAAACCAAAACCATTACCTTTGGGGTGAAAAACACCATGAGAAATTTTTTTTATCTAAACCAATTTTTTTATTATAGGAAGAGTCAACAATAATACACCATCATTGAACTAGATGAGAAAAAAACACTTGTTCCCCCTATGAATGTGTCCTCCTTAATAATCCAAAAACACCTCAGTATTCATCATGCTTGACCAAGATGGGTTCAATCATGATGTGATTGGTGGTAAGAGAAGAAGGGGATAGAAAAATAGAACATAAATCATTATAATATAAACCCATAAAAATAAAAAACCATCATTGGATAGACCTTACACCAAATACAAATTCCATTAGGAACCACAACTATACAAAACGCCCCATCAATACGCAACTAAAATACATGAAACCAACATAATCTACATTTCCATGGACATCGATGATGGATGGTACATCACATACCATGAGACACTAATAGAACCAAAACACTAGAGAAATATCAGTTTTAGAACATGAGATCATGAAGAAATAGAAGAAGCATAATAAAATAAGGGATTCAATAGTGAAACACGATTATAGTTAAAAACCTAAAGAATATCACTACTAACCTAAAGTGAGAAAACAATGAACTCACACTCTAGTATATCCAAAAAAATATGAAATACATCAATAAGTACTCAAAATAGAGTTCATTATGGTGGTTTGGGAAGTAAGGGAAACAGAAAATCACAAATAAAGCACGAACATCAAGAAATAGATGATCTACAACAAGGAGGAGAATTGATGGGATAGAGACTAAAAAAAATAGACATGACTATAAAGGAATAAAAAAACTAGAAAAAAGGAAAAGACATATTTAATAATACTAGAGTAGGATATTTAGTCTTGTATAGGATATGCATCACCATTAGAGTATGCACATGAATCCATAAGAAGGAGGAGATAACATTGAGAGCGTGAGAGGGATCTGAGGAAGAGAGGAGTCATAAAAATAACCAAATTAGTATATATTATTGACCTAGTATCCATAATTCAAACAACTCCCCTTGAATAATTATAACAATAAGGTAACTAACATTAAAAATTTATGTTCCTGCTTTTTTTATAACATTCATTTGAATTTTTTTCCATAATTTCATATGTAGCTTTCAATAATATTTTTGGTTATTTTTTGAATCTTAATACTGAATGTATTTTACATATTCATTTATTTTGTAAAATTATAAGATAAAATATATAAATAATATAAAATAACATTGAATAGTGAAATAATGTAATATTTTAATAAAAAACATTATTTATTATATTATGGATAATTGTCAAAATCCTGTCTAATTTTATATTCAATTATGGTTTTCTTAAATTTTATTTAATATGAGGAATTTATAATCATATAAATACACTAGGCTAAAAATATGATAACATTATATATAAATAGTGTATTTCAAAAAAGTTGAACAAGGTAAACATGAGATGAATCTTATATATGTTCATAATTAAATATTACAATTATTTTTTGACATTGTTTATTTACAGTTTTCATTTAGTATAATGCATATTATTATTTAAGAAATCTATGAATTATATTTTTTCACTAAATTTAATTTATGTTTGTTTTCAATTTTTCAAATAAAGAAAAATAAGATAAAATTAATATCATAGTTTTATATTTTTTACTAATTATAAATGAATCTTTTGTAACTTATTTTTTTGTATTATAATTTTAAATATTATATGGATTATGATCCAAATTTGATAATTAATTAGATGGTTAATATTATATTAAAATTATATACTCATATATTACTTAAAATAAATTAAAGCCTCCAATATTATCATCTATATTGACATTAAATTAAAATAAATGTTTCTAGTAATTTATTTGTATATATTTGAAATATTTTTAGGAAATAAACCAAAATTTTGAATTTAAACTTGGAGAATTACACTCAATGTTTTTATATATTAACATATATTAATTTATATGACTTATATAATCTTCTATTTTCTATGTCCTATCATAAGAATGAAATATGATTATTTAATTTAACATATTATTTGTGTTATATTCCATTAAGTATTAATGAAATAGTTTACTTGGACAATGTATCTAAATGTATTCAAGGAATTATCATAATAAATTTTTTTGACTCTATAAAATTTTTACTCTCATATTATAATTAACTCAGGGGTTTCTACGAAATATGTTTTACTTTAATAAATATTATTTTTAAATTATTACTATCCTTCTGTCATTTAGGAAATAAAATACATATATATTTACCTTAAGCAATTGTAATACCCCACTCTTTACCATGAACTTGTCAACTTACGTTATTTGTCTAACCTCTGTAAGTTTATAATAAAACATTTAAAATTCTATAAATGAGGCTTATACCATGTTAAATATGAGGATTCAGAGGTGTTTGGGGGATCGGAGGAGGAAATTTTGAAATGGATTCTAATGGAATGCAATAATGTAATTTATATAAGGCCACCTACTAACCGAAGGATGGGGCATTAACTAGTTATGGATATAGGGATCCTACTAGTGGGTTGATAAAAACCTGAAAGAATGGGTCTCCTATAGAATACCCATCTAACAATTGATGAATAATCAATAACTAGTTGATGTCGTTTTTAGTGGTGTATTAGTTCTAGTTAACACCTCCAAATAGTTGGTGGTAGCCCGTGGATAGCCTATGGTTCCATTATAGGTGAAAACTGTAAGGGGAATAATCATATTTTTTCATTATGTAACCATCCTATTAATTTATTAATCCCACTACTTTGAGTCAAATTAAATTTTAATGCCTTTTAAGGGTTATATATAGCCTATTTTTTGTGTCCAATGCCATATATTAATTCTTTTATCCATGGTTTGAACCAGACATCTTGAATCATTATGTATTGGCTGGAATTGGTTAATTCCTCTTATTTTATTCTCGGATCATATTCTTAAAGACTTGATTTAGTGGATCTATCAGTCTACATAGGGGGTCATGTTGTTTCAAATTAAGATAAATGCTTGATATTTGGGTTCTTATTCTCTAATTTTATGGCAGGTGTTCAGAAACATCTTCCTCTAGTCTCCTTTGGTTTTCTATTATGCACAACATGTATGATCTCACTAAAATTCTCAGAACACAACCACATATAACTATACTCTACTTAAATTTCAGGAATCCTCATGTATAAACCTTCCAAAAATATCTCTAGGTCCACTAGAGAATGAGACTTGGTCTTATAGCTACCTGAGAGGTGTTCTTACGCTTTTCCATGGGTTGGAACATATAATTCTTGAACCTAGAGTCCAATAACTGAATTGGGTGACTGGTTTATGGATTTTATTAACACCTAAATTGATATTTTACCTAGAACATTTGGATTTTAATTGAATATTTGGTATGTAATTAGAAAATGGCATAATGAATTGATGACATAGAGACATAATGATATGTGAAATAATAAATGGAATGTAAGTTAGAATTATCACAATTTTTATGTGAATTTTTATATTGGAGTGAAACTAGTAATTAGAAATTGAGCATAATTTACATGTACATGGGTAACAGAGATTGTTAATGGCACATGGAATAATGGAATAAATGGAATAATAATTGGTAATGGTCTTTAATTTTACAATGTTTCATATGTTAATTTGTTTGGCATGTTTGGATTATTGGTTTCATTTACTCTTTATTCTCAAGATATGAAATGTTAAATCTTCCCTAGTAAGGGAACTTGCATAGGGTTTGATGTGATCTGAGCATATATGTGTCTTTATAAAGGGAATTCAGTCTAGGTTCATTGAAAAATAAAATAATCAATTATCCCTTAGCATGGAAGCACACATCAAGATCATGTAACTAGCCTTATATTTGGAATTCAATTTGGTTATATTATTAAAAAAATGAGTAATTCACCCTAACAGTGGGTAATACACTTTGAGTTAGAAGTAATTAGCTTGGAAATCCACCAAGATAGTGGTAAGTCTTGATAAACCCATATAGAAACATGCAAGAATGTATTGGATGTCCCTACGTGTCAACCTGAATTTCAAAGGTGAAGGGTTTTTTTTTGAGATGTTATACATTTAATTATGAATTAATGACTATATATATAGTTTTGTTTCATTAAATATTACTCAGAATGGTTTTTTGAAAATATTGTTGGTGGCCTGCGGTGTTTTTCTCAAACCCTATTTGGTCCAACATTTGGTACCTAAGAAGAGTTCATGTATATAGTTTTTTACAAGGTAAATGGGACCTACACTTGATTTATTAATCTTCTATAATGTAATGGATATTAGATATCAGACTGAACATGGGGTTCCAGAACTATTTTTAGAGTCTTTGTTTTGGATACTTTGTTTTTATGGTAGATTGAATGACATTTATTATGAAATTCATTATAAAATTGTATAGTTTTATTATATTGGTTTGGATTGTATTTTTCCATTTTGTTTAACATAAATTATTTTATATTGAAAATTTTATCATCTTTCCATGGTTATTTCTATCTGGTACCAGTGGTTATAGGCTCCCAACTATATTACGTAGACCCTTTTTGGTAGTTTATAGCCTCTAGGATATGGGAAAGGAATGCTTTATTTCATGCGGTGACCTAATTGGGTCACATGAGGGAGAACCAATACTGGTACTTTAAAACATTGAATTAAAGGTGGTATTTTTTAGAATATAATTTAGGAAAGGTAGATAATATAATAAGATATTTTGGGGATTGGTAATTAACTTGTTCTTGAGATTAGCTGACCCATGTGTGGGGAACCAAGTTTTTGGGGATGAGAATACTATTCTTGAGATTTTCTTATTACAGTTGTGATTTTATTTCACCTTGGGTGATTCACTTATTTCATAATGTTACTATTTTATGAAATTTTAGTCATGATACTCAATGTAATGAGATTTAAATGAAATAATATAGTAGGTACATCAGAATATTTGTTATCATTCATTGTTCATGCTAGGGGTTCATTTATTACACATGAAATTCCTTAACCCGTCTGATAAAAATGAATAAAGTTAATTTCATAAAATTTGATCAATTCACGTTTTATGTCAAGAAATAAAGCAACCATATATCCCTAGTTTTTTGTTCTGATTTCCTTTTCCTTCTGATTTTTATCATGTTATAGTCCCTATAATCTCTGGAGTGTGTTAACCCTTATGGATAAAAATTCATCTATGTCATCTAATGGTTGAGCATCAGATGATTGGTAATAAGTACACACCTCACGTAGTGGAGCCATATAATCCTATTCATATGAGGAATCCAATGGATGATGTAATACAAGATAGTGTCCTATGGGAAATTTGATCCATGGAGATGTAGACTAATTTCTCCATCACTAAAATTTCTAATCTAACAAGGTAGTTATATCTATATCACCCATCAATTTTCACTATGGAGAGAGGTTCTTAGGATGTAGAGTTTTAAATTGATCCCATCCATCTAATCTTATGTCACTTGTATACACCCATGAATTTTAGGGTGAATCTTACATACCATATGCTTTTAAGACTCACCAAGCACTAGTGCGACATCTTAGTATTGGATGGACAATAGAGCATATGACATAGAAATGATTCAAGGAGATGTTTTTATGTACCCTTTATCCAGATAAACCTAGAGATCAAAGGGATAAAAAGTACATTCCCCAGATATAGGTAAGAATTTTCATTATTTAGAATGTTATCCATTTCATGGACCCATAATGTTTTCTTTTATTACAAACCTGAGTGGAGAAGACTCAAGAAAAGTACTTCTAGGATGGTCTTTGATATGAGATCAAGTTGCAGGTCAATGTATTATATTTTTAAAATTTTATGGATTTTATGAATTAGGATATCCTCAATAAATGAAAAATTAAGGAGAACCTAAGTTATAGGAATTCAGTTACATTAGGATGATCAGGGAGTTACTCTTCTAGTAAAATGAAATGATTTTACTCTATGGAGATAGTGGGAGTTGTAGTTTGGGGAGTGGAAATCCATATTAGAATAGATAAAAGGAGTAGTGATTTTCATATGGAAATGATGGACACAAGTGATTTCAGTTTCCTATCCTATACTGGATTACTAAGATTGTTCTATGATGGGACACATGTATATATTTTTAAGAGAAGTTAGTAATAAGGAGGTTGGGGAGGATTATTGAAGAAACTGTTGTTTGATGTGGGCATAACTACCCCTCAATAGATTAGAAGCTTCAGTTCCACTAGTTTATTTCGGTGGGGTATTGGACATAGTAACCAGACATATAAAAAAATACCTATAGGAAGGAGCATCTCAGGGGACTCATGTTGGATCCCAGGAAAGAGGAGTGAACCAAATACCTGTAATGTATTATACTCCTACCAGTATGGATGTATTACCTTCCACTATTAAATATATAATTCTTTTGTAATCTATCATTTATTGTTTTTTTATATAGTTGAATTTAAATAATTTACATCTATTAAATTTTATAATGGATTGGGTTTTGTTGTGGAAATCATGAATGGGGTTATGACCTATGATACACTGTTAGGGGTATTATTAGACTGTATCCTATGTTTCAAGGACTAATCTCTCAATGTTGGTGGAAAATAATTTCTCCAAGAGATTTTATTGTTGGAAATTGAATTGATCAATTTGATTATGGGTATGAATTATCTAGTTCTATACCAGAATCATATAGGTGGTTATCATAGTAGAGTCAAATTTCTATATCTAGAAATGAGAATCTACATCCATTTTAGTGAACGGGATATTCATGCTATTTCTATAGGATCAATTCATAGAATATTATATTTTTTCATAACCCATGTTGAATATATTTTTCTAGATGGTGGTGAGTTAGATTATAATATATTTCCTCCAATGCTGGACCACTTTTAGGATGTCTTTCCTGAATAGATATTCATTTTACAACCTGAGTGGGTAATCAAGTTCACCAACAAGTTAGTTTGAGGAAATGATCCCATTTCCACACGGCCTTACCAGATGAGAGTAGTGGAGATTAAGAAGTTGAATGTGTAGTTTGAATATATTGAAGCTAAGGTATTCATATGACCTATAACATATTTATGGGTTTCTCACATGTTATTTTCCAACAAGAAAAATGAAACTATATGTTTATGTGTGGACTACTGAAGGATGAACTAGAAGATAGTCAATAACCAGTATACCCAAATATGTATTGAAAATATCTTCGATCAGTTGAGATATGCCCAAATTTTCAAAATGTATAACTTGAGGTTAGGTTATAACCAGTTGGGGGTGAGACCATCTGATATACTCAGAAATAATTTTAAGAGAGGGTATGTCTTGTAGGAGTTCATAGTATTGCTTTTTGGTCTAGAAACAAACAATACATATTTATTGCTTCAATAAATTAGACCATTAATTCATATTTGGATTGGTTTATGGATTGTTTTTCCCTGATAAAATCAAATAGTACACTCATACTAGTTATGATCTTTCCTAATATCTTGACATTGTCTTTATTACACTAAGATATCATTGATTATATGAGAGGATATATTATTTTATTTATGGATTGAAAAAGTGAACTTATTTGGGAAAATTATCTCACAGCCTAGTGTCATAGTTGACCTAGAGAAGGTGATAACCATGCTATATTAGGAGTTATTGAATAAATACAAGATGATTCATATGCTTATGTGATTGGTACGTTATTATCAGTGATTTATTTGTGATTTATACTATATAGAAGCACAGATGTGTGGTCTAACCAATAAAGGGGTGAGGATTATTTTTTCAAATTATAGTATGAAGGACTTCCAATAATCAAATATCAATTTAACCTCAATACCAATACTAAATTTAGTCAAGTAAGGTACGGAGTTTACTACGTTTTTTTAGCACATTACTAGTTCAACTCAGTGACGTTCTAATAAAGGGGATCAAGTTGTTTCTCATGGATCTAGGTATTTGAGGCCACATGAGAAGGATTATGATACTTATGAACTAGAGTTTTATATACAGATACATTCCCTGAGGCTTCGGTGGAATTATCTAATAGGTGTGAGATTCGTGGTCGACATTCACCATAATAGGTTAATGTATATCTTTTCTCAATAGGATCTTAACTTTTGATAGTGGAATTTCATAATTTACTTACATTATTTTGAATCTCAATTGGTATATACTTTTAGAAATTTAAATATAATTGTTGATGTCTTGAGTTAGAAGAAACAATCATTGGAAATAAGGAAATATTGTGTTGCGTGGTGGATGATGGTGATGCTTTTAGATATGAATATGGATCTTCTGGAGCCTCAAGGGAGAGAAACTTTTACACCTAACTTTGTTGTTCCTTCACTTATAAATCTTATCAAGGAAATATGTATATATGATCAAGAGGGTATATCCTCAAGGGACATCATATATGTAAGGAAACCACCATTAGGATGGTACCTTTCCATAAATTAGATTATTCAGATCCATGGTCGTATCTAGGTTCATACAGGTATGTGTGAGAACCTGATGAGGTAATTTCTTGCATCAAAATTGGTGGTACATTCTTTGTTGGAAAAGATGTATCAATGTCCCTATATAAAAGAATGGTTTCCAAGGGAAAAATTAGTAATGATATTAATGGAATAATGATTCACCCTTAAGTAGGTGAAGGTTGAGAATCAGTGGCATGCTAGGTTATTGTAGCATCTTATTATTACAAAATCAAAGTGAGATAAAATTCCCTTTAATCTTCTTAACAGATTAACTAATACACCTAGAAATAATGATTCGGTGTGGGTGATTGTGAATCTAATGAAGATTTTGTCCCAATTTTCCCCATTCAAGGATACCTCCACAATTTATGACATGGGAAGCCTCTATGTGTGGGATATAGTTCAATTTCAAGGAATTATATGAATTATCACCTCAACTAACATCATTATTTTACATTATGGTTATTCAAAGATATTTATAAAGGAACTTATATAACCATTTCATTTTATCACATACTATCATCTTCAAAGTGATGGGTGTTCTAAATGGAATTTTTAGATTCTGTAGGACATGTTGTTAGACTATTCTCTAGATTTTAGTGATTCTTGGGAGTATCATCTAGCTATCATGGAGTTATCTTATAATAATCAATTTCATCAATAAATCCAAATGAATCCTTTAAATACTTTATATGGAAGGAAATGTTGTTATTCTTTGTGCTATAAAGATGGAAGAAAGTTAGTTCTTGTTGGATGAAGTCTCATGAGGCATACATGTAAGTAGGGTTAGTTGATTATAAATTAGTAGGAAAATGTGAATATAAGGAATATATATTATGCCGACCACTAGAGACAACCTTTGTAGTTTGAGGATGGTCAACCATTTTTCATCAAGTGTCACCTATGTTTCGGAAATGTTGTATACATTAGTAAGGAATGTTAACTCCCAGGTTTGTTGTGTTATTTTATATAGTAAAAAAATCATTCTTGTAACATATTTGTTGGCTCTTCCATAACATTAAAGTGACTTTTAATGACATGTTTAATGTGTTATATCTTTATAGATACCACCTTGATCCTTGTCACCTGGTAGATGTAGATGTGTTTTAGAATTTTTATTGATTATTTGAGGAGTAATTGATCCATAAAATTGACCATAATGAGAAATCACAATAAGGAAAAAATATCCACCTAGAATGAGTGTGGTAAAAACAAGGCCATGTTTAGGAGGAGATATAAGAGAGGGAGTTAGATAAGTGAGTGTTGTGGCCCAAATTTTTCACTAATACAAATCAGTAATGGCTGTGAATAATTCTTGGGGTGAGCTATTACATGGTAGGGAGGTTCAAAGACACCTCTATTTTCTAGGAAATTATCTCTTTATGTTCCATGTTGAATCTATATACATTTCTATTGAACCATTTAAATTTATATAGAAGATCATTGTAATAGGTTATGGATGATGATTATGAGGTATTAAGGGGCTCAAAGAATAATATTTTGGAAAGGGTGGTAAAGGCATGATGCGATGGGAAAGATGTAGTGTCACCGGATGGCTAGTGTACCGAAAAATCTTGGAAGTTGATGGGGGGGGGGTGGGGTTGTTTCAAGCTATGGATTTAGGGATCCCACTGGCCAGCTGGTTGAAACATGGAAGATTGGTTCTCATATAATTGACCCACCAACCAACTAGTGTTTTTAAAAAAGGTTAAGTAGCTCTGGATGACACCATTAACCAACCATTAAATCCATTCTAGACCAGGATTGGAAGGGGAAGAATAGTATTTCCTTTCCCAAAAACCTTGATTAAATTCTTAGTTATCATACTTCAAAAATAATTTGGGTTCAATGACATGGAAGGGTTCTCTAGGGATTATTTGGGTTCTCCAAATAAGTCTCTTAATTCCTTGATTTTTTTGTTTGAACTAGATTTCTTGAAAAGTTAAGGCTTACCTAGAATTGGTGAATTCCTATTATTGTTTTTGTAGATATTCTTCTTATAGCCTTAGTGTGTTGTATTTATCACTATCTATAGGGTATAACAGTTTTTAATTTTATTAGGATGCTTCTTATTTGGTTTATTTTTCTCTTATTTTATGGTAAGTGGTCTGAAATATCTCTCTATGGTCCACTTTGTTTTTCCAGTATTTATAACAGGTGAAATCATGTTAACATGTCATTAGTGAAACTTGTTATAATTGTAATATAATTGAATTTATTTAACCCACATTCATGGACATCCCACACATCCTGTTAGGTATTTTGGAGAATGATACGTTGACTTGTGGTAACTTAATATTTGTTCCCCCCCATGACATTGGGTTGGAAAATCAAATTTATGAACCTAGTGTCCTTTAGATGAATCAAGAGAATAATTTATAAAATACAATAACTCCTAAATTGGAAATTTACTCATATAATATGAATTATAAATAGATAGTTGACTAGGAATTGGAATATTTAGTAATTTCTTGATGGAATAAAGAATAATGACATGTGAAATGATAAATGGTATACAAATATAAATTTTCAAAAATGTTATGTTAATTGGAATATTGGCATGAAAAAGATAAATGGAAATTGAGTACAATTAAACTATAAATAGGAAACTTCGAATTCAATTGAAACTTTTAATAATCAAATAAATGGATTGATAACTTGTAATTGTAAGGAATTTATCAATTTGGGATATGTTAACATGGTTGGCAAGCTTGGATTATAGGTTCCATTGGATATTTTTTCTTTTGATATGAAATGTTAAATAAACCATAGAATGGGAATCCACATAGAGATTTATGACCTCTAATCATGTAATTTTCACTTTCTTGGGAATTCATATTGGGTCTAATGAAACATGAAATATTAAATTCAACCATTGGCATTGGTAATGTCCCTTAAGAACATGTAATTGGCCCTATAATTGGAATTAAAACTATGTCCATTAATACAAATAATTAGTAATTCTCCCTTAGAATGGGTAATATTACTTGGGTATTTGGTTCCTGGCATGTGAATATTCCTAGATAGTGTATGTATGAATAGACCTATCTGACAACATTCCAAACCAAGTATTGGATAAGCATAGGTCTGACCCTAAAGTTCGAGGGTTGATGAGTTTACTTTTAATGTTTGGGATTTAATTATGAATTAATGTCTGTGTATATCATAAAATTTCATGGATTGTTACTTGGAAGAATTTTTTCTTGATATTATTGGAGATGGGATATGATGTTTTACTCACACCCTATTTAGGTCTCTGTTTTTTACATGGCCAAACTTCACAGATGCATGTCTAGAAAAGGCCAAGGGGATCGAAACTTGATTGATTGATTGACTAGATGGTATTATATAATGGAAATCAGATTGAGCCTTGGGCTTGGTAATTGTTTTGAAATTATTTACTTTTTATTATTTCATTTTTTAGTTAAATGTATGCTAGTTATTATGGCATGGCATGGTTTTATTATACTAGTTTGGTTTGGACTTTATTGTTTACATAAAGGTAATTTTTTTACATTAAAATTTTTACCATATTTATTATATGATTAATATTTAGTAAAATAGGATATAGTCTCCCAAATATATCACTAAGGCCAAAGACCCTAGTCAAAAGAATTTAGAATACGAGGTGGAACATTTTAAGTCATTTTTTGACTTGACTCATTCAGGTGAGGGAGAACTGGTTTGGGGACATTACAAAATATTATTAAACTATTTAAATAAACTACATAAGAAAATTATATTTAAAAAAAATATGATAATAAAACTATAAAAAATTGTATTTATTATTGGTCTGTTGGTATAATCAATATTTATAATAATCAAAATATCAAATAATCTAGACTACTTTAAAAATAAGTATCACTGATAAAATTCATAAGAAAATATTATAATTTTATTCAAATTCAGAATCTTGCTAGAATCTATACAAGGGGAAGAGGAAAAGTAAGATATCATCTTTGAATAATAAATAGGTGTTCATGATTTTATTGGGATGAATGAGTTGGATCTAGAGGTATATTTATATAAAAGTATATGATTTAATACCCATAAATTCAAACAACCTATTATCTTCATGAGTTACACCAATTTTGTTGATAATATTAACATAAATCAATTTATATCATATTTCGATCAACTCATCTGTCTAAAAAAACCATTATTCATCTAATTTTACATTTTACATTATAGAAATTATAACATTAACAATGACTATAAATATACATAATAAAAATGTTTTCAAATTTCATAATTTTTTATTGAAATTAACCCACCATAATATTTTTTATATTATAATGGATATAATTTGAATGTAAAATAATTATTAGAACATAATTTATTTTTAGAATGTGTTTAAACTATTTTTGGAATTTTCTTTAAATAATTATTTTTATGGTAGACTGATTTAATTACCTTAGTTAGATTATATTGGAATACCATGGAAAAAGTTTTCATAAATGATTTACCAAATCACTAAAAACTATTTCCACAATAACAATGATATGTGTTATTACAATAGGTAAAAAGTTCATGTTTAGAATGGCATTGAATAAACTAAAAAATTGTTATAGATTATTTTATTTATGATCATTTTCAATTTTTTTCTCAAGTCATAGCTTTATATTTAATAGTGAAAGAGGAAATGAATTTGTGTAAATACATTTCATTCATTGATATGAATGAGGATTCATAGCATTTTATAAATCATATAGATTATTTAAGTACCCTAGTATACTAAGAATGTGGGAAAATGACATGACTTGAGTTTCTAATTAAATTATATCATTATAAAACTATGTATGGATTTTTTTAATTCTAGGATTTATTATCTACTAATAATTTTTAAGAAAATACTACCCGATGATTAAAATATTCTTGAAAATTATTCCATTAAACCAAAGATGATTAATAATTATGTATTTTCATATACTAATATCCATACATTCGATAAATACCTCTTTTTATTTTGGATGGAAAATATAGAGTTGAGTTGATAAAAAAATTGTGGCACTTCAATATGGAAGGATAATAATGATTGAAATGAATATCATATAACAAAAAATTGATGGTCAGGTTCTATTAATTTGTAGGAATAAAAAACATTTTATTTCAAAATAAATATAAAAAAATATATTTTGGCATAATGATAAGGGAAATAAGGTTACTGATGAAATATTTCATCTTATTGATGGATTAACATGACAAAAAGTTAATATAAAACATCTTGATTCTTCTTTTACCAAGTATATTCGACATTGTCATTATTATGTGGTGGATTCAACGCACTTTACCCGATGTGTACTTCATAAATGTTGTGGCCTATTTTAAATCACATTTATAGAATTACACCGTGGGTGTGTATAGAGAATCTCTTTACTATAATGTTTATATTGATATATGGACCTACTAAACATAGAAATGACATTTTCATATTCTTTCAAACATTAATAAATGAGATTATAGAGTTGTGTATTTTCAATTTTATAGTCTATGATGAATCTATGAAGTAATATTTTATGATGTGCATGAAACTTTTGTAGATGATAAATGGTTTTACAACTTATGAATTGATGATTTTAGAGTAAAAAGGGTAATTTTATTCCATTATGTATATAAAAAATACATCATCTAAGTGGTTACAGTTTTGAAAAACTTTTGGATTTAAAGGGAATTGATTATTTCTAGCATTAAATCATCTTTACAGGAAGAATTAGATACACTTTAATAATGGTTTAGAGAAATATGAATCATCTCAACATATGTTTTAGGATGATATAATTAAATTAATTTATGTTTTGAATTTGGTTCATATAAAGGGTTAACCAATTTCTTAAAAGAGAAGTAATGTTAAATTGAATTCTAAAATAAATTATAGTAGAGAAAGTATATTATTTTATTTAACTCATTCGTAATCTAATATTTTTAATAACCTCATATAAATAATTTATATTAGGAAAAAATGTGCAACATGTTATTTTAAACTCTATTAAATTTAAATGTAAAAAATATTAGTATCTCTCAAATCATGATTTAATTGATTGGGGTATAAAACCAAGTCTTTGACCTGAGTTAATTTATTTGGATTAGAGAAATGTTCCTTGTTATTTTTTTAATAATAAATCAAGATAAAAATAATTAAATCATGTTATGGGAAATTTAATTGTTTAGGACGGACATTTATGAATCATTTAGAAATTGGTAAAAACAAAAGATGCCCAAAAAATATATCAAATCCCACAGATGACATATCTTTCTAAATGACTTGATTCACATTTTCATTAAAAATTTACTATCAAATAATTTTTCTATCAACATGATATTTATATGTCACTTTTATTGACATATTTTTTCAAAAAGGATGAGGAGTGTTTTTAAAAAATTAAAAAAAGTTCCACATTTTATTCTTTATGATTTGGAACTTTCTTGTTCCATTGTTTTTCTCTCATATATGGAGCCAAATTGTGTATCTTCCCATTAAAGTTAATTTTGGAAGTCCCATTTTGTGTTGTTGGAGGTATCCCATTAATATAATTATGTCAATAATTTTTTTTATTAGGGATGTATATTCAAATACATAATTTTGATAAAGGATTGGACGATAATGTTGTTTTCGGTAAACCCTTCAATATTTTGTCAAATATTTCATATGAATAATTGAATGATTCAATAGGAGAAATATATTTTGAATAAAACTTTGTAATGGATAATTTAAAGTATTGGTACAATTGGAAGAATTTAATATATATCATTAACACATGGTATGTATTTTGTTTATTTGTAGCTTTTGACATGGTACATATTTAATTTTTGTTAGGTTTATTGCAATATTTTTATTTATTTATTTGAAACATATTTAATATTCATATAAAAAACATTGTGTTATATGTTATGAAATTATTAACTAAATATTAAATTCTAACAATGTTTCTATATTTAACTTTGTAAATCATTTCTTTGAAATGTTTATTTTTTAATTTTTTTATTTTTATTTATGAAAAATAAATGATTTATTTAATATTTTTAATCTAATAATTCTATCAAATTACTCCTTGGTATTTTTAGGTATCCATGTCTAGATATAGGATGGCATGTAATACAAAATATATAGGAATAAGAATCATATACATTAATTAGGGATGTCTTTGATGACCATGTCTATGAGTATGAAAATTATTATATGATAATCAAATCTGTGAGTACAAAGAGGTTTTCATATCAATTTATGAAAAATTATATAGATAATTGATTTATCTATGAAAGTCATAAATATAGAATTTATTGTAGCTTTCATTTATTGTAAGAGTTATTGATTAAGAAAGAAAATTGATTTTTAAAAGTATCTATTGGGTAATTCGTAGTATATGATGACTTGTGAGACACATTCTATTCCTAGAAATACTCATGCTTCTACCATTAATCATTATACTTTACATATTTAGTCATCGAAACAGCATCCACTAGTGATCCCATTAAATTTTTAATGTACTTAATGATGACCAATAATTTTCTTTATCCTTTTCCACCCATGAGAATTCAATATGGTTGTCCTATCCTCTTCTCCCACTATAATATTCATAACCACCATCAATTGTATAGCGTACTACACCTCCATAAATCAATATCCAATGTTATTTACTCAAGGAATTTATGTAGTTATTATCCCTTTATTGGTTTTGTATCCTCTATTTTAAATACATTATAGTCAATGTGTTTATATCTCACCATACATTTTATACGATACATCTAATACTCTTACTTATGAGATTCTAGTTACAGGGCATTAAATGTATTTTGTTTTCGTATATTTTTCAAATATATTAAATAAACTTTATGATATATATATTACTAATTTTTGTATTTATCATGAGTAGATGAATCTTCTAATAGTCTATGAGTTTTAAAGAAATGATACATGTTTAGAAAATCGACACCCATATTATGGTTGATTATAATGAGTACATGGATATAATTATAAATAATATAAATGTATAATATCATTATTGGAACGCATTAAAAACATAGTAAAATTACTCCAATTGAATTATTTTCATGTAGAGAAGTTGGAGAGAAAATAATGAACAATGCATGGGATGAGATATATGTAACTAATATTTATTATATTTTAAATATTTTTTTTAATATTATGATAACATTTTATTTACCAATGTATGTTTTTTATAGCTTAATTTATTGTCATAATGAAGAGTTATCAATGTTGATCTAGTTTGGAGAAATGTATAGAGTGACAAGTATTAATTATATATATGTCAGAAAAGTAGAATTTGTATCGATTATAAGGGTATAAAAGTTCATAATGATTATCCACTTTATTTGAACAGAGGGCTGATCATGCATTAGAATAGTATTGGTTTTAATGTGTTAATTAATTTTAAATGTATTCATTTTTTTATTTGAAAAAAACCATTTTAGTGTGTTGATATCTTATGATACTATCAATATGGATAATTTATAATTATATGAATATTTTTTATTAGATAAATATGAATGAATAAAAATAAATAAAAACACTATGAAATATGATCATACTCTTAATGATTGTATCTTTTAGATCATAACCAATCATAAGTAATTTAATATTGTGATTTATTTCATTCAATTAAAACACAAATAATTAAAAGTCATCTTTTCCATTTCTGGTGGAATGAAAATATTATAAAGAGAAATACTTCCCAACAGAATATACCAATGAGCCCATTTTCAATGATAATATGTTTTATTAAATATCAAAATACATCATTAAATAAATTTTAATATTTTTAGATATAAAAATTTAATTTTATAGAAAATAATTATTTGAAAAAACCTATAATAAACTATAGAAACTATTCTAAATGAGTTTGACTTTGTACTTTTCAAATATTCCTCTATCTAATTCTAGATCAAAATATATCTCCTAGTTGATTTATAACTCTTTATTATATGGAATTTGTAATATACTATGGTCTCTTCTGGTTATTATCTGTTATGGGATTTTAAGAAGTCATTTTTTAGTTATAAGAATCCTGGGAATTAAATGTGAGATATATATGTTGAGGCATAGCATTATGGTGTTCAGAAAGCTACAACTAGCTACTCACCAGCTATCCCATATAGCCTATCTAGATGTGAATTAAAAAAACCATGTGAAATTTTAATTTCACTGGATTTTTACTACCTTAATTACACTACTATGACCTTGAATCCCCTATTTGGAATTTGAGACCTTCCCTCTTGACTCTAGAGCTATCCCATTTATCTCCCTAAGGATTTTCATAGTGGGATCGATCTGGTGATGCTTAAATAGTAAGTTATATCTAGATCAAACAAAATTTCTCTTTATTATATGTATATTTACTAGGATCTATTTTGGATCTATGGTTTTTTAGAGGATTTAATGATGTTTTATTCATTCCATTTTATATAAGTTATAGATCTAGGGGGTAAATGACTTCTATTAATATAATCAATATCTACCTTCGATTATGGTCTCTTAATGAGTATATGTTTGTGGATAATCTTACTAAAACACTTCATAATGGTTTATTGATGATATAAATTTCATCTATTGACTATAACTTGGTAGATTGGTGGAGGTTTTGACATGTCAATGACAACCCCCTGACTAGAGATGAAAATATCATGAATGATTGATGTTTCTAGGCAAGTCATCATTGATATTTAATTTTGAGGCTATATTATTCTTGGATCTATATTAAATTAATGGATTTATGATGTATTAATGTTCATTTTATAGACTCAAGATTCTCTTCTAGAATTGATGAGGAATTCACAATATTTTATTGAATCGACAATAAATCTGGTGAATTGACATCATCTCCATAGACATACCTTAAAAATAGTTCAATTGATGGAACCTATGAGGTATATGATTCTAGAACCACCCTTCTTAAAATAAAATATCAATTATTATCTTTTATAAACCAATTTCATGATGAAAAAAATATATGATAAGAATCCTTGATGTGAGAGCCAATTATCCACGGGTGCATAATGTAATTTAGTCTTTCATCCTCTAATGAATTTTTAGAAAGCTTCACTGATGAGCTTGAGGTAGGAAGTTTCATATAGTTTTTGGCCCTTTTATACTCTTGTTTCCTTAATTTCATAATGATATGGCATTTATTGTAGAATGTTATTTATGAAATTTTCTCATGGGTGTGTGTATATCTGATGATACAATATATGATTCTAGAATACATGAGTATTGCTGGTGTATCTTGTTATAATGATTGATGTTTATCACAATTTGTTATAAGTTTCAAATATTTTATCACAATGAAAAATATTATTTTACTTATTATTATATAGAAACACATACATTTCATACATAAATATTACTTCTCATTATATGAATATTAATAAAATAAAATTATGATTTACACCAAAAATCATATAAGTTTAGTTCCTTTTTCAACATGGATACATAAAAAAATAGTTTATAAAATATCTAAATCATCTCCCTCTTAATTATTCACAACAAGAACACTTCCTTGGGAGATAATAAATAAAATTTACTTCATATCCCAGAGAAAAGAAAAAATAACAAAGTATAAAATCAAATTCCAAGTAAGGGTAAACAATGGAGATATCATTGATCATTTAAAGATATCATGGGAATAGAGGGTATGGGAACTTGATCTTAAAATTTTAAAAAAATAAACTATAAATTTTTATAAAATAAACATGATTCATGGTATAAATATTGGTAGTTCTCAAGACATTAATCCTAAAGGGATCAAAGAAAATAAACCATGGGAACATAACATTAGCACCAGACCATGTCATAAAAGAGTGGAATAAATTGTGGTTCCATCATAATCATTAAAATATTATCTCAAGGATACCCACTAAGTAATTAGTAAAATTTAATTATTAGGATAACATCCCATGTACCTTCTTCAATCTTTGAATAACCTCCAATGTACCCTCTTTTAGGTTTTAGATAACCTCCCACGTACCCTCCTTTTGGCTTAGGATAGCCTCCCATCTACCCTTTGAGCTCATATAATAGTAATATATACCCAATTCATTATACGTATATATAATTATAGTCTTATATATCACATAATCATAAATATATTCGTATATATGAATAAAGATCATAAAAACATCATCATAACTTAACCTGTATAAAATAAAATGCGTTTTATCGATATTTTATCACCGTAACCATACACCATATAGAGAAATAATAAAAATGGTATCATTGGATCACAAGCCCAGTAAATCATAGGTAGCATCAAAATATGTTATGAAAGAAGAAAAGTTAATTTAAAATATAATTTGAATATTTATTGAGAAAAATACATATTTTATTTTTAAATCACATATTAACATATAATAATTTTAAAATTTTTAAGGAAAATAGTTTCTCTATAAACCTCATAGAAACTTGTAAATAAATATTCAATTCATTTAGTAGTTTGGATAGTGGTAAATTCTATTAATTTCATGCATGTTAAAACAAATATTGCTTTTACATTTTTTGTAAACAGTCAAAAGTTCCTTTTTTATAAAATGGTTAAAAGACTCCTTGTAAACCATTTTCTAAGAATTCATTCAAGTGTTAAAAAGACATTAAAAAATTATATTATAATATTAAATACTTTTTTAATTTTGTTGTAAAATATGTACATTAAATGGAAATGATTTTAGATCAAATAGATAAATATAGTTACTTTTCCTTAAAAGCATCATTTTGGACTCTTGGGTACTTAAAAAAAGTAAAATAAAAGGAAAATATATTATAAAGAGAAAAAATTGGAGAATAAAATTAATTAGATTATTTATAGATAAATCATAAAATTCAATCAGTAGAAACTTAATCATAAAAAATTCTGATAAATAATGACATTGTAAGATATATCCATTACCTTGAATTCAACATTCTTTGAAATCACATTAAACTCCTATATAATCAATTTTAATTTATTATAATTCCATAATAATTTCATGATCATAATTAAAATATAGTATATGATCCAATTTTACGTTTTTATCACCCATTTATAATATCTCCTTATTAAAAACATTGTTTCTTTGTGAGAACTAATTAATTTTTCTTTATAATTTTAGTTTGATCATTCTGATCCATGTCATTTTATCATAGATATATCATATAAAAATTTTTAATCAAGATATAAATATAATATTTATTCATTATATATATAGATTCTTCCAAAAATGGAAGATATAGAAAATTTAATTACAGCATTCTTATAGACGGTAGGTTGAATGTGAGCATGAATGTTGTTTTCACTTTTAGAAAGATGAAAAAATAAAGGGAAAAAATCACATTTATAGCATCATTATTATATCATATATATTGTATATATTCATTAATTCTATCCTTATTACAATATAGTTAAATATAAATTGAAAAATGAATCACATCGCTTCATAAAGGTGGAATTCCACATGTATGCATGAGGCACATTATCATTTTCCAATAGATAGAATGGTAAGAAGGTAGATATGATATTTTATTTTAAAAATAATAATTATCTCAAAAATATCATATAGGAACTTTAAACCCATAAAAACAACCATCCATAAAATATGGCGATGGAAAATTAATTGAATCACTATGTGGAGGTGGTAACCCACACAAACACATGAGTGGTAATTTCACCTCCCATTTGATAGAAAAGAGAGTGAATAAGGTTAGATAAATTTTAACAACCCATTATTTTATGGTATTCTTTTTAAATAAAAATAATCTCTTTGACAACATACATTTCAAAAAACATCGAGCTTAAATGAATTCCAAAATATTATTATTTTAGCATAACTTTTATATTATAGACATTGAAATAGAGTGAATGAGATTAACTAAATTATGAAAATATAGTTCACACATATTTATAAAATTAATTTATGGGTAACCAATTAATTTTAAATTAAAATAAAAACACAATTGAACATAAACGAAGTGTCTTTATAAAAAAATAATTTTATAAGAAAAATAGAATATATCTTAAAAAATTAAATTAATAACAAATAATGAAATATAATAATGAAATTTATATGATATATAATCAATCATTTTGTTAATTCATCTAATATGTTTGATAGGATTAAGATAAGAATAAAACCAATTTTAAGTGTAAAAACAATATTTTTCTAATAAGGAAATTCTTCATCCTTTTAATGGTGTACCTATTTTAAAAATAAATTTTGGTACTTTAATAAATTAGTTTTTAAAAATAAACTTCATTTTTAAAATCATAATTTGAAAATTATCTTAGGGTTAAATTTTGGTACATTTTTGAGTAGTTTTTTATGAATAATAAAAAATACTCAATTGCAATTGAAGAATAACTTTTCATATAATTATTTTATTAGGAAAAATTAATTTTTAAATTATTTATAAAGTAAAATTAGTAAAATTATTTATATATTAATCCAATTTAGTTCATTGGAATGATTTTCATGGTGAATGGGGACATAAAAATCTTTCAAACTTTTCAATATTTTCACATTAAAAACTGACATTCTTGTATCGTCTGCGTAAGTGAATTTAAATATAATTTTTTCAATTATGTGAAATAAATTTGGTAAAATGGATTCCATATTTTTAATCATAATTTATATATTATTTTTTAATTTCATTTTCATTTTTATTCATAAGAAAGTTTCTCGGGTACCTAAATTATTTACAATAATATAGGTAAAATAATGAAACGATTTAACATTTAAAGGTAAAATCATAAAATTCCTAAAAACAATAAAATTAAATAGTTGGATTAGTTATTTATATAACAAAAAAATCTTTTAAAAAATTAATTATTAGAGAAATTTTAAAAAATTAATTCAACATCAACGTTTTTTTATTTAAATATAAAATAATCATTATTTAATCACACAAAACCATCACTCCTCAAGTATAAATAGAACACGTCCCCAACACATTTCTCCAAAAAAGACATTAATCTACTAAAATATCTAAAAAATATCTCTTATAATCTATCCTCATGTCCAATTTCTTATGGTCTCACCCAAATATTATTTCTGTGTTCTTTAAGGGATCCTTCAAATAGGTGATATTCAAGAGGGAATTTTCTCAAATCACCCATCTTAATTTCTTTTATTGGTATACAGTATCCTCACCACATTCATCCATCAAGGAATTATAAATCTATAATCATTTATATACTGTATTTTTATGTTTCTAATTTAATATATCATATCCATTTCATTTCTCATATCCTCGTATTCAAAGAAACTAAACTATTGAACAAATTATGTTGTTTAATCGCCTATATGAATAATGATTTAATTATTTTCCCATTACCACCTTCATGGACGGTAAAACAATTATAATTATAGTTAAATAAGATCATTATAGGTATGCTATAACCTATTTTATGTTATTTAAATAGTATATATACATAATATTAAATAAAATAAAACGAGTTCTTAATGGTCAGAAAAACCATCAAATTTAATTAAACATTTATTATTGCATTTTTTCAAATGAATTATCATAATGTATGAAATAAAAATTATATATAGATAGATATATAAGATAACTAATTAAATTTCAATCCAATATTGGAGTTGTAATATCATTTTACAATAACATCCATAATTATACACAAATGAACCATTCCTGAATCCATGAAACAATCGCACCAGAAACCATTGAAAGAATGAAATATTATTAATGAATGGGTCACAAGATATTATGAAATAATACACAATGTATTATAATTAATAATATAGTTTTTTATAAATTAATAAATTCCTATAAACCTTTTTATAAGAGGTTAGAGTAAGCAAAACTAAAGGGAACTGGGAAATAAGAGTTTCTCATATCACTTTTACTTATGTGAGATATATGTTTTATTCACCAATTATTTATTATGTGTAGTTTATTAATAATAAAATTAGATATATAATATCTTGAATCTAATTATATTCATGTTATTCAATGTTTTATTTTAAAAATATTAATTTTATGTGGAAAATGATTCAACTCATTATAAGTGTTTAGGGAGTTCTTAATTTATTTATCATAAATTAGGTTAAAATTAGATTTCATAGATTATGTCATGCTAAGGTTATGTGTGAATTTAATATCGATTATATTATGTTTTATTTAAAAATATTTTATGTGTATTTATAGTGAATAAACATAATTGAGGCATTCAATTAATGCTCATTTCAATGATATGATATCTATAAGGGGATTTATAGTCTCACTTTTATATCTACAAGACTTATGCCATATTGATCCCTCATTTCATTCATGTGGTTTATATAATACCAATTAATGTAATATATAATCATTATACTTAATTTTATGGTTATTTATATATCCATTTTATGAAATATCTTTCATGTTGTTTACGTTTCAAATGTTACCAAATCGATAAAGGGCATTTTTTCTTTAATTTGTCTTCTTTTTGACACATGTTGTGTTATGTATATATATATTATTTTATTAGGTGTATATTAATACTATTGAGATATTTTATCATGAATATAATTCTTTTCATGATGTTATATTTTCATTTAATTGTATGCTCTCTTTGACTATAAATTTCTTATATTCAAAAACCATGTTTTCAAAAAATGTTTTTAAATGGTATTTTATGAATTTTCAAGGAAAGTGATTTAAAAGATATTTAAAATGGTATTCAAAGATAATTTTCTAATTTTCCAAGTTTATATTAAATTAAAAATGTATGATAAATGTTTTATGTTTTAAAATGTGTTTCTTAAAGTGGAAAAGGGTATTTTCTTCATGAAGTGCTTTAAAATGATACTTCAAAATTATTTTCCATCTAAGATGACATCCACTGGTGTTGCTCACAATTTATTAGGGATATATTCCAAGGATATAATTATTATTATTTATATGCATGGTTTATTTTTATGATGTAATGATATTTATTAATCCAATTTCTTTTGGATGAGATATGTTATGATGATGTATTTATGAAACTCATTACATAACATGGGTTTTGATGTGATGAATTCTTTATGTTATTATGGAAAAAATATGTATGATTTTAATTGAATGAAGGGTAGGACCTATATTTTTTTTGATTAAAAAATAGAATTCATTAATGACGAGTATCAGCAGAATTACAAGTGTAAATCCATGAAGGGAAATTGTCCAACCAGAGTTGGTTAGAGTCGAATGGGTTGGAGGCCATGAGTTGATGTGCCATGCTGTTTCCCGCCCTTTTGGTAAAGGAGAAGGTGCATAGAGAGAAGCATCGGCAAAGTGAGAGAATTATCCCGATAATGCTGGAAAAGGACTGGAGCCCACCATTATTGTGGATAATAGCATTGATTACAGTAAGGCAGTCAGACTCAATAATGATATCACTCTATCCACATTCCAAGGTGACCAACATACCATCAAGGATAGCCATGGCCTTAGTAACTGCCGGTTCCCAGAAATCCTGATGTGGTTCATATTTTGTAGCAAAGATTTGTCCCAGATGATTTTGGGCCAGGAGGCCAAGGGCAACAAGCCCAAACATTGGAAGAGACACGTCCACGTTAATCTTAAGAATCCCTTCTGTTGCGAGATTCCAATGAGAGGGAAAAGAGAGGGTAAGACCTGGCATAAAATTTCCATTGTGGTCTTTCCATCCCTCAATCCAAGAAGTGGACCATTCAGTCTAGAAATTGGGGGGTTTGTGAGCTTGATGAAAAACAGCATCGTTACGTCGAACCCAAATAATCTAGGAAAAAGGGCAAAGAAAACCTAAAAGAGCTGAGGAGAGAGAGTAGCACCAACACGTCAGAAGATCGGGAATATCAGAGGCCAATGCTACTGAAGCGGCAGAAGCCGAGCCCCATTTATTCCAAATTTTCATAGCTCCTAGGCAGTGAACGATGGCTTGCAGAGGAGTTTCTAGAATGTTTGGAAAAAAAGGGAAAGAGGTAAAACTGACCATATGATGGTAATATAGAAGGATCATGGTTGGGAGAGTACCCGTGCAAACCTGCTAAAACAATTGGCGTATTTTAGGGGGCACATTGAGCATATAGATCGATTTCCATGGTCCCTCATCCCAGCCGACTGAGTGGTTTCCAAGAGCCAGTCTGTAGCCGGATCTCACCGAGTATTCTCCCAAGATGTCATTGATCTAGAAAAGATGGTCGAGGCCTATTTTAGGGACCCAGTGAATGCTTAGGATAATTCTTTAGTCCCTTTTGTTAAACAAATCAAGGATCTTTTCCAAACACCACCCCTGTCCCTGGTCAGAAAGAAGGAAGATGATGGTGGCGTCTTCAAGACCTGGTTGGATAGGGGATATAGCCCTCATACCTTCAATATCGATAATCCATGGATCAGTCCATATATTGACAGATTATCCAATCCCAATCCTCCAGCCCAATCCTTTTTCTAGGAGCTTTTTAGCTCCCCAAATGCTTCTCCAGAGGAAGCTAGGATGGGGACCAAGAGAGGAAGCATGAAAGTCCGTGTGGGGAAAGTACTTAGATCAGAGAACCCGTGCACATAGAGATGATGGATGGTTAAAAAGACGTGATCCTTTCTTGGAAAAAAGTGCATCATTGAGGAGAAGAAGATTCCTGAATCCCATCCCACCCTCGGATTTGGGTTTGTAGAGTTTCTCCCAGGCCATCTAGTGGGGTTGATTCCTTCCATCATTCTTCCCCCACCAAACATTGGCAGTGTGTGTGTGTATCTGGTCGACGATGATTGTCAGGAGCTTAAACAGGGACATAAAGTAACTAGGGATGGACTGGATGACATCTTTGATGAGGGTCTCTTTGCCAGCTTTAGAAATTCCTTTAGGGAACCAGCCAAATTTTTTTTTCTCGATCCTATCCATAAGTGATGCGAAGATTTTTTTTCTGGATTAGCGAATCACCGTGGGCAGCCCAAGATACTTCTGATGTTTCACAACCATATGGATACCTGCTGACACGCATAGCTCATACCTCTTAGAAATAGGCACCCTTGCACTTAAAGAAGTTTTATATTTTCCATGATTTATTGACTGGCCAGACGCCCTCTCATACTGATGGATCGCTTGGCTGATCACCCTAATTTCATTAATTGTTTCTCTAGAAAAGAAGAGGCAGTCTTCATTGAATAAAAGATTCAACACTGGTGGGATAACATGGTAGACCTTTTCCCCATGAGTAGAATTAGAGGATTCAACCCTAAAGATAAGATTTTAGAACACGTCATCCACCAGTATGAAGAGAAAAGGGGAGAGGGGATCTTCCTGGCAAAGGCCTCGGGATGGGGAGAATCCGTTAGTGAACTCCCCATTGACCTTTATTTTGAAGGACACGGTCGAGATGCAGTCCATGACCATATCCTTCCATTTAGCGCAAAAGCCCATTTTCAGCATAACTTCATGAAGGAAGTGCCATTCCACTCTATTGTTGGCCTTGGTCATATCCAATTTCCATTCCATGGTTCCTATTTTCACAGTGGAGTGTGATTTCATAGAATGGGACACTTCATGGGCCACAATCGCATTATTAGTGATCAGTCTCTTGGCCACAAAAGAGCTCTGATTTTCAGAGATAATATCAAGTAGCCAAGGACACAACCAATTGAAAAGGATCTTTGAGAAGATATTGTCAGAGACATTTCAAAGGCTGAAAGGTCTAAAATCATGGATCTCCAGAGGTTTCTTAATTTTGGGGATGAGGACAATGACAATTTCATTGATAACAGTAATGCTAGAATTCCCAGCCCAGATATTTTTTATCATGTTTCAAATGTTGGGACCAATTATGTGCCAGTATTGTTTAACAAATAGTGTGTGGAACCCCTACGGTCCTGGGGCCTTAGTTGGATGAAGATGTTTCAGAGTTAGGCGTATCTCGTCATCTTTCCCATCTTTGGTGAGCTGCCTATTGATCTCATTTGTGATCACAAGTCTGATAAAATATTCCACCTCGATAGACATGAAAGTGGTTCCTACAGCAAAGATGTTCTGGAAATAGTATTTCAATGCCCCATGGGTACCATTGGTGTCAGAAACATTGATTCCATTGGGTTGTAAGATGCAAGTAATAGAGTTTTTCCGACGCTTGGCTGATGCTTTCTGGTGAAAAAACCAGGGATTAGCATCGCCATATTTAATGTGGCTATCCCATGATCGCATATCCTATAAACTTTCCTTGACTCGTAGGGCCGTGTCCAACTCTCTTTGTGTGGCTCCAATCTTAGAGAGAATGTAATTGGATGTGGGTTGTTTAAGGAGGTTGTTTAGTCTCTTTTCGAGGACACCACAATGCCTGTCAGGGTGGAAGAATTTCTTATTGCTCCAAGACCTCAGATTAGATGCTACATATTGGAGATTAAGGAAAACATCCATGTGAGTACTTTTCCATCATGATCAGGTCGCCTCTTCATATTCCTGGTATTTTTACTATAAGATCTCGAATCTGAAGGGTCTGCTATGTTGTCTATTTCGTTTGCCTTGCGTACAATAAATGAGAATTAGATAGTGGTCCGAACAGTTAAGGGACATGTGGCCGATATGACACATGCTGTACAGATTAATCCAATTAGTAGAACCCAGAAATCTATCAAGACTCTCATTGATGCGGGTGCCTTCAGTGTTTCCACGGAACCAAGTAAAAGGGTAACCTGTGTACCCCTGATCAACCGGGTCTGCCCTATAGACCGCGTCCTTAAAGTTTGACCTCGAAGCTGAGGGTCAGATGATTCCACCCCTCTTTTCCTTATGGACCATAATCTCATTGAAATATCCTCCGAAGAGGATAGGGCTCAGAAAGTCATGTCACAAATTTTAAAGAAGATCCCATGACTTATATTTGTCATTATGGGATGGCCATCAATAGAATCCCACAAAAGTCCACGGTGGGTGAATGTCTGTTTGGATAGTCACTGCCACATGGTGTGAGGAGAAGAACAAAGTTTTGATGTCGATGTTGTCCTTCCAAAGGAGACAGAGGCCCCCGGAATGGCCCTATCTGGACACTGGAAAGTAGGCTTGGAAGCCGCATTTCATAGCAATACCATTGGTGTCCTTGTTTTCCAATATGGTTTCGGACAAGAAAACCATATCGGGGCGACATTGAGCACAATTTCGCTGAAGCATGCGAACCATTCATGGGTTTCCAAGCCCACGACAGTTCCATCATAAATCAATAATTACTCTAGGTGGGGTTGGCTCTCGCCTGCTGCCGCCTTTTGTTCCTTCAGACTTGTTTCTCCACTTGTCATTTTCCATCTTTTGGTGGGATTCCTCCCGGATTGGACGATTTCGTTTTGTCTTTTCCTGACCCCGGGTTTAGGTTCTTCCGTGTGACCATCACTATCTCCTCGTTTCACCATTTTCCATGTTTAATGGGTAATTGGCCCCAGTATTGGGGTTCCCATCATTCCATGTGCCTCCATTGTTTGAATTCCTACTACGGTCGATTGTGGGTCCAGGTCCGGATCTGGTGGTTCTATGTGCATCATCATTGGCTTTGAACCATGTTTTGGTGGTTCTTTTTGCTTCATTGGCATCTTTTTAGATGTTTGAGTATTGTCATTTCGGGGGTGAGGATGTCCTCTGGCTTCTCTCTGAGTGGGAGGACCATCATAAGGAAATCCAATGGTCCTAGTATTAGGTTTTTTTTCTGGTATGGGTTCGGCCTGACTGGAATGTGCCAACGTGAGACGGTCACGGTCCTTTTATTTTTCCGTCTCAAGGATGGAAGCGTTTTTATTCATTTTGGCATTGAGACAAGGGACATATTGGAGGATAATGTTACCTGATACACTCTTTTGTTTTGTGGTGCACGTTCTTTCCAGATGGCCAAGGAAACCATAGAAGAAGTTAAAGATTAGGAGTTTCTCGAACTCGAATGATATCCAAGTGTTGGTGTCTTCGATTTTCAGGAACATTCCCCTCATCAGTGGATCTGACACTTCAATTTTACACCTTCATCTTATCCTCAGGGCCCCATTTTATTGGGTTTGAGCTATCCCAGTCAAGAAAGTGACCTAAAATTTCCCCAATTTCTCTCATGATTCGTTTCGTTCTTTCATGGAAGGGGATTACTTTAATTTTTATCTAGAAGGGGGAGCGGGTTAAATTCATTCATAGGATATCGTCCCCCCTTTGTATTCTTCCATGAGGAGGAGTTTATTATCAAAGTACCACAGTCTGCCACGAAAGATATTGTCTCTATATCTCTTGTTAAAGAACTCAAAGATGAAGCAATTGATCCCCGCTTCCCAAATAGCCACTCCTGCATCATGTTTCCAAATGTTCTATAGAGTGTTTTTGAGATCCCCCTGATTAACCGATATGTTTTCCACGAACTTTCACACCATTAGCAGAGACATTCTCTTTTCCTAGAGTGTGTCTTCGTTTATCTATTCCTTATTCATCACCTTTTCTTTATCCGTCAGGGATAACCTCTTCCATTGATTAACCAATTCCTCATACATATAGAAAAACATACCAATTTATTTCACAATCCTCCATATAGACCAGTGCCTCTACAGTCCCTATGGCCCTAGAACACCTAACATAGGAGCTGGGTAAACTGGGCAAAACTTCGAAAACGCCCAGTGTACAAGGTTGACCCAGTCCAACCTCAATTGGTTCAAATCCCGGTCCAAAGGAAGTCCTTGGAAAAATATACATATGTGGGAGGTAAGTCCACAAATATCATGATTATAGAAGATACATTATGAAGATGAACAACATGATGGAGGAATGGAATCCACCACCCATGGTTCTATGATTCGATTGTAGGGAGAAAGGACACTATGAATTTCAGTGCACTAAACCATAGGTACTTGAGGGTAATCAATGTCAACGTCCATCAAAAAAAGGATTTATGTAAATATTTTGACATCAACACTGCTGAGGGGTTACATGGAAATGCATTCATACAATGTACACTTCCTATTCACTCTAGAATAGAAAGAGTTTTATTCGAATATTGTTCTATAAAATCCCTTATATCATACAATTTTGTTATAACTATTCACTCAAACTCTCAATTCCTTGATGTAGATATATCTATAAAAATACCCAATGGTGCAATAATCGAAGCACATGTTTTGGAATCTTCATATATTGGAATATGTGGGAAGATTCATCCAACAGATATAGTGATCCTTCCCTCGGTAGAATATTCTGATATAATGGACATAAATGTGGTTCTTATTATATGGATCACATATCAAATGTTGGGAAAAGGAAATAACATTTCCTAATAAAAAACATCCCATGTTTCTCTACAAATACAAGGAAGATCATGAATATTCTTTTGAAGATACCTTGATTATGTGGGTGATGATACCATGTAAATTATAACACCATTCCTAAATAGTTGAGTAAAAATAAGGTATCAAACTGGAGGAAATAGATTTTTTAGGGAATAAACTTATGTATTTCTCTTAGTGTTTCCTAGACTTACCCCAGTTAATGAGGCTATGTTTTAAATAGATCTGATACCCATAACCACTCTTATATCTACATTCCCTTTCAAGATTGCCCTAATTGAAATGGAGAAGATAAAGATGAAGTTGTATGAGAATTTAGGAAAAGGGTTCATTCTCCCATGTGAGTCACCTCATGGTGTGCCGGTTATCATTTCAAAGAAAAATGATGGATCAATGTGGTTGTTTATCAATTATTGGGAGCTTAACAATATTATCATAATGAAAAAGTATCTATTACTAATGATTGATGACTTTTTCAGTCATATTTGAGGAGATCAATAATTATATATAGTGGATGATAATTTTAAATATCTTTAGCTAAAGGTAAAGAAAAAAATCTTCAGAAGAAAACCTTATATACAAGGTATGGGAACTATGATTTCCGAAATATTCACTTTAGGATTACTATTTATCCAACAATCCTCATGGATTTTATGAATACTATATTTATATACTACCTCAAAATATTTATGGTAGTGTTTATTAATGATATTTTTATTTACTCAAAGAGATAGTAGAAACATGAAGAGTATCTAAGGATTGTACTAGTGACAATATGAAAGTATAAAATATATTCAATGTTGTGAAAGTTTAACTTTTGGATATTGAAAGTCACATGCTTTTAGAATGTGATCACAAGTGTTGGAATTTATGTAGACCCATCATTTCAAAATGAAGTTGAAAAATACACCAGAACCACTAGAACCATATAAATATTTATTTTTCTATTCTTTTTAGTGAAATACTACCATTTTTGGATAACTTTCTCCAGATTTTCTATCGCTCTAAAAAAGATAACACTGAGAGGGGTAAAGTATTCCTTGATAGTGAATGTGAGGAATGATTTAAGCAGCTCAAGATGATTCTAATCATTGTGGTTGTAAACACACTACCAATAAGTGTATATGTTTTTGTGATATTAGTGATACTTCCTAGAAATATTTGGGTTGTGTACTCATTTTGAATGAAAAAGTGATAGATTATTCCTTATGACGGTAGGAGATCCATGAGAAAGACACCAATAGATGATCTAGGTTTAATAGGTGTAATATTTTCCTTAAACATTTATATGATCTATCTTTATGTATAAAATTGTGACATATATATGGATCAAAATAGTCTAAAGTATATATTTAAATATAAAATGCTCAATATACATCAAAGAATATGGTTATAGATAATCATGGACTATGATTACTCTATCCACTATCATCCAACAAAGGTGAACAAGGCACCTGATGCCCATAGAAAAAATGAACCTGCTACACCATACGTGATGTAGATTGAGAAAGAAAATATCATCCTAGAAATGAAAATTATGAATCTAAAAATATAATATAAGTAAATATATCCAAACTTTACCAAATAATTCCCAACCATCTATCAAAAATAAGATCATGGAGGCACAAAGGAATGATCTATATGTATAAAATAATGTGGAAAATGTAATGAAATGAAAGATACATGAGTTCCAAATTGATGATGATGGTCTGATTTGTCTTCAAACTATGATATGTTTTCCTTCATCACCTAAGATATAGAATCAACTATTGGATAATACACATAACTCAACATTATCTATCCATCATTGAAGTACCAAGATGTACTGTGATCTTTAAGAGAAATTCTAGCGGGACAACATGAAGAAGGAGACTGTGGAGTATATCTCAAGGTTCTTGGTATGTAAAAAAGATAAATAAGATTGATAGGATTATAATGGGGTAAAGAGACCATTGATTATACCAACATGAAAAGGGAGAATGTCACTATGGACACCATTACTAGTCCCCCAATGATATCCAAATGAAATAATGTGATATGGGTAGTGGTGTATCAACTCACCTAGACATCCCAATTAATCTCTATTGTGGGAGATTTATACTCGAAAAAACATTTGATGATGCACATCAAGGAAGTGGTGATGAAATATGGGGTCCCACAATTGATCATCTCTGATTGTGATCCAGGGTTCTCCTCTAAATTATGGATAATTCTTTAACATGCTCCGAATAATGAATTGAATATCTATATAGCCTGTCACCCCAAAAATAGATAACCAATCTGAATGGACTATTCAGATGCTCAAGGAAATTCTAAGAGCCACCTCAATGAAATTCAATCTTGGATGGGATCAAAATGTTATATTACTTGAGTTCTCATACAAAAAAAACCTCCAATAAAGTATTCAAATATCTCCATATGAGACTTTTTGTGGGAAGTGATGTAGAACACTAAATTTCTAGGATAATGTTTTTGAACAAAAGGTACATGGACTTGAACTTATGAAAGAGATGACATAGAAGGTACATGACATTTGAAAACTTATAAAAGTTGATCACAATGAGGAAAATAGATATGTTGACAACCATCAAAGGGACTCACATCGTGAGGTTGGAGAAAATGTGTTCCCTCAAATATTACCATGGAAGTGAGTCATATAATATAGAATAAAATGGATGCATATCCATATTTATATTGGCCGCTTTGATATCTTTGACTGTATATGAGCAGTTTACTATCAGCTTACACATCTACCAAACATTTCTCATGTTCATGATATGTTCAACATATATCTCCTGATGAAGTAGTTTCCTGACCCATCACACGTACAGAATCTGGTTGTGGTACAATAGTATAATGAGTACTCTTATGAAGAGTACCCTAGGAACATCTTGGAATATAAAGAAACATTTTATGCAACAATACTAATCAGCTTGTAAATTCCTTTAGTGGAACCATAAGAATGAATAGGTGACATAGGAACCCGAGGAAACAATGAAAAAAAAGTACCATCACATATTCTCAACTAATAATATGAGTTGAGATTTCAAGGATGAAATTTATAAGGGGGGTAATAATTAAAAAACCCAAAGTTTATAGGTTCTATTTGTTTCTTAAAATGAATGTGTATTATATTATATAATAAAATATTATATATTTACAACATATAGATAAAAAAAACACATTATTTCATTAATGAAATCATTATATTATTCAACAAATGAACCCATAAAAATGAAAACAATTACAAGGGGACAAAAACTAGAAAATAGAAAAATTACAATGTCATAATATGGATCACCCTGATATTCTAGAATCAGCCCTTGTGTAAGAAACACTATAGGAAATAAAGAACTATTAGTATACCAATCAACATATTAGATAATGAAAATATATATCCTAAGGAAGAATTTTATTTAATAATAATTGAACTAATGAATTGGTATTTATATTTTTTAATATCATAATTGGAATAGTAATGTGACTTTTGGAATAGTAATGTGATTGTTGGAATAATAACTCGGATATTATAAATAGTAACCTGAACCTTGGAATATTAGCTTAACCTTTAAATAATAATGTGCTATTTTAATAATATTTATTAATAGTAATAAATTTAAATATAAATATTATAAGTCAAAAATATAAATATCATGATTAAAAAACTAAAATAAAATATAGGCACATGTTTTAAAAACTGTATATTAATGTATTTTGTAAGAATCATAGTTTTCATATTTGAAATTATAATTCCCTATGTTAGAATTTTATTTTTGATAAAATTATTATCATGTTTTATATCATCTCATAAAAATTTTCCATGGTTGATGTTTTTGTAATTTTATGAAATATATTATCTTTTAGATGAGTAGTAAAAATATTATTTTTCACGTGACGCATGTATCTTATATTACATAATTATTCAGGAAATATTTACCAAATCATTCCAAGAACATGAATTTTGGATAAAAAAATAAATTTCAAAAATTATTCTTTGAAATAAAAGAAAAATAATTTCTAAACCTAAAAATTAATTTCTAAAACCTAAATTCAAAAGTGATCCCTTAAAATTACTATTTTACCACATCTCTATTTACTAAACTAATTAATTAGATTACAAAATTTTGTTAATGTCATAAAAACCATTTTATTATAAATATATATATTATTATATTTTCAAAAACTCTCTATTAAAAATTTTATATTTCCTATATTAATTTATTTAGTATTTTACTCTAACAAACTCCTCTCCTCGACTATGAATAACCCATGTCCCTCCCCTTGGAAAACCACTCCTCCAAAATTTGAAAAAGCTAAATACCAACCCATATACTCCAACTAAAGACACTTAGAATACCTAGGGAAATTTTGGGGTAAACAAACTCCATACATCAATCATAGTTTAGTGTTATACAAGAGAATCTATAGGGAAGAGAAGTAAGTTTCTAAAAACTATTATCTCATTTACTTCTACTTATTTTTTTCCCATTTTATTTGAATAATAACCTATAAAAATTTAATTAGGAAGTATTTTAAATTTATATTTTTTATTTTAAACTATTGTAAGTATCATATTTATTACATATACAAATTTCAAACTTCAATTTCCTATTGTTTCAATAATATCTCATCAACAGTCGGTTAATCATCCACTATGAAATTTTGAATCCTTTTCTTATCATCAAACATGTGGTTAGTTACAGTAAATTATTTATTCTATAGAAATGTAAAAATATATGTATTTTAAAATTTTGTAAGTCATTATAGTTATCTATAGATGACCTTAAACAAAAATTGCAACATCAATACCAAACTGAAAAATTAATGAAAACACGATATAAAAAACAATTAAAAATTTAAAAAAATAATTGTTTAAATCACAATAAAATAATTATAAAGGTTAAATAGAATAATAAATTAACATAAATAAATTTGTGAACTATGTTTTTAATAATCCCATTTTTATTATTCATGAGGTAGAAAAGTGACAAAACATTGTAGGATTTATGGTAACATAATTCTTACACCCAACTACATTCATTTAGGTTATCCATATTTCAGGTTAGTTTACATATTTATATTCCTATATATTCATTAAATATAATATACCTATTCTTACCTTTTAATAGGGATATAAATGCTTCCACCCAGATTTATAAGCCAAATATAATGATTTCAAGAACTGTTTCCCTCTAAAACACTTATTTTAATCCTCTTGAGTTGTTTTTTGAATAATTAATAGTGATGATTCTTATACCAAATATTTTTCCATCTTTCAATTGGGAACCTCATGTTTTTTCATGAAATCACTTTGACTCAACCATTTGGGAATGGTGTTATACTTTACATGGTATCATCACCCACACAATCAAGGTATCTTTAAAAAGATATTCATGATATTCCTTGCATTTGTAGAGAAACATGGGATGTTTTTTATTATGAAATGATATTTCCTCTTCCCAACATTTGATATGTGATACATATAATGAGAACCACATCTATTTCCATTATATTGGAAAATTCTACCAGGGGAAGGATCACAATATCTATTGGATGAATCTTCCCACATATTCCAATAGATGAAGATTCCAGAACATGTGTTTCAATTATCGCACCACAGGGTGTTTTTATAGATATATCTACATAAAGTAATTGGGAGTTTCAGTGAATAGTTATAACAAAATTGTATGATATAACAAATTTTGTAGAACAAGATTCAAATAAAACTCTTTCTATTCTAGAGTGAATTGGAAGTGTACATTGTATGAATTCATTTCCATGTCCCCCCTCAGCAGTGTTGATGTCAAAATATTTACATTACTTCTTTTTTTGATGGATGTTGACATTGATTACCCTCAATTACCTATGGTTCAGTTCACTAAAAATAATAGTGTCCTTTCTCCCTAAAATCGAAGGGTTTCTATCTTCTAGTTTTTATCCCCTTCTAATAGTTTTCATTTTAATGGGTTCGTTCATTGAATAATATAATGATTTCATTAATGAAATAATGTGTTGTTTTTTTCTCTATTTATTGTATATATATAATTTTTTATTATATGATATAATACACATTCATTTTAAGAAAAAAATAGAACCTATAAACTTTTGGTTTTTAAATTATTACTTCCCTTAGAGATTTCATCCTTGAAATCTCAAATCAAATTATCAGTTGAGAATATGTGAGGGTACGTTTTTTTCATTGTTTCCTCAGGTTCATATGTCACCTATTCATTCTTATGGTTCCACTAAAGGAATTTACAAGTTGAGAAGTATTGTTGCATCAAATTTGTCTTTATATTCCTAGATGTTCCTAGGATACTCTTCATAAGAGTAGTCATTATCCTATTGTACCACAACCAGATTCTGTACGTGTGATGGGTCAGGAAACTACTTCATCAGGATATATATGTAGAACATCTCATGAACATGAGAAATGTTTGGTAGATGTGTAAGTTGATAGTAAACTGCTCATATACAGTCAAGGATCTCAAAGCAGCCAATATAAATATAGATAAGCTTCCCCTTTATTCTATACTGTATGACTCACTTCCATGGTGATATTTGAGGGAACACATTTTATCCAACTTCACGATGTGAGTCCCTTTGATGGTTTTCAACACTTATATTTTCCTGATTGTGATCAAATTTTATAAGTTTTCAAATGGTATGTACCTTCTATTTCATCTCTTTCACAAGTTCAAGTCCATGTACATTTTTTTTCAAAAACATTATCCTAGAAAGTTAGTGTTCTACATCACTTCCCACAAAGAGTATCATATAGAGATATTTGAATACTTTATTGGAGGTTTTTGATGTATGATAACTCAAGTAATATAATATTTTTATCCCATCCAGCATTGAATTTAATTTAGGAGGCTCTTATAATTTCCTTGAGCATCTAAATAGTCCATTCAGATTGGTTATCCATTTTGGGGGTGACAGGAAATACAGAAATTCATTTCATTATTCAAAGCATGTTGAAGAATTATTCATAATTTATAGGTGAAACTTGGATCACAATTAGAGATGATAAATTATGGGACCCCATATATCATCACCACTTCCTTGATGTGTATCTTCGAATGTTTTTTCAAGTATATATCTTCCACAATAGAGATTAATTGGGAAGTCTAGGTGAGTCGATACATCACTGCCCATATCACATTATTTCTTTTAGATATCTTTGGGGGACTAGTAACAGTGTCCATAGTGACATTCTCCCTTTTCATGTAGGTATAATCAATGGTCTCTTTACCCCATTATACTCCTATCACTCTTATTTAACTTTTTTACATACCAAGAACCTTGAGATATACTCCACAGTCTTCTTCTTCATCTTGTCCCACTAGAATTTCTCTTGAATATCACAGTGCATCTTGGTACTTCAATGATGGATAGATAATGTTGAGCTTTGTGTATTATCCAATATTTGATTCTATATCTTAGGTGATGAAGGAAAATATATCATAGTTCGAATACAAATCAGACCATCATCATCAATTGAAACTCATGTATCTTTCATTCTGTTACTTTTTCACATTATTTTATACCTATAAATCATTCATTTGTGCCTCCATGATCTTATTTTTGATAGATGGTTGGGAATTATTGGGGAAATCTTGGATATACTTACTTCTATAATATTTTTAGATCCATAATTTTCATTTCTTGGATGATATTGTATTTCTCAATCCACATCACGAATGGTGTAGTAGGTTCATTTTTTCTATGGGCATCAAGTTCCTTTTTCACCTTTGTTGGATGATAGTGGATAGAGTAATTATAGTCCATGATTATCTATAACTATATTATTTGATGTATATTGAGAATTTTCTATGTCAATATATAATTTATACTCTTTTGATCCACATATATGTCACATTTTTTTCCAGAAAGTCAGTGCCTATAAATGTTTAAGGAAAATATTACACCTATTAACTCTAGATCGTCTATTGGGTAGTTTTCTCATGGATCTTCTACTGTCCTAAGAAATAATATATCACTTTTTCATTCAAAATGAGTATACAACCCAAATATTTCTACGAAGTATCACTAATATCACAAAAAACTTATACACTTATTGGTAGTTTGATTATAAGCACAATGATTAACATGTTCTTGAGCTCCTTAAATCATTCCTCACATTCACTATCAAGGAATAATTTACCCCTCTCAGTGTTATATTTTTTAGCGTGATAAAAATTCCGGAGAAATTTATCCAAAAATGGTTGTAGTTCTCAAAAAATAAAATAAAAATACAGATTTATATGGTGCTAGTGGTTCTGATCCATTCATCAACTTCATTTTTCATTGAAGGGTCTACATAAATTCCATCACTTGTGACCACATTCTCAAAGAATGTGACTTTCTATATCCAAAAGTTACACTTTCACAACAATGAATATATTTTATACTTTAATATTCTCACTTTTACAATCATTAGATACTCTTAATGTTTGAACTCTCTATTGGAGTAAATTAAAATATCATTAATAAACACTACCATAAATATTTTGAGGTATTATATAAATATAGTATTCATAAAATCCATGAGTATTGTTGGAAAAATAGTAATCCTAAAGGGAATCTTTATGAATTCATAATTATCATACCTTGTATATAAGGTTTTCTTATAAAGATTTTCTTTCTTTACCTTTAGTTAAAGATATTTAAAATTAGCATCCACTATTTATAATTATTTATCTCCTCAAGGATGACTAAAAAAGTTACCAATCATCGGTAATAGATACTTGTTCTTTATGATGATCTTGTTAAGATCTCAACAATTGATATACAATTACATTGATCCATCATTTGTCTTTAAAAAGAGAACCGGCATACCATGAGGTGACTCACTAGGGAGAATGAACCCTTTTTTATAATTTCTCATATAACTTCATCTTTATATTCTCCATTTTGATCAGTGCCATCTTTTAAGGGAATACAGATATAAGAGTGGTTATGGGTATCTGATCTATTTAAACCTCAGCCTCATTAACTGGGGTAATTCTAGGAAACTCTAAGAGAAATACATAAGTTTATTCCCCAAAAAAATTTATTTCCTCCAGTTTGATACCTTATTTGACTCAAACATTTGGGAATGATGTTATACATTACATGGTATCATCACCCACACAATCAAGGTATCTTCAAAAGGATATTCATGATCTTCCTTGCATTTTTAGAGAAACATGTTATGTTTTTTATTATGAAATGATATTTACTTTTCCCAAAATTTCATATGTAATCCATATAATGAGAACCACATCTGTGTCCATTATATTGGAAAATTCTACCAGGGGAAGGATCATGATATCTACTGGATGAATCTTCCCACATATTCCAAAAGATGAAGATTCCAGAACATGCATTTCAATTATCGCACCACTGGGTGTTTTTATAGATATATCTACATCAAGGAATTGGGAGTTTGAGTGAATAGTTATAACAAAAGTTTACGATATATAGGATTTTGTAGAACAAAATTCAAATAAAACACTTTCTATTCTAGAGTGAATAAGAATTTTACATTGTATGAATTCATTTCCATGCCCCCCCTCAGCAGTTTTGATGGAAAAATATTTACATTACTCCTTTTTTTATGGATGTTGACATTGATTACCCTCAAGTACCTATGGTTTAGTGCACTGAAATTCATAGTGTCCTTTCTCCCTACAATTTAATCATAGAACCATGGGTGGTGGATTCCTTTCCTCCATCATGTTTTTCATCATCAAAATGTATCTTCTATAATCATGAGCTCTGTGGACTTATCTCCCAAATTTGTAGAATTTACCTTGTAAAAAGAGGGGACATGAGAGGCCTTACTAATTTAGAAAGATGAGGGTACATGATAGGTCATACTAAGACCTCAAAAAAAGGGTAAACGGGAGGTAACCCTACATCCACAACAAGAGGGTACATGGGTGGTCATCCTAAGACAACAATAAGAGGTCACACTAGAGGTCATCCCATGCCCACAACAAGGGAGTACAAAGGAGGCCATCCTAAGCCCACAACAAGAGGGTACATGGGAGGTCATCCTAATCCTTATAATAGAGGGTACACGAGAGGTTATAAAAGGCTATATTAAGGTACAAAGGTAAATATACCAAGCCTAACATGTTATTAACTTCTTATTAGGTATCCTTGACATAATAGTTTCTAATCGTTTTTCTATGCTAACAATACCATGTTAATACAATTGTTATACTCCCATGGATCATTTTATTTGATTATATTATGATTCAGGTCTTATGAACTTCCAATATTTAATTCTAGGATTAAATATTATAAAATTATATATTTAGGGCATTCTTATCAAAAGTCATTATGATGTTCTCGTATCCCAATGTTCATGTTATTCTTGTGTATCTCTCATGCTTACCCTTACTAAGTAGCTAAGCACACCCTTTATTATATTTCATAGACCTAGGTTATGAGAAATGATTTTAAATACACTATGCATAGAAGGATTTCACTTGGATTATATTTATGAATAGTTGTAAAATTTGGGTATATTGGGAGATAATGTTGATCTTTATGATCCAGTTGCTTATGAACCCAAGATGTTGAGAGTTTTTCCAAATTATCTAAAACACTACACCTAAATGGTCCTTGGGTTTGTAAGTTGTCCAATAATTCATTTCCATGTTATATGTTTTGATGGGAAAACAATTAGTCACATTATTTGGTATCTGAGCTCATAATGTTAATTTTATGAATTTATCACCAGATCTAGGATTGCGGGTTTTGGGCAATTATACTTGGTATCATAGGAGGGTTTAGAAAAGTTTGGATATTAGGATGTTTTCTTCTGAAGAGTTATAGATATAATCACAGGTCTATATTTTTAAGGTTTATAATAAAACCAATATATCAGAAACCCCTTTTGATTATTTATTTTATGGAATTTTAAGGTGATTATTAGTATTTTTGGAGACATTCATTTTTGAGGAAATTATGAATTATTATATTTTTGGATGTAAAAAGAAATGTATGAGAAAAAATTGAGATTAACACAAATTAATGTTGTTGTTTTTGATATTTTTATAACATTTTTAGAATTTTATTTGAATTATAATAATATTATTTTAGGAAAAGGACAACTCTCAGGATGGGTAACAAACCATCATGTTCGGCAAGGCTGTGAGAATTGAATACACAACCAAAGAATGATAATGGCACATCACCTACAACTGGCCTGCATGAAGTATCGATTAGTATGAATTTTTATTTTTAGTTCAATGATTTGATGAATGAAGAATAATTTGATTTTTTAAAATATTTTTTATCAAATATATGACATTGGTATTGGAAAACGATTTAGTGATTATGTAATTAATGTTATGTTAGAAAAAAATTGTTATTTTGGGAACCTAAGGATGTGATGAGACAAAGGTATCCCCATTTTTTTATTTCCAATTAATGAGCTTATAGGGATAAATCCATTTTAATGGGGGTATAATGTAACAAACCAATATTTTATCGTATTCCTTTTTAAACAAATTTAATCACTTGGATAACTTAAATTATACAAAACTCCATGCTTAAATGAATTCCAAAATATGATTATTTTAGGAAAACTATTATTCCATAGCTATTATAATGACAGGAGTGAAAGAAATTAACTAAGTTATGGAAATATAGTTTAAAAATGTTTATAAAATTAATTAATTGGTTATAAATTAATTATAAATGAATATAAAAAAAATTGAACATAAAGGAGGTGTTTTAATAAAAAAATTATTTTATGCCCTAAATGGTATTTTATCTTAATAAATTAAATTAATCACTATTAGTGAAAGATAATAATGAAATTTATATGGTATATGTACATTAAATTGTTTTTTAAATTCATCCAATACATTTGATAGGACCAAGATAAGAATAAATCCAATTTTAAGGATACAAATCTATATTTTTATAAAAGTAAATTTTCCACCTTTTAATGAAACACCTTTTAAAAAAATTCATAATTTAATAAATTTTATTTGAAAAAATATACATTTTTTTATTTTGAATGTAAAAATTATTTTACGGTGAATTTTTTTTATTTTTATAAGAAGCTTAATTTATTGGTGAATAATGAAAAATACTAAATTTCAATTGAAAAATAACTTTTCATCTAAATAATATATAATATTAAATTATATTATTAATTAATTTTAAAGTGAAATTAGATAAATTATACATCTATTAATCCAATTTACATCATTGGAATAAATTTCATCTTGAATATAGAGATAAAAACAATTTGAACTTTTAAACATTTTCACTTTAAAAACTCACTTTCTCATCTTGTATGAGAGATTAATTTTAAGTATAATTTTTCCAATTATGTAAATTGAATTTACAAAATTGGATTCCATATTTGGAATAATAATTTCTAAATTATACTATATGGTCATTTTAATTTTCATGCATAAGAAATTTACTATGGTAAAAAAATAATTTTACCATAGTATAGGTAAAATAATGAAATAGGTTATAGTTAAAAGGTAAAATATTAAAATAAATAAATAATATAACATTAAATGGATGTTTGGGGTATTTATTATTAATAAAAATACATTAAAACATTAATTATAATGCAAATTCATGGAAATTAATTCCACCTCATTGTGGTTGGATTTAAATATAAAATAATCACTATTTAATCACTTAAAACCACACCTCCTCAAGTATAAATACCATAATTACCAACCCATTTATCCTCAAAAGCCTTGAATCTCGTAACATTATACCAAAACCTTTCCTATAAAATCTCCCAACATATAAGTGCTATTCTTATCACTCAAATATCATTTCCATGGTCTTTAAGGGATCCACCAAGGAGGTGATATTCAAGAGTTATTTTTTTTCAAAGCACCACTCTTAATTTCTATTATTTTTATACTTTATCCTCACCTCATTCATACATAAAGGAATGATACCAAAAGAATTATTTATATTATTTAGTTTTATGTTTCCAATATATTATATCATAACCACTTAATTTCTCATATTCTCTTATTCAAAGAATCGATTCTATTGTTTAAATTATGTCGGTTAATCACCTTAGTGAATAATGATTTTATTATTTTTCCATTACCACCTTCTTGTATAGTCTTAAAAGTATAATTATGATTAAATAAGATCATAATAGGTTTATTAAAACCTATTTAATTTTATTTAATAAATATATATACATAATATTAAATAAAATGAAACACATTCGCGATGGTTGGAAAAACCACCAAATTAAATTAAAAATTTATCATTAACTTTTTATCAAATGAATTATCCTCATTTAAGAAATATAAATTATATATAGGAACATTTATAATTATGTAATTCAATTAATAATATTTCATTCCACTCCTGGGTTTTTAATCTCATTTTAAAAGAAAATCCATAATTATACAAAAATGAACCGAACATGAAAACATGAAACAAACACACCTGAAACCATTAAAGTAATAAAATATTATTAATGAATGGGTTATAATATCATATAAAATCATAAAATAAGGTATTATAAGTATTAATATACAATTTTGATGAATTAATAATTTCCTTTAAACCTTTATACAATTCGTTAAAGTATACAATGATAATGGGAACCATGAGGTAAGAGTTTCTCATCTCACTTTTACTTGTGTAATATAAGTTTTATTCCGCACTTTTTTATTTTATATGGTGTATGAATACTGAAATTTGAAATATCATATAATGAATATCATTATCTCTATGGTTTCTAATGTTTTATTTGATAATTATTACTTTTTTTGGGGAATATTATTTGACTGATTACAAGTGGTAAGTGATTTCTTAAATAAAATTTCATACATTGGGTTGAAATTATATTTCATTGAACATGTCATGCTAAGGATATGTGTTATTCTAATTGCTGTTATCTTATTTATTATTTACAATTATTTTATGTGAATTTATAGTGAATAAAAATAATTGATTCATTTGATTAATGCTCACTTCAATGATATGATATCTATAAGGGGATTTCTAGTCAAACATTTATTTCAATGAGACTTATGCCATATTAACCACCCATTTCATTATGGTGGATTATATACTACCCATGAAAGTAAAATACTATCCATATAAATAAATTTATTAGTATTTATATATTCATTTTATGAAGTCTTTTTCATGGGGTTTACATTTCAGATGTTACCAGATCAGAAAGGTAAATTTTTCTAAATTTTCTTTCTTTGAGACACATGTTATGTCATACACATATATTATTTTATGAGGTGTATATAATACCCTTTGATATGTCATATCAAGAATATTTTTCTTTTCATTATATTATATGTTTCATAAAATGGTATGATCTCTTTTATTAGAATTTATTTACTCAAAACTTGTGTGTTGTACAATTGTTTTCAAATTTTTTAAATGATATTTTTCTAATTTTCAAGGAAAATTATTTCAAATGCATGTAAAATAGTTTTAAAAGATTCATTTATATGTTTTAAAGGTTATTTGCAATGATTTTTTTGAAAATTTTTTTATGATTTGAAAATATTTTTTTATAGCAGAAAGGATATTTTCATCAAGAAATGTTTTAGAAAGATCCTTAAAAATTATTTCCCATCTAAGATGACATCCATTGGTGTTACTCATTCCTTAATGAGGATATGGTACAAGGATAATATTACTGTTATATCTTTTAATGGTTTATGTTTATGATGGAAATATATTTATAAATCTTATTTCTTTTCGAAGTGATATGTTATGATACAGTGTTTATGAAACTCATTTCTTTACATGGGTTCTGAAGTCATGAATGATTTTTGTTTCAGTGGAGGAAATAAGTTTTATTTTATTTTTTGATGGGTTGGACCAATATATCCCTCCAATTAATTGGAAAATGACAAATGTTCTATGAGTTTAAGGGTACACAAATGGTTATCCCAAGACCGCTATAAAATGGTACATGAGTGGTCATCCCATGCCCAAAATAAGAGGGTACGTAAGAGGTCATCCAAATACTATAATAGGTGGGTAAACTAGAGGTCATCCTAGCCACATTACAAGAGGATTCATGATATTTCATCCTAAATCCAAAAGAGGGTATGCAGTGGTTATCCTAAGACCATAATAAGAGGGTACATTGGAGGTCATCGCAAGCCTGTAACCAGAGGGTTCACAGGAGGTCATCCTAACCCTGCAATAAGAGGGTACAAGGGAGGTATTCCTAAGACAAAAACTTGAGGTTACCAAAGAGGTCACCCCTAGCACGAAACAAGTACACGAGTGAATATCCCAATTCTAACATGTTATGAATTTCTTGGTAGGTATCCTTGAAATAATATTTTATAAGAGTATGTGTATGCCAAAAATTCAATGTCTTAAGCCATTGATATACTCTCATGACTCATTGTATTTGATTATATTATCATTAAAGTATTATGAACATCCAGTATTTAGTTCCATGATTCAAGATTATGATCTTTGATATACATTGTATACTTTTCAAATGTTATGCTCAAGTTCTCAGATCCCTATGTTCATGTTATACTTAAATATCTATTATGTTTACCCTTACTGAGCATATGAGGTCACCCTATCTTATGATTTCTTTTCCCCAGGTTATGAAAAAATATGTCAAATGAAATATTTCTTGAAGGATTCCACAAGGATGATGTTGATGACCTATTGTGAAAGTTGGGTATAATTGGCGATAATGTTGAAATTTATGTTCCATTTGTATATGAACCCATGATTTTAAGACTTTATCATAATTCTATAAAAATATAAACCGAAATTGTCCTTGGGTATATATGTGATAAAATATTATCTTTCTATGCTGTAAGTTTTGTTAGAAAAAATTGGGTCACCTTCTTCGATACCAAAGATAAAAATGTAATATTTTTGGATATAAATCAAGATCTAGGTGTGTAGGTATGGGAAAATTATATAAATAATCATAATTGAAACGTTCCTACACAGATTACAATAGAAATAGTAGCTAGACCAGTGGGCTATATAGCCTCAAGTGCATCTCACTGTATTCCAGAGGCTGCCAACTAATAGCGAGTGTCTCAAGAGGTGATAGTGGGGATACTATACCCTCCTATCAGAGCTTCACAATGGTATTATCAGATAATGAACAATAAAAAAAGTGAGAGGAGTATATAAATAGTTGAAAATATGTGGATGGAAATTAATAATAACTTTATAAAAGTTTCCAATTCGATGTTATACCATAAATCAATACTATGGTGATACATAATTTGAAAGTAGTAAACAATCAGAATGATTTACAATACAAACATTACAAGACTCAAGTAAATAAAAGATCTAAAAGTCCTAGGACCAATTCCTTGATCATCCTAAGCTCAAACTTATTCCATTTCTTCTAACTCAAGGTACTAGCATACAATAACAAGCAAAGTCCAAGGTCCACAGTCTAGTGAACAAGAAAGGTCTACTTAGGTACCCCAATCCAATGGAAACCCGAGTAGGGTGTGAGATATAAATCTCAGTTTTCCAACACCACTAGTGTCTATCCTCATCCATAAATTATAATATCAATTAATCAATTTACAAGTATATATAGATAATTATAGAACTGAATATATAAACAACACCCATCCAGGATCCCAAGGGACACCTGACGGCTATACCAGCTTTGACTCAATGCCAGATTAATAGTCTGACCATGTCACTATATATATATATAGGTTATCACTAGGATGGGGTAAATATGCCTCTAATCCCTAAATGTATATACACACACACACAAATATATATATATATATATATATATATATATATATATATTAATGGAATGAGGTAAGAATTCCACACATCCATAGGATGTTATAAATAGAACTAGGTTAGAATGCCTCTCATCCATGAAGATTTTATAAATAATGGCATGATGGAAGAATTCCTCTCGTAAATAAGAGTATAACACTTGTATGGGGTAAGAATGTCACCCATACATAATAAAAGATAACTTTGCATTGGGTAATAATGTCTCCCACCCATACATAGTAGATGGTAGCAATGGTGTGGGGTATGAATGCCTCCCACCCATCCCTATATAAAGTCATAATTAGCATGGTGTAAGAATTCCCCCCACCAACACATACTAGATAGTAGAAATGTTATGGGGTAAGAATTCCTCCCACCCATCCAGCTATAAAGGTCATAATAATTTTCATAATTATAAAGTAAAGTAAAAGATAGTACCTCTTATTCATTTCAAATAGCCATGCTATATAGACAAAAGCAAACACATTCACAGTTTCACTTAAGGAAAACTATCTTAAGTATTTCAGTCATAACATTATCATGGTAAACATATTAAAATAATTACATGTGTAAAAGAATTATCATGTATACCCTTAGAAATTCCAATTTCCATCATAGGGAACCATTTCATTTAAACCCCCAAATATAAGGCAATAATCAATATGGTTGAACCATTTAATCAAGGCACATGATTTAGTGGATGTTTCATATTCTAGGTCATCACATCCAATTTTCCTAACCATGGAAAATTGTGTTTAAGTGTTCATGTGTATTAAGAGGTTCCAAAGCTACACAACATGTACCTACATGGTAATAGGTAACATAAAGGGGAAAAACAACCTAACATTCCCTTTATCAATTCTAACGAAATTATAAAGAATGAATCAAGGAAACAAGGTAGGCAACAATATGGTATAACACTAGATTTTTATCCAGAACTAAGCACACCTCGATTGAGGGGTTTTATTATAAAATCATGACTTTTATTAATAAAAAAACTCATATATGTCATTTAATATTTTATTTAATTTCACCAAAGTAAACCATTTAAGAAAAACTACTATATAAGTACAACTTTAATATTCATAAAAAAATGAACAATTAAATAAATAAATAAATAATTATTTTATAAAATTAAAAGGGCATGCGTAAGGACCCAAACTCAAGTGGAACTAGGCCATCCACTCCATCCCTTGAAGCTTTCTAACTAAAATCTACCGCTCCCCCACTAAGCATACACACTTTCACATACATTCATGGATACCTAGCCCATATACACATGCTCAAATGACCATGAGCATGTGAATGGGGATCTCACACATTTTTATATATGAATGTACTCGGATCCACTCACCTTTTCATTCTTTTTTATATATATATACGTGGACACACATAGACCCATATGTGCATAATCACTACCATGGGTGACTATACACATAATAGGGGAACCCACATATATGTATTCACTTAACTATTCACACATAGGTGAGTATCCCTTGACTTGGTGACTCAAAACCACAAATTAGTGTTCAAATCCAAACATAAAAGATACTAAGAACCTTAAAACACAAAAAAATGACACTAAATAACAAGTTAAATCCCAATCAACAACATTAAACACTTACCTCAGGTGTCGAGGACGAACCAAATCGCCTTGAAACCACAGGATGGAGTTAAACACACTATAAGAAACATGCCAGGGACACATAAACACCAAAATAGTCAAATTTAACAAGTTTTAAACAAAAAAGGGGTGAAAAACTTACCATAAAACAAAGTCTATAGGCCAAAACCACCCGAACTGCATCGCCTTCGGCAATGGTTTCGGGAACACACAAGAACTGTAGAGACCCAAAGATTGACGTACATGGACATTACATTACTTTTGTGGAATAATTAATACATAACAAAAATAGACACCCAAGGACCATAATAGTTTAGTATCTTTGGAAACTTGGAACAAAATCTTCTAATCATGGTGAAATATTTTCAACAGATACCATAAAGATCTTCCCCTTTTGTTTTCTTACCTAAAATCATTCCTTATATCCTGGGAAAAATAAAACATATAAAGGTGGAGCTCAAATGTTCAGTAAGGGTAAGAATGGAGAAAATAAAACAAACCATATACATTTGAACTGAAAAACATGAACATAAAGTTTAAACATCAAAATCATATATTGTGAAATAAATCTCCACACTACGTAAGACATAGATCATAAAGGAACATCATTCATGATTAAAATCATGGGAATGAAACATGTAATTGTGGAAAACCATTAAGCACAAGATATGATTTCCATAGTAGCCAAGTAATTTCTTCCAAGACCATTATAGTGGACAAAGTCCATTACTGAATCGGGTTTACCAGTCATTCCAGGCCTATATTACTGAACTAGATTTACTTGTCGTTCCATCCATGTCTATATCATGAGATATAAATTTTTAACCAATGAATTGGAGGGAGATATAGGTCCCACACATCTCATAATGAAATCATTATTACGTGTGCCACAAAATAATCAAAAATCAGTCATCATAACCCAAAGAATAAAATGGGTTTCATAAACATCATCCCATCATAACATAATCCATATAAAAAAATGGATATCATTTCATCATAATAAAATAAAACGATGTAAATAATAGTGATAGTATACTTGAAAAATAAACATACTAAAAAATTTCATCTTAGATGGAAAATAGTTTTGATAAAACACTTGAAATGAATTCTTGAGGAAAATATCCTTTCTTCTTCAAAATAATTTTCTTTTCACAAAATTCATGGCAATTTTAAAAGAAAAGGATTTTATTGAAAATAATAATGAAATCATGTAGAGGATGCTTTATTAAAATAAGGCTTTATGAAACCATAAAAATATGTTCATGCCATATATGTTAAAAAAACATTCTTCTCGTACTTTTGCTGGAAAAGTCAAAAAGTACCTCGTATAGTAAACAAATGAAAGATTCCTTTCATACCATGTGGTAAAAGTCAAACAAGGGTAGAAATGAATTTAAAAATACATGGAAGAATAGTAAAAATTTTATGAAAACATTTTTAAAAAACATGGGCATGGATGATAAACATAACCCCAATAAATACTTACGAATAAACAATCTCATATAAGAACGAGATTTGAATCATTATCCCTTACCTTAGGTCCAATTTCTTCCATACGCATCCAAAACTTTTGTATAGTGGGTTTAAACATATTATTAACTTGTAACAGAACCATAATAATATTTATGATATCATATATGTTCACTTATGACTCTATATTACCCGCTCTTTTTCAATTCCATGTTAAAGTAGCGTTCTGGGTAAAATCGTTTCATTTATCGTACATGTTTGGACTTGCTATTCTGGAAATTATTACATATATCCTGACTTAATTAATTCCAAAATGTAAAACATGATTAATATATAATATATATTTTTCATATAAATATATATGATAGATTGATAAATGGAATGAAATACACCGTTCATGGAGACAATAGTCCATACGAACACATGAATGTTGTTTTTGTTTTCTTAATAAATTGAATGGAATTAAGTAAATGAAAAAAATATGTACATAAATAAAGTATCATTATTATGTCATATCTTTCATGATTATTAATTATATATACTTCATAATCAGTATTGAATGGTTAACATGGAGAATGAATCTCATTGCGTCGTGGAGATGGTAATCTGTACGTACACACGAGCGATGATGTTGTTCCCATAATTATTGAATGGTATTGAAGTGGATAATATAATATCTCAGAATTAGTTTCATGTTATAATAATCGTATATAGTTATTATTTTCACCATTATAACCATCCATGTAAGGTGGTGGTGGATTAACAGATTACACCACAACGTGGAGACAATATTTCGTAGGTACGCACGTGCGGTAATTTCATTTTTTGTAGGATGGAAAGAAGATTAAGTAGGGTTATTTCATATGTATTATAACATATTAGTATATTAGTGATACTTATTTTATTACTTTATTATGAAACAATAAAATAAGAGGAATTAGAAGAAGAAATGAATTTGAATGAATCGGTAAAGGATATTACCTCTTTTTCGACGCGCCTCTTCTAAACCTCCTCTTAGGGAACTAAAGATGGACATTGAAGAAAACCAGGAACTCTAGTATGTTTATAGGGAATTTAAGGAGAAATATTTACATGGTTTTTCCGAGCTTGAGGGCTCAAAATGTTGTGAAGAGGATAGGGAGGAGGTGTCATTTCATAAGAGAAGAGAGGGGCACTTTTGGAAACTTCTAAAATATTAATTTATAATAAACTCAATCCCCATCTAAAATCCCCAAAAATGACTCAAATTAGAATATAAGACTATTTATAGTTGTAATATTATCATAAAATAAAATTTAGACATGTTGGGAATTTATTTTAAACCTTACAACTTGATTTATCCTTATTTAATCTATTTAATTTTATTTGTGGTAATAATATTCTAAATTTTAAATTATTATAAATAATTACTTATGTGTTGTATATTGTCCATAATTGGATACTTTATGACATTATAGACCACATAAATTTCAATTTATAATTTTTAATTATTTTTTTGATTTTTAAAGAATTTAAAAATATGTTATTTTTATAAAATAACAATAGTGTCAATTTTGACACTATTTATTAATTTGAATTTAAATAAAATCCACACAGAAGATATATTCAAACCAAAAATATTTAATATATTCATAACATGTCATATATATCTAGAAAATTCGTGGAGAACATTAAATAATTCATATAATATTTATTTTAATATTTTTAAAACCATTTATTTGATATTTCAAAAAATAAAATAATTTATAGATCACTATTGTGTCATCATCAATGATAATTATTTAATCCCTAAAAATTATAAATAAATTTACATAACGTAGATAATTTTACTAGATTTTATTATTATTTATTTTCGATGTTTTATGAAGTTTATCACTAAATTAATATTATTACACTTATAAGATATAAGAGAGTGACATATTGTCACTTTCATTGGTTTTAATAATAATGCATCCTTTTCAAGGTCAAAAGTCCATGAAATGAATCTATTCCATCCCTTAAGTGATATGGGTCGACTTTTAATCATCCAATAGAATTTTGGCAGGTTTTAGGGTAATTTTATTATCTTATTTTTACCCTTAATTACCCGATATACCATTAACTATAGTAAATAAAATTTACCGTAGTTACTATTCATAATGTCTAAAAATAAAAAGTAGTATATTAATATAATTTGGACCTACTCATTCTAAATATGGAATCCAGTTTTCCAAATTCAAAACATATAAGTGTATGTATTTAATTTAAAATTTATCCCTCGGTTGAGAAAATGGGTTTTAAAAGTTAAAACATTGCAAAGGATTGAAATGATTTTACATATGAATTCATTGTAAAATTAATGATAATGAAATAAATTATATTGAATGGTAAAAATATATTCTATTTATACTTTAAAACCATTCAATATTATAATTTAACCATATAAATTATCTTGATGAAAATAGTTTTTTTTAATTAAAATTTAGCGTATTTTTACTATTTATCAAAATATGAAAGATAACAGAAAAATATTGAACAATTTTCCAAAGTAAACTTTTAGATACTTATTTCAATTAATATGTTTATTTTTTTCAAATTGAAGTCATGAGCATGTCAAAAACTATATTTAAAGTGTGTGCACCATCAAAAGGTAGCAAAACTACATTTTTTGAATAATAGCTATTTTACCCAAAAAAATTATTTTGTTCTCATACCATGTTCTATAATATTTGTAAGATGATTGATAATGTTATAAAATTTAAAATGTAGTTAATAGTATTCATAACGGCTAGTTCATAAGAACAATATATCATTTTTTAGTAAAACTCGATATTGCGTACAATACACGCTATTGAGGAAGGTCGCTCTTGCGTGCAACACAAGCCAATAATAGTGTTTGTGTATAATACAAGCTAATACAGTGTTACTTATAGCGCAAGATAATTTTGGTGTAGAATACAACACAAGACATCAAAGAAATTAAAAATAATATTTCTCATAAAATCTCAGGGTGTTACATTCTAGTCCCCTTAAAATGAATTTTGACTTCGAAATTCATCAGGGTTATAAATGGTTTACTACTTGAAAGTTTCTTTCATAGAAACCCACATCATAAAATGAAATACAAAAACTTAATTTTAAAAAATAATGTATGAAACGTCACAGTTACCCAAATTAACTCATCAGTGGGTTTCCACATGGGATAACATAGGTGAACATATGGATATGGAAGAGAAATCTAACCATCAAGTTCTGATGGAGAGTGGTAGAGAACTTGGATATGAAAAATCCAGAAATCACAAAGCCATAAATTTGTGATGATCTAAGGTACCATCTAATTCATCAGATATGAGGGTACTAGGACAACGTTTTTGGTTTTCAAAATCATTTCCCTAATGTTGTGAATTTTTGCATAAGGATAAATAATTACTTGATTTTAGTGTAATATCATCTTTGGTCATTCCATGAACAATTTCAAATTCATATCTGATTTAAAGAAATGAAGTTGACCTTTTCCTTCATGAAATGTTAGCAGGCGATGCGATAGAATGATAGGTTATTCCATCTATGAAAAAAAGTTAGCAAAAGTTTTTAAATATACATAAGTCCATATATGGTGAGATTAACTGTATATGATTCCAAAAAGTGGACTTATACTTCAACTATCATACCACTTAATAAAATAAAACTAATTTCTTATAACCGGTACTTCTTGTAGGCTAGTGTTAGGTGATAAAGGCCTGTCGTACTTCGGTTGTGGGTTCGATTCCCGCATCCTTGTCTGACATGATGAGTTTTCGCCCATCCTATGGGTTTTCCTTTTTCTAAAACTATACTATCATAATATAAAAAATTTATATCATTAAACAATACTATCTGATGTCCAAATTAATACATTCAAACCTTTAGCCTTATCGAATATACTTATGTCCAACATCATAGTATAAAGAAAGATATTACTAGAGAGGTTGTCTAACAAGAATACCATTATTTATCCCCCATATATCATAAGATATATCTTGTTGGTCACATTCAAAACATGTGAATACCATAATCATGTATTCTCTTGAAACATGAATTACCATAAAACCTTAGTGAAAACATGAATGCTATCAAAAGTTAACTCTTTCCACATACCAAAATCCCAAAAATTCTATATACTCAAATCATGATATCACTTTGTCCTTATATCAGTCAGGAGCTCATTAATACTATCAAACATATTATTTTCTCCTTATCCCATCATTATGCGCATATCATCTACATTCCAAAAATATTTCAATCACTTTTCATAGTTACCAGTACCATATAATTGTTGAACAAAATATTAAACAATACAAAGATATTCCAAAATTCCACGATACTATAAATGAGATTCCACAAAACTATTTTGGAATCGCATTACATATACAATTAATCATTCCACCACTTTGTTGTCATATTCAAAATCACTAATAGTGATTGCATGTGACTTCCCTTTGTCCTTTTTCTTAAGAGGATGTTGATGTCGATCATCATTAACCCTTGGATTAGGGCATTGGTTAGAATATATCCCCATTTCCTTGCACTTGTAGTATTGAAGTGTTGTGGTGTGTTTTGTGTAGTCTTTTCTCTATTCACATCATTAGATACCTTTTTCTCATTACTTCGACACTCAGCTACTCGATGACATTCTTTTCCACACATAAATCATTTTTATGTCCATTTAAGACAATATACACCATGTTTATTTCCACACTTTGACCATAACGAAACATTCACCTTCTTTTCACTATAGTTTGGAGATTTTTCCTTGACCTCAATCTTTTGTTTCTTATCAAAACTATGAGATGGATATGTAACACCAACTTCTAGTTCTACCTTGATAGCACAACGCAAAATTTCTTCATAGCTACTGAAGTCTCTTATAGGTAATTCCCTTTTAAGAGTTGGTTTTAAGAAACTAATGAATCGATCGATCTTACTCTCAGGTTGGATAATAATCTCTAATGCGTACCTTGAAATCCTTGTAAAATTTGCTTCATATGTACCAAAAGATTCATCATCCTTTTGCTTAATCTCAAAGAAATACGTTTCCATATTTTTTCAAAGTATATGAGGTAAGTACTTAATGAAAAAAAAAGTTCTTGACATCATCCCATTCCATGGATTCAATTTCATCTTGGGTCATTGTATTCTTAATTAGAGTCCACCACTGGTCTGCTTCCCCTTCTAAAAGGTAAACAACCAAAAGGAATTTTTCATGTTATGAACATCAAGGTTTGGAAATATCTTTTCAATGGTACCGATCCATTGTTCAGCAATAAGTGGATCTGAATACCCACTGAAATAAGGTGGACGTTGCCTCATGAAGGACTCAATAGAATATTATTCCTTTCTCTGCTCATTTGTAAGTACAGATTGGATCATAGCTTGTGTAAGTATGTAAATAATATTTTCACTCAATTTCCCATAAAATTTGGTTGTTCATAAGGACAATCATTGCATTTCCTAGTGCATTGATCATTAACACAGTTCCTTCGGGTCCAACAATTATCTAAAACACAAAAAGAATTGTGTGAGAGGAAAAACTCATACTAGGAAAACAATATAATAAAGGGGAGTACTTTAAATCTCTAACATCTTAGTTTTAATCCTAGGTTATTAATGATCATTATCATAATTCTAGGACTGTAACCTATACTTATAAGTAACCTTAGGGATATCCCTAGACATACCTTAGAAATATCTCTAGGGATCTCACTAAAGATTTCACATCCTAGTTTCCAAAGGTTAACTAACCTTTCCTCTGATACCAAATATAGAGACCCAAAGGTTGATGTACCTGGAAATTACATTACTTTTGCAGAATGATTAATGAATAACAAAAATAGACACCCAAGGACCTTAATAGTTTAGTTCCTTTGGAAACTTAGAACAAAATCTTCTAATCGTGGTGAAAGATCTTCAACATCTCCCATAATTATCTTCCCATTTTGTTTTCTTACCTAAAACCATTCCTTATATCCTGGGGAAAATAAAACATAAAAATCGTGAGCTCAAATGCTCAGTAAGGGTATGCATGGAGAAAATAAAATAGACCATATACATTTGATCTTAAAAACAAGAAAATAAAGTTTAAACATCAAAATCATATGTTGTAAAATAAATCTTCACAATACGTAAGGCATAGATAATAAAGGAACATCAATCATGATAAATATTATGGGAATAAAACATGTAATTGTGGAAAACCATTGATCACATGATATTATTTCTATAGTATCCAAGGAATTGCTGTCAAGACCATCAAGGTGGACAAAGTCCATTACTAAACTGGGTTTACCGGCCATTCCATCCCTGTATTACTGAACCAGATTTACTTTTTGTTCTAGTGTGGTCTATCTCATGAGATATAAATCTTTACCCAATGCATTGGAGGGAAATATAGGTCCCACCCATCTCATAATTAAATTATTCTTACGTGTGACACAAAATAAACATAAATCATTCATCATAACCCAAAGAATAAAATTGGTTTCATCAACATCATCCCCTTATAACATAATCCCTATAAAACAAATGGATATCATTTCTTCATAAGAAAAATCAAACCATGTAAATAATAGATACAGTATACTTGAAACATAAACATACAAAATAATGTCATCATAGATGGATAATAGTTTTGATAAAACACTTGAAATGAATTCTTGAGGAAAATATCCTTTCTTCTTCAAAATCATTTTCTTTTCAAAAAATTACAGATAATTTTAAAAGAAAAGTATTTTGTATAAAATAATCATAAATTATGTAGAGTAAGCTTTATGAAAATAAGGCATTATGAAACTGTAAAAATCTGTTCATTCCATATATGTTAAAAAACATTATTCTCGTACTTTTGCTAGAAAAGTCAAAAAGTACCTCGTATAGTAAACAAAAGAAAGATTCCTTCCATACAATGTGGTGAAAGTCAAAAGAGGGTAGAAATGAATTTGAAAATACATGGAAGAATAGTAAAAATTTTATGAATTTTTTTTTAGAAAAATTTTACATCTATGATAAACATAACCCCAATAAATACTTACGAATAAACAATCTCAGATAAGGATGAGATTGGAATAATTATCCCTTACCTTAGGCCCAATTTTTCCATACATGTCCAAAACTCCTTTATAGTGAGTTTAAACATATTATTAACTTGTAATAGAACCATAATAATATTTATGATATCATATATGATTCACTTATGACTTTATATTACCCGTTCTTTTATCAATTCCATATTAAAGCATTGTTTTAGGTAAAATCCTTTCATTTATCGTAAGTTTTTGGACTTCTTGTTCTTGATATTATTACTTATATCCGGATTTACTTAATTCCAGAATGTAAAACATGATTTATATATAATATATATTCATCATATAAATATATATGATAGATTGATAAATGGAATGAAACACACCATTCATGGAGATGGTAGGCCATACGTACGCATGAACGCTGTTTCTATTTCCTTATTGAATTGAATGGAATTAAGTAAATGAAACATATATGTAAATAAATATAGTATCATTATTATGTCATATCTTTCATGATTATTTATTATATATACTTTATAACCATACTTGAATGGTTAACATGGAGAATGAATCTCATCGCATCGTGGAGACGGTAATCCGTACGTACGCACGAGCGACGATATCGTTCCCATAATTGTTGAATGGTATTGAAGTGGATTATATAATATCACAGAATTATTATCATGTTATAATAATCATATATAGTTATTATTTCCACCATTATACCCATCCATGTATGGTGGTGGTGGAAAAACAGATTACACCACAGCATGGAGATGGTATTCCGTACGTACGCACGCGTGGTGATTTCATTTTTCATAGGATGAATATAAGGTGAAATAGTGTTTTTTCATATTTATAATAACATATAAGTATATTAATTATACTGATGTTATTAATTTATTATGAAACAAAAAAAATAAGAGGAATTAGAAGAAGAAATGAATTTGAAAGAATCGGTAAAGGATATCACCTCTTTTTCGACGTGCCTCTTATAAACCTCTTCTTAGGGAACTAAAGATGGTATTTGAGAAAACCCAGAACCTCTAGTATGTTTCTAGGGAAGTTTATAAGAGAAATGGATAAGGTTCTTATGAGCTTGAAGGATTAAAATGTTGTGAATAGGAGAGGGAGGTGGTGCCATTTTATAAGAGAGGAGAGGGGCACTTTTGGAAACCTCTAAAATATTAATTTATAATAAACTCAAACCCCACCTAAAAACCACCAAAATGACTCAAATTCGAATATTAGATTTTATAGAGTTGTAATATCATTATCCAATAAAATTTAGATATATTGGGAATTTATTTTAAACTTTATCAACTTGATTTATTCTTATTTACTCTATTTAATTTTATTTGTGGTAATAATTTTCTAAATTTTAAATTGTTATAAATAATTACTTATGTGTTGTGAATTGTTCATAATTGGACACTTTATGAAATTTTAGACCATATAAATTTCAATTTATAATTTTTAAATATTTTTGTGATTTTTAACGTATTTAATAATATGTTATTTTTATAAAATAACAATAGTGTCAATTTTGACATTATTCATATATTTGAATTTAAATAAAATTCACACAGAGGATATATTCAAACCAAAAATATTTAATAGATTCATAGCATGTCATATGTATCTAGAAAATTTGTGGAGCACATGAAATAGTTCATATAATATTTAATTAAATATTTTTAAAACCATTTATTTGATAGTTTAATCAATAAAATAATTTATACATCTATATTGTGTCATCATTAATGATAATTATTTAATACCTAAATTTTTTAAAATAAATTAACATGATGTATATAATTTTATTATATTTCTGGTGACTATTTATATTTTATGTTTTATGAAGTTTATCACTAAATTAAAATTATTACACCTATAAGATATAAGAGAGGGACATGTTGTCACTTTCTTTGGTTTTAATAATAATTACATCTTTTTCATGATCAAAATTCCATTAAATGAATATATTATTACCCTTATGTTACATGGGTCAACTTTTATTCATCCAATAAAATTTTTTCAGGTGTTAGGGTAATTTTATAATCTTATTTTTACCCTTAATTACCCGATTTACCATTAACTAAAGTAAATAACATTTACCGTAGTTAATATTCATAATGTCTGAAAAAGTATCCTATTAACATAATTAGGACCTAATGATTCCAAATATGGAATACATTTCTTAAAATTCAAAACAAATAAGAGGATGTATTTAATTTAAAATTAATCCCACTGTTGAGAAAACTGGTTTTAAAAGTTAAAACATTTCAAAAATTGAAATGTTTTTACCTATGAATTCAATGTAAAATTAAGGATAATGATTTAAATTATATTATATGGTAAAAATACATTCTATTTATACTTTAAAACCATTAAATATTATAATTTGACCATATAAACTATTTTGATGAAAAAAGTTGTGCCTAATTAAAATTTACTGTATTTTTACTATTCATCAAAATATAAAATTTAACTGAAAAATATCAAAAAATTATCCAAAGTAAATTTTTATATACTTATTGCAACTAATAAGATTATTTTGTCAAATTTAACTCATAAACGTGTCAAAAATTAGATTTATTGTGGGTGCGCCATCAAAAGGTGACCAAACTGTATTTTTTGAAAAATACTTATTTTACTTGAAAATTTTATTTTGTTCGCATACCATGTTCTAGAATATGTGTAAGATCAATGATAATGTTATAATATTAAAAATTCAGTAAATACTATTCATAATGGCTAGTTCATAAGAACAATATATCGTTGTTTAGTGAAACTCAGTATTGTGCAGAACACACGCTATTGAGGAAGGTTGCTCTTGCGTGAAACACAATCCAAGAATAGTGTTTGCGTATAATACAAGCTAATACGGTGTTGCATATAGTGCAAGATAATTTTGGTGTATGATACAACATAAGACATCAAAGATATTAAAAACAATATTTCTCATGAATCTCAAGGTGTTACAAGAACACATCCGAAGAGTATAGAGAAACAAGCCTTGTACAAATAACATTTCATGATTTTATACATAACAATACATTAGACTACAAGCCAATAATCGTTAAGTCTAGTGTATTGGAATATAAGGTATATAAAACATAAAACATGGGGCTAAAAAACCATTTATTTATTTAATCTCCATAATGAGCTCCTAACTTTCTTTGACCCCTTACATCTACACAGGGTACCCTGGGGAACACATGAACAAATGGATGAGATGAAACTCCAAGTATGGGAATGAACATAAGGATACATCTTAAGAACATGAGTTAGGAGGCATGATATAATGATATCCAAAGCATGGAACATATTAAATCGTATCATATAAGCATGGAATCTAAAAAACAAGGAATTATATAAATGTGGAAGAATCACAAAACATTTTCATAGTAAGGTTCAGGGCTAACCATAAATCTCGTTTCCCATTTTAGTATGGGTCAAGGATAACCACCAATCCCATTTCCCATTTCTAGTGCTATATGGGCGTGACCGTATCAACATTTTCATGAATATTATTTCCACATAAATAATCATACATAATCAACCATATATAAACATAAGTGTACCCATGGAAAGAATTGGGAACCACAATCATGACATATATCATAACCAATGGGCGTATCATGAAATTGTCCATGAAATAAAGGATTTAGAACATACATGGACGTTCATAAGGTAAAGAAATCATATAAAATGGTTATTGGTTTCAAGAATAAGTGACTACATATAAGAATTTGTTTAGAAACATTATCATTAAAACATTTTTTCATGGTTTTAAGCGAAATACTATAGAGCCTTTAAAACTGAAAACATGAAAATAATATATATAAAACCAGAACTGAAACAAGATTATTTTCAAAATAAAAATTCTTATTTAATAAATACAATTGTGGCATAAAATATAGGATAGGGTTCACTTGAATTTGGGTAAAAAATTCGGGAAGTTCCCTTAAAATAAGTTCTCTTATTGAAAAGTTCTAAGGAGGGAATATTTTAAAACATGTATATCCCAGAGAGAGAGTAATTAAAGGGTATTTGTAAAAGAATTTTTTGCAAAGAAACAGAATTTATAAGATGAAAATAATAGATAAGATAACTCTATTTTGATATAAATAAAGATAAGGCTACCTGAAAGAACAAAGTAGGTTCATGTGGATTTCATTACTGATTATCGGCATGGTGTCAGGTGCACGTAAGAGGGATTAATGAGAGAGATAAGGGGTCTCTCGTCACTTATAAAACATTAGGTAAGCATGGGGGAGGTGTGAAAGCATACCCCTCCATTTGGGATTACACGTAAATAGTCATAGCATAGAAGACAATGTTGATTAAGATTGAAATGGGGAGGATCCCTTACCTTAAATCCAACAGTGATCTCCACATTTTATTAAAGACCTAAATAAACAAATTTGGTTTATTAATTAATAATTTCATAACATCTTGTATATTTAATTGGTTCAGTATAATCATTTTATGTTCATTTATAACCATTTTGATTGGTTATGAGGTTCAATTTCATTGTTCGGGCTTGTTTGTTTACTTGGTTTTAATGACCAGTTCACTTATATTCATGTTTGGATAGACATGTAAAATTAAAGTGGTTTTCTAGAATTGAAGTTATATGATTTTATTTAATATATAGTATATTAAATGGTTTCAAATTTAATTTGGTTACTTAGTGTTAAGTCGAATTATTATATAAAACCATAGTGAAAACCGTTTTTGTTAATTGGTGGGTTTGATTACAAAGAACATGTTTTTCTTTATAACTTAATACCATTTGTACAAAAGGATTACAAAACCAAAAATAGGATATATTACATATATAACAATCTGGTTCCACCATAACACAAATGGTTTCATGACCATAATTAAAGGTGATAATAAAAATTGATAAATCATTGTCCTTGGATGTGCTAAATTAACACATCTCAAATAGTGCTTTCATTTCATTCAAATAAAAAGGTGGGGAAAGGAGAGAATATAATAAAATATCCCATTAGAATAAAAACATTCCATTTCTTGTACGTTACTGGAGTTATCATACCATCTTAGTGAAGGGAGGTGAGGAAAGAAACAAAAGGAAAAAAACTTAAAATAAATGATGGAATTGGAAAGAGGAATTTACCTCTTGAGACTTCCTCCTTTGAGAACCTCTTAAGGAGAGAGGTTTTGGTATTTATAATAGGATAGGGGATTTTGGATGTGCGGGAGTAGATTTGGGAGAAATGTGGGAAGAATATTGGAAAGGCGCGAGGCTTGAGAGTAGTGAATAGAAGAGGGAGTGAGGGGGTGGGGGGTTTATAGTGGAAGAGAGGAGGGTTTTCATAATTTTATAATCATTAGTTTATTGTTTTACCTCAAGACCAGAAATAGTGATAATTCCAAGACAAAAAATAGTAATAAATGCATGTGATTTTCAACCAATTGGGATTACATCAGCAGATCATCATCGATGGCTCAATGAATCCATTATTTAGCATTTGTCGTAAATTATCGTATTTTAATATTCATCAAAATTAAAATATTTAAAAGAAATATTAAAAATTCACCCTAATCATTTTTTTATGTATAAAATCCAAAAATGAAATCCATTTTTCAAAAATATTTTTCTAAATTTGATTACTTTAAAATTTAATTAAAATTATAAATTTTTATCAAAAACCAATTTTAAAACATTTATTTAGTTATTCTAAAATATAGGTATTTAGTACCTTCAACTGGAATATTATTTATATATCATCATAGTTAAAGTTAATATTCATTAGGGTATATCACTATTCATAAGGGTATGTTACTATTCATAAGGGTATGTTACTATTCATAAGGGTAGGTTTCTATTCACCAAATATTATGTTATCGGACTCCAAATAACTTACAGATTGCAACCATGTATGTCAGATTTTTGAAATTCCAAACACAGAAGTGACAAACATATATTTAAAGGTCATTTAGCATTTAGTAGTTTATTATGTTGTGTTTTCATGTGATTTTATGACATATTTATAAGAAGGAAATTTCCATTGAAAACAGTTGGTTGTTACATTCTTCCCCCCTTGATAAATTTCACCATCGAAATTTCATTTTACATTCTAAGATGTAAACTGGTGGGGGTACTTTTCCTTCATTGATTCCTCCAGTTACCATGTTTCCTCTTCATACTTATGGTTTCTCCATAGTACCTTGAACAGATTGGTAGTCTTGTTGCATAGAAAGTTTTCCTTACAATCCAAGATCTTCACTGGCTGCTCATCATAGGAAAGATCATCCTCCAACTGTACCACCTTTGAAGAGAGTACATGTGATGGGTCTAGTATATACTTCCTTAAGATGGATACATGAAATACATCATGTACTTTCGACATGGTAGGTGGAAGTACCAGTCGATAGGCAACAACTACGACTCGATCAACGATCTCAAATGGGCCAATGTACCTAGGACTTAGCTTCACTTTCTTTCCTAACCTCATGACATTCTTCCATGTAGATATGCATAAAAATACCATACATCCAACTTTAAACTCAAGGTATCATCAACAATTTTTTGCATAACTTTTTTGTCGACTTTGGGATGCCCTGATATGTTACTAAATGGTTTTCACCTTCTCCACCATTTCGTTGATCATTTTAGTTCTTAATATATTACACTCACCGACTTCATCCCAAAATGTGAGTGTTCTGCACCTTTTCCTATAGAGGGCCTGATATGGTGCCATTAAGATTGATGAGTGGAAACTATTGTCATAGGAGAATTCAACCAGTGGAAGATGTTGGTCATATCCTTCTTTGAATTCCATAGAACACACTCTCAACATGTCTTCCAGTGTTTGAATAGTTTTCTCAGATTGACCATCAGTTTGAGGATGATAGGTCTTACTGAAGTTCTGTTTAGGGATCAGAGCATACTGGAGACTTTTCCTATACATGGAGGTCAATCTCAGATCATGATAGGAAACAATAGATAAGGGTACTCCATATATCCTTACCACTTCTTTTTGGTAAATCCGTGCAAGTTGATCCAATAAGAAGTCCTCTCGAATCTTGATAAAGTGAGTTCTCTTTATAAGACAATCCACAATGACAAATATAGAATTGTTTCCTCTAGATGTCCTTGGATGTCCAGTGAAAACGTACATGGTAATGTTATACCACTTCCATGTTGGTATGGGAAGTGGTTACATCTTTCCCTAAGAATTTTGCATCTCAGCCTTCACTTGATGACATACCAGAAACTTTTATGTATATTCTGCAATCTCCCTTTTCATATAGTCCCACCAAAAGTTTTCTCAGAGATCTCGATACATATGTGTGCCCCCTAAGTGGATAGAGAAGGTTGAGATATATGTGTCATTCCGAAGCTCCTTATTTATCTCTGGATCGGATAGTACACATAATTAGGACCCAAATCTTACAACTCCTTCCTCATCCACCTTGAACTCTAAGGATTTCCCATTTTGAATATCTCTTAACCTTTTCAGAATTTCTACATCCTTTCTTTGAGAATCCTTTATTTTCTCCAAGAGAGATGTTTGAGAAATCATTTAAGAATGGATTGATGATGATACTCCCTTAATGATTCCCATGTCCATCCTCTGCAAATCTAAGAAGATCAGATCATTTTCAATTATCATCATTGATAAGGAGGCATGATCCTTTCAATATAGAGCATCCACCACCTTGTTTGCCTTACTAGGATGGTAGTGGATTGAGAAGTCATAATCCTTGATGAGATCTAACCATATTATCTAGTGCATATTAGGATCATTTTGTGTGAATATATATTTGAGACTCTTGTGGTTAGCATATATCTAAAAATTCTCCCCTTAAAGATAATCCCGCCAGATTTTCATTGCAAATATCACCGCCGCCAACTCCAGAACCTGTGTGGGATAGGTTTTCTCATGGATTTTCATCTTCCTTAAGGCATATGCTATAATTCTTTCATTTTTCATTAGCACACAACCTAATCTAGTCTTATAATCTTCACAATACTCTAAAAATAGTTCTTCACTTGTTGGGAGTGTGAGTAATGGCGTAGTGATAAACCTCTTTTTCAACTCCTTGAAAAAATCTTCACATTCCTCTGTCTAGAGAAACTTTACTCCCTTCCATGTCAGCTTGGTTATTAAGTTTGAAATTTGTGAAAATTTTATCACAAATCATTGATAATACCCACCAATACCCAAAAATCTATGGATCTTCGTTACAAAAGTTGGTCTAGGACACTCTTCAATTGCCTTTGTCTTGGAAGGAACCACAAATATCCCTTTACGAGTGATAAAATGCCCCAAAAATGATACTTCCTCCATAAAAAACTCACATTTACTATACTTTGAATAAAACTTATCCCTTCATAAATTCTCTAACATAGTATTCAAATGCTCCTCATGTTCCTCCTCTACCTTGGAGTATATCAGAATATCATCAATAAAGACTACCACAAATTAGTCGAGGTAATATATAAAGATTATATTCATTAAATACATGTAAATTTCTGGAGAATAAGTGAGAATGAAGGCCATCTCTAACACCCCAAGATTTCATAGTGTGTTACTTCTTCAAAATAATTCAATAACTTGCACTATATGCAACACCGAGTTCAAGCGCACCATGACTTACCAAACAAGCCATTCAAAAGAGGTTATGAATAGTATTAACTAAATTTTGAACCTTATATAATTCTTATAATTTTAGAATCCATATTATGAGTTTCATAGACAGAATTTAAGAACAAATTCAGTTTTTTTAGATAAAAGAAGTATTTTTCAAAAATGAACTTTTACCAACTTTTAATAGTGATCCCTTTTTAAATCCAATATTTTAAACTTTTATATATTCCATTTGACTAAATAAATTTTTTTTAGAATGGGGACATAAAAAATTTACAAATAAACACCCCAAGCTTCCACGGTACGCTTCTCTTTGAATAAAATAGTAGCGTATGTTGTACGCAACTTCGAGTTCTAACACACACCACAACCAATAAAACTAGCCGTTATGAATAGTAATACATACTTTTTGAAATTTTATAAATTTTATCTCTCAAAATGGACTTCATTTTTGGATTTGGAATATCAAATTTAGCCTAGGGTGAAATTTTGGAACTTTTCAGATAACTTGTATATTTTGATGAGTAATGAATAATACTAAATTTTAATTAAAAACAACTTTTTTAATCAAAATAATTAATAGTGATAAATTATGAATTTGTGTGGTTTTAAAATATATTTATATTATCTTTTTACCATTTAATACAATTTTGGCCATTGGACATAATTTCACAATTAAACAAGACATAAACAAGTGTCAATCTTTTGATCATTATTATATCTTAAAAACACGCTTTTTGTTTTGACAGCGGGAATTAATTTTAAATTAATTACTGCAACTTCTGTGTTTTGAATTTTGAAAAATGGATTCCATATTTGGAATCAGGATTTCCAAATTGTGTCAATAGGTAACTTTTATTTTTAGACATTTTGAATAATTATTTCGGTAAATATTTTATTTACCATGGTTAAAAGATAAATTCGGTAAATAAGGGTTAAAAAATAATATTATAATAATAATAAATTACCCTAAAACGTATCATAACCTTATTGGTTGATACATTTCAGACCATGAGAATCTTTTGGTTGATTTTTGGGACCCCATGGAGCCACTTTTAGGTGATAGGGACACTTTATTTTAATTAAGATAAAGTAAATACAAAAATGACATAAGCTTATATCTTTCAAAAAAACAATTTTTACAAAGTGTTATATATGTTATATTTTCGATTATAAATATTAATTAGAAAGATAAAATTATTTCCTACATAATTATATTTTATTTTTAATTTTTAGACATTGAAAAAGTAAAAATATATATGACACAATAATGATTCAGTATTTTTCTTATTAACAGAAGAATCAAATAGTTGGTATTATAAATGTTAAAATAAATATAATTTGAAACTTTTGATGACGTACAAAAATTTTATTGGTCAATATGACATTTTAGGATTTCCTAAATAAATTTTGTTCAAATTAATAAAGTTGTTAAGACTTTAACAAAAATAAATTATTGAGTAGTGTCAAAATTGACATAAATAAGTTTTTGAAACAAATATTATATTATTAATTTATATTCTATTCCTAAAAACACATGGTTCGGCCAAAGGACTTATATAATTATTGGTGTATCATTAATGTACCACTTTGGGGTCTCCTGGATGTATACAGTAATTTTATTAACTATATATTATAAAAATACAATGTGACATGGTAAGTGTTAAACTAATTAACTAAGAGTTAAAACTAAAAGATAAGGATAATATAATGAACCAAACCTGTCTAAAATATATTGGTTCAAAATATTTCGACCCATCCCACCTTATACTTTGAATAATCTATTTTGGAGAAATTAGAAACCAAATATGAATTTATTATAAATTAATACTTTAAGTTTTTCCTAAAGAGACCCTCCTCCCCCTTATAAAAGGACCCAACTTCTAACCAATTCTTCACACCTTCAAAGCCTTTTGTTCGGATATCCCCAGCACAAATACTCTCTCAAATTGCATCAATTCAACCTAGAGTCCATTGTTTGATCAGAAATCCAACCTAAAGAGCCCTTTTGATCAAATCAAAAGGGAGAACCCGAAGAAGAGGTAATATTTTCACCACCCTCTTTCAAGTTCTTTTCTTCTTCAAATTCTTCTTTCTTTGTTATTTATATTCAAAAATAATAACTCCAGTATCTCCTATATACTGTGATGTTATTATAAATATGGTACAACCGTATTCACTATTCTATCCATCCATTGAAAGACATGTCACCATACGTGCGTACGTACGGTTTACCGTCTCCACATCGTGGTGTAATTGTTATTCTATACATTATTATTTGGATGGGTATAATAATGATATGTATTTGACGTAAATAATAAATATAAAATTATAAGGATTATTTATATATGATATACCATCTAATTATATATTATTTTAACATCAAAATAATGATATTTTCGCTCCTGCGTACATACGGATTACCGTCTCCACGACGCATTGAGATTTATTTCCAAGTTCACCATTCATCGACCATTATAAAGATATATATTACTAATAAGCATGTAATATATGAAATAATAATTCCATTGGAGATATATCTATTTATATATTTAATTATTTATGTACTTATATATAACTTATTCACTTACTTCCATTCAATACTATATGAAAACCGAAATAGCATTTCTACGTACATACGGACTACCATCTCCATAAATGGTGTTTTACATTTCATATATATTTCTATTATACATATTTATATTCTAAATATATATGATATATTTATCATTTTTTATATTATGTAATTATTTAAATCATGATCTAAGTGATACAATGATGAGTAACAAGTTAAAACACGTACGATAAAGAAAGCGATTATTAAACGAAATGTTAATTTAACACGGAAATTATTATTAAATGGGTTGTATAAAGTCATAAATGAATCATATATGATTTCATATATATTAATATGGTTTTGTTATAACTTAATAACATACTATGATCTTCGTACAGGAGGTTAAATGTTCCCTCGACTAAAGGAAAGTGCAAGGTAAGGGTTAATTTCTAAATCTCATTATTATCCGAGATTGTTTATGCGTAAGTATTTACTGGGAAATTTTTATCATCCACGTCCATTTTTTATAAAAATGATTTCAAAATGAATATTTTAAGGATTTTGAAAGGTACTCTTTATCAAGATCAGAATTTCAAATGATTTAAAGATTTATCTTTCTAAGTCTTTTTAATTAATGTCCATGTTTTCAAAATGATTTAAGGATTTATTTATAAGGAAATGAATGTTTTGAAATGATAATTATTTTCAAAAGTTTCAAAGTGGTATGGTACACTTTGATTCAAATATATCTTTTAAATTACTTCCTTTATAAATGTGTGACTTTTAAATAATTTTACAAAAAGGATATTTCTCTCAAAAAGTTTTACTCATCATTTTCAACTATGTCTGCATCCTCTACTGGAAATTATTTTGGATTGAGGTTGATTTATTATAATAAAATATTCCTTATTGTATTGAATGAGTTGTGATATGTTCAACTGTGGATGTGTTATTTTTATACCATTCATGGTTTATGGTAAAGTATTGACATTTTATATGCTTGTTTTAATATGAATGTTTATGATATGTTTAAACATTTTCATATGAGGAATGTATTGGATTTAGTAAGTGACGGGTGGAGCCTGATATAGCTCCTCGATTCATCGGTAGGTATAATGAGACAACTAGATGTGGAATTGGCCAAGGACCTTTCCCAATTTGATTTATGGTTTTGGCTGAGGCCTTAATCATTTTAGACGTCTTGGTCGAGGCCTTGATAAAATGTTTCAGAATGTCTAGCATTATACATTCCCTCATTATGGAAATAATATTGATGGTTCATGTGGTCATTCGACTAGTAGAATACCCATGATTATGTTTTATTGTGGCATTATTTACTCATCTCATATTCTTTCCATAAATGAATTCATGTTTATTATTGGTAAGGGAATGTGGTTTCAATTATTTACCATCCTTAATATTTATGTCATTTCCCGCTATATTACTTACCCTTACTGAGCATTTGACCTCACCCCTTTCAATGTTTTATTTTTCCCAAGATTCCAAGAAGTGTATTGTGATTGATATGTAGGGTTAATCCAAGGGAATAATAGCGTTCAAAAAGATTATTTATGTTTTTATTGTATGTCTTAAAGTGCAATGTAATAGTCGTGTATGTAATCTATTTTCAAATATTGCTAAACTGATCGGTCCTTCGGGACTTGATTCCTTGTAATCATGCCAATGTATTAAAATAATGCACTGAATCTGGGTAACTGGGGTTGAGGAGTTACAGTTTGTATCATAGGAAGTTTAGCAATAACCTTGGAAACTAGATTTAGATAAACTCTGATGAGAGCACATTACCCTCAGATAGACTTTGAGGATTGTTATAGAAGAACTTCCTAGAATTTTGGTATTGTAGAGATTTTGTGAGTTTTCTAAGCAATACATCCATGTCTGGATATGAGCAGGTAGAGGCGGCTCTGACACAGATGTACCTAGGGGTAAAACCTAAAAACACCTCTTTGAGATAGACTCGAACGGGAACTAGTGCACGACAACGGGCCTTGCTACACTCATGGTTACGACACTCCCATGGGATATGATTAGGATAATTCTCATTTTATTTACAAACCTCTATGAAGGGTTTATGAGTATATACCTCCTAAAAGAAAACATTTTTTTATTATGGATTATATCCATAAACTAATCAATTTATGTTAGGTATTTTACATGTTTGGAATTATTCATTGTAATTCATAAACTGACCTAGTTTATGCTATTGTATAGAAATGGTGCCCATTAGAAGGAATGTGAACTCCAGCAATACGTATGATCCAAAGAGTAAGAAGGATCGTATCTTTCATGGTATTAACACATCATTTAGAAGGGAAATAGTCTCCCACGTATTATCATCATATGAAGAAATAGTATGATGTGTTGATAAGATAAGTAAATAGTTCTCTGAGTCCTATGGATTTGAAGGGAATCAAGAGAAGAAAATGATGGAAGAGAGAAAGATGGATAAATGGAAGAGGGAAAATAATAATTTTCTCATATGTGATAACTGTGGGAAGAAACACCCTGGAACTTTCCTGAAAGGAATGAGTGTTTGTTATAAGTGTGGAGAAAAAGGACACCACATTCGTGATTGCGAGGGTAAGAAAAAGGTTTCCAATGTACAATGCTTCATCTGCAAGGAGTGGGGACACTACGTGAATCAATGTTCAAATCATCAGAGTATGCCCCAAATGATGCTATTGGATAATAATAATGTTATGATATTACCATAGATGAAGATGAATGACTAGTGTTTATATGTTTTTATTAATGAATTATTTCATTTGAGTGTTGTATCAACGATGTTCTGGTTATATGAATTGTGGAGATAAATAAGGATTGTACTGCAACACTATTTCATTGAGGATTTGAGATTATATGATACAATGAAAAGTGACTCAACAACAAGTTAATATTTTTTTTGAAAATAAATGGTTAAAGGAAAGGTAATCCTTAATATGGTCTTGATACTAAGGTGGTAATTTTGGAATAAGAGATGGTTGATTTGGATAAATTATATAGTATATTCTTGACTACCTTGGCACTGATTAATGGTTTGTTTATTTCATTATTGTTGGAATATTCAAAGTTTTTGGATATAAGGAACATATCTAGTATTCTATAAGGAATAAGGGAGCATGAATGTAATCAATAAGGTTTTATGGTAATTCAGGGTGATACCATATTTTAAAAGAATACATGATGAAGGTATTCACATGTTATTACGTAGCAAAAAAAAGACCTTTATTATAATTACCTTCCTTATAAAATTTGGACTGTGAGTTTGGACAGAGGTAATTTAGATAAGTCTAAAGGTTGGAATGGATTATATTTGACATTTGATACAATTGTTAGGGTTAAATAATTTCTAAATATTATTTTTGGATTGTTATAAAATGGACAACACAGAGGTCGGGCGACAACCTATCGTGTCCGGCAAGGTTGTGAGATTTGAACCCGCAATTAAAGGGCGAGAAGGGTGTATCACCTACCACTGGCACACGAGATGTCCTTGATTAAATAAAGTAGTTTATTTTAATAAGGTCTAGTAAATGAATTATAAATTCATTTTTCAAAACCCAAACGAATAGGATAAATAGAATAATTTTTTTATGTTATATTATCTTTTAGAGTGAAAGATGAGTTTGTAGTAGAAATTAGTTAAAGGATGGAACTCTACTTGCCAAGTATATATTTTTCTTATCCTCTTATTCTATGAAGAAATGAATTCTTATACTTTATTGAAGGAATCTTAAAACAAAATATTTGTTATCCTAATACCTTATGTTCTTTTGAACTAATGGTATTTTAAATCATTATAGATTGATGAATTTAAGCACCTCAATTTTAAACTTGTTTGTGATTGATGACCTCAATCACTACCTATAAATATTTATGTCTTTCCTCCAATTATGTGTCTCTAATAGCCACTAATGTTCTCCTAATCGAGATTATAATTTGGTGGTGACCCTTTAATTTTTATTTTCCTCTTATTAAGACTAAATTTTATTAACCAAATTTCCAATGTGGGTTTTCCCACAAAGATATTTTCTATTTTCAACATCTATTTTCGAAAAACAATATCAAATTGCGAGGATGCAATTTATTTAAGGAGGGAATAATGTAACACCCCATGATTTCAGAGCGTGTTACTTCTTCAAAATAATTCAATAACTTGAACTACACACAACACCAAGTTCAAGCGCACCATGACTTACCAAACAAGCCGTTCAAAAGTGGTTATGAATAGTATTAACTAAATTTTGAACCTTATATAATCTTTATAATTTTAGAATCCTTATTATAAGTTTATTATACATAATGTAAGAAAAAATTCATTTTTTTAGATAAAATAAGTATTTTTCAAAAATTTACTTTTACCAACTTTTAATAGTGAACCCTTTTTAAATCCAATATTTTAAACTTTTATATATTCATTTTGACTAAATAAATTTATTTTTTAGAATGGGTAAATAAAAAATTTACAATTAAACACCCCAATATTCCACGATATTCTTCTCTATGAATAAAACAGTAGCATATGTTGTACGCAACTTTGAGTTCTAACACACACCACAACCAATCAAACTAGCAGTTATGAATAGTAATACCTAATTTTTGAAATTTTATAAATTTTATCTCTTAAAATGGACTTCATTTTTGGATTTGGAATATCTAATTTATCCTAGTTTGAAATTTGGGTACTTTTCGGAGAGCTTTTATATTTTGATGAATAGTGAAAAATACTAAATTTTAATAAAAAACAACTTTTTTAATCAAAATAATTAATAGTGATAAATTATGAATTTGAGTGGTTTTAAAGTATATCTAGAATATATTATTACCATTTAATATAATTTTAGTCATTGAAAATAATTTCACAATTAAACCGGACATAAATAAGTGTCAATCTTTTGATAGTTATTATATCTTAAAAACATGCATTTTGTTGTGACAGCGAGAATTAATTTTTAATTACTTTCTGAAACTTCTGTGTTTTGAATTTGGAAAAATGGATTCAATATTTGGAATCAGGATGTCCAAATTGTGTAAATAGGTAACTTTTATTTTTAGACATTTTGAATAATTACTTCGGTAAATATTTTATTTACCATGGTTAAAAAATAAATCCGGTAAATAAGGGTTAAAAAATAAAATTATAATAATAATAAATTACCCTAAAACGTATCCTAACCTTACTGGTAGACACATTTTCAACCATGGGCATCTTTGGGTCGATTTTTGGGACCCCATGGAGCCACTTGTAGGTGATAGAGGCACTTTATTTTAATTAAGATAAAGTAAATACAAAAATGACATAAGCTTATATCTTTTAGAAAAACAATTTTTACATAGGGTTATATATGTTATATTTTCTATTATAAATATTCATTAGAGAGCCAAAAATATTTAATACATAATGATATTTTATTTATAATTTTTAGACATTTAAAAAGTTAAAATATATATGACACTATAATGATGCATTATTTTCCTTGTTAATGAAAGAATCAAATAATTTGTATTATAAATGTTAAAATAAACATAATTTGGAAGTTTTGATGACATAGAAGAATTTTATTGGCTGATATGAAATGTTAGTATTGCTTAAATAAATTTGGTTCGAATTAATATTGTTGTTAAGACTTTAACAAAAATCAATTATTGAGTAGTGTCAAAATTGACATAAATGAGTTTTTAAAACAAATATTATATTATGAATTTATATTATATTCTTAAAAACCTAAAGTTTGGAAAATGGACTTATATTATTATTGGTCTATCATTAATGGACCACTTGTGGGTCTCTTGGATGTATATAGTATGTTTATTAACTATATATTATACAAATACAATGTGACATGGTAAGTGTTAAACTAATTAACTAAGAGTTAAAACTAAAAGATAAAATTAATATAATGACCCAAACCTATCTAAAATCTATTGGTTGAAAATATTACTACCCTTTCCAACCTTATACTTTGAATAATCCACTTTGGATCCACTAGAAACCGAATATTAATTTATTATAAATTAATACTTTATGTTTTTCCTAAAGAGCCCCTTCTCCTCCTTATAAAAGGACCCAACTTCTAAACAAGTATTCACACCTTCAAAGCCTTTTGGATCGGCCAAACCCTGACCAAATACTCTCGAAACTTCCCTAACTTCAACCTAGAGGCCTTATTTTGATCATAAAGCCTACCTAAGGAGCCCTTTTGATCAAATCAAAAGGAAGAACCTGAAGAAGAGGTAATATTTTCACCACCCTCTTTCAAGTTCCTTTCTTCTTCAACTTATTCTTTCTTTGTTATTTAAATTCTAAAATAATAAATCCATTATATACTATATACTGTGATGTTATTATAAATATGGTACAACCATATTCAGTATTCTATCCATCCTTTGAATGACATGTCACCATACGTGCGTATGAACGACTTACCGTCTCCACGTCGTGGTGTAATTGTTATTCAATACATTATTATTTGGATGGGTATAATAATGATATGTATTTGATGTAATTAAAAAATATAACATTATAAGGATTCTTTATATATGATATACCATCCAATTATATATTATTTTAATATCGAAAGAATGATATTTTTGCTCGTGCGTACGTACGGATTACCGTCTCCACGATGCGATGAGATTCATTTCCAAGTTCACCATTCATTGAAAATTATAAAGATATATATTACTAATAAGTATGTAATATATGACATAATAATGCTACTGGATATATATATATATATATAAGTATTTATGTTCTTACATATATCTTATTCACTTACTTCCATTCAATACTATATGAAAACAGAAACAACGTTTATGCGTACGTACGGACTACCGTCTCTATAAACGGTGTTTTCCATTTAATATATATGTCTATTATAAATATTTATATTCTAAATATATATGATATATTTATCATGTTTTATATTCTGGAAGTATTAAAATCATGATCTATGTGATACAATGAAGAGTAACAAGTTAAAACATGTACGATAAAGAACACGATTATTACATGAAATGTTAATTTAACATGGAAATTATTATTAAATGGGTAGTGTAAAGTAATTAATGAATCATGTATGATATCATAAATATTAATATGTTTCCTGTATAATTTAATAACATAATATGATCTTCATATAGGAGGTTAAACATACCCTCGACTAAAGGAAAGTGCAAGGTAAGGGTTAATTCCTCAATCTCATTATTATCCGAGATTGTTTATGTGTAAGTATTTACTAGAAAATCTTTATCATACATGTCCATTTTTCATAAAAATGATTTCAAAATGAATATTTTTAGGATTTTGAAAGGTACTCTTTATCAAGATCATAATTTCAAATGTTTTAAAGATTTATCATTCTAAATCTTTTTAAATAATGTCCATATTTTCAAAATGATTTTTTAAGTATTTATTTATATGGACATGAATGTTTTGAAATGATAATTCATTTAAAAAGTTTCAAAGTGGTATGGGACACTTTTATTCAAAAATATATTTTAAATTACTTCCTTTATAAATGTATGACTTTAAATGATTTTACAAAAAGGATATTTCTCTCAAAAAGTTTTACTCATCATTTTAAACCATGCCAGCATCCTCTACTAAATATTATTTTGGATTGAGGTTGATTTATTATAATAGAATATTCCTTATTGTATTGAATGAGTAATGATATTTTTGACTGTGTATGTGTTATTTTTATACTATTCATGGTTTATGGTTAAAGTATTTACATTTCGTATGCTAGTTTTAATACGAATGATTATGATATGTTTAAACCTTTTCATATGAGGAATGTATTGGACATAGTAAGTGACGGGTGGAGCCTGCTATATCTCCTCGATGCATCGGTATGTCTCATGAGACAACTAGACATGGAATTTTCCGAGACACTTTCCCAATTTGATTTATGGTTTTGGTCGAGGCCTTAATTGTAGAGACCCGAAGCTTGACGTACGTGAATATTACATTACTTTTGCAGAATACTTAATACATAAGAAAAACAAACACACAAGGACCATAATAGTTTAGTGTCTTTGGAAACTCTGAATAAAATATTCTAATCACAGTAAAAGATCTTCAACATCTCCCAATAAAGATATTCCCTTTTTTTTCTTACCTAAAACCTTTCTTTATATCCTGGGGAAATAAAACATATAAAAGGGTGAGCTCAAATGCTCAGTAAGGGTAAACAAAAGAAATATCAAGGACATCATATTCATAAGAACATATCTTTTGGAAATCTTAACCTGCAAAAGAGATCATGATTTCATAACATGGGATAAATCATTATAGTGAAATGTAATCCCAATAATCATAACTTAAAACATGAAACTTTGTGGAATACACACATAATCATAGAGAATCATTTCTTATTAGTCAAGACTCATTTCTAAGACTATCTTAGTGGACAAAGTCCCTTTCTAAACCGAGTTCACTCCTCGTTTCAGTCCTGTTTCACTGAACCGATATAACCTACCATTCCAGCCATGTATATCTCATGAGATATAAAATCTTTACCCAATGCATTGGAGGGAGATATAGGTCCCACCCATCTCATAATGAAACCATTCTTATGTGTGCCACAAAAATCATAAATCATACATCATTGCATAAACCATGTAATAAAAATGGAATTCTTAAACATCGTGACATCACAAAACAATTCATATAAGATAAATGAATTCATAAAAATAATTCCATCATAACATAATCAAATAAATATAATGATAGGGATAAAATCATAACCCTATATTATCTTATATGGAAATAATTTTGATAAAACACTTGAACTCCATTCTTGAGGAAAATATCCTTTCTACTTCAAAAACACTTTTCCTTTCTTAACATGTCATACAATTCTAAATTAAAAGAAGTTGATTAAAAATATACTTGAAAACTTTTAAAGGAAGCTTATTGGAAATAATGTTTTAAAAATCCATTCATTCCATATAAGATAAAAAACCATTCTTTGTACTTTTGTCGGAAAAGTCAAAAAGTACCTTGTACGAAAAACGACAAAAGATTCCTTTTATATCCGTTACTAAAAACTCACCGAAGGGTAAAATTGGATTTAAAAAATTCTAGGTGGATGGAAATAATATTACATATTGAGGAAACATGGATGAGGATGATAAAATACACCCCAGTAAATTTCAAAGTATAAACAATCTCGGATAAAAATTAGATTGGGATATTTCCCTTACCATTGGTACGATATGCATTGTACGTGTCCAAACCTCCTGTATAATGATTTAAATAATTTTATTGACTTATTACAGAATCATAATTATTTTTATGATATCATATATGGTCATATTTTTAGCTTATTATTAGTAATATTTCATTACTACTTATTATTCAGGTGTTTATTAATTTTTGTTCTTATGCGTGTTTTGTCGAATAAATTCTTAGTCTTCTCTTTAGGTTATAGATACGTCATTTCCAGAATGGTATTAGTGTAATATATATCGTATTCATTCATTCAATTCATTTATATAATCATTATGAAATGAAGATCATGTAGAACAAGTTGCATCACATCGTGGAGACAGTATTCCGTACGTACGCACGAGTGATGATATCGTTCCTATGATCGTGGAATTGTATTGGAGTGTATGTATAATATTTAAGAATCAATATCACTTTATAATAGTCATATATAGTCATTATTTACACCATTATACCCATCCACGTAAGGTGGTGGTGGAAAATAGATTACACCACGGCGTGGAGACGGTATTCCCTACGTACGCACGCGCGGTGATTTCATTTTCTGTAGGATGGATAGATGGTTAAATAGGGCTGTTTCATACTTATAATAACATATAAGTATATTATTGATACTGATGTTATTACTTCATAATGAAACAACTAAAGAAGAAGAAGATGAAGAAGAAAGAAATTGGAAAGGATCGGTAATGGATATTACCTCTTCTTTGAAGTGCTTTTTTGAGACCTCCTTTTAGGGCACTCAAATTGGTCTTTGAATAAGACCAGGACCTCTAGGATGTCTCTAGGGAAGTGGAGAGGAGAAAATGGAAGGGGTTTTCCGAGCTTGAAGGCTCAAAGTGGTGTGAGGAAGAGGGGGAGGAGGTGCCCTTTTATAAGGGAGGAGAGGGGCACCTTTGGAATAACAAAAAATATTATTTTATTATAAAGTCAAGTTCGGTTTTAAATAGCTCCAAATTGAGTTATTTCGAAGATAAGGTGGGTATGGGTCGAAATAATCTCATCCAATAGAATTTAGTCAAGTTTAGGTTATTATATTAACCTTATCTTTTAGTTTTAACTCTTAGTTAATTAGATTGACATTTACCATGTCACTTTGTATTTTTATATTATATAGTTAATAAACATACCATATACATCCAAGCGACCCACGAGTTGTGTTTTATTAATATATATAACCTTATCTAAGTCATTTTTCTGAAACTTAGATTTTTAGGAATAAAATAACAATTAATAATATAATATTTGTTTTAAAAACTATTTTATGTCAATTTTGACACTATTCAATAGTGGATTTTTTTGAAACTCATAACAGAATGATTACTTTGACCAAAGTTAATTAAATAAATACTAAAATGTCATATTAATCTAGAAAATTAGTTTAGTTCATAAAAAGTCACAAATTATAATTATTTTGGTATTTATAACATCAATTATGTAAATATTTCATTAATAAGATAATTACTGCATCATCATTGTTTCATAAAAAAATTACATTATTTAATTTCTAAAAATTACAAATAAAATACCATTATGTAGGAAATAATGTTATCTTTCTAATAAATATTTATAGGTTAATTTATCTTATGTATAATCCCATATTAAAAATGATTTAGTTATTAAACTTTGATTTTAACTATTTTAACCCTTATTTAAATATATTTATAATAAATGTCCTAATCTAATCCAAGTGGGCCTAAATGGTCATATTTTATTCCAAAGTTTGTTTTTGGTCTAATTACATTTGTCCAATAGAATTAGGACATGTGTTAAGGTAATAATAATATCATTTTTACCCTTAATTACCCTATTTACTTTTAACTGTGGTAAAAAAAGTAAAAAGTTACTATTCACCAAAAAAATTATTTCCATCTCATTGAACCACATTTTACATACTGACATCAACCGTGTCTCTCGAATTTTTGAAATTCCACTCACAGAAGTGGTAAAATTAAGTTTTATGAAAAATTCATTTTTTTAACTACCACTTAGTGATTTCACTATTCATCAAAAAATGAAAGTTTCCAGAAAAATACCAAAAATTAGGCCTAAGCTATATTTGATATTATGAATTAAAAAATGATGTCTATTTTACCAAATTCAAAACATATCAGTTGCATTAATTAATTTAAAAATTAATTCCCGTCGTTAAAACAAATAGCGGTTTCTTAAGAGATAATAACTATCAAAAGATTGACAGTTGTTTATGTCTGGTTTAAATGTGAAATTACATCCAATAACCAACATTGTATTAAATTGTAAAAATATATCCTAAATATACTTTAAAACCAATCAAATTAATAATTTATCACTATTAATTATTTTTATTAAAAAGGTTGTTTTTAATTAAAATTTTGTAATTTTCACTATTCATCAGAAAATGAAAGTTATCCGAAAAGTACCAAAATTTTACCCTAAGCTAATTTCGATATTTCGAATCCATAAATGAAGTCCATTTTAAAAAATAAAATTCACAAAATTTCAAAAAGTGGTTATTACTATTCATAACGGCTAGTTTTAATAATATTTTAATAGCATATTGTTGTTTAGTGAAACTCGGTATTGCGTATGATGCAAGCTATCGAGGAAGGTCACGATTGCGTGTAATGCAAGGCAAGTCAAGGATGCGTGTTGTGAAAGCTTCTTTTGGTGTAGCATACAACACAAGACATTAATGAAATTAAAAAGAATATTTTTTTATAAAATATCAGGCTGTTACATTCTGCCCCCCTTAAAATGAATTTCGCCCTCGAAATTCGTTGGGGTTATAAATGGTTTACTACTCAAAAATTTATTTAATAGAAACCCACATCATAAAAAGTAATACCAAAACTTGGCTTTAAAAACTAAAGTATGAAATGTAACGATTACCTAAATAAACTAATCACTGGGTTTCCACATAGGTGAAAATATGGATATGGAAGAGAAATCTAACCATCATGTTCTGATGGAGAGTGGTAGAGAACATGGCTATGGTAAATCCAGCAATCAAAAAGCCATAAATTTGTGACGATCTAAGGTACCATCTAATTCATCAGATATAAGGGCACTAGGACATCATTTTTGGTTTTCAAGATCATTTCCCTAAAGTTGATGAAATTGGAATTAGAAGAAATACTTTCGTGATTTTGGTATAGTCTCACCATTTGTCGTTCTTTGGAAAATTTCCACTTCATCTCTTAAAGAAATGAAGTTGAATTTGTCATTCGTGATGTGTTAGCAGATCATGTGATAGAATGATGGGTCATTCCATCTGTCTCAAACAAAAGGTTAGAAAAGTTATCAAAAAATATAGAAGTCCATCTATAGTGATATTAATCATATATGGTTCCTAAAATGAACTTAGACTTCATATATCATACCGCTTAATAAAATAAAACTAGTTTCTACTAACCAGGGACTTCTTGTAGGCCAGTGGTAGGCGATAAAGGCCAGTCGCACTTCGGTTGTCGGTTCGATTCTTACGACCTTGTCTGACGCGATGGGCTGCCGCCCGTCCTGCAGGTTGTCTTTTTTCTAAAACTATATTACTATAACATCTCATCAATAATATCAAAATAAACTTCTATCCTTAAACAATACTAACTTATGTCCAACATAATCCATTCTAGTCTTTAGGCTTATCCATAATACTGCAGTCCATTCTCATAATATAGTGAAAACGATTACCAGAGATTTAATACCATCTTTGATACCCATATATCATAAGATATGTCTTTTTGGTCACATTACAAACATTCAAAGGCCTTAATCATGTATTCTCTTGGATACCCATTGAAACTTAGTGAAGACATGAATGTAGTTAAAAGTTAACACTTTACACATACCAAAATCCTCAAAATTATATATACCCAAACCATGATATCACTTAGTCCTTATATCAATCATGAGCTCATGAATACTATCAAACATATTAGATTCTCTTTATCCCTTCATTATGTGCATATCATCTGCTTTCCAAAAATATTTCAATCACTTTTTATGGTTACCGATGCCCTAAAATTATTGAAAACTGTAATAGACAAAAACATAAATATTCCAATATTCCACGATACTATATACAACATTATTTTGGAATCCCATTACATAAACACTTAATCATTCCACCACATCATTATCATATTCAACATTGCCAATGGTGATTGCATGTGACTTCCCTTTGTCCTTTGCCTTAAGTGGTTGCTCACGTCGATCATCACTGTCCCTTGGATTAAGGCATTTATTAGCATAATGCCCTATTTCCTTGCACTTGAAGCATTGAAGTGTAGTAGGTTCATTCTATGTATCCCTTCCTTTGTTTACATCATTAGACTTCTTCTTCCCATCATTGCGGCATTCAAATGCCCGATAACCTTCCTTTCCAGATTTGAAACATTTACTTGTACCTTTAAGACAATCTCCACCATGCTTCTTTCCACACTTTGAGCATAAGGAAACACTTATCTTCTTTTCACCATTATTCTGAGATTTCTCCTTGAACTCCATCTTTTGTTTCTTGTCAAAACTATGAGATGGATAAGTAAAACCAACTTCCATTTCCACCTTGATAGCACACCGCACAATTTCTTCATAGCTACTAAAGTCTCTTAAAGAAAATGCCCTTCGAAGATTTGGTTTTAAGACACTGAAGAATCATTCAACTTTACTTTCAGGTTGGATGATAAATCCATATACATACCTTGCAAGACTTGTAAAATTCGCTTCGTATATACCAACAGATTCATCATCCTTTTTCTTTAGTTAAAGAAACTCCTTCTCCATCTTTGTTCGAAGAATACGAGGGACGTACTTATTGAAAAATAAGTTCTTGAACTCGTCCCATTCCATGGACTCAATTTCATCTCTTTGCCTCATATTCTTGATAAGATTCCACCATTGATTAGCTTCACCTTCCAAATAATATACTGCTAAGATGAATTTATCATGTTCAGAACAATGAAGAACTGAAAATATCTTTTCAGTGGTACTGATCCATTGTTCAGCAACAAGTGGATCAGAAGACCCACTAAAAGAAGGTGGACGTTGCCTTATGAAGGACTCAATAGAATATTGTTCCCTTCTCTGCTCATTTGGAAGTCCAGAATGATTCATAGCTTGTGTAAGTATAGCAATAAGATTTTTCACTCCATCTCCCATAATATTTGTTTGTTCAGGAGGACAATCATTGCATTGTCCATTGCATTGATCAACACGGTTCCTTCGGGTTCCAGCCATTGTCTAAAACCCAAAAAGAATAGTGTGAGTGGCAAAAAATATGCTAGGGAAAAAACATAATAAAGGGGGAGTATCCTCAATATCTAACATATTAGGATAAATTCTATGATTGTTACCGTAGTTCTAGGACTATATCCTATACATATACTTATCCCTAGGGACATCCCTAGACATAACTTAGAAATATCTCTTGGGATCTCACTAACGTTTTCGTATCCTAGTTTCCAAAGGTTGACTAAACCTCCCTATGATACCAACTGTAGAGACCGGAATCTTGACGTACATGAATATTACATTACTTTTACAGAATACTTAATACATAAGAAAAACAAACACACAAGGACCGTAATAGTTTAGTGTCTTTGGAAACTCAGAATAAAATCTTCTAATCGTGGTGAAAGATCTTCAACATCTCCCAATAAAGATCTTACGTTTTTTTCTTACCTAAAACCATTCTTTATATCTTGGGTAAACAAAACATAGAAAAGGGTGAGCTCAAATGCTCTGTAAGGGTAAACAAAAGAAATATCAATCACATCATATTCATAAGAACATATCTTTTGGAAATCTTAACCTGCAAAAGATATCATGATTTCATAACATGGGATAAATCATAGTAGTGAATTGTAATCCCAATAATCATAAATTAAAACATGAAATTTTGTGTCATACACACATAATCATAAAGAATCATTTCTTATTAGTCAAGACTCATTTCCAAGACTATCTTAGTGGACAAAGTCCCTTTCTGAACCGAGTTCACTCCTCGTTTTAGTCCTGTTTCACTGAACCGGTATAACCTACCATTCCAGCCATGTCTATCTCATGAGATATAAAATCTTTACCCAATTCATTGGAGGGAGATATAGGTCCCACCAATCTCATAATGAAACCATTCTTATGTGTTCCACAAAAATCATAAATCATACATCATTGCATAACCCATGTAATAAAAATGGAATTCTTAAACATAGTGACATCACAAAACAATTCATATAAGATAAATGAATTCATAAAAATAATTCCATCACAACATTATCAAATCAATATAATGATAGGGATCAAATCAGAACCCTATATTATCTTAGATGGAAATAATTTTGATAAAACACTTGAACTCCATTCTTGAGGAAAATATCCTTTGTACTTCAAAAACACTTTTCCTTTCTTAACATGTTATACAATTCTAAAGTAAAAGAAGTTGATTAAAAATAAACATGAAAACTTGTAAAGGAGGCTTCTTGGAAATAATTTTTGAAAAATCCATTCATGCCGTATAAGTTAAAAAAAACCATTCTTCGTACTTTTGTTGGAAAAGTCACAAAGTACCTTGTACGAAAAATGACAAACGATTCCTTTCATATCCTTTACTAAAAACTCACCGAAGGGTAAAATTGGATTTAAACAATTGTAGGTGGATGTAAATAATATTACATATTTAGGAAACATGGATGAGGATGATAAAATACACCCCAGTAAATTTCAAAGTATAAACAATCTCGGATAAAAATGAGATTGTGATATTTCTCTTACCATTGGTCCGATATGCATTGTACGTGTCCGAACCTCCTGTATAATGATTTAAATAATGTTATTGACTTATTACAGAATCATACTTATTTTTATGGTATCATATATGGTCATATTCTTATCTTATTATTAGTAATATTTCATTACGACTTGTTATTCGGGTGTTTATTACTTTTTGTTCTTATGCGTGTTTTGTCGAATAAATTATTAGTATTCTCTTTAGGTTATAGATACTTCACTTCCAGAATGGTATTAGTGTAATATATATCATATTCATTCATTCAATTCATTTATATAATCATTATGAAATGAAGATCATGTAGAACGAGTCGCATCACATCGTGGAGACGGTATTCCGTACGTACGCACGAGTGATGATATCGTTCCTATGATCGTGGAATTGTATTGGAGTGTATGTATAATATTTCAGAATCAATATCACTTTATAATAGTCATATATATTCATTATTTACACCATTATACCCATCCAAGTAAGGTGGTTGTGGAAAATAGATTACACCACGGCGTGGAGACGGTATTCCGTACGTACGCACGGGCGGTGATTTCATTTTCTGTAGGATGGATAGATGGTTAAATAGGGTTGTTTCATACTTATAATAACATATAAGTATATGAGTGATACTAATGTTATTACTTCATAATGAAAAAACTAAAGAAGAAGAAGTTGAGGAAGAAAGAAATTGGAAAGGATCGGTAATGGATATTACCTCTTCTTTGAAGTGCTTCTTTGAGACCTCCTTTTAGGGCACTCAAATTGGTCTTTGAAGAAGACCAGGACCTCTAGGATGTCTCTAGGGAAGTGGAGAGGAGAAAATGGCAGGGGTTTTCCGAGCTTGAAGGCTCAATGTGGTGTGAGGAAGAGGGGGAGGAGGTGCCCTTTTATAAGGGAGGAGAGGGGAACCTTTGGAATAACTAAAAATATTATTTTATTATAAAGTCATGTTCGTTTTTAAAAAGTTCCAAATTGAGTTATTTCTAAGCTAAGGTGGGTATGGGTCGAATTAATCTCATAAAATAGAATTTAGACAAGTTTAGGTCATTATATTAACCTTAACTTTTAGTTTTAACTCTTAGTTAATTAGATTGACATTTACCATGTCACTTTGTATTTTTATATTATGTAGTTAATAAACTTACCATATACATCCAAGTGAACCCCAAGTTGTGTTTTATTAATATATATAAGCTTATCTAAGTCATTTGTCCGAAACTTTGATTTTTAGGAATAAAATAACAATTAATAATATAATATTTGTTTTAAAAACTATTTTCTGTCAATTTTGACACTATTCAATAGTTGATTTTTTTGAAACTTATAACAGAATTATTACTTCGAAAAAAGTTAATTAAATCAATACTAACATGTCATATTAACCTAGAAAATTAGTTTTGTTTATAAAACGTCTCAAATTATATTTATTGTTTTATTTATAACATCAATTATGTCAATATTTCATTAATAAGATAATTACTCTATCATCGTTGTGTCATAAATAAATTAAATTATTTAATGTCTAAAAATTACAAATAAAATACCATTATGTAGGAAATCGTTTTAGCTTACTAATGAATATTTATAGTCAAATTTATCTTATGTATAACCCCATATTAAAAATGCTTTAGTTATTAAACATTGATTTTAACTATTTTAACCCTTCTTTAAATAAATTTATAATAAATGTCATAATCTAATCCAAGTGGGCCTAAATGGTCATATTTTATTCCTAAGTTAGTTTTTGGTCGAACTACCCTTGTCCAATAGAATTAGTACATGTGTTTGGGTAATAATAATATCATTTTTACCCTTAATTACCCTATTTACTTTTAACCGTGGTAAAAAAAGTAAAAAGTTACTATTCACCAAAAAAATTATTTTCATCTCGTTGAACCACATTTTACATATTGACATCAACCGTGTCTCTCGGATTTTGGAAATTCCACTCACAGAAGTGGTAAAATTAAGTTTTATGAAAAATTCATTTTTTTAACTACCACTTAGTGGTTTCACTATTCATCAAAAAATGAATGTTTCCAGAAAAATACCAAAAATTAGGCCTAAGCTATATTTGATATTATGAATTCAAAAATGATGTCTATTTTACCAAATTCAAAACATATCAGTTGCATTAATTAATTTAAAAAATTCATTCCCGTCGTCAAAACAAATAGCGTGTTCTTAAGAGATAATAACTATGAAAAGATTGACAATTGTTTATGTCTGGTTTAAATGTGAAATTACATCCAATAACCAAAATTGTATTAAATTGTAAAAATATATTCTAAATATACTTTAAAACCAATCAAAATAATAATTTATCACTATTAATTATTTCTACTAAAAAGGTTGTTTTTAATTAAAATTTAGTAATTTTCACTATTCATCAGAAAATGAAAGTTATCCGAAAAGTACCAAAATTTCACCCTAAGCTAATTTCGATATTCTGAATCCATAAATGAAGTCCATTTTGAAAAATAAAATTTACAAAATTTCAAAAAGTGGTTATTACTATTCACAACGGCTAGTTTTACTAATATTTTAATAGCATATCGTTGTTTAGTGAAACTCGGTATTGCGTACGACACAAGCTATCGAGGAAGGTCGTGATTGCATGTAATGCAAAGCAAGTCAAGGAAGCGTGTTGTGAAAGCTTCTTTTGGTGTAGCGTATAACACAAGACATTAATGAAATTAAAAAGAATAATTTTTTATAAAATCTTGGGCTGTTACATTCTACCCCCCTTAAAATGAATTTCGCCCTCGAAATTCGTCAGGGTTATAAATGGTTTACTACTCGAAAATTTCTTTAATAGAAACCCACATCATAAAAAGGAATACCAAAAAGTTGGCTTTAAAAACTAAAGTATGAAATGTAACGATTACCCAAATAAACTAATCACTGGGTTTCCACATAGGTGAAAATATGGATATGAAAGAGAAATCTAACCATCATGTTCTGATGGAGAGTGGTAGAGAACATGGCTATGGAAAAGCCAGCAATCACAAAGCCATAAATTTGTGACGATCTAAGGTACCATATAATTCATCAGATATAAGGGCACTATGACAACATTTTTGGTTTTCAAGATCATTTCCCTAAAGTTGATGAAATTGGAATTAGAAGAAATACTTTCGTGATTTTGGTATAGTCTCGCCGTTTGTCGTTCTTTGGACAATTTCCACTTCATCTCTTAAAGAAATGAAGTTGAATTTGTCATTCGTGATGTGTTAGCAGATCATGTGATAGAATGATGGGTCATTCCATCTGTCTCAAACAAAAGGTTAGAAAAGTTATCAAAAAAATATATAAGTCCATCTATAGTGATATTAATCATATATGGTTCCTAAAATGAACTTATACATCATATATCATACCGCTTAATAAAATAAAACTAGTTTCTACTGACCAGGGACTTCCTGTAGGCCAGTGGTAGGCGATAAAGGCCAGTCACACTTCAGTTGTGGGTTCGATTCCTACGACCTTGTCCGACGCGATGGGCTGTCGCCCGTCCTGCAGGTTGTATTTTTTCGAAAACTATATTACAATAACATCCCATAAATAATATCGAAAAAATTTTCTATCCTTAAACATTACTAACTTATGTCCAACATAATCCATTCTAGTCTTTAGGCTTATCCATAATACTGCAGTCCATTCTCATAATATAGTGAAAACGATTACCAGAGATTTAATACCATCCTTGATCCCCATATATCATAAGATATGTCTTGTTGGTCACATTCCAAACATTCAAAGGCCTTAATAATGTATTCTCTTGAATACCCATTGAAACTTAGTGAAAACATGAATGTAGCTAAAAGTTAACACTTTACACATACCAAAATCCTCAAAATTCTATATACTCAAACCATGATATCACTTAGTCCTTATATCAATCATGAGCTCATGAATACTATCAAACATATTAGATTATCTTTATCCCTTCATTATGTGCATATCATCTGCTTTCCAAAAATATTTCAATCACTATTCATGGTTACTGATGCCATAAAATTATTGAAAACCACAATAGACAAAAACATAAATATTTTAATATTCCATGATACTATATACAACATTATTTTGGAATCCCATTACATAAACACTTAATCATTCCACCACATCATTGTCATATTCAAAATCGCCAATGGTGATCGCATGTGACTTCCCTTTGTCTTTTGCCATAAGTGGTTGCTCACATCGATACTCACTAACCCTTGGATTAGGGCATTTATTAGCATAATGCCCCATTTCCTTGCACTTGAAGCATTGGAGTGTAGTAGGTTCATTCTGTGTATCCCTTCCATTATTTACATCATTATACTTCTTCTTCCCATCATTGCGGCGTTCAAATGCCTGATGACCATCCTTTCCACATTTGAAACATTTACTAGTCCCTTTAAGACAATATCCACCATGCTTCTTTCCACACTTTGGTCATAAGGAAACATTCATCTTCTTTTCACCATTATTATGAGATTTCTCCTTGAACTCCATCTTTCGGTTCTTGTCAAAACTATGAGATGGATAAGTAACACCAACTTCCATTTCTAACTTGATAGCACAACGCAAAATTTCATCATAGCTACTGAAGTCTCTTATAGCTAATGCCCTTCGAAGATTTGGTTTTAAGACACTGAAGAATCGATCAACTTTACTTTCAGGTTGGATGATAAATCCAGATGCATACCTTGCAAGACTTATAAAATTCGCTTCGTATATACCAACAGATTCATCATCCTTTTGCTTTAGTTCAAGAAACTCCTTCTCAATCTTTTTTCGAAGAATACGTGGGAAGTACTTATTGAAAAATATGTTCTTAAACTCATCCCATTCCATGGCCTCAATTTCATCTCTTTGCCTTGTATTCTTGATAAGATTCCACCATTGATCAGCTTCACCTTCCAAACGATATACTGCTAATATGACTTTATCATGTTCAGAACATTGAAGAACTAAAAATATCTTTTCAGTGGTACTGATCCATTGTTCAGAAACAAGTGGATCAGAAGACCCACTGAAAGAAGGTGGATGTTGCCTAATGAAGGACTCAATAGAATATTGTTCTCTTCTCCGCTCATTTGGAAGTCCAGAATGATTCATATCTTGTGTAAGTATAGTAATAAGATTTTGTACTCCATCTCCCATAACATTTGTTTGTTCAGGAAGACAATCATTGCATTGTCCATTGCATTGATCAACACGGTTCCTTCGGGTTCCAGCCATTGTCTAAAACCCAAAAAGAATAGTGTGAGAGGAAAAAATCATGCTACGGAAAACAACATAATAAAGGGGGTGTATCCTCAATATCTAACATCTTAGGTTAAATTATATGATCGTTACCATAGTTCTAGGACTATATCCTATACATTTACTTATCCTTAGGGACATCCCTAGACATACCTTAGAAATATCTCTAGGGATCTCATTAATGATTTCGCATCCTAGTTTCCAAAGGTTGACTAAACCTCCCTCTGATACCAACTGTAGAGACCCGAAGCTTGATGTACATGAATATTACATTACTTTTGCAAAATACTTAATACATAAGAAAAACAAACACACAAGGAACGTAATAGTTTAGTGTCTTTGGAAACTCGGAATAAAATCTTCTAATCATGGTGAAAGATCTTCAACATCTCCCAATAAAGATCTTCCCTTTTGTTTCTTACCTAAAACCTTTCTTTATATCCTGGGGAAATAAAACATACAAAAGGGTAAGATCAAATGCTCAGTAAGGGTAAGCAAAAGAAATATCAATCACATCATATTCATAAGAACATATCTTTTGGAAATCTTAACCTGCAAAAGAGATCATGATTTCATAACATGGGATAAATCATAGTAGTGAAATGTAATACCAATAATCATAACTTAAAACATGAAACTTTTTGGCATACACACATAATCAAAGATAATCATTTCTTATTAGTCAAGACTCATTGCCAAGACTATCTTAGTGGACAAATACCCTTTCTGAACCGAGTTCACTCCTCGTTTCAGTCCTGTTTCACTGAACCGGTATAACCTACCATTCCAGCCATGTCTATCTCATGAGATATAAAATCATTACCCAATGCATTGGAGGGAGATATAGGTCCCACCCATCTCATAATGAAACCATTCTTATGTGTGCCACAAAAATCATAAATCATACATCATTGCAAAACCCATGTAATAAAAATGGAATTCATAAAAATTGTGACATCACAAAACAATTCATATAAGATAAATGAATTAATAAAAATAATTCCATCACAACATAATCAAATCAATATAATGATAGGGATAAAATGAGAACCCTATATTATCTTAGAAGTAAATAATTTTGATAAAACACTTGAACTCCATTCTTGAGGAAAATATCCTTTATACATCAAAAAACATTTCCTTTCTTAATATGTCATACGATTCTAAAGTAAAAAAAGTTGATTAAAAATAAACTTGAAAACTTGTAAAGGAAGATTCTTGGAAATAATGTTTTAAAAATCCATTCATGCTGTATAAGTTAAAAAAAACCATTCTTCGTACTTTTGTCGGAAAAGTCAAAAAGTACCTTGTACAAAAAACAAAAAAAGATTCCATTCATATCCTTTACTAAAAACTCACCGAAGGGTAAAATTGGATTTAAAAAATTGTAGGTGGATGGAAATAATATTACATATTTAGGAAACATGGATGAGGATGATAAAATACACCCCAGTAAATTTCAAATTATAAACAATCTTGGATAAAAATGAGATTGTGATATTTCCCTTACCATTGGTCTGATATGCATTGTACGTGTCTGAACCTCCTGTATAATGATTTAAATAATTTTTTTGACTTATTACAGAATCATAATTATTTTTATGATATCATATATGGTCATATTCTTATCTTATTATTAGTAATATTTCATTAATACTTGTTATTTGGGTGTTTATTACTTTTTGTTCTTATGCATGTTTTGTCGAATAAATTCTTAGTCTTCTCTTTAGGTTATAGATACCTCATTTCCAGAATGGTATTAGTGTAATATATATCATATTCATTCATTCAATTCATTTATATAATCATTATAAAATGAATATCATGTAGAACGAGTCACATCACATCGTGGAGACGGTATTCCGTAAAACGCACGAGTGATGATATCGTTCCTATGATCGTGGAATTGTATTGGAGTGTATGTATACTATTTCAGAATCAATATCACTTTATAATAGTCATATATAGTCATTATTTAAATCATTATACCCATCCAAGTAAGGTGGTGGTGGAAAATAGATTACACCACGGCGTGGAGACGGTATTCCGTACGTACGCACGTGCAGTGATTTCATTTTCTATAGGATGGATAGACGGTTAAATAGGGTTGTTTTAGACTTATAATTACATATCCTTATATTAGTGATACTGATGTTATTAATTAATAATGAAAGAACTAAATATGAGGAAGTTGAAGAAGAAAGAAATTGGAAAGGATCGGTAGTGGATATTACCTCTTCTTTGAAGTGCTTCTTTGAGACCTCCTTTTAGGGAACTCAAATTGGTCTTTGAAGAAGACCAGGACCTCTAGGATGTCTCTAGGGAAGTGGAGAGGAGAAAATGGCAGGGGTTTTCTGATCTTGAAGGCTCAATGTGGTGTGAGGAAGAGGGGGAGGAGGTTCCCTTTTATAAGGGAGGAGAGAGGCACCTTTGGAATAACTAAAAATATTATTTTATTATAAAGTCACGTTCGGTTTTAAATAGCTCCAAATTGAGTTATTTTGAAGATAAGGTGGGGATGGGTCGAAATCATCTCATCCAATAGAATTTAGACAAGTTTAGGTCATTATATTAATCTTATCATTTAGTTTTAACTCTTAGTTAATTAGATTGACATTTACCATGTCACTTTGTATTTTTATATTATATAGTCAATAAAGTTACCATATACATCCAAGAGACCCCCAAGTTGTGTTTTATTAATATATATAACCTTAGCTAAGTCATTTGGCTGAAACTTAGATTTTTAGGAATAAAATAACAATTAATAATATAATATTTGTTTTAAAAACAATTTTATGTCCATTTAGACACTATTCAATAGTTGATTTTTTTGAAACTCATAATAGAATGATTACTTCGACCAAAGTTAATTAAATCAATACTAACATGTCATATTAACCTATAAAATTAGTTTAGTTCATAAAAGTCTCCAATTATATTTATTTTTGTATTTATAACATCAATTATGTCAATATTTCATTAATAAGATAATTACTTCATCAACGTTGTCTCATAAATAAATTAAATTATTTAATGTATAAAAATTACAAATAAAATACCATTATGTATGAAATCATTTTATCTTTCTAATGAATATTTATAGTCGAATTTATCTTATGTATAACCCCATATTAAAAATGCATAAGTTATTAAACTTTGATTTTAACTATTTTAACCCATCTTTAAATAAATTTATAATAAATGTCCTAATCTAATCCAAGTGGGCCTAAATGGTCATATTTTATACCTAAGTTTGTTTTTGGTCGAATTACACTTGTCCAATAGAATTAGTACATGTGTTAGGGTAATAATAATATCATTTTTACTGTTAATTACCCTATTTACTTTTAACCGTGGTAAAAAAAGTAAAAAGTTACTATTCACCAAAAAAATTATTTTCATCTCATTGAACCACATTTTACATACTGACATCAACCGTGTCTCTCGGATTTTTGAAATTCCACTCACAGAAGTGGTAAAATTATGTTTTATGAAAAAATAATTTTTTTAAATACCACTTAGTGGTTTTACTATTCATCAAAAAATGAAAGTTTCCAGAAAAATACCAAAAATTAGGCCTAAGCTATATTTGATATTATAAATTCAAAAATGATGTCTATTTTTCCAAATTCAAAACATATCAGTTGCATTAATTAATATATAAATTAATTCCCGTCGTCAAAACAAATAGCGTGTTCTTAAGAGATAATAACTATCAACAGATTGACAGTTGTTTATGTCTGGTCTAAATGTGAAATTACATCCAATAACCAACATTGTATTAAATTCTAAAAATATATTCTAAATATACTTTAAAACCAATAAAATTAATAATTTATCACTATTAATTATTTCTATTAAAAAGGTTGTTTTTTATTAAAATTTAGTAATTTTCACTATTCATCATAAAATGAAAGTCATCCGAAAAGTACCAAAATTTCACCCTAAGCTAATTTCGATATTCCGAATCCAGAAATGAAGTCCATTTTGAAAAATAAAATTTACAAAATTTCAGAAAGTTGTTATTACTATTCATAACGGCTAGTTTTAATAATATTTTAATAGCATATCGTTGTTTAGTGAAACTCAGTATTGCGTACGACGCAAGCTATCGAGGAAGGTCACGATTTCGTGTAATGCAAGGCAAGTCAAGGATGCGTGTTGTGAAAGCTTCTTTTGGTGTAGCGTACAACACAAGACATTAATGAAATTAAAAAGAATATTTTTTTATAAAATCTCGGGCTGTTACATTCTACCCCCCTTAAAAGGAATTTCGCCCTCGAAATTCGTCGGGGTTATAAATGGTTTACAACTCGAAAATTTCTTTAATAGAAACACATATCGTAAAAAGGAATACCAAAACTTGGCTTTAAAAACTAAAGTATGAAATGTAATGCTTACCCAAATAAACTAATCACTCGGTTTCCACATAGGTGAAAATATGGATATGGAAGACAAATCTAACCATCATGTTTTGATAGAGAGTGGTAGAGAACATGGCTATGGAAAAGCCAGCAATCACAAAGCCATAAATTTGTGACGATCTAAGGTACCATCTAATTCATTAGATATAAGGGCACTAGGACAACATTTTTGGATTTCAAGATCATTTCCCTAAAGTTGATGAAATTGGAATTAGAAGAAATACTTTCGTGATTTTGGTATAGTCTCACCATTTATCGTTCTTTGGATAATTTCCACTTCATCTCTTAAAGAAATGAAGTTGAATTTGTCATTCGTAATGTGTTAGCAGATCATGTGATAGAATGATGGGTCATTCCATCTGTCTCAAACAAAAGGTTAGAAAAGTTATCAAAAAATATATAAGTCCATCTACAGTGATATTAATCGTATATGGTTCCTAAAATGAACTTATACTTCATATATCATACCTCTTAATAAAATAAAACTAGTTTCTACTAACCAGGGACTTCCTGTAGGCCATTGGTAGGCGATAAAGACCAGTCGCACTTCGGTTGTGGGTTCGATTCCTACGACCTTGTCCGACGCGATGGGCTGCTGCCCATCCTGCAGGTTGTCTTTTTTCTAAAAATATATACTACTATAACATCCCATCAATAATATCGAAAAAAAATTCTATCCTTAAACAATACTAACTTATGTCCAACATAATCCATTTTAGTCTTTAGGCCTATCCATAATACTGCAGTCCATTCTCATAATATAGTGAAAACGATTACTAGAGATTCAACACCATCGTTGATCCCCATATATCATAAGATATGTCTTGTTAGTCACATTCCAAAAATTCAAAGGCCTTAATCATGTATTCTCTTGAATACCCATTGAACCTTAGTGAAAACATGAATGTAGTTAAAAGTTAACACTTTACACATACCAAAATCCTCAAAATTCTATATACTCAAACCATGATATCACTTAGTCCTTATATCAATCATGAGCTCATGAATACTATCAAACATATTAGATTCTCTTTATCCCTTCACTATGTGCATATCATCTGCTTTCCAAAAATATTTCAATCACTTTTCATGGTTACCGATGCCATAAAATTTTTGAAAACCACAATAGACAAAAACATAAATATTCCAATATTCCATGATACTATATACAACATTATTTTGGAATCCCATTACATAAACACTTAATCATCCACCACATCATTTTCTTATTCAACATCACCAATGGTGATCACATGTGACTTCCTTTTGTCCTTTGCCTTAAGTGGTTTCTCACGTCGATCATTACTAACCCTTAGATTAGGGCATTTATTAGCATAATGCACCATTTCCTTGCACTTGAAGCATTGAAGTGTAGTAGGTTCATTCTGTGTTTCCCTTCCTTTGTTTACATCATTAGACTTCTTCTTCCCATCATTGCGGCATTCAAATGCCCGATGACCTTCCTTTCCACATTTGAAACATTTACTTGTCCCTTTAAGACAATCTCCACCATGCTTCTTTCCACACTTTGAGCATAAGGAAACATTCATCTTCTTTTCACCATTATTCTGAGATTTCTCCTTGAACTCCGTCTTTCGTTTCTTGTCAAAACTATGAGATGGATAAGTAACACCAACTTCCATTTCTACCTTGATAGCACAACGCACAATTTCTTCATAGCTACTGAAGTCTCTTATAGCTAATGCCCTTCGAAGATTTGGTTTTAAGCCACTGAAGAATTGATAAACATTACTTTCAGGTTGGATGATAAATCCAGATGCATACCTTGCAAGCCTTGTAAAATTCGCTTCGTATATAACAACAAATTCATCATCCTTTTGCTTTAGTTCAAGAAACTCCTTCTCTATCTTTGTTCAAAGAATACGAGGGAAGTACTTATTGAAAAATAAGTTCTTGAACTCGTACCATTCCATGGACTCAATTTGATCTCTTTACCTCGTATTCTTGATAAGATTCCACCATTGATCAGCTTCACCTTCCAAACGATATACTGCTAAGATGACTTTATCATGTTCAGAACATTGAAGAACTGAAAATATCTTTTCAGTGGTATTGATCCATTATTCAGCAACAAGTGGATCAGAAGACCCACTGAAAGAAGGTTGGCATTGCCTCATGAAGGACTCAATAGAATATTGTTCCCTTCTCTGCTAATTTGAAAGTCCAGAATGATTCATAGCTTGTGTAAGTATAGCAATAAGATTTTGCACTCCATCTCCCATAACATTTGTTTGTTCAGGAGGAAAATCATTTCATTGTCCATCGCGTTGATCAACACGGTTCCTTCGGGTTCCAGCCACTGTCTAAAACCCAAAAAGAATAGTGTGAGAGGCAAAAATCATGCTAGGGAAAACAACATAATAAAGGGGGAGTATCCTCAATATCTAACAGCTTAGGTTAAATTCTATGATCGTTACCGTAGTTCTAGGACTGTATCCCATACATATATTTATCCTTAGGGACATCCCTAGACATACCTTATAAATATCTCTAGGGATCTCACTAACGTTTTCGCATCCTAGTTTCCAAAGGTTGACTAAACCTCCCTCTGATACCAACTGTAGAGACCCGAAGCATGACGTACATGAATATTACATTACTTTTGCAGAATACTTAATATATAAGAAAAACAAACACACAAGGACCGTAATAGTTTAGTGTCTTTGGAAACTCAGAATAAAATATTCTAATCGTGGTGAAAGATCTTCAACATCTCCCAATAAAGATCTTCCCTTTTTTTCTTACCTTAAAAATTTATTCATATCCTGGGGAAATAAAACATACAAAAGGGTGAGCTCAAATGCTCAGTAAGGGTAAGAAAAAGAAATATCAATCACATCATATTCATAAGAACATATCTTTTGGAAATATTAACCTGCAAAAGAGATCATGATTTCATAACATGGGATAAATCATAGTAGTGAAATGTAATCCCAATAATCATAACTTAAAACATGAAACTTTGTGGAATACACACATAATCATAGAGAATCATTTCTTATTAGTCAAAACTCATTTCCAAGACTATCTTAGTGGACAAAGTCCCTTTCTGAACCGAGTTCACTCCTCGTTTTAGTCCTGTCTCACTGAACCGTTATAACCTACCATTCCAGCCATGTCTATCCCGTGAGATATAAAATCCTTACCCAATGCATTGGAGGGATATATAGGTCTCACCCATCTCATAATGAAACCATTCTTATGTGTGCCACAAAAATAATAAATCATACATCATTGCATAACCCATGTCATAAAAATGGAATTCTTAAACATCGTGACATCACAAAACAATTCATATCAGATAAATGAATTCATAAAAATAATTCCATCACAACATAATCAAATCAATATAATGATAGGGATAAAATCAGAACCCTATATTATCTTAGATGGAAATAATTTTGATAAAACACTTGAACTCCATTCTTAAGGAAAATATCCTTTCTACTACAAAAACACTTTTCCTTTCTTAACATGTCATACAATTCTAATGTAAAAGAAGTTGATTAAAAATAAACTCGAAAACTTGTAAAGGAAGCTTCTTGGAAATAATGTTTTAAAAATCCATTCATGCCGTATAAGTTAAAAAAACCATTCTTCGTACTTTTGTCGGAAAAGTCAAAAAGTACCTATTACGAAAAACGACAAAAGATTCCTTTCATATACTTTACTAAAAACTCACTGAAGGGTCAAATTGGATTTAAAAAATTATAGGTGGATGGAAATAATATTATATATTGAGGAAACATGGATGAGGATGATAAAATACACCCTAGTAAATTTCAAAGTATAAACAATCTCGGATAAAAATGAGATTGTGATATTTCCCTTACCATTGGTCCGATATGAATTGTATGTGTCCAAACCTCCTGTATAATGATTTAAATAATGTTATTGACTTATTACAAAATCATACTTATTTTTATGATATCATATATAGTCATATTCTTAGCTTATTATTAGTAATATTTCATTACTACTTGTTATTCGGGTGTTTATTACTTTTTGTTCTTATGTGTGTTTTGTCGAATAAATTCTTAGTATTTGTTTCGCATGGAATCCGGGGATGACCTCTTGGATGAGAGATTCAAACGTTCTGATCGGTTTCTAGCGGATTTATTCGTAGAACCGGAAACATCCAATGATTCCACATCCGTTAGGACCTAGTTTCCAAAGGTAGGCGCTCATTAGCTTGTGGACTGACGAGGCTTAGGAATTTGCATTGGTTGAGAGGATGGGAGGTCGGACTCATCACACCTTTTTTAGGGGAATTATTGTCTACTCCAGGACTCTCTTTATAGATTTAAGTTATATTCGTGAATCCTTATTATATTACCAAGTATAAAATGAGCTTTCCTTAAGTTTTAACAATCAATGATTAAATATGCAAGAAATTTAGAGAATCTTTTATATGTATTCGAGGTTCTTCATCAATAGAGAATCATCTATATCTGTTTAGAGATTCTTGGTCAATGGTATCCTTAAAAACATTTATATAAAAGTCTCTTGGTCATTATGATGACCAGGCTGGTTTTAAAGCCACTCAGTGGGGCACTTGAAGTTTATCGTCATTCAGAAGGACAAGGATTATTTCAAAGTTGGGATCAAACCCATAAATGGGCTACCTACGTATCCTTTGTTTTGGAAAAGGAATCAGAACCCACGTAGTTCGAGTAATGGAGTATGATGTTTATGATTGATGGCTCAAAGAAGAATGTCATAATTACTTTTACACTCTAAGCTCACGTGAGTCATGCTCGGTGTGAGAAACAAGAGGCATTGGTAAAAATTAGACAATTGTGCCATGAAAGATGCAATCATAAGAAATTGTTTGGGGCTTATGTATGTATGACTGCCTAGATAGATGAAGGTTTAGGATTCACTTTTGGAGAGAAAATCCATGAACAGGGTCTATAAAGGTATATGTGCTTCATGGAGATTTGAATACTCTAATTTTGGGGCTTACTCCTAAGGAGGATGCCCAAGTTAGGAGGAGACTTATGATTGGGTTTTACTCCTGAAAAGGAAACCCAAATCAAGGGTAATTTAGGACTGGTTAAAGAGAAATTAGTGGACTTGGGGCTTATTCCTGAAAATAAAGCCCAAGATTATAACTGGGTTTTATACCTGAAAAAGGAGACCTAGGTTAGGGATTAAGGCTTAGGGATTACTCCTAAGAAGGATGCTCAAGATTTATGACTGGGACTTATTCCTGAGAAGGAAGCCCAGGTTAGGGGACTTGGTTTGGGGCTTACTCCTGAAGAGGATGCCCATATTTAGGGATTGGGGCTTACTCCTAAAAAGGATGCCCAAGTTAAGGAATTTAAGGTTTGGGGCTTACTCCTAAGGAGGATGCCCAGGTTTGGGAACTTTAAGAATTTGGGGCTTACTCCTAAGGAGGATGCCCAGATTAAAGAACTTATAACTGGGGATTATTCCTGAAAAGGAGACCCAAGATTATAACTGGGTTTTATACCTGAAAAAGGAGACCCAGGTTAAGGATTCTCTCATCTTTAAAGGATGAGGTTGAATGAATGAACTCTCAATCTTTGGTGACATAAAGATGTTTAAATCACTAGATTTTGAGAGATATTCCATAGAATTCCTTTCAGATAAGGAAGTCAAATCAAGAAATCATGCCATAAATGGCTTTGAAGAGTATCTTGAAGACTGAATCTTGAATAAGAAAGGTGAAATGGCTTAAGAGGGGTAAAATGGGCATGATGGGCACCCAAAAAGGTAGGGGCGCGCAAGTCTTGAAAGGCATGCAAGTATTGCGGCGGCGCGCAAGTATTGGTCGCGCAAGTATACTTGCGCGACATGAGGGGTACTTGCGCGATTCTCAAACATCATTATAATATTTGAGCGACTCTTTATAAATCCCTTTAGAATCCTCTTGAGGTTCTTCCAAAAAAGGGACGCGCAAGTTCTATTGAAGGAAATAAGTCGACGCGCAAGTGTTGATAAGTTTCAACACTTAGGCCTTCCTTCTTCTCTTTAGATCTTCCGTTCTAGGTAAGAAATTACCTTAGAAGTGTTCCGGAAGCTTTGAGAAGAGACTTGGGCGTCGGGATCTTCAATCTGAGTTTCTGAAAAAAGATCCTTTCGAATGGGGGGCCCATAGGGTCTATTTATAGGCAAAAGAATGCCCTGGGTGGTTACCGGGCGGTTACCACTTAGGTCGCGCAAGTCACTTGCGCAACCATAAGGCGTCGCGCAAGTAGGTTTGCAGGACCACTAGGCAGCACGCAAGTACTTGTACGACCACTAGGCGGCGCGCAAGTGTACTTGCGTGACCATGAGGGAACTTGCACAACCTATGGGAAATGTTCTCCTTGTTCATCCCTTTGTCGATTTTTGATGTTTTCTTCAAAGGATGAATCATTTTGAGCTCGGATATTCCCTTTTCCGATCTTTAGATTCTATGACGAAAGAAGCATCAACAAAAGTCCCCCCTCAGAGTTGGATCCGGAGAGAAATGAGGATTTGACTCTGAGGAAATCGAATTCCTCTAAAGGAAAAGGGAGGCGCGCAAGTATTCAGTGCACAGAGGGCGGCGCGCAAGTTTTCGTCGTGCAGGCCTTAAGCGCTCTGAGTACGGCGCGCAGATAGGCCTCCTGGCCTATAAATACACCGCTTTTGGCCGTGGATGACATCTGATCCCGAATTTCTCGAGCTCTCGCCGCGCAAGTCTTCCTCGCCGCGCAAGTCTCTTTTTCCACTGTTTCCTCGCTGCCGCGCTACTCTCAAGGTAATAGGGCTTGCGCGGTAATACTTGCGTGACAAAAACTTGCGCGGCTCATGTAACACTTGCGCGACATCTCCATATTTGCGCGCTTTAATGCCTTAGCCATTTTTTCCAAATTCTTTCACAAATTTTATGAAAAACAAACCCATTTAAGAGTTAGTTTATTCATCTTTTGTGCAGATTCAGTGGTTCCTAAGGGAATTGGAACGGCTGATGAACTGGCTAGCAAGCGGATTGATGACATGATGAACATCATTGGCCATGATTACTATGATATCTGCAGTAGCACTCTCCCAGATTTGGCTAAGTACATGAAGAAATATCATCCTAATTTTCCACAGAGCATCCGTCTGCCTCTGTGTGGTCATGGTCATCTGCAAGGATTCAATGTTCCAAATGCAAACAATTATACACCTGAGATGCAGTTGTACTGCTACTCTTCTTTTTCGGTTTTGCTGTGCATTAAGAGCAACAACAATGGTGTGAACTATCAAGTTCTTCCTCTATGCCATTTCCTTGCAGATATGAAAATGGAAAACCCATGGGATGAAATGTTTTCTACTGCCAGTTGGTGGAGAGAAGACAACCATGGCATTAGAGAAATATCTGAAAAGAGTACTCTCTCCAAATGGCTATTTACTTCCAATGCTCCATTCTTAAATCCATGTATCCATCTTCCAAGTCTCTTGGACAGAAATAGAGTCACTGTTTGATCAGCAGAAAATTTTCTCAAACCGCACTCAAGAACATCCTTTTACAATTGTTCCAAGAAGAGCTAGTATCACTACATCTCTCATTGTATCCAGTTGAATGAATGAATTCCAGGTGGTTTCTGATGAAGCTCGGGATGCCGTAAATCAAATGAAGTGTTATGTTTGAAAACATCTTGTAATTCTTGAAAAAGAGAAGAGATTCCAGTCTGTGGATGTCTTTCTAACTCTTATGTATCAATGAAAAACACTTTTGTCTTTAATCATTTGTACCTGCATTCTTTCATTACCTGCTTCAATTTTACTTAAGCCAATGAGCCTAATAAGCATAGTTTGATTTTTACTAGGATTATTACAAATAATCCTACAAACATTGAACCTTTTAATTGCTCAATATTACCTAAATCATACAGAATGTATGCTTAGTGAGCTGGAACTTGACTTTTATTCAGAGTTCCTTTGTCTTTTGTGGGCAGTTTAAAGTCATGCATGTCGGACATAAAGGGGCTAATGTTTTAAGGTCGAAATAGCTTTGACCAAAATGGATTAAAATTGATTCAATTCTTTGACAATTTATCTGAAAACATATTACCATTCTCAAGTATGAGAGAAAAAAAATGTAAACTATGGCTTAAGAATATTTGAATCTGAGGAATGATATGAAAAAGAGCTAAAAGGCATTAGAAGAAGTAGTTTTCAAGAATGAAGTTACTATTATTTAACAAAAACCCGTTAGGGGGTTGAAATATGCAGGGCCACCTAAGGGCATTGGCTGCATGGTTAAATAAATAGCATCTTTCGGCTGACAAGTCTGTTATGTGGACTGTTTATGCAAGGCCACCTATGGGCACGTGCTGCATAGTCAGGCAAAAGAACTCCCAGAAATTTACTTTCCTAGTGCTAAAAGCCAGTGAAAGTTTATGGAGATTCAAATTTTCTAAAGTATAGAGTTTGTTGTATGGAAAGAGGTACTTGAATATGGAGAAGATATTTCCGAACAAGAATATCGAAGAACTAGATGAACATCACTCCTACGAAGGTCTGACCCAAACATAGGGAAGAAGAATAAACCATAGACTTGAATACTTTCAGATCATGAAAAAGGATATGGGACAAATATGTTAAGGATGGCTATTTTTTGCGGATCCCTACATTCTGTTGTTTAAGACAAATAAGGACAAAAGAGGCATTCTTCCCAAGAATGGAGTTACTATTATTTAACAAAACCCGTTAGGGGGTTGAAATATGCAGGGCCACCTAAGGGCATTGGCTGCATGGTCAAATAAATAGCATCTTTTGGCTGACAAGTCTGTTATGTGGACTGTTTATGCAAGGCCACCTATGGGCACGTGCTGCATAGTCAGGCAAACGAATTCTCAGAAGTTTGACATTTTTGTGATTAGAAGTCATGAAAAGGGTTATGAAGATCTCAAAATATTTAAGGTTAGGATTATAACACATAAATATGGGTATTGTCCAAAGTATATAGAGATACATAGGTCAATGATAACCATAATCATGTTGTGGCTGGGTCCTGAATTGAAACTTGGACTTCACTACGTATCTCATAAGAATGAGAATCAAGCCATACGTAGTTCTTGAAATGCAGTTTAACGTCGTGCTGGACGAAAGTATGAGTGATCTTAGTTTAGCGTCATAGAATTCGGACCATAATAATGAATACACAGTGTGTGTTTTCATGAGGACTTTTCAGCCAAGGGACTGAAAGAGAAATTTGGGGTTAGGCCCAAAAGACTTGGGACTGGATTCGAGGGATACACGAATGTTCCTACGTATCCCATAAGGATGGGAATTAAGTCCACGTAGTTCTAGAACTACCCTCTGTACAAATTTGGTTCGTACATGTGAAGGGTGAAAGGGGAATTTAGTGCAATGATGGTTTAACCTAAGATAAAAAGTTTAGGCATTACCATGTATGCACGTAGTCTTTTAAAAATGAAAACCATGATTGAAAAAATCAATGTCAGTAATAGTTCTCTCTCAAATGAGGAAATCAAAGAATATTGTAGTTTATTGTCGTACCAGACAAAAAGTGTTGTATAGTTTAACTTCGTATAACAAGGACGAAAATGAATCAATGTAAAGATATTGATTCCAGGGGCGGTTTCACGAATCAACATCATATGAGATGGTGGTGAACCGATGTGAAGAGATTGTTTTTGGGCTTGAACCTTGGGAGGATGCCTACATACCCAGCCTGGAGGGCAAGGATCAAAGTCCGTGTAGTTCAATTAAAGAATGAATTAATGATCAAGTTGTTCTTGGGGACAACGATCTAATTAAAATGTTGTTGGGACTTACACGTGGTTAACGGACCATAGGGAGTGTTATGGTTGATGTTTGCTCTAAGCTCACGTGAGTCATACTCGGTGTGAGAAACAAGAGGTAACAATAACCTTAACAATGCATAGTTTAATGTCATGTAGGACATATAAAGGGACTATGCAGTTTAAAGTCTTGCAGTTAGGACTATTGGTGCTGCACAGTTTAGTGTCATGTAGCAGGGACACAATACAGTTTAATGTCATGTAGGACATATTAAGGAATTTCTGTATAGTTTAGCATCATGTAGTTAGGACGATGGGGATAATACAGTTTAACGTCATATTGGACGAAAGGGGGATTGTGCAGTTTATTGTCATGCTGTAAGGACAAAAGAGTGTACCATTTTAACGTCATGTCGGACGAAAGTGCGAATAGTTTAAGGTCATATGCATGGACCGTGAATGGTGCAGTTTAATGTCATACTGGACCTTTGAGATTATATAGTTTAACATCTTTCCGGATGTAAGGGACTTTTATACAGTTTAGCGTCATGTAGTTAGGACGTCACAGTCTAACGTCTTGCTGGACGTAAGGGATTTTTATACAGTTTAGCGTCATGTAGTTAGGACGTCACAGTTTAACGTCTTGCTGGACGTAAGGGATTTGCAAATAGTTTATGGTCATATGCATGGACTAGGGATGATGCAGTTTAAGGTCATGCTGGACGGTTTAGGGAACTTTTTCACAGTTTAATGTCGTGTGGGACGAAGTTGCAGTTTAAAGTCATACTAGACCGTGGCTGTATAGTTTAACGTCTTATAGCAAGGACGAACTGGTGCTGCACAGTTTAGTGTCATGTTGCAGGGACATCTTCTTTTCTACAGTTTAATGTCATGTTGGACAAAAAAAGGGACTCTCTTACAGTTTAACGTCATGTTGGACGAAGTTGCAGTTTAAGGTCATACTGGACCATTGCTGTATATTTTAACGTCATATAGCAAGGAAGAACTGGTGAACCAATATGAGGATATCAGTTCTGGGGATTTTTTACAGTTTATCGTCATGCTAGACGCTGGAAATGTCACATAGTTTAATGTCATGTTGCTAGGACACAATATAGTTTAATGTCATCTCGGACAAAATATGGAACTTCTGTACCGTTTAATGTCATGTAGATAGGACATACTACAATTTAATGTCATGTAGGACATAATTGCAGTTTAAGGTCATACTGGACCATAATACAGTTTAGTGTCATGTAGGACATAGTTGCAGTTTAAGGTCATACTGGACCATAACTGTATGAACCAATTGTAAGAGTCCTGGTTCTGGGGACCATATTTTGTGTTTATACAAAATATTTCTTCAAAAATCTGGAATTGGTTGGAGTCGTGATGAGTTCTCCATCCATTGAGATTAAACAGAACCAAAGATTAACTCTTCGTCTGATAAAGATTCTGCCTGGTTAGCCTGTTTAGGCTGTGCCGTTTGGTGGGACGGTGCCCGTGGCTTTGAAGTAGATGGCATGAAATCTGCCAGAGTCAAAGACAATTTAGGCTTTGATACATACTCATCTTCTTCTGATTCCTCTTTCTTCTCTGAATTGCGCTGCCCTTTTGAGGATTTGTCTTTTGATGGAGGCTTTACTGCAGCTTTTGTAGGAGACACAATTGGCTTCTACAATTGTGTTCGCAAAATGGAATGGGTCCGATTGATTGTCTTTCTGACCATCCAATCATCATATTTTTTTCGCAGTTTTTCTTTTGACTTCCTGCCACTCGCCTCCTTCCTCTGGATCTGTAGCGGTAATACACGCTACATGAGCTGAAGAACCCTTCAATTTGACTTGTCCCAAGTCGACCATCTTTTGCAGGAGGTCTTTAAAGACAAGACACTCCTGGATGGGATGCCCCAACATTTGATGAAAGGGACAATAATTGGGACGGTCTTCATCTCCTTCCTTGTTTGGCCTCTTGGGCACTGGTAATTAAACCAAATTATTTTCCAGAGCTGAAATGAAGTAACCAGGAACTTGCTCATTTCGGAAAGAGTATGTTTTACTCTTCATATCCTCAAATTGTTTTCTTCGTTGATCTCTTTGATCATTTGGATGAAACGACCTTTGTTGTTGGCGTTCAGGAGGTGGAGTCCTTCGAGAAGATGAAGGTTTTGAAGTAGATATAGGTACAGGTTCTTGTTTAAGCATCACTGTAGCAGTTTTTGCTTTACCCATTCTTCTTCCTGGAGCTGATGGAATTACACGAGATTTAACCTTAGCCTGTATAAGGGAATCTTCAATCTGCTGAGCGATTGAAGTAAGGTCTCGAAACCCTCCTGTGTATTTCACAGGGATCAATGGCGTGCGTAATTCGTCATGCAAATTTGCCACACAGATTGGCAACAATTCCTCCTGAGGGAGTGCTAAACTCAGGGAATACGTTAATCCCTTCCAACGAGCAATGAAATCAGATACTCTTTCATTCTCCCTTTGCTTGCAGTTTGCAAGATCGAAAATTGTTGTTTTTGGCAAAGCTGAGCTAAACTGAAGAAGGAATTTTTGACGAAGATCCTCCCATCCGATGACTGACCAGGATTGCAAGCTTGTATACCAGACAAAAGATGGTCCTTGTAAGGTTCTCAAGAAGCATCTGAGTTTCACTGCTTCTTGCTGCTCTGGAGTTCCCATCATAGGATCACAACAAGACACGTAATGCGTCAAATGTTGTTCAGGGTCGCCTGATCCATTGAAAGTAGGGAAAACAGGGTTTCCAAAACTGGATGGAGAAGAAATTGAATCTACCCATTCAGGGTAAACATTCTTTTCAGGTTAAACTTGCTCCCGTTTCCCTTCCATAGTTTCTAACCGAGCTGTTAATGACTCAATAGTAGTTATTAACTTTTGAGAAACGTCAGGTTGAACTTGGTTTTGGGTAGGTGCAATGAATGGAGCTTGGACAGACATGGTGGTTGGTGCTGCAACTGATGGTAGTGCTGCCAACCGTTGTTGCGTTTGACCCGTAGGATTAGACCTCTGTGGGTGTACTGATAAAGGAGGATATTCCTGATCCATCTCAGTAGTTACAAAAAATTCCTTCGGCTGTCGGACTTCAGCATTCTTAAGAAGAATACTACTTTGAAGTAGTTCTGCATTCAACCTTCTCAATTCTTTCATTTCTTCCTCCTGTTGTGGAAACCTTTGCTCTAATGAGAGCGATTGACCTCTTTCAGAGGAAGGGTGAGAAGTAACTTGATTCTTTCATTTCCCCTTATTGGATCCTTTTCGGAGAGGGGGAAGTGGGTTACTTGAAGGAATACCCAGATTTTGGGTAAGCCTTTGATTACGTGTGCGCACACCTTCTTCATTTAGGTCTATGTGCGCAACTTCTTGAGCAGGAACCTCTTCGTCTGATCCCTCTGATTGAGCCTCATCTGGTGAATCAGCAGCAACGGCATTGATGACATTAATGGATGCATATTACATGGAATCCTTTCTATCAGCATTTCTGTGATATTTTCTTCTTCAATGTGCATGATGAGACATGGCATTCCGTTGACTTGATCCCCCAGGAACTTCTTGGAGAACCGTCACTTGGAGAGAATCTCCTGATAACTTGGCTCTTCGTTCCTCTTGAGGCTTATTCCCTAATCGAGAGAATACTGACTTTCTCTAAGGGAGGGATTGAGGATTTGAAAAAGTCCCCAGTCCGGTTGACTGGGGATGTTCCTGCTGTTTCTGCTCAACTCCTCGAATCCCATTTGTTGACTCTGAGGGTTGGGTTAGAGAAGTCCCCTGTCTGACAAGCTAGGGTGTCTCTTGACATTCTATGTCTGAGATCTTCTTAAAATCTCTCTTGATCTTGCGAATCTTAGTTCAGAAATTAGCTGGATGCATCAACCTGTATCCACTTTTATCACCTGGTTCAACAGACCGTTGGATGATTTCCGAAACTTCTGCCATTTGATGACATGTTTGCTCCAGACGAGAGGCTTGTGCAATATTCTCGCCTGCTTGATGTAGGAGAAATTCAACAACTTTTTCTCTATATACTTGATTTTGAGAGGAACTAGTTGAAGCCTGTTCTTGAGCAAGTTTTTGATTATGAACAAAGCCCATTGACTGTGGTCGGCCATGGGCAATAACATTACATGAGACCATTTTCGGCAGGCTTTGCTGACTGGAAAGCACTGTGAAATGTAGTGCTCCGTGAACACCCCATCCTCTGATATGAACATCAGATGGAGTATTAGCAATTAACTGACACAATTTTCTTAGTGCGCCAAGGCATGAACGTTGAAGGGTTCTCGGTTGCTTTTCAGCCTTCGGATACCGAGAGACTGATAGAGATTCCAAATCAATCTGACGTTGTATCCCTTCTATTATCTTAAGATGATTTTCATATTCATCGTAAGATAATACCTTCTTCTTTAATTGACAAAGAGTTTTCCATATGTTGAGACGAATATCATGGATTCCATCATCCGTCAACATCTTTGGAATGTTGTACTGGGAGTCAGGCAAAGGCCAAAACATGACTGGTACTTCACCTTTTGCCAGTTTTTTCCTTATGTTCAGCATTTCCTCTTTATCATTAAATGAAGATTCTTCTACCTCTTTTGACCAGAGTTGGTGTTTCCTTGTTGCTTCATCGGATTCAACAAGACTGGTAGAGAGTCCGCTATTCATGCTGGAAGATGAATGACCTGGGGATGGTTCGGAGAATAACCTGAACCCCAGGCTATCTTCTGATTGATAAAGTATTTCACTTGTTAGCGATAAAGCATCAGACATGACTGGTTTCGCATTTTCAAGTGCCTCAAGATAAGAGGGCTTTCTCGGCATTACATTGCCTTCTGAAGAATTTTTGAGACAACGTGAATAACTACTGCGGAGAGGACTTTCGCAGCGAAGTTCATCACCATGAGGATGACCGTCATGATGGATTACAGCAAAAGATGAAATCTCTTGCTCCTTGGTCTTCTGACTACACAGAGGGTTCCTGGGGCTCTCATCTGAAGAATAAACTTTAAGATTGACCGAACTTTCATGAAGCAAGTCTTCATGAGGAAGTGTCTGCTGAAGACCTTCAGAATTAATGTTCCCGTTATTGGGAACTGAGGGAGTAGAATCTTGAATTCCGACAGATAAATGTCTGAGGGCTTCAAGAACTCCAGAATCGAGCAAGGCTTGGTTACAGATTGGCCTTTGATCTCCTGACTGTGCTGGGTGGATCTTTTTCTTAGATGCCTTCTTACTCGCTTTAGAAACCACTTGATGATGAAAGTGATTGCTCTGAGTAGGTGTATGTTCCTGATCAGGAAAGAGGGTCAGGTTAGGCTGATGATCTCCACTCAAATCAGGTGTATGTGCCTGACTTGGCTGTCCGTATGATATGGGGGAGTATGCCCCATAACCCTCTTGAACTGAAACAGATGTGTGTGTCTGTTCCGGAGTGAATCATTGATGTGTCACTCCACTGCTAGGGATAAATTTATGTGTCTGTCCCTGTGATGATGCTGAAGCTATTATGATATCCTGGAAAGCATCCGGAATATGAGCAGGAATTTGCTTCTGCTCTTTCACCATTGACAAAATATGTTTGGTGACTTCAGCCGCCAGAATGGGGATATACGTCCATTCCGGGCTTGGAGTAGGTGTATGTGCCTGCTCCTGTCCTCCTTTTCCTGTCAGTGAATCCTGACAGTACTCAAGTGTGGAGGCAGAGAGTTGAGTCTGCCTCCTATTTATCGTCAGGACTTTCCGACTGACTTCTCTGTGCGCTACCAAGTGAGACTTTTGGTAGGCTTGATTAGTATTAGCAGGTGTATGTGCCTGCTGATTACACTTCGCCAAACGCAGTTGACGAGATCCATCATATGTAGTCAGACGAGCCTGCTGACTAACTGGTGATGTATATGTTCCTGCCTATAGTACTCCGCCGGAATTGCCTGGCGGGATTGACTTGATGCTGCCAGACGAGTCTGCTGGACAGCAGAATTAAAACGGACAGGTGATTGTGCCTGCTCGTTATTTGCCACCAAGTTAGGTTGGTGGACTTCTCCGGAGATGGTAGGGATGACAACCTGCCTATTGTTAACCGGATTCCGTCTCTGGTGGTTCATCTTGCCTACTTGGGTTCGAGGAACTTGAGCTAAATTCCTAGAGTCGTTACCCTCATCATGTTGAGGGCTCACTACCGCACGAGTCTGGCGGCGATTGTTGATGGGAGTCCTCGGGAAGGACTCCTATCTTTTTGAATTAAGGCCCTGAGGGACCTGCTCATTCACTTCCTTAGAGTAAGGGAGTGAATAGAAATTGTGTTCTGGGGATAACGACCCGAAACGGTTGGAGACGGTAGTCAGCACCGCCTGCTTCTTGATTGCTGGCCGCCGTTGTCCGGACGACCAGGTAGAGTTGTTAACTTGGAGGGCTTGACGAGCGGCCTCCAGAGTTGGGATAGTACCGTTTGGACGACACTCCTTAACCAGTGCATTAGAAACCCAACGTTAAAGATGCTGAGTTGGTGATGTCATCCTCAGAGCGGACGACGTTCCAGCAGGAGTAGTAACATTGGTTTTCACAGCAGCAGACCTCACAGTAGAGGTGTTCACAGCAGCAGTATTCACAGGGGTGAATTTAAGGAAAGCCATTTTGCAGAAGATCTTGAGAAAAGAGTGCCTGTTCCATATAACAGACATAATCAAGATGAATCCGGCCACTGCATCTTTTGGATAAGCATATGTCAATGATTGATTTGTTGGCCCAAGGGGCCTAACAAATAAGAAGAATATCACTTTAACTTGGTTAAGGATTTCACGTCGGGTTCACCATTTTTGTTTCGCACGGAATCCGGGGATGACCTCCTGGACGGGAGATTCAAACGTTCTGATCGGTTTCTAGCGGGTTTATTCGTAGAACAGGAAACATCCAATGATTCCACATCCGTTTGGACCTACTTTCCAAAGGTAGGCGCTCATTAGCTTGTGGACTGATGAGGCTTAGGAATTTTCATTTTCGAGAGGATGGGAGGTCGGACTCATCACAACTTTTTGAGGGGAATTATTGTCTACTCCGGGACTCTCTTTATAGATTTAAGTTATATTCGTGAATCCTTATTATATTACCAAGTATAAAATGAGCTTTCCTTAAGTTTTAATAATCAATTATTAAATATGCAAGAAATTTAGAGAATCTTTTATATGTATTCGAGGTTCTTCCTCAATAGAGAATCATCTATATCTGTTTAGAGATTCTTGTTCAATGGTATCCTTCAAAACATTTATATAAAAGTCTCTTGGTCATTATGACGACCAGGCTAGTTTTAAAGCCACTCAGTGGGGCAATTGAAGTTTATCGTCATTCAGAAGGACAAGGATTATTTCAAAGTTGGGATCGAACCCATAAATGGGCTACCTACGTATCCTTTGTTTTGGAAAAGGAATCAGAACCGACGTAGTTCGAGTAATGGAGTATGATGTTTATGATTGGTGGCTCAAAGAAGAATGTCATAATTACTTTTACACTCTAAGCTCACGTGAGTCATGCTCGGTGTGAGAAACAAGTGGCATTGGTAAAAATTAGGCAATTGTGCCATGAAAGATGCAATCATAAGAAATTGTTTGGGGCTTATGTATGTATGACTGCCCAGATAGATGAAGGTTTAGGATTCACTTTTGGAGAGAAAATCCATGAACAGGGTCCATAAAGGTATATGTGTTCATGGAGATTTGAATACTCTAATTTTGGGGATTACTCCTAAGGAGGATGCCCATGTTAGGAGGAGACTTATGATTGGGTTTTACTCCTGAAAAGGAAACCCAAATCAAGGGTAATTTAGGACTGGTTAAAGAGAAATTAGGGGACTTGGGGCTTATTCCTGAAAAGGAAGCCCAAGATTATAACTGGGTTTTATACCTGAAAAAGGAGACCTAGGTTAGGGATTAAGGCTTGGGGCTTACTCCTAAGAAGGATGCTCAAGATTTATGACTGGGAATTATTCCTGAGAAGGAAGCCCAGGTTAGGGGACTTGGTTTGGGGCTTACTCCTGAAGAGGATGCCCATATTTAGGGATTGGGGCTTACTCCTAAGGAGGATGCCCAAGTTAATGAATTTAAGGTTTGGGGCTTACTCCTAAGGAGGATGCCCAGGTTTGGGAACTTTAAGAATTTGGGGCTTACTCCTATGGAGGATGCCCATATTAAAGAACTTATAACTAGGGATTATTCCTGAAAAGGAGACCCAAGATTATAACTGGGTTTTATACCTGAAAAAGGAGACCCAGGTTAAGGATTCTCTCATCTTTAAAGGATGAGGTTGAATGAATGAACTCTCAATCTTTGGTGACATAAAGATGTTTAAATCAGTAGATTTTGAGAGATATTCCATATAATTCCTTTCAGATAAGGAAGTCAAATCAAGAAATCATGCCATAAATAGCTTTGAAGAGTATCTTGAAGACTGAATCTTGAATAGGAAAGGTGAAATGTCTTAAGAGGGGTAAAATGGGCAAGATGGGCACCCAAAAAGGTTGGGGTGAGCAAGTCTTGAAAGGCGCGCAAGTATTGCGGCGGCGCGCAAGTACTGGTCGTGCAAGTATACTTGGGCGACATGAGGGGTACTTGCGCGATTCTCAAACATCATTATAATATTTGAGCGACTCTTTATAAATCCCTTTAGAATCCTCTTGAGGTTCTTCCAAAAAAGGGACGCGCAAGTTCTATTGAAGGAAATAAGTCGACGCGCAAGTGTTGATAAGTTTCAACACTTAGGCCTTCCTTCTTCTCTTTAGATCTTCCGTTCTAGGTAAGAAATTACCTTAGAAGTGTTCCGGAAGCTTTGAGAAGAGACTTGGGCGTCGGGAGCTTCAATTCAAGTTTCTGAAAAAAGATCCTCTCGAATGGGGGGCCCACAGGGTCTATTTATAGGCAAAAGAAGGCCCTGGACGGTTACCGGGCGGTTACCACTTAGGTCGCGCAAGTCACTTGCGCGACCATAAGGCGTCGCGCAAGTAGGTTTGCATGACCACTAGGCAGCGCGCAAGTACTTGCACGACCACTAGACGGCGCGCAAGTGTACTTGCGCGACTATGAGGGAACTTGCGCGACCTATGGGAAATGTTCTCCTTGTTCATCCCTTTGTCGATTTTTGATTTTTTCTTCAAAGGATGAATCATTTTGAGCTCGGATATTCCCTTTTCCGATCTTTAGATTCTGTGACGAAAGGAGCATCAAAAGTCTTCTCTTTAGGTTATAGATACCTCATTTACAAAATTGTATTAGTGTAATATATATCATATTCATTCATTCAATTCATTTATATAATCATTATGAAATGAAGATCATGTAGAACGAGTGGCATCACATCGTGGAGATGATATTCCGTACGTACGCACAAGTGATGATATCGTTCCTATGATCGTGGAATTGTATTGGAGTGTATGTATACTATTTCAGAATCAATATCAATTTATAATAGTCATATATATTCATTATTTACACCATTATACCCATCCATGTAAGGTGGTGGTGGAAAATAGATTACACCACGGCGTGGAGACGGTATTCTGTACGTACGCACGCGCGGTGATTTCTTTTTCTGTAGGATGGATAGATGGTTAAATAGGGTTGTTTCATACTTATAATAACATATCAGTATATTAGTGATACTGATGTTATTACTTCATAATGAAACAACTAAAGAAGAAGAAGTTGAAGAAGAATGAAATTGGAAAAGATCGGTAATGAATATTACCTCTTCTTTGAAGTGCTTCTTTGAGACCTCCTTTTAGGGCACTGAAATTGGTCTTTGAAGAAGGCCGGGACCTCTAGGATGTCTCTAGGGAATTGGAGAGGAGCAAATGATAGGGTGTTTCCGAGCTTGAAGGCTCAAGGTGGTGTGAGGAAGATGGAGAAGAGGTGCCCTTTTATAAAGGAGGAGAGGGGCACCTTTGGAATAACTAAAAATATTATTTTATTATAAAGTCAAGTTCGGTTTTAAATAGCTCCAAATTGAGTTATTTAGAAGATAAGGTGGGGATGGGTCGAAATTATCTCATCAAATAGAATTTAGACAAGTTTATGTAATTATATTAACCTTATCTTTTAGTTTTGACTCTTAGTTAATTAGATTGACATTTACCATGTCACTTTGTATTTTTATATTATATAGTTAATAACTTACCATATACATCCAAGTGACCCCAAGTTGTGTTTTATTAATATATATAACCTTATCTAAGTCATTTGGCTGGAACATAGGTTTTAGGAATGAAATAACAATTAATAATATAATATTTGTTTTAAAAACTATTTTATGTCAATTTTGACACTATTCAATAGTTGATTTTTTTTGAAACTCATAACAAAATTATTACTTCGACCAAAGTTACTTAAATCAATACTAACATGTCATATTAACCTAGAAAATTAGTTTAGTTCATAAAAAGTCTCAAATTATATTTATTTTGGAATTTATAACATCAATTATGTCAATATTTCATTAATAAGATAATTACTGCATCATCGTTGTGTCATAAATAAATTAAATTATTTAATGTTTAAAAATTACAAATAAAACACCATTATGTAGGAAATCGTTTTATCTTTCTAATTAATATTTATAGTTGAATTTATCTTATGTATATCACCATATTTAAAATGATTTAGTTATTAAACTTTGATTTTAACTATTTTAACCCTTCTTTAAATAAATTTATAATAAATGTCATAATCTAATCCAAGTGGGCCTAAATGGTCATATTTTATTCCTAAGTTTGTTTTTGGTCAAATTACACTTGTCCAATTGAATTAGGACATGTGTTAGGGTAATAATAATATCATTTTTACCCTTAATTACCCTATTTACTTTTAACCGTGGTAAAAAAAGTTGAAAGTTACTATTCACCAAAAAAATTATTTTCATCTCATTGAACAACATTTTACATACTGACATCAACCGTGTCTCTTGGATTTTTGAAATTCCACTCATAGAAGTGGTAAAATTATGTTTTATGAAAAATTCATTTCTTTTAACTACCACTTAGTGGTTTCACTATTCATAAAAAAATGAAAGTTTCCAGAAAAATACCGAAAATTAGGCCCAAGATATATTTGATATTATGGATTAAAAAATGATGTCTATTTTACCAAATTCAAAACATATCAGTTGCATTAATTAATTAAAAAATTATTTCCCGTCGTCAAAACAAATAGCGTGTTCTTAAGAGATAATAACAATAAAAAGATTGACAGTTGTTTGTGTCTGGTTTAAATGTGAAATTACAACCAATAACCAACATTGTATTAAATTGTAAAAATATATTCTAAAAATACTTTAAAACCAATCAAATTAATAATTTATCACTATTAATTATTTCTATTAAAAAGGTTTTTTTTAATTAAAATTTAGTAATTTTCATTATTCATCAGAAAATGAAAGTTATCCGAAAAGTACCAAAATTTCACCCTAAGCTAATTTCGATATTCTGAATCCATAAATGAAGTCCATTTTGAAAAATAAAATTTACAAAATTTCAAAAAGTGGTTATTACTATTCATAATGGCTTGTTTTGATAACATTTTAATAGCATATCATTGTTTAGTGAAACTCGGTATTACGTATGACACAAGCTATCGAGGAAGGTCGCGATTGCGTGTAATGCAAGGAAAGTCAAGGATGCGTGTTGTGAAAGATTCTTTTGGTGTAGCGTACAACACAAGACATTAATGAAATTAAAAAGAATATTTTTTATGAAATCTCGGGCTGTTACATTCTACCCCCCTTAAAATGAATTTCGCCCTCGAAATTTGTCAGGATTATAAATAGTTTACTACTCGAAAATTTATTTAATAGAAACCCACATCGTAAAAAGGAATACCAAAACTTGGCTTTAAAAACTAAAGTATGAAATGTAACGATTACCCAAATAAACTAATCACTGGGTTTCCACATAGGTGAAAATATGGATATGGAAGAGAAATCTAACCATCATGTTCTGATGGAGAGTGGTAGAGAACATGGCTATGGAAAAGCCAGCAGTCACAAAGCCATAAATTTGTAACGATCTAAGGTACCATCTAATTCATCATATATAGGGGCACTAGGACAACATTTTTGGTTTTCAAGATCATTTCCCTAAAGTTGATGAAATTGGAATTAGAAGAAATACTTTCATGATTTTGGTATAGTCTCACCGTTTGTCGTTCTTTGGACAATTTTCACTTCATCTCTTAAAGAAATGAAGTTGAATTTGTCATTCGTGATGTGTTAGCAGATCATGTGATAGAATGATGGGTCATTCCATCTGTCTCAAACAAAAGGTTAGAAAAGTTAACAAAAAATTTATAAGTCCATCTATAGTGATATTAATCATATATGGTTCCTAAAATAAACTTATACTTCATATATCATACCACTTAATAAAATAAAACTAGTTTCTACTAACCAGGGACTTCCTGTAGGCCAGTGGTAGGTGATAAAGGCCAGTCGCACTTCGGTTGTGGGTTTGATTCCTACGACCTTGTCCGATGCGATGGGCTGCCGCCCGTCCTGCAAGTTGTCTTTTTTCTAAAACTATATTACTATAACATCCCATCAATAATATCAAAAAAAAACTTCTATCCTTAAACAATACTAACTTATTTCCAACATAATCCATTCTAGTCTTTAGGCTTATCCATAATACTGCATTCCATTCTCATAATATAGTGAAAACTATTACCAGAGATTTAATACCATCATTGATCCCCATATATGATAAGATATGTCTTGTTGGTCACATTCCAAACATTCAAAGGCCTTAATCATGTATTCTCTTTAATACCCATTGATCCTTAGTGAAAATATGAATGTAGTTAAAAGTTAACACATTACACATACCAAAATACTCAAAATTCTATATACTCAAACCATGATATCACTTAGTCCTTATATCAATCATGAGCTCATGAATACTATCAAACATATTAGACTCTCTTTATCCCTTCATTATGTGCATATCATCTACTTTCCAAAAATATTTCAATCACTTTTCATGGTTACCGATGCCAAGAAATAATTGAAAACCACAATAGTCAAAAACATAAATATTCCAATATTCCACGATACTATATACAACATTATTTTAGAATCCCATTACATAAATACATAATCATTCGACCACATCATTGTCATATTCAACATCTCCAATGGTGATCGCATGTGACTTCCCTTTGTCCTTTGCCTTAAGTGGTTGCTCATGTCGATCATCACTAACCCTTGGATTAGGTCATTTATTAGCATAATGCCCCATATCCTTGCACTTGAAGCATTGAAGTGTAGTAGGTTCATTCTGTGTGTCCCTTCATTTATTTACATCATTAGACTTCTTATTCCCATCATTGCGGCATTCAAATGCCCGATGACCTTCCTTTCCACATTTGAAACATTTACTTATCCCATTAAGACAATCTCCACCGTGCTTCTTTCCACACTTTGAGCATAAGGAAACATTCATCTTCTTTTCACCATTATTATGAGATTTCTCCTTGAACTCCATCTTTCGTTTCTTGTCAAAACTATGAGATGGATAAGTTACACCAACTTCCATTTCTACCTTGATAGCACAACGCACAATTTATTCATAGCTACTGAAGTCTCTTATAGGTAATGCCCTTCGAAGATTTGGTTTTAAGCTACTGAAAAATCGATCAACTTTACTTTCAGGTTGGGTGATAAATCCAGATGTATACCTTGCAAGCCTTGTAAAATTTGCTTCGTATATACCAACAGATTCATCATTCTTTTGCTTTAGTTCAAGAAACTCCTTCTCCATTTTTGTTTGAAGAATACGAGGGAAGTACTTATTGAAAAATAAGTTCTTGAACTCGTCCCATTCCATGGACTCACTTTCATCTCTTTGCCTCGTATTCTTTATAATATTCCACCATTGATCAGCTTCACCGTCCAAATGATATACTACTAAGATGAATTTATCATATTTAGAACATTGAAGAACTGAAAATATCTTTTTAGTGGTACTGATCCATTGTTCAGCAACAAGTGGATCAGAAGACCCACTGAAAGAAGGTGGGCGTTGCCACATGAAGGACTCAATAGAATATTGTTCCCTTCTCTGCTCATTTGGAAGTCCAGAATGATTCATAGCTTGTGTAAGTATAGCAATAAGATTTTTCACTCCATCTCCCATAACATTTGTTTTTTCAGGAGGACAATCATTGCATTGTCCATTGCATTGATCAACACGGTTCCTTCGGGTTCCAGCCATTGTCTAAAACCCAAAAAGAATAGCGTGAGAGGAAAAAATCATTCTAGGGAAAACAACATAATAAAGGGGGAGTATCCTCAATATCTAACATCTTAGGTTAAATTCTATGATCGTTACCATAGTTCTAGGACTATATCCTATACATATACTTATCCTTAGGGACATCCCAAGACATACCTTAGAAATATCTCTAGGGATCTCACTAACATTTTCACATCCTAGTTTCCAATGGTTGACTAAAACTCCCTCTAATACCAACTGTAGATACCCGAATCTTGATGTACATGAATATTACATTACTTTTGCGGAATACTTAATACATAAGAAAAACAAACACACAAGGACCGTAATAGTTTAGTTTCTTTGGAAACTCGGAATAATATCTTCTAATCCTGGTGAAAGATCTTCAACATCTCCCAATAAATATCTTCCCTTTTTTTTCTTACCTAAAACCTTTCTTTATATCCTGGGGAAATAAAACATACAAAAGGGTGAGCTCAAATGCTCAGTAAGGGTAACCAAAAGAAATATCAATCACATCATATTTATAAGAACATATCTTTTTGAAATCTTAACCTGCAAAAGAGATCATGATTTCATTACATGGGATAAATCATAGTAGTGAAATGTAATCCAAATAATCATAACTTAAAACATGAAACTTTGTGGCATACACACATAATCATAGAGAATCATTTCTTATTAGTCAAGACTCATTTCCAAGACTATCTTAGTGTACAAAGTCCCTTTCTGAACCGAGTTCACTCCTTGTTTCAGTCCTGTTTCACTGAACCGGTATAACCTACCATTCCAGCCATGTCTATCTCATGAGATATAAAATCTTTACCCAATGCATTGGAGGGAGATATAGGTCCCACCCATTTCATAATGAAACCATTCTTATGTGTGCCACAAAAATCATAAATCATACATCATTGCATAACCCATGTAATTAAAAATGGAATTCTTAAACATCATGACATCACAAAACAATTCATATAAGATAAATGAATTCATAAAAATAATTCCATCACAACGTAATCAAATTAATATAATTATAGGGATAAAATCAGAACCCTGTATTATCTTAGATGGAAATAATTTTGATAAAACACTTGAACTCCATTCTTGAGGAAAATATCCTTTCTACTTAAAAAACACTTTTCCTTTATTAACATGTCATACAATTCTAAAGTAAAAGAAGTTGATTAAAAATAAACTTGAAAACTTGTAAAGGAAGCTTCTTGGAAATAATGTTTTAAAAATCCATTCATGCCGTATAAGTTAAAAAAAGCCATTCTTCGTACTTTTGTCAGAAAAGTAAAATAGTACCTTGTACAAAAAACGACAAAATATTCCTTTCATATCCTTTACTAAAAACTCACCTAAGGGTAAAATTGGATTTAAAAAATTGTAGGTGGATGGAAATAATATTACATATTGAGGAAACATGGATGAGGATGATAAAATACACCCCAGTAAATTTCAAAGTATAAACAATCTCGGATAAAAATGAGATTGTGATATTTCCCTTACCATTGGTCCGATATGCATTGTACGTGTCCAAACCTCCTGTATAATTATTTAAATAATTTTATTGACTTATTACAGAATCATACTTATTTTTATGATATCATATATGGTCATATTCTTAGCTTATTATTAGTAATATTTCATTACTACTTGTTATTTGGGTGTTTATTACTTTTTGTTCTTATGCGTGTTTCGTCGAATAAATTCTTAGTATTATCTTTATGTTATAGATACCTCATTTCCAGAATGGTATTAGTGTAATATATATCATATTCATTCATTCAATTCATTTATATAATCATTATGAAATGAAGATCATGTAGAACGAGTCGCATAACATCGTGGAGACGGTATTCTGTACGTACGCACGTGTGATGATATCATTCCTATGATCATGGAATTGTATTGGAGTGTATTTATACTATTTAGGAATCAATATCAATTTATAATAGTCATATATAGTCATTATTTTCACCATTATACCCATCCAAGTAAGGTGGTGGTGGAAAATAGATTACAGCACGGCGTGGAGACGGTATTCCGTACGTACGCACGTGCGGTGATTTCATTTTCTGTAGGATGGATAGATGGTTAAATAGGGTTGTTTGATACTTATAATAACATATCAGTATATTAGTGATACGGATGTTATTACTTCATAATGAAACAACTAACGAAGAATAATTTTAAGAAGAAATAAATTGGAAAGGATCAGTAATGGATATTACCTCTTCTTTGAAGTGCTTCTTTGACACCTCCTTTTAGGGCACTGAAATTGGTCTTTAAAGAAGACCAGGACCTCTAGGATGTCTCTAGGGAAGTGGAGAGGAGAAAATGTCAGGGGTTTTCTGAGCTTTAAGGCTCAGAGTTGTGTGAGGAAGAGGGGGAGGAGGTGCCCTTTTATAAGGAAGGAGAGAGGCACCTTTGGAATAACTAAAAATATTATTTTATTATAAAGTCAAGTTCAGTTTTAAATAGCTCCAAATTGAGTTATTTCAAAGATAAGGTGGGTATGGGTCGAAAACCTCTCATCCAATAGAATTTAGACAAGTTTATGTCATTATATTAACCTTATCGTTTAGTTTTAACTCTTAGTTAATTGGATTGACATTTTCCATGTCACTTTTTATTTTTATATTATATATTTAATAAACATACCATATACATCCATGAGACCCCCAAGTTGTGTTTTATTAATATATATAACCTTATATAAGTCATTTGGCCGAAACTTAGATTTTTAGGAATAAAATAACAATTAATAATATAATATTTGTTTTAAAAACTATTTTATGCCAATTTTGACACTATTCAATAGTTGATTTTTTTTGAAACTCATAACAGAATGATTACTTCGACCAAAGTTAATTAAATCAATACTAACATGTCATATTAACCTAGAAAATTATTTTAGTTCATACAAAGTCTCAAATTATATTTATTTGGGTATTTATAACATCAATTATGTCAATATTTCATTAATAAGATAATTATTGCATCATCGTTGTGTCATAAATAAATTAAATTATTTAATGTCTAAAAATTACAAATAAAATACCATTATGTAGGAAATCGTTTTATTTTTCTAATGAATATTTATAGTCTAATTTATCTTATGTATAACCCCATATTAAAAATTATTTAGTTATTAAACTTTGATTTTAACTATTTTAACCCTTCTTTAAATAAATTTATAATAAATGTCCTAATCTAATCCAAGTGGGCCTAAATGGTCATATTTTATTACTAAGTTTGTTTTTGGTCGAATTACACTTGTCAAATAGAATTAGGACACGTGTTAGGGTAATAATAATATCATTTTTACCCTTAATTACCCTATTTACTTTTAACCGTGGTAAAAAAGTAAAAAGTCACTATTCACCAAAAAAATTATTTTCATCTCATTGAACCACATTATACATACTGACATCAACCGTGTCTCTCGGATTTTTGAAATTCCACTCACAGAAGTGTTTAAATTATGTTTTATGAAAAATTCATTTTTTTAACTACCACTTAGTGGTTTCACTATTTATCAAAAAATGAAAGTTTCCAGAAAAATACCAAAAATTAGGCCTAAGGTATATTTGATATTATGAATTCAAAAATGATGTCTATTTTACCAAATTCAAAACATATCAGTTGCATTAATTAATTTAAAAATTAATTCTCGTCTTCAAAACAAATAGCGTGTCCAAAAGATTGACAGTTGTTTATGTCTAGTTTAAATGTGAAATTACATCCAATAACCAACATTGAATTAAATTGTAAAAATATATTCTAAATATACTTTAAAACCAATCAAATTAATAATTTATCACTATTAATTATTTCTATTAAAAGGGTTGTTTTTAATTAAAATTTAGTAATTTTCACTATTCATCAGAAAATGAAAGTTATCCGAAAAATACCAAAATTTCACCCTAAGCTAATTTCGATATTCCAAATAAAGAAATGAAGTCCATTTTGAAAAATAAAATTTACAAAATTTCAAAAAGTGGTTATTACTATTCATAATGGCTAGTTTTAATAATATTTTAATATCATATTGTTGTTTAGTGAAACTCGGTATTGCGTACGATGCAAGATATCGAGGAAGGTCGCGATTGCATGTAATGCAAGGCAAGTCAAGGATGCGTGTTGTGAAAGCTTCTTTTGGTGTAGCGTACAACACAAGACATTGATGAAATTAAAAAGAATATTTTTTATAAAATCTCGGGCTGTTACATTAATCACGTTAGACGTCTTGGACGAGGCCTTGACAAAATGTTTCAGAATGTCCAGAATTATAAATTCTCTCATTTTGGAAATAATATTGATGGTTCAAGTGGTCATTCGACTAGTAGAATACCCATGATTATGTTTTATTATGGGAGTATTTACTCATCTCATATTCTTTCCATAAAATTATTCTTGTTTATTATTGGTAAGGGAATGTGGTTTCAATTATTTACCATGCTTAATATTTATGTCATTTTCTGCTGTATTACTTACCCTTACTGGGCGTTTGAGCTCACCCCTTTCAATGTTTTATTTTTCCCAGGATTCCAAGATGTGTATTTTGATTGATATGCATGGTTAAGCCAAGGGAATAATGGCATTCATAAATATTATTTATGTTTTTTATGCATGTATTAAAGTGCATTGTAACATTCATGTATGTTATATATTTTCCAAGATTTCTAAACTGATTGGTCCTTTGAAACTTGATTCCTTGTAATCATGACAATGTATTAAAATAATGCACTGAATCTGGGTAATTGGGGTCAGGGTGTTACATCATCACTATGAACTCATAGTGTCCATACCTCATTCGAAAGGAAGTCTGGGGAATATCTTCCTCCCTCACCTTTAATTGGTGATATCCGGATCAAAGGTCCACCTAAGATAAATAACTAGCCCCCAAAGATGATCAAACAAGTCATCTATCTGTGGAAGGGGATACTTGTTCTTTATCATGATTTTATTAAGCTCATGATAATCTATGTAGAGGTACATTGATCTATCCTTCTTATTGAAGAAGAGGATTGGCGCACCCCACAGTGAAGCACTTGGGAATATAAAACCCTTCTCCAGATTCTCCTACAATATGTTCTTCAGTTCCTCTAGCTCAATGGTGGACATTTTATAGGGTGTCTTTGTGATAGAAAGAAATCCATGAATAATTTTAATTGAGAACTCAACCACTCGTTCAGAAGGAAGACTAGAAAACTCTTTATAGAATACGTCAGTGTAATTTCTCATGATAGGTATGTCTTCAAGCATGATTATGTCATTTTTCTCAATCATTTGAGCTAGATATGCCTCCTCAAAAGACATAAATATCGACACTTGATAGGATGATTCTAAAAGAGATTCATCTTCCTCCATAGACTTGTAAAGAATCGGGGGTTTCATTGGGATGTGAAGAGTGAACTCCTTTTCTCAATAGTTGATGTTGGATTTGGATAAAGATAGCCAATCCATTCCCAAGATTGAGGCGAACTTCTATATAGGATGTACGATGGGATTTTCTGGGAGGTTCAGTCCACAAACATTATCCGGAGAGGAGTTATAAACCATGGCCACAATAATTACACAATTTATTTTTCTCACAGGTAAAATATCCACTAAATTTTGAGGTGGTTTTTTAATAGTTCAACTAAACATTCAAGATATGAAAGAATGCGTAGAACTAGAATCAAATAGTATGTTTACTATTCTTGAATGAATAACTAGTGTACCTGTCACCACATCATTGTCTGGATCCACCTCAGTAGTAGTGATAACATAAGACCTTCCTTGTTGCCTTAGAGGTTGTGTCTGATTTCCTCCGACAACCCTCAGCTTAGGGTAATTACTTGCATAATTTACATGGTCCTTGTAGTTGTAATAGTACAGTGCAAGCTGAGTGTTGATTTGAACCTTCCTTTATTCTTCAAAATTATCGGGATTTTTTGTATTCCTTTGGCAGTTCTTGGCCAGATGGCCAAACATTCCACATTTGAAGAAAGTTTTGTTTCCCTTTAGATAATTACATGGATGATTCTTCCCAAACATTTTACATGGGGAAAAGTTATGATTCTTTTTATCATTGGATTTTTTTGATGAACCACCCTTGATGTTATCCATTTTCTGCTTCTTGTAACTGGGCCCATGAGACCACTGAGAGTCTCCAATATCCTTTTCATCATTGAGGGAAAAATGAACAATATCCTCATAACTGTTGAAGTCTCGAATCACCAATGCTTTTCATAGACTCAAAATTAGTTTGCTAAAGAAGTGATCCACCTTGCTTTATGTGTTCATGACCAGGCCAGAGGCATACCTTGAAAGCCTTGTAAGGTTTTCTTTATATGCCCTGATTGACTCATCTTCCTTCTTCTTGAGTCCAGGAAACATACTTTCCATCTTGAGACAGAGGTTTAGAGGAATATACATGTTGAAAAACATCATCTTGAATTACTCACAATCTATGGAACCAATTTCCTCTTGGGAATTTTTATTCCTGATCAGTGCCCACCACTGATCAGCTTCCTCATCAAAATGCAAGACTAGTAGTACAATCTTCGCTTCTTCAGACCACTGGAGGATGAATATAATATTTTCAATGGATTTAATCCATTGTTCAATGAGGAAGGGATCAGAAGATATGATAAACATGGGAGGAATTTGTCACATGAAGGATTCTACGACAAATTTCTATTTCCTTAGAGGAGGAGGTCATTCCACATGATTCACGTTATTATTCATAACTTGAGCCAGCTGAGCAAGTACTGTCATGATGTTTTGAGAACCCGCTCCCATTATATCTGGCATATAAATAGGGTAATCTCCACATTTCTTATCACATTGGTTGTTGGAACATGTTCTTCTATTTCCTTCTATTAACTATGAAAAAGAATGTAAAATTAGAGGTCCTGAATACTTATATATTGGGCATAAAAAGGAAACTATAAACATAAAACGATAAACTTATAAAGAATAAGTATATCCTAACTTGTTATTACTTATATTTAAATCTATGTTATCCTCGATCTATTTCTTATCTTATATTTTTATTTGATTTTTTTGTCCCTAAATAATTGTTTTTATTAAGCTCGAAAATCTACCAAAGCATATCCCTTGGGAGTGTCATAACCAAGAATGCAACAAGGTCGGTTTTCATGTACCAGGATACCCTAGGTCAAGCTAGAAACTCTTTGTCAGAGTTTTCAAACCTATGTACATATGTTCTAGAGCTATCTATACCTACTCATATCCAGATAGGAAGGTATTTTCTTGCTAAACCACTTACTCAATAATCATCAAAATTTTGGAATGTTTTCTTATATTTATTATCATCGTTAATGTACTAACTGAGGTTATTTATTCCTAATCTCTAAAAATAACTAGACTATTCTCTGATACCAAATATTGTTACCTAAGACCTTTACATATAACATTACATGATTTTAAGCATAACTATACATTAGAGTACAAGACAAGGATCGTTAAGTCTACTGTATTGGTTGACTAGGTACATAAAACATAAAACAAGGGGCTAAAAAACATTTTGTTATTTAATCTCAACAATGAGATCCTGACTTCCTTCGAGCCTTTAAATATGCACAGGGTACCTTGGGGATCACATGAACAAAGGGATGAGCTGAAAATCTCAGAAAGGGAATGAACATAATGATACGTCTAAAGCACATGAGTTATGAGGCAGGACATAACGAACATATAAAATCAGATCATATAAGCATGGAATCATATAAACATGGAATCATATAAATGTGGGGGAATCAAAAAATATTTCCTTAGTATGGGTCAATGCTAACTGATAATCCAGTTTCCCATTTTAGTAACTATCAAGGCTAACCACCAATCTCGTATCCCATTTTAGTATGGGTCAAGGCTAATTGCCAATCCCATTTCACATCACATCTCATGAGACTTAACTTTACCCAATGCATTAGAGCACTATAGGGGTGTAACCATATCAACATGATCTTGAATATACTTACCACATAAATTTTAAAGACCCAGAATTTCCATGGAAAATTTTTTCTTAAATACTTGGGAATTTTATGAGTCCGTAGTTTTTGATGGCGCATGATTCTGAGGCCCAGAGTGCCCGGAATGATCTGTCAAAGTTTTTTTAAACATAAATTAATGCACGTATGTAGTTTTCCTAAAAAAGTTGAATAACTATTAAATGGTAACTCGGATCTGAGATCTGAGGCCATTGTTGCGCTCAGGATGGCGGGTTTACCCTAGACATGACTTAAGTTTAGTCGGTGCATGCCTCCTGTGAGAAAACCTGAAAATGGCATAACCATAAATAAAATAATTGAATAAAGTTATTTTCTTTTTCAATTGCTTATAACTCACAAATGTTAACTTGAATTAAAAATCATAGACCACCACTGAACTCATGAGGGTATTCTTTCTTTAAGCAGATAGAAAATTGGGCCGACGAGGGACACCAGAGAAAGTTAGTTTTTGGTCACGAATAAAATGATTAAGGGACAATTATTTTATTGTAAAATTCATAACATTTAAACGGTAACTCGGATTGGAAATCCGAGGGTATATTTGGGTTTTTTGGGGCGTGTTTCACATAGGAAAAGCCTAACCTCGACCGCAATAGGTCAAGGGTGGTTGTTAATAATTTTCAGAACTTTTTTTCAGGTACGTTCAGTAAACGTGCGAGCGGTGTTTCATATCTTTTGAACCAGTGCTCAGAATTGAAATATGAGGACACCATTGAAATCGCAGCACCGATATTCTCTTAAGGAGACCTTCATCGTAGTTGCATTTCATTGAGGTTGGAAGTTAATTTTTGGGGGTTTCTAAAGAAATTAAATAAAAATATATGTAACATATTTTTATTTTGTGTTAGTTTAATCCTCCAAGGGGTGGTTGGAGGTGGGGCCACCCGCACATAACCTCCCTTGGGAGGATATTATGTGGTGGGGCCCATAAGAGCTCAAACCCCCTTAACCCCCCATTAACCCTTGGAACTCCAAATTTATTGTGGGGTCACTTCCCCTTCCTTCATAAGTATGCCAACACAAATTAATTAATGGCTTAATTAATTAATTTGAATTGTTTTGAATTCTTTTGGGGAATGCATGGAAACCATAAAATAATAGCTTCACAATTATATTATGTTGGTTGGTGTTTCTCTGTGGTGGAACGTTGAGAGAAGACTCGAGAGATTCTTGGGTTAGCCGTTCCTCTCCAACGAAGAACGACGTCCTCTCCAAACGAAAAGCGATGTCCTCTCCAATGAAGAATACACCATCTCCAAAGAAGAACGAGGATGACACTCGAACCCGGGATTGGCGGAGTGTGACTGGCACAACATACGACAATGTCTTCAAATTCTTTTCCCTTGCCTTTGACAACTTTCCCCGGAATTGAGGTAGGGGATTGTTTTGATTAAATTAATTCCCTCGTTCCTCGTCGTTTATTTGGGTTCAATGATGGCCAAATGTTATCACCTAATATGGAGGACGCATGCCAAATAAACACGGCCCAACATCCCTCCATCGATTCTTGTTTGGTTTACGGCAGAGGCAGAGCCGGAAGGGTGCGGTGCTGTCGCACCGTGCCAGAGAAGAACCGCGGCTGGGAGGGCCCCGATGGATGAAGAAGCACGATGCCACGTGGTAGAGCCGAAGTCCACGGCCAAGCCGGGCCACGGCGGTGGGGGAGCGGTGGTGGTCGGCCACGATGGAGGAGCGATTGCAGAGCAGGGGCGGCCTGCCGGGCCGGCCGCCGTGGAGCCGAACAAGCGGGACCACCTGAGTCCCGCCGCTCCCAAATCGGTGCAGTGCACCAGTTCTATTTGAAAACCTGGGGGGGAACCCCCTCCCTCGCGTGGCCAGCCGAGCTGCCATGAGACGGGCCCCCACGGATGGTTCGCCCATCGGCTGGGCCGCCCAAGGTTGGGTCACCCCAAGGCCGGTCCATCCTCAGCCGGGCCGCACGTTGGGCCAGGCCGCACGTTGGGCTGGGCCGTCCCCTCGTCTCGGGTTACTTCCACAGACCAGGTCAGTCCCTGGTTCAGACCGCATTGGTCCGGGTTAGTCCAATTGGGCCAGACCAGACCCGGACCCGCTATGGCCATTTACACCTTTTAGCCCACATCTTGGGATACAGGTGTCTGAATGACGAACTGTCTACGGAGATGAAATTCCTGGAGCAAGACGATTCTTTTGGTATACCCTGCTAGACGTTTGGACGTAGTTGGGGTACGGTCGATTTGGTTTGAACCTAAAAACCAACCAGGCCGCTGGAACGGACATGCCAATAACTTACAGATCGAGAGTCCGATTGACGCACCGTCTGTCGCGTTGGGTTCCTTATGATGAGACGGAACAACGAGATACATCAAATGAGGGCTTATTTATTGTTCATGTAACGAAACTTGGCTCGAGGAGCGCACCCTCTCGGAATCGAGCGTGTTGTGTGTGGGAACCCTAGGGCTGGCTGCGACTGTGATGACTTTTGTACCAGAATGCTTCATGGGTTCGACAGTGAAGACTTCTATACTAGAATAATACAAGGGTTCTATAGTGATAAATACTATATAGGAATCCTCCGTGGGTTCAACAGTGATGACTACTGTACCAGGATCCTCCGTGGGTCTAACGGTTCTGACTTCTGTTCCTGGATCATGTGTGGGTCCGACAGAATAGCTGGTCCTGTATCCTGTGTGTGTCCAATAGTTTAGCTGGTCCTGTATCCTGTCTGGGTTTGATAGCTTAGATGAATGAATAGCTGGTCATGTATCCTGTGTGGGTTCGACAGCTTAGCTAGTCCTGTATCATATGTGGTCCGACATCTTATATGAATCAATGACTACATCTGATCATCTCCATCACTCTATAAAAGATGTATACCTGTGTGAGATGAGCCATTTCTTTCAGCCGTTTTCATCGTGGATATTGACTTTACTTCCTTTTTGGAATGGGTTGTGCTTGGGCTTTAGAGTTGTAGCGGGACTGTGATTGGTAACTTAGGTATATGTATGGGCATATTCCTAAGTATAGTTGGTTGATACTTCGTGATTGTATCTTTCTACTGTGGTTTATCCATGTTGGATTTTGTGAGACCTTGAGCATCTCGGGGTCCCTACTAAGTATCCTTATACTCACCCCTGCACGGGTTATGCCCACACCTCGTTGTGTTGGATGCAGACGACGGATAGCACTGACAGAGGCGGAGTGTGCGAGGACTGAACGGTACCTGGAGGTGGACCTCATGAAGAGACGGTATCCGGATGAGATGGATAGACGTGGAGCGCTGATGAAGCTATATGTACGTAACCTTTGGGTAGGATCTGTGGTGGATGTTCCAGGAATGACTAGACACCTTCAAGCTGTTTGTCTTTTAGTTGTTCATGTTTTGCCTTTTCCTTGTACTTTACTATTGGGCTTGTATTTCCGATCCCTTTAACTTTTAGACACATAATTTTTTATACAGTTTTTACTTAGTGTTTGCTTCCGCTTGTTCTCTAGATGTGTGTGTTTACATTTAATAAAGGCAATTCCTTCCCAAGTATAGGGATTTATGCCTTTGGTGCTAGTCTCCAGCCCCTGGCCTATGGAAGGCGGGTTTGGGGAAGTTACGACATGGGCCCCGGGGGACAGGTCGTGAAAAATTGGTATCAGAGGGAGGTTCTACTGTAGAACATAGGACTCTAATATTTATTTTATGTGAAGCAATAGTGTTAAGGGTATTGAGTGTGGTTTCTAGTCCAGGGAGTCTAGTGTTGGTGCGACGGCCGACGTATCCATACACCAGGGCCCTGACTTCTGATTTCTGACTTAGTGCACGAAAACACTGATTGTGATAGTGTTTTCAAGAGTCTTCTTTGTGAACTATTTGAGTCAGCTCACCAAGTATAACTTATTGACCGTGGCGCACCTGTTCCTTATTAGGATGCCGCTGTGTAGATAGCCAGCTAGGGTTTCTGAGAGAGTACACGATGATGGCCCACCGAGCAACGAGGCTCTGATTTAGGGACCTCTTTCTTTGTTGGCTCCATCAGGTGGTGTACCAGCAGCACCAGCACCCGTAGGAGAGAAAATAACCCCATTTGCACTGATGGACAATGCATGCTAACTGAGTGTGTTTTACAAGTTCCAGCGGCAGAGGACTGAATGGAGGAGATTACTGGATTTTTCTGCCTAATTGAGACACTAGTAGAAAAGATGTTGGTATTATCTACTAATATTTTTCAGTGAGTTACATTGAGGATGGTTCTCATAGTGATGAGGTTTTGGTACGTTGATCGTTTTCCAAGATGGTACCTTTGGGAAGTGTGCCAACTATATCTGTTCCCGTTGGTCAGCAGACACTACCGACGGTACTGGTAGAGGAAACTTGTAGGCTTAGTGCCTTAAATGTGTTTCTGTACTAGATATACCTCAAGTTCCAAGGCTATCCCAACCCACAGGCGGCCGAGGACTGGCTTGAGGAGGTGGCTGAGAGTTTTCTAGAGCTTATGCAGTTTTGGGAGGATGACATGTCGATAGTTGAGTATTTATCGCAGCGTACTAACCATTCTTGGTACTTGATGAATACAATGCAAACAATACTTTAGAGCATATAACTCTTAGCGCTGTGTTTTTAAGGACATCCGAGCCAACACCTTTTCCTCTATGCACTCCTAATTATGTTAGAGTGCTAGAGAGAAACTTTGTGGTTGAATGTTCTTCGGTTTAGAGAATACAACCAGTGAATGTTAGCAGTGGGAAGATGCGAACTGGCGTCAGTCTCAGAGACTTGGGAATGTGAGATGTTTCTTGAAGAGGAAGTGTTAAGGACAGATGAATCTGCATGGATGAAGACATAGAAGAAAAGCTAGGAGAGCAGCATGATGTGGTGAACATTTCGACAAGCTACAACCACCCGCCATTGTAGTCCCCACTAGGCTTAGGGAGTTGGAGGGAAGGGGAAGAGAGTAGTTGCGTGCGGACAAGGAGTGTGACCGAAGGGATCTAGAAATGATTTGAGGTACAAACAATATCTACTAATAGCTGTAGTATCAATATACATAGGTACCAATCATTCCTTCCTTCCATGAATCTTGTCCAAGACATCGAGTTTTCGGTTAAACCATTGAATTTACCCTCACGTCTGGAGATACATTTACCAGGGGAATCGATAATAACACTTACGCCGGTGGTGTGATATGACCCTTGAGGCGAGAGTTTCGGTTGGAACCTCTTGGTGGAAGCATTGAGGCCTTACGATATTAGTTTGAGTATGGACTGGGAAACCACAGTTCATACACAGATTGACTGTATTAGGACAAAAGGTTGTGGTTTATCTACAACATTGGGATGGGATTTTCCTTGGTCGGAGAAAAGGTAAATCTTGGAATCACAGGATGGAATCATTCATAAGAGGGTGAAGTCGATCACTCAAGAGTCGGCCAAACTTACCTTTGTGCTAGATTTCTCCAGTGTTGCAGCACCACTATCAGCTTTGGCGAAGAAGGGGAAACCCTCCGTGTGGTAGGAGATATGCCATTATAGCTTTCTAGAGTTGAGGAAGATGTTGTCTAGTGCCCCAAATCGGCTTCCAGAGGAAGGTGTTGGGTACATAGTCTATTGAGATGCATCAGGGACCAGACATCAATGTGTCCTGATGCAAGAGCGAGCAGTGATCACTTATGGTTGTTGTCCATTGAGATAGCATGATCAGACCCATGCTACCCATGACTTGGAGTTAGAAACAGTGGTCATCACCTTGATGTTGTGGTGGTACTTTCTTATGGGTGAAAATGTTTCCGTCTAATCTGACCACCAGAGTCTCAGGTACATCTTCTCGCAGAAGGGTATGCACCTGAGATGACGACAATGGCTCAAGTTCCTCCTAGACTATGACTTCGGAGTAGTCTATAGTCTTGGGAAGGGGAACAATGTAGAAGATGCTCTTAGTAAGAGATAAGGTATTCTGATTTTAGGAGAGGTTATGGAGCAACATTTATTTAGTCTCTTACAGTCACTCCCCCACATATTCAGCGAGTCAGGGAGGCGCAGTGTGGGAATGCTAACTATGAGAGACGACATGCTCAGATATCAATAGAATAGGCACCTGATATATTTTTTGAAGGTAGGGAGCATGTCAACCTCTTCAGAGAATGTACTATGGTGCTAGTGTCACTTCAGGAGGAAGTGTTGAAGGAGTTCCACACATCTCCTCCAGCGGTACATGCAGGAGTAGCGAAGATATACTAGGACCTCCGACGATAGCACTGGTGGCCGAGAATGAAGAAAGTAGTGGTAGTGTTTCTCTCATGATGCCTCACTTGTCAGCAAGTAAAGGCAGAAAAACAGGTACCAGCAGGCTTGGTTCAGCATTTGGAGGTCCTAGAGTGGAAGTAGGATCAGATATTAATGGACTTCATGATGGGTCTTCCATATACATCTAGCAGATGGAGACCTCTGGAGTTTGATTATGGCAACCACGCATTTCTACGGGTCTCACATCAACGAGGTCTACAGAGATTTGGCCAAGGCGGTAAGTTATATTTTCATTCATCAGACCTTTTCAGGTCCCCAGAAGAGTAGGCGAGGTGGCTTACCCTTGGGATCTTCCACCACAGTTGCACTGAGTGCATGATGTCTTCCACATATCCCAGCTGAGGAATACGTGCACGACCCTTACCACATCATCAACCATAGAGAGTTGGACGTTGACGACATGGTGAATTTCACGAAGGTTCCAGTAGATATTGGGGATCGACAGTATTGGGTCCTACGTGGACGGTCGAGACCTCTGGTGCGCGTTCGTTGGCAGCACCAGAACCTCCAGGAGATCACATGGGAGAAGGAGGATCAGATGCGTGATCGGTACCCCCTTTTGTTCCCTTGGTTCGAGTTTTAGCTTACGGGGATATAAATCTCTGAGGTGGGGAGAATGTAATGACTCGGAATTTCCATTGAATTTTTTTTCTTAAATACATAGTAATTTTACAAGTCTGAAGTTTCTGACGTCGCGCGATTCTGAGGCCCGGAGTGCCCAGAATGATCCGTCAAAGTTTTGTTAAACATAAATTAACATGTGTATGTAGTTTTCCTAAAAAAAGTGGATAAATCTTAAATGGTTACTCAGATAAGAAATATAAGGCCACTGCTGTGCTCAGGATGGAGGTTTTACCCTAGGGATGACTTAAGTTTAGTTAGTGTGGCCCTCCTGTGAGAAAACCCGAAAATGGCATAACTGTAAATAGAATAATTGAAAAAAGGTATTTTATTTTTCAAATGCTTATAACTCACAAATGGTAACTCATATTAAAAATCTGAGACCACCGCTGAACTCATGAGGGTATTCTTCCTTTAAGAAGATACTAACTTGGGTCGGCGAGGGCCACCAGAGAAAGTTAGTTTTTGCCCATGAATAAAATAATTATGCGACAATTATTTTATTGTAAATTTCATAAATTTTAAACGGTAACTAGGATTGGAAATATGAGGGTACCATTGGGTTCGTTGGGGCGTGTTTCACCTAGACTGACCCTAACCTCGACAACAGTGGGTCGAGGGTGGCTGTTAATAATTTTACGAACTTCTTTTCAGGTACCTTCAGTAAATGTGTAAGAGGCGTTCCATATCTTTTGAACCAATGCTCGGAATTGAAATCCGAGGAAACCATTGAACTCACAGCGCCAGTATTCGCTTAAGTAGACTTTCATCGCAGCCACGTTTTATCGAGGTTGGATGTTAATTTTTGGGGGTTTCTAAATAAATTAAATAAAAATATGGGTACCATATTTTTATTTTGTGGTTGTTTAATCCTCCAAGGGGTGGATGGATGTGGGGCCCACCCGAACATAACCTTCCTTGGGAAGATATTATGTGGTAGGGCCCACAAAATTTTAAACCCCCCTTAACCCCCCATTAAACCTTGGAACTCCCAATTTATTGTGGCGCCTCTTCACCTTCCTTCATAAGTATGCCAACACAAATTAATTAATGGCTAAATTAATTAATTATAATTCTTTTGAATTATTTTGGGGAATTCATGGAAACCAATAAAAAGTTGCTTCTCTATTATTTTATGTTGGTTGGTTTTTCTCTGTGGTGGATCTTTGAGAGATGACTTGGGATATTCTTGGTTTATCCTTTCCTCTCCAACGAAGAACGACATCCTCTCCAAACAAAGAACGACGTCCTCTTTACGAAAGAACGCACCATCTCTAATGAAGATCGAGGAAGACGCTCGATCTCAGGATAGGTAGTATGTGACGGGCGCAACATACGAGGATGTCTTTGAATTCCTTTCCCATGACTTTGACAACGTTCACTAGAATCAAGGTAGGGAATTGTTTTGATTAAATTCATTCCCTGGTTCCTCGTCGTTTATTTTGGTACGATGATGGTCAAGTGTTATCACCTAATATAGAGGGTATGAGTCGAACAAACATGGCCCGAAATCCATCCATTGATTCTTGTTTGGTTTATGCTGGAGGCGGAGCCGGAAGGGTATGGTGTCGTCGCACCATGCCAGAGAAGAACCACGACCGGGAGGGCCGCGACGGATGAAGAAGCACATCGTCGTCGCACCGTATGGTGGAGATGAAGGCTGTGGCCAAGCTGGTCCCCAGTGGTGGTGGTGTGACGCTGTCGCTCCACGTGGAGAGAAGGAGTACCGTGGCGCCGTTGCGCCGTGGTGGCAGCCGGTTCAGCCACCCGTCATGGAGCCGGACAAGTAGGACCACCCAGGTCCCGCAACTCTCAAACAGGCGCAGTGTTCCAGTTCTGTTTGACAACTTGGTGGGGGGAAACCCCCTCCCTCGCGTGGCTGGCTGGGCCACCACCAGCTGGGCCTCCCATTGGCCAGGCCTCCCCTCGGCCGGGCCGCCCCTTGGCAGGGCTTCCCTCGGGTCGGGCCGCCCTCGGGTCGGGCCGCCCTCAGGTCGGGCCGCCTGTCGAGTCGAGTCATCTCTTTAGGCTGGGCCATCCCCTTGGCTCGGGTCGTTTCCTTAGACTAGGTTAGACCTCCATTCAGACCGAGTTTGGCCGGGTCAATCCGACTGGGTCAGACCGGACCCGGACCCACTATGGCTGTTTACACCTTTTAGCCCGCATCTTGGGTTACGTGTGTCCAAACGATGAATTGTCTATGGTGATGGAATTAATGGAGCAATACGATTCTTTTGGAATATCACACTTGAGTTTTGGATGCAGTTGGGGTATGGTCATGTTGGTTTGAACCTAAAAACCAACTGGGCCCCTAGAACAAAAATGCCAATAACTCACAGATTGGGTGTCCGATTGATGCACCGTCATTCACGTTGGGTTCCTTATGATGAGGTAGAACTACAAGATACATCAACTCAGGACTTTATTATAGTTGAGGTAATGACACTTGGATCGAGGAGTGGACCCTCCTAGAATCGAGCTTGCTGTGTGCGAGAACCCTAGGGATAGCTGCGACTGTGATGACTTGTGTACCAGAATCCTTCGTGGGTTCAACAGTGAAGAATTATATACCAGAATCCTCCATGGGTTCAATAGTGATGAATACTGTACAGGAATCCTCCGTGGGTTCGACACTGATGAATACTGTACCGGGATCCTCCATGGGTCCGACGGTTCTGACTTCTGTTCCTGGACCCTATGTGGGTCCGACAGAATTGTTGGTCCTATATCCTGTGTGGGTCCGATAGCTTAGCTGGCCCTGTATCATGTGTGGGTCTGACAACTTAGTTGAATGAATAGCTGGTCATGTATCCTGTGTGGGTCTTACAACTTTGATGAATCAGTGACTACATCTGATCATCTCTATCACTCTACAAAAGATGTATACTTGTGTGAGCTAAGTCATGTATTTCAACCCTTTTCATCGTGGAGATTGACTTTACTTCCTTTGTGGAATGGGTCGTTCTTGGGCTCGAGAGTTGGAGTTGGACTGTGATTGGTAACTTAGGGATATGTATTGGCATATTCCTAAGTAAGGTTAGTTGATACTTCGTGATTGTATCTTTCTACTGTGGCTTATCCTTGTTGCATTTTGTGAGACCTTGAGGATCTTGGGGTCCCTACTGAGTATCCTTATACTCACCCCTGCACGGGCTTTGCTCGCAGGTGGACCTCACAACGAGATGGTATCTAGAGGATACAGACATATGTGGAGCATTGAGGAGGCTATTTGTACCTCACCTTCAGGTAGGATCCGTGGTGGACGATCTAGGAGCTGCTAGACACCTTCCAGCTATTTGTATTTTAGTTGTACCTGTTTTGTCTTTTCCTTGTAACTTACTATTGGGATTGTATTTCCAGCCCCTTTTACTTTCCCGCATATCTTTTTTTATACAGTTTTTACTTAGTGTTTACTTCCGCTTTTTCTCTGGTTGTGTGTGTTTACATTCAATAAAGGCAATGTCTTCCTAGTTATAGGGATGTACACATTTGGTGCTACTCACCAGCCCCTAGCCTATGGAAGGCAGGCTTGGGGTAGTTACGACACGGTCTTTGGGGGACGCATCGTGATAAAAGAGTCATACATAATCAACCATCTATAAACATAAGGGTACATAGGGAAAGAATTGGGGTACCATAATCATGGCATAAATCTTAACCAATGGGTGTATGATGAAAGTGTCCAGGAAAGAAATTCTTTAGAACATAAATGGATGTTCATAAGGTACAATATTAATATAACATGGTATGTGATGTCAAATAGAAGTGACAACATATATAAGTGTTTTTTAGAAACATTATAATTAAAAAAAATTTTGACGGTTTTAAGGAAAATACTATAGAGCCTTTAAAATAGAAAAGATGATAATCATTTTTATAAAACCAGAATTTAACCAAGATGGTTTTCATAATAAAAAATACAGATTTTAAAAATACAATGGTGTCTTAAAATAGAGGATAGAGTGCACTTGAATTTGGGTAAAAAATTTGGGAATTTCTCTTAAAACTGGTTTTCTAGTCAGAAAGTTATAAGGAGTGAATCTTTTAAAAATGTGTATATACCCGAAAAAGAGTGAAGATAGGGTCTTCATAAAATAATTTTGTATAACTAAAAAAAATTAAATTTTATGAAAAAAAAGGTATGATAACAACAATTTGATATAAATAAAGATAAGGAATCTCAAATGAAAAAAGGTGGTTCAGGTAGATTTTGTTACGGATTATCGGCATGGTGTCGGGTTCACGTAAGAGGGCTTAATGAGAGAGATAAGGGGTTTCTCATCACTTATAAAACATGAGGGAAGTATGGGGGAGGTGCAAAAACATACCCCATCATTTGTGATTACACATAAAAATGTATATCATAGAGAACAATATTTATTAAGAGAGAAATAGAGAGGATCCCTTACCTTAAATCTGGTGGTGATCTCCTCTTCTTATTGAAGACATGAATAAAAACAATTAGATTTATTAATTAATAATTCCAGAACCTCTTCTATATTTAATTGGTCTAGTATAATTATTTTATGTTCATTTATAACCGTTTTGATTGGTTATGAGGTTCAATTTAATTTTTTGGGCTCGTTTATATTCATGTTTGGATAAACATGTAAGATGAAATTGGTTGTCTAGAATTGAATTTATATGTTGTTAGTGAACATAAAATAGGTTACATGGTTGCAAATTTAATTTTGTTACTTAGAGTTTAGTCTAGTTATTATATAAAACCATAGTGAAAACTGTTTTTGTTAATCAGTGGGTTTGATTACAAAGAACATGTTTTTCTTTATAACTTAATATAATTTGTACAAAAGGATTATAGAAACAAAAATAGGAAATATTAAATTTAGAATAATTGGGTTTAATAATACCACCAATGGTTTCATGACAAGAATTAATGATGATAACAGAAATTGATAAACAATTGTCCTTAGATGTGCTATATTAGCGCATCTCAAAAAGTGCTTTCATTTCTTTCAAATAAAAAGGTGGGTAAAGAAGAGAACATAATGAAATATCCAATTAGAACAAAAAATTCCATTATATGTATGTGACTGGAGTTATCATACTATTTAGGTGAAGGGAGGTGAATAAAGAAACAAAAAAATAACTTAAAAGATCTAAAGGAATTGGAAAGAGGAATTTACCCCTTGAGACTTCCTCCATTGAGAACCTCTTAAGGGGAGAGGTTTCATTATTTTGAAGAGGCTAGGGGATTTCAAACGTGGTAGAGGAGCTTAGAGAGATATTTGGGCAGAATATTGGCTAGGCACAAGGCTTGAGAGCAGTGAAGAGAAGTGTGAGTGAGGGGGGTTTTATAGTGGAAGAGAGGAGGGTTTTCATAATATTATAATCATTAATTTATTATTTTCCATCAAGACCAGAAATAGTGATAATTCCATGACCAAAAAGAATAATAAATTCATGTGACTTTGAACAAATTGGACTTACATCACCAGATCATCATCAATGATTCAATAAATCCATTATTTATCATTTATCATAAATTATCATATTTCACTATTCATAAAAAATTCAAGTATTTCAGAAAATATCAAATATTAACCCTAACCATTTTTTGATGTGTAGAATCCAAAAATGAAATCCATTTTTAAAAAATAATTTTCTAAATATGATTACATTAATATTTAGTTAAAATCATAATTTATTATCAAAACCTAGTTTTAAAACATTCATTTACTTATTCTAAAATATAGTTATATTGTACTTTAAACTTGAATATTATTTATATATTATCATAGGTAATGATACGATTCATTAGGGTATATCACTATTCATAAGGGTATGTTACTGTTTATAAGGTTACGTTACTATTAACCAAAAATAACGTTTTTCTTATCGGGCTCCAAATAACTTACTGATTGCAACCGTGAATGTAAAATTTTTGAAATTCCAAACACAGAAGTGACAAAATTTTGTTTAGGGGTCACATAACACTTAGTAGTTCATTATGTTATGTTTTCATGTGATTTTATGACATATGAATAAGATGGATATTTCCATAAAAAACATTGGGTCATTACAAAGAGACTTTCAACACCACCTTATATAAGAGGAAAATGGAAAAAACCATTAGCCCCAAACCAAAGGGTTTCAGCTGAACCAAAATAGGGCAAGGGGAGACTGAAAATCATCTATGGAGGGAATAGGACTAGGGAAGAAGTCTTTACCTATATGATTCGAGGAAGGAACAAAATTAAATATGACTGAAGATCAAATAATGGAGGAGATACATGAAGGGGGTCGCGTGCACGATGTAGGGGAGACCCCTTGGGGTGATGCATAAAATGAAGGAGAGGGGTGGGTATATTAGGTTTAAAGTTTTATTTTTTTTTAATTTTTTTTAAAATATTTTTCTCCAAACAAAATTCCTCACATGGTTTGCATATGATATGGAATACTATGTACTAATTTTGTGTGGCCCACTAGAAAAATAGAGCATCCCGCATGGGATAGGTGCATGGTTTGGAAACCCATGCACAAACCATGAGAAATTTCTCTGTCCCTCTTTAAACTAGGTCTCATGATTACCTGTAGTGGGCTACTCCGTTTGGAAGACCATGTCCAAACTGTGTTCCCTCTACTTCCTTTCAAAACGTGATGTTTTTTAGGTGCGGCACTCCCAAGGCTTCTCGAGCCTCCTGTGGAACATAGCGAGCCTTCACCCAAGTCCAAAAAATCACATTGAAGCATGTAAACTCTCAAAATTCAATTCTGAAACATAGTTTCAAAATGATCCATTTAGTAAATGAAAAATTTCAAAAACCATGGCATTTTAGTACGGTTCAAAATGAGGATTGTTACAACCTTCCCACCATAGAAATTCTCATCCTTGAAAAGACTTCGAGAATAATGAACACCTCACCCAAGCTACAGGGGTATTGAGACGTTACTCAAATGATAGAATTTCATTCCCAAAAAAACGATGCACCTTGATGTACATTAAATGAAAAAGGAACAGAAGTCATTTAAAAACAAGCCAACTCTAGAATTCCAACCAAAACATGGAAACAAATTTTATCCAAGCCCGTCCAACTAGATATATGATCATGTCATTGTATTTCCAAGCATCTGGACAATGGTTCCTCCAACCTTATATTTCTATTGTTAAATGGACAAAACCAAACCATGGTTCAACCCACCATAGGAATTGACCTTCATATCACACTATATGTGTTCCAACGATGATCCCAGCATGATTTTTAAAAGATAGAGCAGTCAATTCTCATCGACCATAAAGCCCAAGACAAGCCGATTATTCATGAAAATCAATGACCGATACCATTTAGACTCATATTTACCTGACAATTTGCCCCAAAATAGTTATTCACCAACCACAACCATTTTATAAGAAAAAAGAGTCAAGCCACTATGAATAACTAATTAAGAACATGCCCGGCTTAGATGGTCGATGTTTTATAAGCTAAACCATGATGCCTTATCCAAAGGCAGATCATATTCAAAACAAACATGCTCAGCGAATCCCACTAACGACTTCCAATGAAATTTCTAAGGTCAAACCTCAAGGGAAACCATGAATCATATGCGCAACAAAAAGAGAGAACCACCCAACAAGCCCAACTGAATTTTAGCATTCAACATGGAGTATAACCGATGCTATCTTAGTAAATCTAGGATAAAAGCAAGATATAGGACATGACCATAACTTATAAGAGAATATATAGATGATTAGAATGGCTTCCAGTTAAACATACCCTTCTACTAGAAGGATGAAAAGTATAACAACAACTGGTCGACTATAAGGAAGGGACTCAGCTTCACCAGTTGACGAACCAACATTAAACAAACACATTCCTTTACACCCAAATGCATTTTGTGTTTATTTCAACCTTTACCACCAAAGCACATTCCAAGCCAATAGTTCTTAACAGGGGTTTCATACACCACCAAAGCAGCTGATAGTCATGTTTCTGAGAAAACATCTACAAAAAAACACCTACAATCCTCGAAGGCACTCAAGCACGATCAGACATTAACAAAAGTATTGTTATGTAGTATACCTTCTACTTGGATGGTCACATTAACCAGATTCGACATGAAAATCCATAACTTATGAGTGTCTTGGTCGTCAAAGGGAAAGAAGATCAGCTAGTTTCTCACAAGTTCTCTAGTACAAAAACACCGTAAACGAATGTGTGATGCTCCTCCAAGCCATGATCACTACGTCAAAGCATAAAAGGAAGGTCAAAACTAAAACTGAGACCAAAACGACCGGTGTGTTGAAACACCCAAGCCTTTTAAACTTCATCCCAAGAATTGGAAAGAACAGATTCTTCAACGCCCATGTCACTCTACTTCGAGATGACCCAAGACCGTACCCTTAAGCACAACACTCCATAGTTTAATTGAACACAACCCCTTTGTTATTTCATTTAACACTCGATGGTACTGTGCACATCAATGCCTACCAATCAAGGAAAAAATAAGGAGTAAACGACCAAATAAACAACCGACCATGCCCAAGGCATGTATATCCAACTAAAGCTAAGCACTACCCATTTCTCAATCCTATAACAAGGTTAAAGAAAGCATGATCTCTCATCTGAACAAGGATGTAATTTAAAAATTAAATGTCATACAAGGGACAGTGACACTTGAAAAATAACAAATTGCAGATAGAGAAAAGGATTTAACAAGGTATTCATGTTCTAAAGGAGTTACCTACCACTAAATAGTCTCTAATGAAGAACAAACAACAGCCGTAACACCGAGTCACATTTAACAAAAGACACAGGATCAATAGCCTAACATTTTAAGCCACTGCTAAAAAGAAAAAAACACTATAAAAAACTCATACAATTCCATTCCAAGGAAACTCAAAGAGAAACTTGAATTTTCCCATACCTGAGTGTTTTACCAAGGTCACCACTATAGGTTCCATTTATATGGACTTTATGTTTATTCACATTTCATCTTTAAACATTAAAAGATTTAATCAAACATAATGTACCATTTTTCATAAAAAACTCAAGTTACTATATTTTCAACTAACTCCCCAAGGGAAAAATAGGAAAGTTACACAAAACCCCCTTTTAAATATTTAAACAATGAAATACATCCTATCATAAACAAGCAATTTATTATTGTAAATTCCTTTTAATTGTTAAGAAAACCTACAACATTCATATTAAACCAAAGAACTTTCGGTCAAAGTTAAATGAATTATACATACATAAATATTTCAGGAAGAAACATGTCATTACATTTAAGATGGGTTACCATTTCCCAATTCATGAAGCGCCCATACACTTCATGGATTAAAAATTGGCTCCCATTTATTGAAACCAATGTCACTTTAGAATTTTAACAAGATCACATATATATAATAGTGAAGATAGATGAGTTTCCATCGACTAACTTAAAAAGTAACCATAAAGTTCATAGTTTTCAATTTGGATCCCTTTAATCATAATATAATTGCCTTAGATTTTAAACTTAATAGCCTTTTACAAATATCAAATACACATGTTACATTTATCCAGCTACAAGGTGCCCATTCACCTTATAAATGAAAACTTTCTCCCATCATAATCACAACTAGTTTACATATATCAATATAGTATAAGAATTCAATCACAAGTAATTACCACAAAATCATGGCATACAAGCAGCTAATAAAGAAGCATGTTATAAAACAAGCATGCTAATGAATAAAAGTCATGCCATATAAACATGTAAGGAATGATAATCAACTAGGAATATTACACTAATAGGCAATAATTCTTAAAAATTAACTAAGAAGGAACAAATCTAAACATCTTATTAAAATACATAACATGGTATAACACTCATGTCACAATTCCAACTCAACAAGAAGCCTACAAATGTAGCTATATTTCAGGGAAATTTGTATGGAATGCCAATTCCTATGTGCCTAATAATGATTCATGAAATGCAGCTCTATTGGCATATCAGGCCTTGGATTAAAGGATAGAAATTCCAAAAATCATCAGTAACGGAAATACAACAATAAGTCATGGTGAAATCATATCAAATGTAACAGAAAACAACATGAACAAAAATCCCAGCCCTGGCCACTTGGTCATTTCTCATACTTGGGGTGATTAGTCCCAAGAATGGGTATAAAATAACTTCAAACAAATTTCTAATCTCTTGTCTACCAACCTAAAATAGTAAGACAAAGGAAATGAAAATCCTATGATACAACATTTTAACATCTTAAACCGAATTACCATCAAACCGGTAGCCCGAACGATGGGTCACATGGCCTCAAGAACATCTCCCCATATTCCAGAGGTATCCGACTAGTTTTGAGGGTCTCGAGAGGCGATAGTTGGGAGACTATACCCTCATATCAGAGTTGAATATTTGTATTATCAGAGAATGAACAATAGAAACAACCAGAGAAGTATATAAAAAGTTTACAAAGCAACAGAAAACAAGTAATAATTATTTTATAAAATTTTTCAAAGCTAGGTTATATAATAAATTAATGTCATGATGATAGATAATTTGAAAGTTGTAAACAACCACCATGATTTACAATACAAATAGTACACGACTCAAATAAAGAAAAGATCTAAAAGTCCTAAGACTAACTCCACAAGCATCCTGAGCTCCGACTCAATCATTTTCTCCTATCTCCAGGTACAAGAATACAAAAGCAAGAACGGTCCAAGGTCCATAGTCCTATAAATGAGAATGGTCTACTCTGGTACCCCAGTTCAAGGAAGGCCCGAGTAGGGTGTGTGATATAAATATCAGTAGGTCAACAACCCCAGTGTCTAGCCCCATTCAAACATTATAGTATTAACTAATAAGTTTTCTAGTATAGATAGATAATGAACAAACTGAATAAATAAACAACACCCATCTATGTTCCCAGGGGACACTTGATGACTATACCTACTTTGACTCAATGACAGATTAATAGTATGATAATGTATCTATATAATATATATATATATATATATATGTTATCACTGGGATGTGGTAAACATTCATGTCATCGCTATATATATATATATATATATATATATATATATATAGAGAGAGAGAGATTATAAATGGCACGGGGTTAGAATGCCTCTCGCCTATTGGGAGATATAAATGGTATGATGTATGAATGACTTAATCCATGGAGATTGTATAAATAATGGAACGAGGTAAGAATGCATGTCGTCCATTGGGGTATAATGCTTGCATGGGGTAGGAATGCCTCCCATCAACAATAAAAGATAACTGGAATGGGATATGAATTCATCATACCATTACGTTGTAGATGGTTGCAATTGTGTGGGGTAAGAATGCCTCCCACATATCCATCTATAAGGTAATAATTGGCATGGGGTAAGAATTCCTCCCACCCATACATACATGATGGTAGTAATGGCATTGGGTAAGAATTACTCCAACCCATCCATCAATAAAGGTCATAATCATTTTAATCGTTATAAAGTAATGAACAAGGCAATACCTCTTACACATTTAAAATATCCATGCTATATACACATAAGAAAACACGTTCAAATTTTCACTTAAGGCAAACCATATTAAGTATTTCAATCAAAACATTAGTACGGTAAACATATTAAAATATTTACAAGTGGTAAAGACTTCTCACATATACCCTTAGTGAAACCCATTTCCATCCTAGGGAACTATTTCATTTAAACCCCCAAATATAAAGCAAAAATCAATATGGGCGAACCATTTAATCAAGGCACATGTTTTAGTGGAAGTTTCATATTCAAGGTAATCACATCCAATTTACCTAAATATGGGAAATTTGATTTTAAGGATTCATGTTTATTAAGGAGTGCCAAAGCTACAAGGCATGTACCTACTTGGAGAAAAGAAATATAAAGGGGAAGAGCAAGCTAACATGTCCTTTATCAATTCTTACATAAGTATAAAGAAAGAAGTAAGAAAATAAATCAAACAATAATGTGGTCTAACGCAACATTTTTTGAAGGTAGCACACCTCAATTGAGGGGTTTCATTATGAAACCATGATTTTTATTTAATAAAAAAGAATTTATGTCATTTAATATTTTCTTGCATTTCACTAATAGAAACAATTTAAGATAAGGATACTATTAAGTACAACATTAATAAAGGTTTAACAATGAAAAATTGTGTTTTTAATTAATTAATGATTTCATAAAATTAAAAGGGCATGGATAGGGACTCTACCTCAAGTGGAACTATGCTACCCACTCCAGCCCTTGAAGCTTTCTAACTAAAAGTTGTTACTCCACCACTAAGAATACACACTTTCACATACATTAAAGGTCACCTAGCCCCTATGCACAAACCCATATGTCTATGGGAATGTGAAAGGGATCCTCACACATATTCTTATATGCATTTACCCATATAAACTCACATGAACAAGAATTTATATATAGATATATATATGGACACACCTAGTCCCATATGTGCATAATCACTGCCATGGGTGAAAAATATACATATATTCACTTTCCTATCAACACACAGGTGATTCTTCATTGACTTGGAGACTCAAAACCATGAAGAAGTGTTCAAAAAACTATACAAAGGATACTGGGAACCTTAAAACACACAAAGGATGCTATATAACTAGTGAGAAACCAACGAATTGGATTAAACCCTTACCTCAGATTCCTGGGAAGAACCAAATCTCCTTGAAACCACAAGACAAAGTTAAATGCCCTACAAGAAACATTATAGGGAGTCATAAACACAAAAAACTTCAAATTGAACAAGTTTTAAACAATGAAGGGCATGAAAAAATTACCCCAAAACCAATATGATGGAGAAAAAAAACTCGCACCACTTTTCCTTTGGTGTTATTTTATAAAACACACTAGAAAACTTCCCAAGAGACCTTATGAACTATAATATATTGGAGGAAAAATTAAAAAATAATTATCCCTAAACCCTAGGGTTTTGGGCGAACCAAAATAGGGAAAGGGGAGATTGAAAATCGTCCATAGAAGTAGGAGGACTAGGGTAGAGGGGTTTTCCTTGATTATTCAAGGAAGAAATAATAAGAAATATAGCTAGAGATTGAAGAATAGATAAGGTGGATGGAGGGGTTTGTTCACGCGGTGTAGGGGAGACCCCTTGGGGTGCTGTGTCGAATAAGGGAGAGGGGTGAGTAGATTTATTTTTATGTTTTATTATATTTTGACTAAGGAAACTAATTTTTTTTCTAAAAAGAATGCCGCACATGATTTGCGCACTGTATGGAAAAATGTGCGCTAACTGTGCATGACCCACTGGACAAATAGATAATCCCTTATGCGCTATGCACAAGGTTTGAAATACCATGTGCATCCTGTAGAAAATGTCTCTATCCTTCTTTAAACCAGGTCGCACTATTACATGTAGTGGGAAGCATGGTTTGGCAGATTATGCACAAACTGCGTGCCCTGTTATTCTTATCAAAACATAATGTTTTTCGAGTTCAGTGCTCCCGATACTTCTTGTTCCACCCGAGGAACCTAGCGAGAGGTCACCCAAGTCCAAAAACATTTCTTTGAAAATACCCAACTCATGTAATTCATTTCTGAATCTTAGTTTTAAAAATGAATCATTCAGTAAATGGATAAGTTCTAAAACCATCACATTTTAATCCTGGTTCAAAATGAGGTTCATTATAATAATAACTTTTATGTTTATTTATGATATTTAATTTTTTATTTTATGATGAACATCAAATATTCTAAGTTGGTATAAGACTATATAAATTGAAAGTGGTCAGGTAGGAAGACTACCACTTCTTCGGTATGCCTCTATTAGATCCCCTATTAAGGACCCTTGGAATGGTATTTGAAGATGTTAAGTAACTAATATTAATATATAAGGAAGTTTAAAAGAAAATTTTGCTGGGTTTGGTTGAAAATTATAGCTAATTGTAGTGTAAAAAATAGATAAGAGGTGTCCTTTTTTAAATAAGGTAAAGGAAACACTTGGAATTATGAAAAATAATTGACTATAATTAATATATTTTTCATGTATAAAAATTAAAAATAACCATTATTTCAATTAAATAGAGGATATGGTCCAAATATCATCATCCAATGAAATTTATAGTGGTTTTTGTATCGTTTTAAACCATGTCTTTTTGTTTAACTCCATCATTAACAAATTTTAACCTTAACTTTAGTAACAACTTATTCAATATTAATGATATATAATTTTAATAATAAGTTAAAATTTAGATAACAAAATTTCAATATGTGATCTTTTAGAACAATTCCCATCCAAATTTCGCTATTGATTTTTTTATTTTTTAATAATTTACTAAATTAGTTTTTCAAAAATACCTTTGAAGTCATTTTGACACTAATCATTTGTTTTTTAAGTAGCCACATTAATATGAAGAATTAACTAGAAAATAAACCTTTCACACATCCCTAGATTTTATCTTCTTTTATAGAGTATTTGGTTCATCACAACACACCCATGAAATATTACATTTAGAGTTTTTTAAAACATTTAAACAGTTTTTTCTACTACTTGCACAAGAACTGTGTTTGTATTGTATAAGCATTTAAGTTAATTATTTCATTAAAATAAATATAAAAAATAACTATGATAAAATATTAATTATTATTTTAAATAAAAACATAAGCCTGATATTTTAATATTTGTATCCTTATCTAAAAATTTTATATTCAATATATTTATGAGAGAGAATTTTTTAATTTTCTTTACATAAAATAATATAAATTTCATTATCAAGTGAAAATTGAAGAAAAATTCCATATATCAGAACTTGGAAAATATATGGTTGATTTTATTTGATTTTATGAAATAAAGGAAAGTGTTTGGTTGATTTTGAGACCCTGTCTCATGGTTTTAATCTAGTTTTATGCATTTTACCCTTAACGTGGTGAAAAATATTTTCAATCACTACTATTTATAATGAGAGAAAAATAAAAGGACCTTTTTACCAAATTTACAAATATTGATTCCAAATATGGTATCCATTTTTCAATATTGAGTCTCTATAAGTGGAAGAAATAAATTTTAATATTAATTCATAAAATCAAAATGAAAAATAGTTTTTTGAATTTTTTTTTAATATGAAAAATAAACTTATATGAAAATCATGAAAATTATATATTAAAAGGGAATTAATTACATTATTTTAAATAAAATTCATCGTATATACCTTTAATACCAAATATATAATACAATAGACCTTATAAAATATATAATGTAATTAAAAGTAAAGACAATATCTGAAAAATCTATATTTTCGCTACTCATTAAAAAATCAATAATTTCAAGGAATAAATAAATTTAACCCTTAGTTGCATTTTATATGAAAATTTTAAAAATAATTTTAATTTTTGAAAATAAAAGTTCCAAAATTAGAATAATTATTATTTCTTTATATTTTCATAAATATAAATAAAATCCTTTTTTGAAGGAAAATTATTTTTAATGAATACAATGACTTTATTAAAAATTGAGTACTTATTTATTAATAAATTTCATTTATCTAAAAGCTGTATACATATTTTTTCCTCAAAATGATGTATTCCTATTCTATCCCCAAATTAAGAGGAAATGTTAAAATGGGATTCTATAATATGGTTCATTATGACTCAGGGATGCAAGTATCATAAGCTATCAAAAATACTAATTTTTTAAAGAGAACTATATTAAAAAATCTATGGGTGTTACATTTTAATAACGTTAAAATGAATTTATCCCCTAAAATTTCATATCTCTGATACAAAAAAATGAGCATATAACTATTTTATCACATCCTTAGGTTCTCATATAGCTTCTTTGAATTTCATATTCCTTTACAGAACATTAACTCGATATGTAATCTTATTTCATAGAACATTATCAATAAGATCATACATTTATACTAGTTTTTATTCAAAGGAATCATCACTATATAGTGGTAAAACATATGAGTTCTATGTTAGTGAAGGATCAGATATGTAATATCTTAGGAGAGATACATGGAACACATCATGAACTCAAGAGTGGTTCGATGGAAGCACCATGAAATAATAAATTGTATGTGATTAATCAATAATATTAAAATGGATAGCTTAACATAGGATCTAATTTTGCTTATTTTTTAATCTCATAAACATCATCCATGGAGAAATTCATAGAAATACATTATCCCCAATATCAAAATGTAGATTTTTATAATGATTGTAAGAAAAAAATTTATGTGGAATCTGTGTTTCATTGATGTGACACATGATTGATCTAACTTTCTATTCCAGTTCATCAGCTTTATCATGTACAAATAATATTTTTTCTCCAACATCAACCCAAAAAATTATAGTTATACACTTTTTATATAGATTAATTCATAAGGATCCATTTGAATTCTTTATCAAAAGATATTATTCTAAGAAAACTCTACTAGGGGAAGGCGCTGATCCAAAAATCATTTGGTATTAATAGAACAAGATATAAAAATATAATCTCGGGTTTGAATGGTAATATTTGACTAGAAATATAGATGAAGATTATATATTACACTGAAACACAACTTTGAATCCAGATTTTTCTGAATACTTCTTAAGAACATCAATGAATAACTCATATGCCAATCATATACAACAAAATGTGGTACTCTATACAACTCTACCAACTCTAAAATTTATATTCTGGAAAGATGATCAAGAGGAGAATCTTATTTTATATAAATAAAGTGTGCATACTTCATAAGGAGACCAAATATAATCTAAATTTCATCAATGTAATTAAGATGTTTTGGGGAGTCTGGAGACAAAATCCATGGTGATATATCCCATTTCCATTCTAGTATGGATAACTGTTGTAAAATACCCTTATAATTGTATCTATCAACATTTAATAATATGACATACCATGAATCGAGATACATTATTTGTAATATCTTTATTCATGTTGTCCCACTAGAAGTAATATTTCAGATATATATATGTCTTCCTAGTTCTATGCTGAATAGATAATGTTGAACTATAAGATTTATCCAAAAACTACTTAATGAAGTATAGTATCAATGAGATAGATATATGGTTCATAAACCATATCATTCCATCACAAATGAGGTTGAACTAAAGAATATTTATGGCTTTAATTTTCATCTCCACATCTTCCTTCTGTGCCTCTTTAATCTTCACATGGAAGACTGGTTGAACACCCATATAAGAAAAAAATGATCTTTATCATTTCCTCAAGATTTCAAGTTCCATATTATAAAAATTCATATTTATTGGCCCACTTTCAATCCCCTTTATGGAAAAGATAACATGGTCCTCCTAACTCAAAGTATCATCCACCTAGTTTTCCATCCCATGGTGGTACCTTATTAAACAATCATAATCATTAGTTAACTCGAACCATATTCTCTAGAGCATATTCAACTATTTTTGTTTGAATATATACTTTAATAATTTTTTATTATTATATATGTTACACCATGCTCTATAAAGACAATTCCTCTATATCTCAAATTGAAAAATTAACACAGATCACTCTTATTAAATCATTTGGTAATTTTTCTCATTAACCTTAATTTGGAATAAGGAATAGGATATCACCATATGACTATGAATGAGTAAACATTCCAAATCCTTATTTGATGAATCCCTATAGATCAAAAATCATAATCCAATGTTGTGTAATGTAATAATATGTTCACTAAATAACCTTCTCTTAAGTTCCCTGAAATTTTCTTCAAATTCATCTTTCCATAGAAACTTGGATCCCATAAAAGTTAAATAGGTTAGTGGATTAGATATCTATAATTAATTCTCCAAGATGAAGTGATGATATCTAGGAAAGGAATGAAAACTATGGATCATAGTTATAGTGTTTGTTTTTTGCCAACATTCAATAACTTTTAACATTGATGGATCCACCAATATACCCTCACATGAGGTTATATGAACATGAAATAAAGCATTTTGTTTCCAAAATTTAAAATTGGTAATTTTTTTATATAAATTATCATGAAGTATTGTATTCAGTACAATTATCAATTGATATGTATGCTCTTCCATAATATTATAATATAAAAGGGTTTCTTTTATAAATACTACCAAAAATAGATTGACTGAATCTATAAGGACTATATTTTTTAAATCCATGAAGATATATGGGGAATTAGTAAGAATAAATGGTATTACTAATAATTTCTACTGTCTATAGCTCATAGATAAGGATGTCATGGGAATGTCAGCACATTTTACTCTCAACTGAGAGTATCGAAATCCAAGGTTAATCATTAAAAAATATTGGGGTCCTTTTAATTGATCAAACATATCATCAATACAGGAAAATGATAATTATTGTTGATTGTGATCTTGTTAAGTTCATGATAAGAGTTTCATTGATCCATAATTATTTTAAAAAAAATAGTTGCACCCCAAGGTGAAACACATGGATAAATGAATCCATTATCAAGATTATCATGTAGTTTTCTTTTCAATTCTTACAAGTCAACCAGGTCCATTCAATATGGGGTCGTTGAAATAGGTTTAGGAGAAAGATTGAGTACTATTGAAAAATTAACATCATGATTTTAATGAATAATATGAAATTATTATATGAAAAAAATTATCATACTCAAATATAGTATATATGTACTCAAATTAGAGTTTTTCCATAACCAACTGAGATAAGAACCCCCTTTGAATAGTAATTAATACAAATATAATGGATGTAATTTTGATCAGATGCTCTGATTTATCATCACACTGATAAATAGTCATATGTTGGTTTGAAATAAAAAATTTTACTTCCCTTGCATGGAAATTAATTTAGGATTTATATAATGAATTCCATTCCAATCCTAAGATAACAAAAAATTCAATTAGAGGGAGAAAACTGACATTTTTAGAAATCACAATCTCACATACATCAATTGGGGAAGACTCAAATAATTAAGATGAGATCAGTGTACTATTATGAGTTTTCAATGGTAATTAAATATCTAATCATTGGGGTGGTATTGATATACCCTTATAAAATCATTAATATATAAAGGAGTGAATAGATTTAGAATAAAAAAATGAAATTAGTAGTTCTAGAGTGGATGGTAAGTGTACCTTTCACCACTTCATTATCATACTTCACATTAGTATCACATGATATTTCCCTTTCTATTTTGGATTAAGAAGTTACTAATGTCGATCATCATCATTAACCTTCGTATTTGGAAACTATTTAGCATAATTTCCAAAATTCTTATATTTTAAAACTGGGTACAACTGCGAAAGCGGCACACACGCAAGGAAGAAAAGTACATGTAAATCGCAAGCTTGGGGACTTGACCCCGCGATCTGCCCCTCAATTTCAATTGCATGTTGAAATTAGTATTTGTGGTTATTTTTATCTAGGGCATGATGTCAATTTCAATTGCATGATGAAATTCCTTTCCAAACTTAAATAATTTACTAATCCCCTTATGAAAATTTCATTCATGTCTGCTTCCATATTTTGATCATATTGGAAGGAACATACTCTTCCCTCCATTGGTATTATTATTATATTTTCCTTTGAATTTAATTGTTAATTTCTTATCGAAACCATGATATCTATGAGTAACTATCCTCTCCATTTCTACCATTTAATAACATCAAATGTTTTCTTTATAAATTTAATTGTTCCATATGGATAATACCCTTTAGAGACCTGGTTTTAATCTATTTAGTAAACCATCAGTCATTACTTTCCGATTCAATGATAATACCATATACATACTTCACATGTATTAATTTTTTTCCTCATATGTACTAATGGATTCAAAATACATATTCTATATCTCAAGGAACTCATTATTTATTTTCTACGAAGACTAAATGGATATTTCCTATTGGAATATATCCTTATAAACTCACCCCACTCCATAGAGTAAATTTCTTTCCATTACCTCATGTTTTTTATGATAGTCCACCATTAATCTGTATTTCCTTCTAAATGATAAAAAAGAAAAATAAAATTTTTCTGTTTGAAACACTAGATACTAGAAAATATATTTTTAGTGGGTCTCATCCATTTCCTACTAATTAGTGCATCAATAAACCCAATAAAATATAGCGAATGATGCCTCATGAAGGACTCAATACACCGTTCTTCCTTCCTTTTCTCATTTGGAATCTCAACATGATTCCTGGATTGATAAATATATATATAAAAAATTATATTTTTTATTCATGGTCCCATAACATTTGGTTTATTAGGATGAAAATTCAAAAATTTTACTTCACATTTAGCATTACCAATGTTACTTTAGGTTCCATCCATTTACTGAAAGAAAACAAAATATTGTGAGAAACAATATTCAGAGTAGAAAACTACATAATCTTAAAAAAACAATTATATGATTTCTAAAGTGTGACACATTAATTTCTACCAAAGTCATTATATGTTTAACTTATGTTATCTACGATCATCATATATTCAAATAATTTATTATGGTCCACAAATAAAATATAAAATTACCCAAGTATATCCATTGAGATAGTCAAACTAGGTGCTTAGTAAGGGAACACTCACCAGTCCCATGAATGATGAGTAACAAATAATCTACCAAATCATCTTAGAGTTATTACAGCTAGATTAATCAATTCCAAGACTAAGTACACTTGTAGTACCTAGAAGTGGATGTTTTGATTGTAAAACCACATTCCTTGTTTACAATAATTTAGGACATTATACTCTATATAATATTATCCTAAGGTTTCTCACTAATGTTTTTTCATCATAGTTTCCAATGGTAAATAAAACGTGCTCTGATACACACTATAAAAGTCTATACATTTTATAAATACTCTAAATGGCCCAAAAGAAATGAATTTTTTTTATTAATTATTGGATAATCCCTTTTTTAACTGGGTTGAGAGGGGACCCTTACATAGATACTCGACTTAGAGGCACAAGACCCAATATATGGCCTGAAGACCCAAGATAATTGACACAATAAGATACACCTTACCATCAAACACACACAAATATATATAAATATATATATAAATATATATATATTATAAAACTCCCAAACATGGTAAGGTTTCAAAACTATCATTTCCTCATGAATGCACTCTACCTAGTCCCGATAGAAGTTCCCAAACCCTATCATTCATCTCATTGTGGTAGCCCTTCCAAGCTTGGTGTTGTTTCCAGATCCCCATATATATCTAAAATTTAGGAGGAATAAATTTTGTTTATTGATCTTTTATCTTCTGTTCACTACTCCTCCTCCGTTTCTCATCACGACACTCGTTGCACCATCCACTACTCCTCTTCCATTACTTTATGACACAAATAAAATGAGTTATGGATTTAACATCAATTCATTGGGAATAAAAATGAATCATACATAGAAATTTGTAGAGTAGAAACATGAGTCATGGTATAATGTTTGGCAATTCATAAGACATGAATCATAAAATGGTAAAAGAACATGAGTGATTAGAATATAACATTGGCATTAGATCATGGCACAAAAGAATGAAATAAAGTGTGGAATAATCATAATCAAAGAGATATTATGACAAGTCTACCTTTTATAACATTTATAACATATTAAGATTTGGATAATAATCTATTAAATAGAATCATGATTGGTATAACCTCCCATTTACCCTCTTTCAGACTTGGGATAACCTCCCATGCACACTCTTAATGTCTTAGGATAAACTCCAATGTACCCTATAAGATTGTATAACATTAATCATTACCCAATAAATTAGATGGATATATGATTCTTTTCCAAAACATTAAATATTCAAAAATCCATTCATATATATGCCACAAGATAAAAAAGATTATTAGTAACTTAACCAGTGGAAAAGAAAATGGGTTTCATGAATATTTCATTATCATGACCAAAAAGCATCCATAGAATGAATAAATATATAATCATTGGATCATATACATAGTTAAGATAATGTAAAATCAAAGGATGTTTTCATAGATGAAAAATACTTTTAAATGATCATTGTAACATTTTACAAGGAAAATACCCATTTCAACTATAAATAAATATAAAATTTCACAAGTATTAAAGATTGTTTTTACTATAAACAACAATGGAAACTTATAAAGGAATCCTCAAATCAATTAACAATCTTGATTGTGGAAAATTACATTAATTATGTTTACATCAAAACAAATATTCTATTTATATTTTTTAAAATGTAAAAGTACCCCATTTTTTAAAATATAAGATGATTCTATTTTAACCTTTTTTAAAAAATCAAATCAAGGATAACTATTACATTAAAAAATTATATTATAATATGAATAGAATTTTATAAAACATTTTTGGAATACATAGACATGAAAGAAAAATTACTTTTGGATAAAAAGGGAAATAAAGTTGTGTTTTTCATAAAGAAAATTTTCATCTCATGAGGAATAAAAGGGAATAAAATGAATTAAAAAATGTATTCAAAAAAAAATATTTCACAAACTGTCCCCCATAGACCATGACGTGACATACCCCAAGACCGCCTCCCAAAGGCTTGGGGTAGGCAACCAGCACCGAAGGTGTCAACCTGCATGTTAGAGGAATTTTCCTGAGTACCAGTACACACACACAACCATGTCCAAATGCTAGAAAAGTAAACAAGCATTCCACTAGAAAACCATTGAGTACAAGTACAACTGAAAGTAAAATTGTCCAGAATAAAAAACCAACAAAAGACTAACTAGAAAATAAGAATGTACAATAAAAACTATGGATATACATTCGATGAAAACCCCACCTGAGAGTTAAGAACAGGGTAGCTGCTAGAAGCTATAGAAGTACACCCAGTCTATTTGGTCTCACTAGGCACCACTGGGTCCTGGTCCACCATATCCTCTATCGGGGTAGTGATCATCTGCACTAGACAAAACACATACGGGTGATTCCCGTGCATGGGTGAGTAACATAATACTCAGTAGGGACCCTAAAATAACAAGGAAAGATTATAAAGAAATCCACAAATGACCAGAAAGCATGATCGCAAAGCAATAAAACTCACACCTGGTATATTATAGAGTAGGAAAGTAGGATCATGAGTTACATAATCGAACACCATGGACTACTGGATAACTCCACCTCAATGAGTACATTGGGCCTACTGGGTCACACAGAATCTACTTCTGGAAATCTTTAGGAGTAATGACATACACATCCCTTATGAGTACCATGAGTATGCTAGGTAACACAGAAGACACTCCCCACCATGGGCATGCTGGGTCACATAGAAGTCGCTTCCCACTAATCTATGGCCATACCGAGGTACTCCTCCTGTGAAGTACCGTGAGTCCACCAGGTCGCATAGAAGATGCTCCCCACCATGGGCCTATCAGGTCACACAAAATATGCTTCCCACTAGGTCATAGTATCTAATCTACAGTAGGATGCTCGTCAGAAGTCTTCAGGTCTTAGCCAACCACAGGGTTTCCACACGTAGCACACTTGTTATTGGGATAATCGCTCCAAAATCCATTATTCAAATTTAAACTTCCATGAAATCATGCATAGAGTATTCCAAAATATTTGCATCATCGTGACGGTTCCAATGCCACAAACAGATTATAAATTAGACACCCAGTTTTCAAGTCATTGAAGTTATTCCAAAAAGGGGCCGGTTTGGTCTCTTTCCGGTCTGACCCGGTCAGACTGACCCGACCAAACTCCAATGCAGCCCGACCTATGTTTGGTCCATAGAGACGTGGGTTTATTGGGTTATGGTTATGGCCCACTGGCTTGACCAGTCCTCTAGAGGTGTTCTGGTTCTCCACATATCCAGGCATGGCAGGTAGCTGCATCCGGCTCCCTCACAGCCCTGTGGGTCGATGCAGGGCTATTTACTCCAACCCGAATGCACATTATGTCCAGGGTTGCTACTACGTGGCATGCTGGACTCCCAAACTCTATTAAAGAACACATTCCTTTGAACATAACGGGCCACAAATTTAGGCCGCTCCACTGACATGACTGAGGGGCCACATCCCTACCGCCAGCTGTCAGCCCAGCCGGCAGCTCTTCCCAATGCATCGATATGTTCTTCTGCGTACCACTGGATCCAATTATATGGTTCATTCTTTGGGCTTCTAAAACCTATGGCCTCTATAATATCCCCTCTTCCCTGCAAATGACTTGAAATTTTCTTTTCCACTATTTTGAACATTTTTCAACCATGAACACAAATCGTAGAAGGGGTCGAGCCTTGTTCATTTTGCCCATTCCCTTCATGTTATAAATTTAAAATAGGGAGAGGTTTGGGGATGATGTTACATCAACAATAACTTAATCCTGAAAAAAAATCCCCAGAAACATCACCCTCCATAATAACAGATTATCCGTGGATCAAGCAGTTAGTAGGTTAGTCCAAATTCTTCATTTATAATAAAGAGTGGGAAAACATAAATCAAATAAACCCCTATCTTGATCGACATTCAAAGTTGAAGTGACCCACCCTCAAGGGTTCATCTATATTGGAATTTGTCGCTTCTCGATCCTGTTCTTTATAAGGATGCAATGTTTTTAGTGATTCTTCTAGCATTTGACATTCGTCGTTGGAGAGGAATTTCTCGGTAGGTTTGTTAGTGGAAATTCCACAATTTAATTCCGAACTCTCAAACGTGTTTGCCTAATAAAAGGAAAAAATGTCACATAATTTCTGTTATGCTATGAAATCATGTCATTACATTGTTTCATTTATGAAATAGCGTATCTGTTATGCTCCATTTATGATCTATTAAGGATCTTCCATTAATGATCCTCAACTTCAAATCGCAGCGCCATCATCCGTCACTCAATGGTGGGAAAGTAAATAAAAAATATTTTTTAAAGTTATTTTATTATCTTCCAAAAATTATGAAAATAAACTTTTATATCTATCACTTTATTGTTGATGATAAGTCCTTTCTAGGAAAATATCAGCATTATGAGTCAATGGTTCCCTCAAATTCTCAATTTCAGTACATGTTCAAATGTTAGAAAAACCCACTCGTAATTTTTCTTAAGTGAACATAAAAAAATTTCAAAATTCCGTTCCAGGCTCCCTAGGTCTCAGAATCACATGATGTCAAAGTGTGTGGTCTCAAAAAAATTTAATACAAATAAAGAAAATATACTGAAATTCACTGATATTACATTCTTCACACCTTAGTGCTTTATGTCCCCAAAATCCAAAACAAAGGCTAGTCAAACAAATGGGGGTACTGAGAAAGAATCTGATCCCCCAACACCAATGTGATCTCCTAGAGATTCTCGTGTTGCCGCAAAATTCCTAGAGAATGAATCAACCAATCAAAAAGTATCCAGTCTTATGGATTCTCTATCTCCACTAGGAACTCCACATACATCGCCCCATCATCAATGTCCATTTTCCCCAATCGATGACATGCGATGGATCATGCATGTATATCCTCAGTTGTGACACATGAAAAACATGGTACACCAGGTGAATCTATGGGGAATGATCTTGGTGGTATGCCACCTCACAATCTATTATGAGGATCTAGTAAGGTCTGATCAACCTATGAAATAAATTTCCACCCTTGCCAAATCTCCACAATCCTCATCGGGGTGTGACAAAATGGAAAACATGGTCTCCCTCCTTGAACTCCAATGGTCCCCGGAACCTGTCAACATACAATTTCTACATGCTCTGTGTAGTCCTCTTCTTCTCTTTGGTGGTCTATACCTTCTAAGTGGTACCCATACCAACTTTGGACCCATGATTCCTTACTCCCTTGGGTCTGTCCAGCGTAGAGGTGACCTCCATGGCCTCCTGTACAAGTTCTTAAAGAGTGCGATCCCAATGGTGGAGTGATAGATATTTTTGTATGAAAACTCCACCAGTGGTAGGTGTTCCTCCCAATTTCAACCCAAATCAAAGACACAAGCACAAAGCATGTCCCCCAAGGCTTGTATGGTCTGCTTTGTCTGATCATCTGTCTGAGGGTGAAAGGCTGTTCTCAAGTGCAGTTATGTTTTGAATGACTCCTACAATACCTTCCACAATTGGTATGTAAAGAAAGTTTCACAGTCTGAGACAATCATCGAAGGAACCCCATGAAGCCACACTATCTCCTAGATGAGTATTCGTCATAAGCGCTATACTGATCCCTGATCCCGGATGAGTAGGAAGTGGGGTGACTTGGTGAGTTGGTCAACGATCACCTAGATAAAATTGTGGGCCCTATATGTTCATGGTAACACTGTAATGAAGTTAATGGAGAGACCATACCACTTCTAATCTGGTACATCAAGTGGCTATGCCAGGCCTGCTAGGACCTGATGCTTGGGCTTTACTTGCTAACATGTGAGGCTTGGTGAAATGAACTATTTCACTAATTTCATCATCCCTGGCCCCCAGTACTGATGTCATATGTCATGGTAAATCTTTTCCACACAAGGATGTACCTCCAAAGGGGATATATGGAACTCCATAAACACCTCCTACCACAACTTCACTGGTACTACAATGCATCATTTGAAAAAGATGATGTTCTCTCTACCTATCGAAAGTCCATCAGTATCCTGTTCGAAGGATATCTAAGCACGTCGGGCCTCACAGTCAACATCCAGAAGATGTGCCTCCCCGATGCACTGTAAGAGTGGGGGGAGTGATGGTCATTGACTGAAGGTAAGTTTATCCATCACCATCCATGAAGGATATCTACATTGTAGCTAGATGCTCTATCTCCCAACTCATCAGATATAAACAAGACCTCCTTCTTAGCACGTCTTTCCCACTTTCCCTTTCTTAAGAGTATAGACTATCACAAAGTCATATTCACGGAGGAACTCCAGCCATTTCTACTGTCTTAAGATCAGATCCTTCTGTGAGAATATATACCAAAGACTCTTATGGTCCAAGTAGATGGTAAACTATTCACCCATCAAGTAGTTCTGACACATTTTAAAGGAAAATACCACTACTACTAACTCTATGTCTTGGGTCATGTAGTTATGCCCATTCTTCCTCAAATTCCATGCGCGATAGGCGATCACCGCTCACTTTTGTGTCATGACGCAACCCAATCTGCTCCCTGATGCGTCGTAGAAAACTATACATCCAACTCTCCCTTCTGTTAATCTCAGGACTGGGGCACTTGTCAGTATCCACCTCAGCTACTAGAAATCTTACATTCAATTATCCATAAACACAAAGGGATTCCCCTTCTTTATAAAAGTTTACAAGGGTGATGCTACTCTAGAAAAGTTAGGCATGAACATCTAGTAGTATCTATCCAACCCCAAGAAATTCTGCACCTCAATCATGATCCCGTGTGGATCCCAAGCAACCAATATATCTATCTTCACCGGATCCACTACAACTCCAACCATCAAGATGACGTGTCTATGAAAGTGGACCTCCTGAATCCATAACTGAAACTTCAATATCTTACCATAGAGATGGTGCTTCAAAGTGTATCCAGGACTATCTATAGTTGTGTTGTGTGCTCCTCCTCCAATTCCAAGTACACCACGATGTCATCAATGAAGACTACGACAAACCGATAAAGGTAAGGATGGAATATTCTGTTAAAGTGTCCCATGAATACTACTGGGGAATTGGTCACACCAAAAGGAATAACCAAAAGCTCATAGTGTCTATATTTTCATCCAAATGATGTATTTTGTATGTCCTCATCTCGTACTCAAAGTTGATGATAGCCTGGTTTAAGGTCTGTCTTTGAGAACCACCTTACTCCATTCAGATGATCGAAGAGGTCATCAATCCTCAGGAGTGGACACTCATTCTCCAAAGTCACCCGGTTCAGGAACCATAAGTCCACGCATAGCCTCAAGCTCCCGTATGCCTTCTTGGGAAACAAAACTAGGGTAGACCAAGGTAAAATGATGAGTCTCTTGAATCCCTTCTCCTAGATGTACTCTAGATGTATCTTAAATTCAAGAAGCTCTATGAAATCCATTAGATATGCCGGTGTAGATATCAGCGTCATCCCTAGGTAAAGGTCAGTGCTAAAGTTTATATCTCTAGGAGGAGGTATTCCCAGAACATCCTCAGAGAATACATCCTCATACTCATCCACCATTATAAGAAATCTTGGACTCCTCTTGTACCCACACCGAGGGTGAGACTAACCAACTTGTGAGTGATCGGCTCCACCCTTCTCTGAGAAATTTGATCTTTTTCTGCAAAGGTTCCCTTCTCTCTGGTGAAAGAAAACCTGGTCCCGTCCAGGTTAATACACCACTCTTTGATCCTAAAATAGTTGATCTAAAAATGGACTGTGGATTACTAGTCCATATCTAAGATGATGTCTTAAGGCCTCAACACCACTACTAGAGCTCTTGCCTCCTAGGGTAAGCTCACACTACCGGAACCAGTGTGTAATCATCGAATCCCCTCTCATAGGAGTCTCTAATCATAAGGATCGATCCAAAGAATCCAACAGAATATTTGAGCCTCGAATAAGGTCTGTGGAAATGAAAGATTGACAGACACATGTGCCTATAAGAACTAAATATAAGGCGAATAAGACATAGATTTTACCTATAATCATGTTTGGAGTGCCTTGGTCATAGGACTTTATCGCCTAAATTTGGTATTTCCACTATCCACCAGCTCCCTGATCCTGTGGGGGACCACCTTGGGGTGGTGGTGGTAGCACCTCAAACCATCATCCACTGCCTGCCACTCGGACTGCTCCAATTCCACGTCTATTTCCCTACATGCCACCTCACTCAAACCTATACCTATTCCTTGGAAGTACCTCACCTTTCTACTGATCATATGTGAAATGGGGATGACAGTCATGAACCATGTATCCCTACCCACCGCACGTGATGAAAAACATTGTTCCCTAGTGTCTCCCTCCACTCTGGGAGCCTTGTACTTCCGACCATGAGTCATAGAGTCATTTCATGAATGACCTGGCCCTCTTGGGCCCCGTGTCTACTATCTTCTTCTCACCACTAAAGACTCTGCCACTTGGGGTCTAATGGTGGCTCCAGCTATTGGTGTCTTCTCTTCTATGAAGATCTCCACAAGAAGGGACCAGTCCCACAAACAATCCTAAGTGGGGATGGTGAGAGACACCATGAATTCCTTGATATCCCGTATGAGTCTATGCTCAAAGGTATGGGCCCTGAAGAAACGGTCCTGCACCATGTTTGTGGAGTAGAGATAGAGTTCTGTAAACATCAGAGAGTACTCAACCACCGACATGATACCCTACTATAGGTGAAAAATCTTCTTTATGCGCACCGAGTCCAAGGTCTTGGAAAAAACGCCTCCTGGAAAAGCCAATCTAATTCAGCCCAAGAGAGGGTCTTCTCATCATGAGTCTAAATCATCAGACTCCACCATCACCATGTTGATCCCTAAAGAAGGCTCGCAGTTAATATCTCTATCTAGTCAAGTGGTGTACTCACTAAGTGGAAGACCCACGTCACTACCTAGAGCAAGTCCTCAACAACCTAAGGATGTGTCTCTCCCCTGAACATGGGAGGTATTTGTCTCTAGAACTCGTGAATGGGGATAAGCATGTGCACATACTATACCAGTAATGCCAGTAGTAACTTCTGATCAATGTGTGGTGTAAAAAACAGTTAAAAACCCATCGGGGCTATCTCTATCACTGGTCCTTGAACTAATGCCTCATCGCTAGGCGTGCTATCCTTACAGTCACACATCAGAATCCGAGAAGGCCATCTGTATGGAGGAATCCTGATACAGATCAAGATATACCACAGTTAGAATATTATACCTGTTGAGATGTCTCTTATTCAAGAAAATCATAAGGATACACTTATGCAACTACTGTTTTCTGGTATAGAGCTGAAAAGAAAAATTCAAGGTCCTGGTGTATGGATACGTCGGCCACCACCCTAACACTGGACTCCCTTAATCTAAAAGTTGCACCTGAAACATTCAACACTATTTCCTGAAAACAATACAATATACTCAAGGTTTCTAAGGTAGAACCAACCACAGTGGATACAACTATTTCATGACCCGTCCCTTGGGGCCCATGATGTGACATACCCCAAGCCCGCCACCCGAAGACTATTGGATGGCGACCAGCACCGAAGGCATCAACCGACAAGTGGGAGGAATATTCCTGAGTACCTATACACATGCACACACAACCATATCCCAAATCTATAAATGAAAAATGCATGCCACTAAACAACCCCTGAGTACAAGTACAAATTAATATCAAATGGACCAGAATACAAACCCAAAAAAAGACTAACTGGAAAATAAGAAAGTACAAAAGAAACTCTGGGTAGCCATCCACTAAAAAACCCACATCATGGGTAAGAATAGGGTAGCTAATGGATGCCATTTATGTACACCCCACCCACCTGGCCTCATTGGGCACCACCAGGTCCTTTTCCACCAAGTCCTCTGTCAAGGCTGTAATAGTCTTCACAAGACACAACATGTGCGGGTGAAGCCCGTGCAAAGGTGAGTACAAAAATACTCATTGGGGAACCTAAAATAGGAAGGGAGAACTACAAAGAACTCCAAAACAAACAAAAAAGAATGATCACGAAGTAAGAGATCTCACACCATGTATATTCTATAGTAGGAAAGTAGGATCATTAGTCACCTCATCGAACACCATGGGTTTCTAGAGAACTCCTCCTCAATGAGTATTGTGGGTCTTCTGGGTCTCACAGAAGCCACTTACCACTAACCTTAGAAATTATTTGGAACTCATACCTAGTGAGTATCATGGGTATTAAGGGTCACATAGATCCAGGTTTGCTGATGAGACCCAGACCCGGCCTGAACTGGATTTGGGTCATTAGGTTGTGGGTCTAGCCTGCTGGGCTGGATGGTCTCACTAAGGCGGAATGGTTCTCCGCCTAACCAGGACATATCATGCGGCCGCGTTTGGCTCCCTTCTTTCCCTATGGGTTTCCTTGGGGCTGTTTCTTCTAGCTTGGACACATGGCACGTCTGAGTATTCTACTATGCGATCGAAGACCGTGTGCCTCCAAAGAGTGTGGCCTCCAACTGTGGGCCACTCCACCGACATGGCCAAGAGGCCGCATCCCTACCTCCATCCATTATCCCAGCCAACGACTATTCCTAGCTCACCACCTCTAGGCCATGGTCGATGGAATCAGCACGCTGGAGGGTCCTTCTGCGAACCACCAGGTCTGCTTTGGTGGTCTGTTCCATGCACTGATAGCACCTATGGCCTCTGAAAGATCCCATCTTCCCTAGAAAGGCCTTCAAATTTCCTTTCCTCCTTTCCAAATGTTCGTCGACCAAGAACACAGAAGGAAGAGGGGAAAGGATTTTTCTTGTCGGCCCACACCCTCACATTAGAAGTCTAAAATAGTGGGAGGTTTGGGGATGATGTTACATCAAAAATAATTTAATCCTAAATAGAAATCCCAAGAAACATCACCCACCCGCATGAACGAACGATCTGTGAATCAAATTGTTTGTGGGTTGGTCTTCATTGATTATTTAGAATTAATATTGGGGAAAACATAAAACAAATAAACCCTTACCTTGATTGACATTCGTTGTTGAAGCACTCTGCCCTTGAGGGTTCAAGCTCTGTTGGTGTTTGTCACTTCCCGGTCCCATTCTTTATAAGGAATCGACATTGATAGCTATATTGCGTGAGTTTTTCATTCATCTTTGGAGAGGAATTTCACCATAGGTTCATCAAAAGAAATTCCTCAGTTTAATTACTAAATCTAAAATATTTTATCCTAGTAAAAGGAAAACAAGTTGCAGTGCTTTTGTTGTGTTGTGATGTCATGTTGTTACATTGTTTCATTTTTGAAACAACATATCCATTACACTATATTTACAAGCCATTAATGAGATTCCATTAATTCACCTTCTCGCCGCACTACAGCACCATCATCTGCCACTCAATGGTGGGAAAAGAACTAAAATAAATTTTTAAGTTATTTTATTATTTTCTGAAAAGTATAAAAATTAACTTTCCTATCTGACCCTTTCCAGTTGAAGTTAAGTCCTTTCTAAGAAATTCCCAGTGTTTTGAGTTCCATGGTGCCCTCAAATTCTCAATCTGAGAACTTGTTCAAATGATATAAAAACCCCTTTCATGTTTACTTAAGTGAACTTAAAAAAAGTTCAAAATTCCATTCCGGGCTCACCGGGCCTCAAAATCATGTGTTGTCAAAGCACGAGGTCTTGAAATAATTCCATATCAATTAAATGAAAAAAGTATACGAAAAGTTTGTGAAATTACAAAATAACCACATAAGAATAAGTTTTTTGTATATTTAGTGAATACAAATAAAATTCATGAATTGAAAACTTAATCATAAAAAATCCTAATGGACAATCATATTGTAATATAAATACCTTACCTTGAGACAGAATTGTTTCTAATGTAGTTTAAACTTATGTAAAATAAATTGAATTTATTAAACTTTTATAGTAGTGTTATTCAAATACATATAATATAATATATGAACCTCTTTTAACATTTTACCACTCATTTTTTAATAAATCCTTATTAAAATCATCATTTTCAGTAGTTAAATGTTTAATTTTTCATTAGAATTTAAGTTTTATAGTTACAATCCTTATATTCTGATCAAGGTTCCACAATATCAAAAATTTTAATCATGATGTAAAAATCATATATATTCAATATATATATATATATATATATTCATCCATAAAATGTGGTTATAGAAAAATAAATTACCCCATTCTGGGATACGGTAGTCCATATGTACTCATGAACCCTATTTTAACTTTTCAATGGATGGAATGAAAGAAAGATAAATTAAAATTAACATTTATAGAAAATTATTATATAATATATATGACATATATTTATAAAATCTATCATTATTACCATATATGTAAATATTAAAAAAAATGAAGCACATCACTTCGTGAAGTTGAGAGTCCACATGTACTCATGAGCAACGTTATTATTTTCTAATGGATTGGAAGAAAAGAACTTAGATATTTTATTATAATTATAGAAGAATACATAGGAGAAAAATATCATCTATAATCCTTATAACCACTTTAATAACAATCCATTAAATTTGGTGATGGAAAATTAATTTTATCACTATGTGGGGGCGGTAGTCCACACGTACACATGAGCGATACGTTAACATCCTATTTGATGGAAAATAGGGTGAATAATGGTATATAAATAATCCTAATAAAATTTATGTATATTGAGGGTAATTAATTTATCATTTTATGATCAAGACTACATATTTATAGGAGCTATATAAATAAAGAAATTAAAATAGTTCAGGTAGAAAGATTAACTCTTCTTTGGTAGGTATCATTTAGATCCCTCCTTACAGGCCCTTGTAATGGTCATTAGTGAAGATAAGAACACAAAATTCATGTATTTGGAAGTTTATAAGATACTTTTAACGGTGTTTAGGATATATATGTCTCAATTTGGTGTAATGAAAAGAGAGAAGGGGTTCCCTTTTATAAAATAGGTAAAATAGATACTTAAAATTTCTAAAAGAATTTCAATATATTTAATGTCATTATCAAGTATAATACTACCAAATATTGATTATTTAAAAATAAATAGATTATATTGCTTAAATACCACCATATAATGAAATTTATTCATATTTCATGTCATTTTAAACCCTATACATTAGTTTAACCCCTTCTTTAATCGATGTTAACCTTAATTGATTTAAAGAATTTTAAATATCAAAATGATATAATTTTTTGTTTATGTTAGAAATTTTATAATAAATAGAAAAGGGGTCATGTTTTTGAAAATTGATCTTCCTAATTATCCTATTTTATGATTTTTATTATTTTAAAATTATTGAATAATATATTATATAACATAATATATCAATAATATCATTTTTAACAATATTAATATACTTTGACATTAAAGAAATGAATATAGTAATATAACTAAAATATAATCCTTTAAAACATCAATAATATGTTATACTAATCTATAATATTCATTTTCAACTAAAACTCACCCAAATAATATTACTCTTATAGTTTTTAGATCCATTTACATGACTTCTTCTACTACTGGTACCAACACTATTTGGCATTATACAAAAATTTAAGGTATTTATTTGAATAATAAAATTTTTAAAACAAATAGAATGATAGGAATAATAATTTATATTTTAAATGAAAATTTATACATAAATTTGTCATATTTGTATCCTAGAGTAAAATTTCTATAGATACTAAATTGAAGGGAGTGACATTTTAAATTTTTTTTTACATAAAATAATATACATTTCACTTTGAAGGAAAAATTCCACAAAAAAGGACATATATTCAAATTTGGGATATATATGGTCATATTTATTCCATACCATTATATAAATGCATGTTTTGGGTTGATTTTTGAGACTTTATATCTTCTTTTAACCATGTTTTACCCATTTTACCGTTATTTAGGTGAAAAATATTTACCATGGTTATTCTTCATAATGACCAAAAATAAAAGGGAAATATTTAAAAAATTTCATCCCAAGTATGTTTTTATATTTTTACATAAAAAATAAAATCTATTTTTTTAAAATAAAGTATATAATAGTGGATGAAATTAATTTTATTATCTTCTCATAAAAAAAATAAAGACGATTTTTGAGGGAAATGTATTTTTGAAGAATATAATGAACTTACTAAAAATTGAATACTTATTTATTAATAATGTATTTATTTTAAAAGTTTATACATATTTTAAAAAAAATATATGTTTATTTATATTATCTCTAATAATTTACCGACTAGGTTAAAATTGTGTACTATATTATAGTTTATTTTAACTAGGGGTGACATGTATCACAGTCTATAAATGAAATTAAATTTAATTAAAGAGAAATATATCACTAAATCTTAAGGAATTACCTATGATCTACCCTATTGTGTGAATTTTCCATTATTTTATAGGTTTTTTCTTGGTACTCATGACTAGTGTACCGCTGTGTATGATAACCACTTATAGGGTGAGTGCATTGGATATAGGATAATGAGGAAAACTATGGACCCATACACTGTATAGGAGAATGAAATCCTTGTGACCTCACCTAGTGCTTGATTCCATGTTGATATAGGAAAACATATCAGAACATGATGCATTATGGATACCATATATTTCCTCACTACTCTACCTTTTTTCCTCATATGAGGATCAATGAAATTGGGATCCCAAGTATATGTTCACTAATCATGGGGATAAATATTGACCACTTCGGGCATATATTGATCATCCATATGGCACATAGCTGAAGTAGGTATGTCTAGGGATCTTTCTGAATTGGTTATCACATGAAATATAAACATATGAATGTTATTCACTCTTGAGAGTTTATTATTATTCATCGAATGTACCATTTATACCTATGAATTCTTATTAAGGATTCATTGGTGGATTCCTACTTGTTTTATTACTCACACCCTACATAATAATTTCCTATGTGCATGAAGACTTCTAGATTAGGGACTTAGTTAAGAAAACGGGGCCCATGGAAGATTGATGAGTTGTAAGACATGAAACTAGTTATGAGGCTATGATATACTATATTGGATCTCCATAGAGTTTTATTTATTTATTTACATGAAATTATTATTTGGTTTGTCTTTAATAGTGGGATCATGGTATATTTATTTCTATTACATGTGTTCCATCATTGATTATGAATAATATTTAGTCTTCCTATTGATATTCTATTTTTTATTTTTATTTATATTTTTTCTATAGGACTTTGATTACAAGAGGGTATAATATCCCCTATAATAGAATTTAGACCCTCATAGTTAGTCAATAACCTCTTGCATACAAGGAAACATGTGTGAGGTCATGTGGCTCTTTTTATTAAACAAAGTGTTTTTTGGATTGGGTGTTATAGGGTTGAATTTATGTAATGTGAACTTTAATAATAGTCATATTGGAATATAATCTATATATTTGAGTATGATATTGATGCATGAACACATAAAATTATATACTTCTTTACCAAAAATGAACATTAATATATTAAAATATCTAAAATAGAACTAAATCACTCAAACATAAACACAAATCCAAAATAATCACAACATAAGTTAACTATTCTAGACAAATTGAAACTCAAAATGAATTTTAAGAACTAAAAAACATTTAAAATCCAAAAATTAAATTAAGTTACGCTAAACCAATAAAAAACAAGGAAAATATAAAATAACTGAACCAAAATAAGTTAATCTATATAGAATCCAATAAAATTTAATTTTAATGAATAAAAATGTAAAGAATAAAGATGAATATAATTACTTGAATAATGATAATCCAAAGTAAATAATATGAACTAAACAAATATAAAATAACATAATCCAATAAAAATGCACTAAATATAGGCCAGTATAATCAGAATTAAGTAGATCCTACACCATTTGAATGTAAGGAACAAAAGTATAATGAACTAAACTATTTCAAACCTTACAAAAAAACCAGAGGTTTTAAAATAAAAATAAAATGAATCAAACCATATTGGGCCAATAATAATTAATATTAAAATAACTAAAAATAACTTTAAAAAAATTTACTTAAAAATAAAAAATTAACTCATATGTAAAAATATAAACCAATCATAATTGAAATTAGTAGATTGAATCAAAATATCCCATATCAAATGAAAATAAAAGAAATTGAACTAAACTAAATATAACTTAATTGCCAAGTGAAAATATAACTTAAACTAAAATCAATCTTACAACTGAAACTAAATTGGATTATTTTAGAATGTTAGGTTATATGTTATTTTTATTTCAGTTAAATATATTTTAATTTGTTTAAATAAGATTTATTAATTCCATTCAAATAAATAATTTTTCATTTATTGGTGTTTAGTTCATATTATTTTAATACTATTGTCTTTAATATGGTTCCATTTTGTTTGTTTCAATTAGTTTGATTCTATTTTTTGGTATAGAGATATATTTTTCATTTTTTACTTTAATATTTTATTTTTATTATTGTGGGATTCTCTAATTATTTGATAAAATTTTGAAAAAAATTATTAATTAGTAAATGTTATATTCCTTAATCTAGATTGTTTTTTTCAACAAGGGGACAACATGAGAGCATGATATATAATGATGCCTAACAATAAATTTCAATCATATTTTTATTTTTATTAAATTTATTTAACAATATTATTTAATTTTTTAACATTTTATTCAATGAAATAAAATTTTAAATAGATTTATCTTGGAGCACTTACAGAAAAATTTCCACCCATTTACTATTATATCGGTCATCTGCATTAGAAGTTTGGAGATTAGTATCATGGAAGGGTTCAATATCTATCTATAAATAATATTTTCTGTTCTTAATATTGGTAAAATTGTAGTTTTTCTTTATAAACATATACTATTATATTTTTAGAGTATAAATTTCATGTTTCTATAAATCAAGAAAAACAACACCTGTAAGATCAATATCTGGGATACCAAAAGATAATTAATGAATGAATTAAGAATGATATATGTTTTTAATTACATTTAAAAAATATTAGAGTATTTGTTGACTATTTTTTAATGAAAATGTATTCTATATTCGATTATTTCTCTTATTTAGATATTAATTTAGATGTGGATATAATGGAGATGCTCATGATGATGATTTAAGTGTAACTGCCATATATTTTGGTGGAATTGGTTGTGGTGATGATGGTGTTGAGGATTTTGTGGTTGATGTCAATATACATAATAAATAGTGTTGTGGTGGTTATATATGGGGTTTTGATTGTACTATCACTGATTAGAAGCATCAATTTTGATATAGTATACATTTCTGATCTATAATAATGAAAAATCACATTATTGTTTATTTAATTTTACTCAAGGATTTATTTTTCTGAAATAATACATATACATACACAGACACACACACACACACAGATATATATATATATATATTCAACTATGATTTACTGAAAATATAAGTGTCATATTACTATGGGAAATACCAATGGATATATTCCTACCATGATGGGAAAGTCCCATAGATACATACCTATAACCATGAGTTCCATATTCCCTTGTATATACCCCTATTTCCAAGATAATTTAGAAAAAGGGAAATATGGATATGGATAAAAGTTAAAACCATGATCATCCAAGAAATATATGAAATCATGGACCATGGTCATACCCATTTTCATATTAGTGAAATTATTTTATTATCAATAGTGGAACCAATATGAATTAATTTTTTTGAAATGGATTAGTAATCCTTTAATTAACTGAATGATGAACTGTATATAATATATAAGAATCAAACTTAATAACTTATGAATTAGTACAATGATTACAATGTCTGTGAAAGAATAATTATTTTGAGAAAGTATGATGAGAAAAATATTATGATCCAAAATAGGGAAATATTGGTAAAAAATATAATTCACAAAGTAAAGTCACAAATACTTAGGATACATTTTCACATATTTAAATACATTGATCCATTTAATTATTCATAGATATTGAAATATAAATTGGGTTCAAGATATAATCAATGTGTGTTAAGGTAACATTATTGAATAGAGTTCATAATAAAGATGTATATATTGAAAAAATGGATTTTAAATTGGTGGTGATTAAATAAAATCATGTCATCAAAAGTAAGCTTTATATGGACTAGAAGTAAACATCATGAGAATAGTATACTTGATTTGATTCATACATTGAAAAATTATTATTCACTAGAGGTGGTTTATATCATAAGAGTTTTTTGGAAATATATAAAGAACACCAATTCATATTACTTATCTATATTGATGATATCTTATATGAAAGTAATAAGAAGGATTAATAAAAAAATTACAAACCTGATGAGATGAGATTTTGAAATGTCTACAATCAGAGAACTCACTTATTTTCTTAGGCGATAAGTAAATAGAAATGGTGAGTGAATATTTATCTCTCTATATTAGTATGTTTTTTAAATGTAATATTAAATATGTTTAACTTTTATTAACACTATTAAATATTGAAACTAATATTTTAAATCTTGATGATTGAAAAGTTATTGATCTGATATTATTTTAGAGAATGATTAGAAGCCTGTATTTCTTAATGATAATGACATGAATGTTTTTTACAAGGCATATTTAGTGGAATTGTTTGAAAGTATTGTAATATAGGATAAATTTATAAATGTTATATAAATCCCGAGGTATGTGTATAGTACCCTTGATTATGTCTTATTATATAATATATTACTAGAATGAGATATGATAACATATTTCAATGTAGATTATCATGAAGATATTATAGGAAACTAATCCCAAAGTGTAGGTGTCATGAATAACCCTTATTGGGAAGGCCTCACGTGATTGTGGTGAAGATTTGGGTGACCCTTGAAGCCTATATCTAATAGTACATTACATATAAACTAACAATGAGTGTATATGCCACACAAATTGGAGGAATTACTCAAAAATCCCAAGAATTGTAAAATGAAACCACTAATAAAATCTATAATATAAATAAAAATGTATCTAATGATAAAAAAATGAATCAAAATGTCAAATAATTACATGTATTCAAGATTAAATTGAAAATAAAAATCTATGAAAAAAACTTGGACTCTAATTCCTAGATCTAAGCTAGAAGGTTCAAGACCAATATCAAAATCCCTCTTAGAAAACTATAATATATATGTGTGTGTGTGTGAGAGAGAGAGAAATATTGAATAATAAACAGGATTATAAAACCCCACCCCATATTGAGGTATTGACCCATTTATTTTATGAATATTATTTTGTTTTTCCTTGTTTTTTTCTTTATGAAGGTGTTTTTATAGGGAGATGGAGAATTTTTTTAGGTATGATGGGTGTTGAAGGGGACAAAGGAGCAGGTTTGGAAGGCTTAGGATGTGCCTTATACTATATGAATGTCACAAAATATTGGATAGAGAGTGATAATACCATGGTAATATAATATGGTTTCCTTGTTAACCTATATATAAAACCTTGAGATTTTATGAAATATTTCTCTAAAAATAAATTTAATTTTTTTTCATAATTTTCATTACACGCTACACCGAGTTCAAAAAAACTGTGATATGAAATTAAAATATTATTACATAACGGTTATCACTAAGCTATTATATTGGAAATTATGAATGAGAATAAATAAATAATGAAAAATATATGGTTTTAATATTAATAAAATGAATTTATTGGTTATCAATTAATTATAAATGAAAATAAAAATTCCTCTAGAAGTAAAGGAGATATTTCCTGAAAAAATGATTTCATTCATGAAATGTGTTATTGTCCCAATAAATTAATTTAGTCATAATTGGTGAATTATTTAAATGAATTGTAAATTTTATATATACTTAATCAAATTATATTACATTAATTTAATATTTCCCTAATAATTTGATAATAATAAAAAAGTTATCTATTTAAAAGTGATTTTTAAAAGATGTTTTCATCACGTTTTTCATGATTATTATTAAAATTAAATTCATCAAATTATAGGTATATAATTTTATAAAAATTATTCTCTATTTGTAATATAAATGTTCAAATTCGGAAAATAAGTTATTTTTATTTTTATTCTTTATAAAGAGTAACCAAGGTATAATTTATCACCTCAATAAAGGGTAAATCTGGTTTAAAAATAAATGACAAGGCCCTAATTTTTCATCCTAATTCTAATTGCATGAATTGGATTCAACCATTATGTCCTTAGGCACTAATTTTATTTGTTTAATGGGAACATGTTCTTTAAAATCACGTATATAATATTTAATCTAATAAAAAATACAAAATGTAGATCTTTTATTTTTAAATATTTATTATGTGTCCCCATAGAAACTAAATTAAGTTATTAATGTATATAAATATATTGTTTTTAAAATAATGGAATGATTTTTATAATGGAAATTTGTTTATAATTATTTTTATTAAATAATTAGCAAATTATTTAAAAAATATTTTTCAAATAATAAAATAATAAAATAATAAAATAATAAAATAAAATATTTAAAAAATATTAAAAGTTATATTATTTGAGTAAATTATAGTGTTACATGAATTTGTTAGGATAATATAACATATTAGTGTAATTTTAAATGTTTATATTTGAATTATTACCTTTTAATTATCTATTGTATATCAAATAAAATGAATAGTGCCCAAAATGACATTAATAAAATTATAAAAGTAAAATATTATTAAATTACTTAAAAATCATAAATAATGAAATGGTAAAAGAAGGATAATATTTGGTATAAAATTTTATCCCTTGACCATTTATTGGTCAATTTTCATCTTATATGTATATGAATAATTTTATATGATTGAAAAACATGTTACTGCAATTAAGGTTAGAATAATATAACTAAGGGGTTAAACTAAATGATAGGGTTTAATAAAACCCTTAATCATTCCCATATTTTATTGGTTTATGATATTAATACGACAACATAAATTATCTTCAAATACTTGGTGATTTTGAATCATTCTTTATAACGAATAACTATAATATATTTTAATCTTCTAAGAAATCTCAATAGATTCCCTCTACCCAATTATAAAAGATCACCCATAAATTATGATATTAATAAAACTTTGAACTCTTTATCTCGACAAAAATATGAAAAATTATCTTATAAACTTCTATATCCATTTTCTAGAGTATATTATGTCCCAAAAATACCAATGATATTTTCCTTGAGAGGAGATCCAAATAATTTCATTCAAAGAATATGTATTAGCCTTAACCGATCAATTTCTTTTTAATTTTTATTTTACCTATTATAAATATATTATATTATTAATTAAATAATGAATTCAGTATCATAAATTTACATAAGTTTTATTGTTATTATTAAATCTATATCATATCTCCAATTTATTATCAAATAGAGATTGAATGTATCACTTCTGCATACGTGTGACATATCGTCTCCACATGGTGACACAAATCATTTTCTAAAACCAACTTTTAATGATTATTATTATGATCTGTATAATGCCTATATAATATTTTAATAACATAAATATTATTATTTATCCACAATATCTTATACACATTTTTAACTTCCATACAGTTGGAAAATGATAATGTCACTGGTGTGTGTGTGTGTAGACTACCACCTCCACAAAGTGATATGATTCGTTTTTCATCTTCTCTTTACATGGATGAAAAAAAATATTGATGTTATTTAAATATATTACATATTTGATATAAATATTATTATTTAAAATTGAATTATTCATTACCTTTTTTCATTCCATCTGTTTAAAACTGAAAACAACACCATGAGTACATATAATCTACCATTCCCATAAATAGTATAAATTTTTTTATAACTCTATCTTGTATGAATGACTAAAAATATTTATATTATTAATATATATTATATATTAAGTATTTAAATTATTCATATACAGAATATTAATAAACTTAAATATGTTATACATGAGGTAAGAGTGCCTTCAAAGAAAGTGGAACTCAAGGAAATGGATTTTCATCTCACTTTTATCTCTACAAGACCCATGTCATATTCACCAATTATTTATTTTATTTATTGTATATACTACCCATGAATTTATTTTATGATTAATACTATGATATTTACTGGTATTTACCTGTATAACCTAGGTTCTTTATTTCATGGGGATTATGATTCAAATGTTTCCAAATTGGTATGAGTTTTATGTCACATTCTAGTTTTTATCATGATTGTTTATGATTAAGTTTAAGAAGGTGAAATATTATGTTAAACCCCCTAATAAACTAATTAATAGTCATATAATCATTTTATTTCTTGAAAATACATAATTTGATTTTATTTTCCCTTTCTTTAACTACTCTAGTAATTGAAAATAAGTTTTTAAGGAAAATTGACTTTATTTCTTTCTTTAGTCAAAAATAATTTCCCCCATATCCATGTTTTTTTATTTTATTTAAAAGCAGTTTTTATGTTATAAAATGGTATTTTTAATTATATTATAACCAGGTTTAAATTTTTAAAAACTTGTTGAAAATGAATCTTCTATTAATTTTTCTCATGAGGTGTTTTGGACAATGTACTGAAATGTGAAATGAATTTTTTTTAACTTACACAACATGAATGAAATTCCCCACCATCAGGACAATTAAATTCCTTTAATATTACATTATATTTTTATATTTTTAATTTTTTTTAAAAAATAACTTAATATTTGGGATTGTTTTATGTTTTGAATATATTATTTCAAATTTAAAAGGTTATTTTCCTAACGAATATTCAAGCGATTCTTTTAAAAATTAATTTTCATCTATGAGGACATCTATTGGTGATTCTTATGCTTTACCAAGGATATAATCTAATTATATCATCATTATTATTTCTCATTATGTTTTCTTATTATAGTGATGATATATTTTTGAAATCTATTTATTTTCATCTACAATTCAGTATTGAAATGTTGAAATGTTTATAAAACATGTTTTATTTTCACTGGTTATAATATGAATATATAAGGAATCTTATTAGGATATTGTGGAAAAAGTATGTATGATTTAAATTATTTTATGGATAGGACCAAAATTATATAGGTCACCAATGTATTTGGTAAAGTTTTATATCTCTTGAGATCACTATGGGAGACAAGACAATGTGATAGATCTATTAAGGGAAACAAAACAATGTGCTTGATCTATTGTAGGAAACAAGTCGATTTTCATGATCCATTATAGGAAACATGTTGACATGATTTATCCACTATAAGAAACTAATTTTCAGGATTGTACCATTATTATTATTTGGTCTTGGTACATAACCTTGAAAAATAAAATGGTTTATATACCAATGATGGTTCTATACTTATATGAAATAAAATTTTTCTTCCTGATTGATTTATGATTATTTTTTCATTGTTATGAATCATGTATTTTGAATGGTAAATATTTATTCCATGACTCATGTTTATGATTTTTGACATATTGGGTATGTAATTTTTAATTATTGTCACGATCATATACCATTATTCTTATCTTATACTTTCATGAGATCATCAATTGATATCTCTCATGTTTACCCTTACTAGGAATTTGAGGTAAATATATCTTATGTTTTGTTTCCTTTGGATATGATGGAGGTTTCAATTCAGTTATGTATATGAATATTTCTATGTGTGAAGATATTTATGGGATATGTTGAAGATCATTCATGAAATAAAAATAGTGCATCTGGAATCCAAATCCACTAAACCTTTACGTTCCTTTGGCCTGTATTTGTGAAATCTATTGAATTTACATTAAAAAATATAATAATTATGTATGAAATGCTTTGGTTTAAATATTTGGTATTAGAGGAGTGGTTTAGTCAATATTTATAGGTTATTATCTTAAAATGTTCGTTAAAATCATAGGTATATGTCTAAGTATATGATAATATAATAATGTTTTGTTAAAGACCATGGATAACCTGTGTTAAAACTAAGCTCCCATAGATTGAAAACAATGTGTAATAATTTAGATAACTTATAAACTATATTTAATTATTATATGATAGGGGACTCTTATATAATGATTTTTAGACTTTCCCTTTAGGTTTTATTTATTGTATGGAACCCGAAGGAATCATGTTAAATGTTAAATGAAATCATTGTCCTTATGATAAACCAAATTTTATGGGAGATATAATAAAAAATACCACTTCTATGCTCACTAAAAATTCACAATTTATGGATCATTCTGATCTTATAGATGAGAAAATAAGGGTAAAATTTTATGTTGAGTCCTTCACGAGTCATTATATAACTTTTTTTATTAGTTTTATTGATCCAATAACCACTATGATATGCCTTAGTACCACTAAAACATTATTCTTTGTTCTATGGTGTCTAAGGAATGAAAAGTTCATTTATTATTTCTATTGTTTAGATGAAGATGAATATTTATAGAGTATTATATTCAATAATATGTGGTAACAAGAATAAATTGATTCCATGGTGTGGGATGAATTTTTTAGTGGATAAATACTAAGTCTCTCAAGGACATTAAGCATAATAGAATTCAGTAGCTATGAAGGATTTTTTTTATTTACTATTAAGGTGTGAAAAATTGGGATTCCCATCATTACAATGGGTTTAATAAGAAATGTAAGATCAAGTCCCATGAAATGTTGGAAAATCACAAGGTAGAATGAAATTACATCCACCAACATTCCAAAAATGCGGGAGGAAACATCTAGGCAATTTCTTAAATATGACTTGGAGGTGGTTTAAATGTGGAAGGGCATGTCATAAAGTTTGTGAATGTCTAAAGGGGGTGAATTGGATGGTTAATGAAATGGGGGAAAGAAGATTTAAAATAATGAACCACCCACACTTCAATGCTGAAAATTCAAGGAATATGGGAATTATGCCAAAAATTTCATGAATATGATAGTTTTTTATGATTAGAGTCAAAAAACATACTACCAAACATGAAGGGAAGTACCATGTGATCACAACTAACAATTGGGGTTTTGATAATGGTGTGGTGAGAGGTAAACTTATAATCCACTCTCTAAAATATAATGTATTATTTTATTTAAGATATTCCCACACTTTTCTATATAAGGGATTTGAAAAGGATGTATAATTAAAATCTCAATGATTAGATGTTCAGTTAGTCGTGAGAACACATAATGCTATGATGGTTAAATGTCTTGTATTTAGTTCTTATCTAGTTTTAATTTCTAGGAAATTGATTCCCACAAATAATGTGATTATTTATTTAGTTGAATTTTATTTATGGTTCTATGCATCAATTGGATTTATTTTTATTAATCTCTTATCAACTACCAAGGAAAGGAAGCCACATTTTATATTCCTAGTGAAGTGATGTTCATTTTTTAGCATGTTTATAAATGATGCATTTTATGGAAAACCAATCCATTATGTGGGTCTTGATTCCTATTTAAAGTGGTTGCTTATCTATGATGGTTTGGGAGAAACTCAATATCAAAGATATTCATATTTTATGTTATTTATTGATGTATTTACTAAATAATTCCATGGTCTTCCAAAAAATTATGAAGGTTAGTTCTAAATAGATATCATACCTAGTTCTAAACCTATTTTAAAGACTACATATATAAATTTATTGATTGATTTTTATAATTTGAATAAGAAATTCAAAGAGAATCTTGATAATGGATTATTTAGGCTATGTGTGACACCTATGGGTGAACCTATATTTTTGGATAAGAATAAAGACTAATTGATGCAACTTTTATATGATTTTTATGAAATGAATAAGATAACAATAATGAACAAGTATCCTCAACAAGGTGTTGATTAATTTTTTGATAAAAAACATTGAGATAAATACTTTTCTATTATTTAACTTCATTCTAGGTATAATTAATTATAGGTCAATAAAAAAGATATACTAAATTGAAAATTCCATATAAGGTATGGAAAATATGAATATATAGTTATTCCACCTGGTCTTACTATATCCACCACTATCATCATGTGTTTAATGAATAGAGTCCTTAGATATTACCTTGATTATATTGTGGCAGTATTTATAGATGATATTCTTCTATTTTAAAAGAGAAAGGAGTAACATGAAGATCATTTTAGAATTGTGATTAAGACCCTATGGAAGAAGAAATTATATTAAAAGTGTACCTAATGTGATTTTTGTATTCGTAATGTTTCTATTGGCCTCTACTTATTTTAATGCTCACAAACCATGATTAACTATACTAATTATGATTTGTAAGATAATTTTTTTAATCATGTTCAATTATAATTTAAACCTCTAGTGTTAGTGTTTATATGATAAGATAGAATTACAAGTCATGTTTAAGTGTAAGACACCCATATGTATGAGCTAATGATAGATGACATACCGATAGAAAGGTCACCAAAACATGAGCTACCAAAGACATAAGTTGTTGACACATCACCTACTGATAGCCAAGGTACTGACGCATCACCTACCAACCACTGAGCTACTGATGCATCACCTACCAATAGAAATAATCTAATGATAGAATGAGCTACTGATATATCAATTGAATGACAACATGAGTCACTGATAGTATGACCTTTTTATAGACTGAGTCACCAATGATCTTTCTTTTAAATTTGAAATTACTTATAATGTTCATATTTATGAAACATAGTACATATTATGGTATTAATGATCTTTTCCAACATTTGCAGACAATATTAATTGATGTTAGATACTAGTACAAGTTATGAGGTACCAGATAAAATGCTTCTTGTCTGTATAAAGTAAAAATATCGAAAAACAAGTGATATAATGAGAAAGAGGATACATATAAGAAATAGACTTAGCTATTTTTGAACCTTATAGAAAAACACAATAGTTGTATACTGTGAATACCCAAAGATTTTATTGAAAACCAACATACCTAATTTTTTTTAAAAACAACATAGAAGACAAGAACACATCATGTAATCTTCTACCTCACTGGGAAGAGAAGAAAAGAGAAAAATGACTCCCTATTTTGTTGTCTGTTTCTGGATGACGACTCTAGTTTCAATTATACTATCATGATGGAGTCCATAAGATTTATAGAACATCACCTAGAGGATTCTAAACATTTATTATCATCTATATCTTCATATGTACATTATATAAATTTTTATAAGTGTGTTTGTCTATATTTTTTAAACATGCACTAAATCATGAGATAAAATGAAAGATAGTTAGATATTTTCATAAACCATCACATTTAAACTCCCACATACAAAAGTTGAAGTGGTCCCTATTTGACCTGGTTGTTTTTACACTAAAAAAACTGTGAAAGAGTTTTATTTGACATGAAATTGTTTGTATAATATTGTTACCCCAATCAAGGGTTTGGATCAACCTTATTTAATATAAACTTCTTGGTGTTAGGTGATCACCATGTTGATAGGATTGGGTCTTGGCTTGATACTAAACCTCTTGTTTACTTTTGTTGTGTTCTTTTGAGTTTTTTTCACTATCTTTGTAATTATTTTAAAAAACACAAGTTTTATTTGATTGTTAATTTTACATAGTTTTTATTTTAGAATTTTCTTTAGTAGAATTATATCAAATGTTATAATAAAAATTTATATTGTTTGAACTAAGAATTAATCAATCAATTAGAAATATTTGGAACAAACAAAACATGAATAAATATGCTACTTTAATTAACTGTGCTATTTTTGTTTTAAATTGGAGAAATTTTGAGAAACTTTTAAATAAAAGTTTTTTATAGAAATTTTAATACGGACTCAATTCAATCCTCCACTATTGAATGTCCTAATCCAACCAAAAAGTTCATTCCTGGGTCAAATAATATCAAGTGAGGGTATATTAATAGATTCATCCAAGATAGAAGTTATTGACTATTAGACCAGACTAACCACCGTAACTGAGATCTATATATTTATTGGTTTTTAAAGTTATTATTGAATATTTTTAGATAATTTATATTTACTATATAAACCACTAACTAATTTAACTTGGAAGGGAGAAAAGTTTCTTTAGATAGAATAATGTAAAGAAGATTTAATGGAACTGAATAGGTAGTTAGTCAATGTACTTCTTCATACATTACCCTATAATTGAGAAGGGTTTGTAATCTATAGTGATGCATAAAATAAGATAATGTGTTCATCCTCATGAAAAAAATATTGTGATATCTTATGTCTCAATCCAATTAATGTTTCATGAGAAAAATTACCCAAAACCTGATTTTGAGTCAGCTGTGGAAGTTTTCCATTAAAGATATAGAGGTATTAAATATACGGTGAAATGTGTGACATATATATAGATAATATAAAATTTATGTTTATATTCACATTGAAATAGCAGAATATAAACCAGAAAATATGGTCATAATTGATTAATAATTATGGATGGTCAATGCATTACCACCATGGGAATGTGAACTATGTGGGTTATTCTTTGAGTTGAAAGTATCATGCATTTTTATTTATTATGATGCTAAAAAAATATCCAATATTTATGGATTTAAAATTTATGGATATGGGATTCTTTACAGAAAGGAAAAAATAAAATCAATCTCAGATGATGGTTCAACCATATATCATTGCGAGGATTAAAGAGGTCAAATAGAATATGTAGAACTACAGATGAGGGTAATAAATGTTCTATAGTTCAACCATGATTCCAAGGGAATGATGAGTTTCAATAATACTTATCATCCTCATATATAAGTTCAGTCTTATCAGACTATTAAAATCCTATATGACTTCTCTATGGAATTCAAAGGAGGTTGGGTTCAATACCTTCCTTTGGTGGAATTTTTTTGCCACAATAACTTTCACTTGATCATTATGATAGATAATGTATTAACCCCCCAATGAAAAGAAGTATATAACTACAATGTTTTGGAATTATTTTGGAGAAAGAATGTTATTTGGACATGAGTTAACTAAAGAAATTATAAAGAAGGTTATAGCCATTCAGAAATGAAAAAGGACGTCTCAAGGTATACAAAAATGTTATGCTGACAATCATTTATGAAATAAAGAGTTTTATGTTGGTGAAAAGGTATTCATATGAATATCTATATGATTTAATGTTAATAGGTTTAGGTAGAAGTGAATTTTTATCCCTATATATATTCCTTCCATTGAAAATCTTGATCATATAGGGATGATATCGTATTATTTGGAACTTCCATCGAATATCTCTCCAGTTCACGATGCCTTCCTAGTATCTCACTTGAGGAATTACATAAAAAATAAATCACATGTAATAACAACAAAGGACCGACCACTATATAAAGAAATATATTATAAAGAAAAATGGGAGGATTTTATAGATCACAAAGATAAATTTCTATGAAACACAACCACTCACCTGGACAATGTTTTTTTGGGAAAACCATAAATTTTTGGAAGTTACGTGGGAACTCGAAGATGTGATGAGGTAGAAATATCCTAATTTGATTCTCTTAGAGGGATGGATTTCTTGGATGAAATTAATTTTAAGGGGTGTATATTCTAACAACCTATGATTTTATGAAATATGTTTCTAAAAATAAATTTTTTTTGTTTAATAGCTTGTGATACATGAAACAATGAGTTTTAACGGACTATTATATGTTCATAAAATATTATTCTTTAATGGTTATTTTCTTGACACTGAATTTAAAAGTATAAATAAGATCAAATATATCATAAAAATCATAAGGTTTACATATGAATAAAATTAATTTATTAGGTATCAATTCATTTTAAATTTTAATAAAAATAATTTGAAAATAAAATATATGTTTTTTAAGGAAAAATAATTTTTATTCACGTATTGTGTTTTTATCTTAATAAATTAAATTTTTAAAATTAGTGAATAATTTAAAGGAAATTTATATATATATATACTAAATTAAACTTTTTAACAATCATTTGACATTTTTTCTAGATAGGGGATAATAATAAACCATGTTTTATTCTGAAAAGTGTATTTTTCTAAAAAAATTATTTAATTATGTTTTATGTGTTTACTTTTAAAATTAATTTATTCCAATAATTTTTATTGAGTTTTATAAAATAGATTCTATATCATTAATTAGGATATTCAAATTTGGTAAAAAGGTCCCTTTTATTTTCATGATTAATTAATAGTAACCATTGTAAAATACATCTCATCAATAAAGGGTAAATACAGGTTAAAAATATTGGATAAGATCTTAATTTTTTATCATAATTTTTATTTGAAGAGATTTATTATAACCTTATCACCATATGATCGAACTTTAATTGTTTTATAGACAGTTTTCCATGAAAATTACTTATATAATATTTAAAACAACGAAAAATGTAAAATGTCACTATATTACTATTAAATATATACTATGTGATAAAATAGAGAAAAAGAAAGTAAAAAATTGATAAAAATGCCCATTTTGAGCATATTGAAATTATTTTCATGATTTACATTTATTTATAATTTTAATTTTTTTAAATCATTACACTAAATTCCTTGGCAACACTAATGATGTATTTATTTAATTAATATAAAACAAAAATAAATGATTTTAAAAACATTAAAAGTAATATAATTTGATGGAATTATTCTATTCCATGATTTTTTATAAAAATTTAACATAATTTTCTTATGTTAAAATATTATATTCTAATTCTAGAATTTTATTTTTGAATTTTATTTTAAATTAAATGAATAGTGTTAAAATTGACATTAATGATAATTTATGAAAATAGTATTTTATTGAATTCCTTAAAAATAATAAAAATATTAATGTTCACATGGAAGATATTATGTTTTTAAATAATTAATACTTTGGAATTTTATGCCCCAATTTTTCTTTATATTTAAAACTATAACCTTTATGAGATAAAAAATATGTTACTATAGTTAAGGTTAAAATAGGTTAACTAAGTTGTTAATCGAAATGATAATGTTTATAAACCACAGAAAACATTAATTTTTTTATATGATGGTATTTAAACCTTATACTTTTTTATATTCAAATAACTAGACATTGTAAATAATTTTACTAAAGAATGAAATTATTATATTTTAACCCTTAATTAAATCCTAAGAGGGCCCCTCCCCTAAATTATGAAAGGGAACCACTCCTTTATCTTCATCGCACCATATTAAAAAATATATATTGAAAAAGACTTAACAAATTCTCTTATACACTTACCTATATATGTTATATAGATTTTATCTCCCCAAAAGGCGATCCAAAGAGTCCTTAAGAGGATATCAAATAGAGTTCTTTCAAATAAGAGGTAATCTCATTAAACCCTCTGTTTTTTATAATTATTATTTTAACTCCCCTATATATATCATATTATTAATTAATTAACAAATTATTTATCCTAAATATAATTATATGTTATCATTATTATTATAACACCATTATACACCCTATTTCCCCTCAAATATACTGTGAATGTATCCCATGTGCGTACATTCTACTTACTATCCCGACACAAAATACAGTTCATTTTCCATTACCATATTTTACGGATTAATGTTAATATGGTTTTAGTTTTTATATATTATAATAATTACATAATTTTTATTGTATAATTATAATATCATATCTAACTTATTACCTTCTAAACTATTCAAAAATGATAATGCTACTCGTATGTATGTGTGGGCTACCACCTTCACGGAGCAATGCGATTTATTATACATATAGACTTCACATTGATTGTAATAAGGATATATTTAATGAATATATATGAATAATATGATACAATATTTATTATGGAATGGTAAATTACTATTTATCTTTCTTTCTTTCCACTTTTTAAAAAGTGAAAATTCGGATCATGTGTACGTGCGACCTACCATCTACATGAACGGTGTAAATCATTTTTATACATATATCTTGTAAGAAAAATTCTAAATATTAATATAGTGTATATATATGATATTATAATTATAAAAATGAATATTATATATAATTATAATAAATTTAAATTTATAATATATGAGGTTTGAGTTCCTTCGAGACAAGTGGAAGTTAATGTATGTTTTTTTGTATCACTTTTATCCATATGAGATACACACCATATTCACAACATTTTTCTTTTATGTAGTGTATACACTACCAATGGATTTATTTATTTTATTATAATGGGTTTTATAGGTATTTACATATCCATCCAAGGTTTTTTCATGGCCATTATAATTCAAATATACCAAATCAATAAGGGTTTTATGTCTCTATCCTACATTTTATTGGGCTTATTTGTGATTATTTTTGATATGATGAAATAATATGATCTACATAAAAAAATTTCGTTATATATCTTATCATCTAGTTATTTGTTGAAAATAAATGTTTTACTTTCATTTTTCCCCAATTTAATTACTCAGGAGACTAAAAATAAGTATTTAAGGAAAATTGACTTCATTTCTCTCTTTAGAAGAAAAACCTTTTCTCCCATATCCATGTTTTATAGAAATTATTTATAGAAGTTTTCGAATATTCTCATATAATATTTTAATTTCATTTTTATTTATGTTTTACTATTTAAAAAATTATTTATATGGTAAATCTTATCATCTTCCAAATGAGGCACTTTGGATTAGTTACTAATAATGTGAAAGGAATATTTATTTTAACTATTTAGAATGAATGCAATTTACTACTATCATCATAGCTAAATAATTTTAATATTCTTATAAATTTATCATAGTTTCATTTCATGGAAAAAAATTCCTTAACATTTGATAAATTTTTATATTTTGAATACTTGATTTCAAAATTAAAATGGTATTTTCCTTGGGAATATTATAGTTATTCTTTTAAAAAGGAATTTTAATCTATGATAAAATACTTTAATGTTACTTATGACATAATTGGGATTTGGTCTAATTAAACCATCCTGATTCTTTATATGTGTGGTTTGATTATGGATTTTAAATTTTTATGAAATCCATTAATTTTCATGGGTTATGTTATACTAAATTGATAAAATTATTTTAAAACTCATTTTATTTTCATGGTTATAATATAAGGATATGATGAATGTTATTATGATATAATGGAAAAAATATTCATGTTATTCATTATGTTATAGGTGGGATTGAAATTATATATCCATCCAATGCATTGGGTAATGTTTTATATCTTATTATATAACTATTGGAAACAAGTTGTTGTGATTAATCCATTAAAGGAAAAAATTCTATGTGCTTCATGCATTATAAGAAACAAGTTTATGTGCATGATCCAATATGGGGAATATGTCAATGTGTTTGATCTATTACTGGAAAGAGGTTTTGACGCCAATTTCATTATGATTTTATTTTCTTTGCAGTAAACCATGACATATAAAAGGGTTTCTATACCTATGATGGTGAAAACATTTTACGACAAGAAATTTTGGTTCATGACAGATTAATGATGATTTATCACTTTTATGAACCCAATATTATTAAAGATAAATCTATATACCATTACTCATGTTTATGATCTTTGATATTTTGTGTATAGAATTTTTAATTATGGTCATGATCTCATACCCTTATACTTATATTATGATTTTATATGATTATAGAATGATACCTCCTATGATTACCCTTAATTAGCATATGAGCTCACCATTTCTTATATTTCGTTTCCTTAGTTTATAAAGAAAGGTTTATATAGGGTATTTATTTGAATAATACTACATGAGAAGATCTATATGGGAGATATTGAAGATATTTCATGAAATAACAGTATTGTGTATCTAGTATGCAAATACACTAAACCATTATGATCCTTAAGCATGTATTTTTCAAATGTATTGAATATTCATATAAAAAGATGAAATATTTATGTATGAAAATATTGAGTCACTATAGTTGGTATTAAAGCACTGGTTTATCCAATTATTAGAAATTAGTATTATAAAACATTGGTAAAAACCCTAAGTATTAATCTATATACCAGATAATATCCTAAAATTTTGGTAATGACCATGGATAACATATCTTAAACCAAAGGTTATATAAATTTAGAAGAATGATTCATCCTTTATATATCCGATAAAGTTTATTTCAAGATTATATAATCAATCATTTCGATATCATGATGCTTTCACTGTTATTTTTTAGGTTTAGTTAAGGATGAAACTTAGAGGAATCATGTCAGTGTTAAATCTGATGGAAAATATAATTAATATATTCCTAAGAAACCAAATTTTATTGGATATTGAATAAAAAATCCCATTATTATGGTCATAAAAATTTCTCATGTTATGAATGATGCTAAAATTAAAAATGAGCACTGGGGAGAAGAATGTTGTTTTTTCAATACATCATGAGGGAACTTCTACCTTAATTTAGTTTTTACACTGATCCACTAAACACGGAGTAATGGATAGTACCACTAGAATGATATTATCAATTAAAGACTGTCTAGTTCATAAAATATTTATTCTGGATATCTATCTTTTGTAAGGTAAAGCCGGACAATGATGGTATCTAATAAATAATACAATACAACAAAAAATAATGTACACCAAGGAGTGGGATGAATTTGAAAGTGTATTTTTAAATAAGTACATTCATTATATTCTTCATACTAATATAGATAATTAATTCCTTGAACTAAAGTAGAAGGATAATGAATCTTTTGATACATATGTGGAAAATTTTAAAAGATTGAGAGGTCTGCTTCTCATATTATCATTAATCATGAATGTAAAGTTAATAAATTATTTAGTGGCTTCAAAAAAATTATATGAAGGATTTTATCAAGAAGATACTTCAGTATATATTATTAAATTTTTTGATGTGATATTAAGGTGGAAATAGAAATTCAATATCCACATCATTACCATTATTTTGATATGAAAATGAACACCAAGTCACATGAAAACTAGAATAAATCACATGATAGAAAGATATTATTAACATCTACATGCCATAAATGTGTGTAGAAACATCATAATAATTTATTGAATGGGAATATGAGGCACTTTAAATGTGTAATGGTGATTCATAATGCCTATGAATGAAAAAAGGGAATAAATAGACTGTTTATTGCAATAGAGTAAAATATGACTCCAAATAATTAACCACCCCACCTCAATGCTTTAGATGAATGAAATATGTGAATTATTCTAACTAGTAAATGAATCTAATGGGTTTATATGATCATAAAATTATCCTCTTAAGACTCTAGAAAATGGGAGGCCTAATGGGATCTTGAATTCCGATGTGGGTTTTGAGAATGATGTGGTGAAAGTTAAACTTACCATACACTCTATAGCACATGAAGTCTTATTTAATTATGGATCTATCTAATCTTTTATATCAATTTTTTTTCAAATGGTATCAAATTACCCACTAAAAAATTAGATATTGGTTAGTATTGAGAACTCTTATTGGTAAAATGGTTGCATCTCAAGTCTATAGCTCTTCTCTACATGATGTTTGAGGGGAAGTGAATCTGGTAAAACTTTTTATTATCCCTTTAGTTGAAGTTTATTTAATTATAGGAATGGAATGGATTTATTTATATTGAGTCCATATCAACTGATTAAGAAGGTAAGATACATTTTTTATTACAAATCAACCCATGTTAATTTATCTGTGTGATGTTAAATATGAACTTCTGATTGAAATCACATCCATTATATAGGTCTTTATTCCCTTTTAAATGGTATTTTTATCTCAGATGATTGGTGATAAAATTGATATCAAAGATAAAAATTTTGTATAGTATATTGTAGATGTCTTTAATAAATAATTGTATAGTATTTTTCTAAATCATGATGTTTATTTATCAATAAAAATAATTCCATTTTCTACACCTATTTCAAGTACTCCATATAGAATTTCCTCTATTGAGTTATATGAACTGAAAAAGAAACCCCAAGGGAATCATGAAATGGTATTTATTAGTCCAAGTGTGTCACCTTGAGATTCACCTTTTATTTTTCTTTATAATTAATATTAATCAATGTGACTCTACAATGGTTATCAGAAATTGAACATGATGAAAATCAATGGAAATCATTTTTTCCATTATCAGAAGCCGGTTTATGGGTTCCGGTACCCCGCACCTATTTACGGAAAACTGAAAACCATACAAGCCAATCCCAATATTCATACAGAATCTAGAGAAATTCAAAATTCAAAAACAAACCAACCACGTTCCAACGTACACCACGTGCCCTACCTCGAGTCGTGAGCCCATCATCACGCATCGCCAGCTTTACAGGTCGTCGGAGAAGTCGTCGGAACAACCGGGATGACCACCATCTCATCGCATCCACATGAGGATATCACCATATCTGCAGAGCCTGCCGGAATCCCCTTCGGCGTCAAATTCGGCAACACACTCATCTGTTGTTCATCCATTCGCAAAACCACAAAAACCACACAATAAACCATGTAGACCATCGTAGTTAACTTCACCGACTTACAGAGAGCAAGGAAGGACTCCCAATCCATTAGAATGAAATTATAATTAAACTCCACCCCGCCATGACACGAGATGAAATGAGAAAAACCCTTATTCAAATCTATGAAATCAAAAGAGCTTTCATCAAAAACTGAATCAACCCATGCAAGAAACTTCACCGCCATCAACACCCTATTTTTGAAGATCTCACCACCACAAACCAAGTCGGCCGCATCAGACACAACAAAACCCCAACGCACTCACCTGAGAAGAGTCGGAACCCTACAACCGCCGATGCATGAGCATGACCTTAAAAAGCTGAGAAACTCACCACAGGGCAATAATGAGCTGCCGAGAACAAAACCAAGGGCGCTCCGAAGAGTATGCCATCGACGAGGACCGGACTTACACCCGTAGATCTGAACGAGCAACCACAGAAGCCCGTAGTGCTTCTTCACAGAAAGAGAGGAGACCACAAAACCGTGCCACAGCAGCAGAGTTCCTCCACCAAACCACTGAGCTCGAAGAGGAATGTTGTGCCCTCCATGGAGAATGAGCCTGCGGTGGCGAGAGAAAACCCTAGGATGGGAGCCCTTTATGGGCGCATCCCTAAGTCACTAATCAAAAAATTGAACAAGATTAAAATCAAGAATAAGTATCCTCTACCACATAATAATGTATTGTTCGATCATATTTGTAGAGCCCAATACCTTTTAAATATTAAATATTGTTCTATATATTATCAATTGGTTGTAAATGATGAGGATATATGGTGGACCACATTCCATAAAAGGTATAAAAAATATGAATATATTGTGATTCCATTTGGTAGTTAATTCCCACTCCATCATTATTAATTTAATGAATAGAGGCTTTAGATATTTAATTAATTAGTTTGTGTTTGTACTTATAAATGATATACTTACATATTGAACATTTAAGGAAGACCATGAAGATAATATTAGAATTTTTATGAAGACCTTGTGGATGGATAAGATTTAATAATTTTTTTTACCTAGATTTAATTTTCTCTTTGGAAAGTTTCATTATTTAGTCATATAATATCAAGTGAGGGATAACCGTATATCCCTCAAAGACAGAAGTTATTGAATGTTGTACGAGACCAACCAGTATGATTGAGTTATGTAGTTTCCTTGGTTCTTATAGAAATTATTAACACTTTGTGCATAATTTGTCTTGATTTACTAATACATCACCATGTTATCTTAGAAGATAGATATGTTCCATTGGATAGATGAATGTGAAGAAAATTTCAGGGAACTAAAGAGATGGTTAATTAGTGAAACTTTGGTTACATTACCATAGAGTAGATAAGGGTTTGTAATTTACAGTGATGCATCAAATTAGGGGCCAGGATGTGTACTCATGAAATAAAATATGGTTATAGATTATTCCTCATTCCAATTAAACTTTCATGAGAAAAATTTCCCAACTCATGATTTGGAGTTAGTTGTGGTACTTTTTTGGATGAAATATATGGAGGTAATATCTTTATGGTGAAAGGATTAACATATAAATAGAGCATAAAAGATTAAAGTATATATTCATATTCAATGAGATTAATATGTTATATATATGATAATTTTAATTTATTAAATATCATGTCTACTTAATACATTACCACCATGGGAAAAAGAATAAGTTTGTCGATGCTTTGAGTTAAAAAACATACTATATTATCTTTGATAAAGATCACAGAAGGTCCAATATTTCTATATTTTTAAAAGGACAGATATAGAAATATTTATGTAAGGGGATAAATATTATAATTTTTTGATGAGGTTTTGAACAAATATTCATGTGAGGATTGAAGAGCTGTAGAAGGAAGATAGAGAACTACATAAGATTTTTAGAAATATTCATGAGTTAAATCTTTATTATGAGGGAATTATAAGGGTAAGGAACTATGTGTGTGTCCCATAAATTCCATATGTGAAGAATGAGATATTGGATGAAGTTCATAGTTCATAATTATATATTAATCCTAGAATTAAAAATATTTATAGAGACATGAAAGTTTATTTCACATGGGATAACATAAAGATAGATATTGTAGAGTATGTATCTTAGTGCTTGGATTGTCAGAAAATTAATAATAGGAGAAATAAATATATGGGGCAGTTATGACCATTAACCATTACAGAATGGAAATGGGAAAACATAACCTTGGATTTATTTACTTGACTGACTAAAAATTCTAAAGGGAATAATGTTTTTTGAGTTATATTCAATCATCTTACAATGTTAGAAAACATAATTTCCATAAAATACGTTTTATCTCTTATAATATTTCAAGGTTATACATTATTTAACTTGTGAGATTTCTTGGAGTAACACATTCTATTAGATCTAATCAGGAATTTAGATTTACCACTATGTTATGGAGAAGTTTAAAAAATGATTTGGATACAGAGTTATGCTTCAACACTTTTTATAATCCTTAGATATATAATATGTCTGAGAGGACTATTCAAACCCTATAAGACTTTGTTTGAGGTTTATCAATGGAATTAAATGTTTTTTAAGATATAAAACATCATTTGGTATAATTTTATTACAAAAATAGATTCACTCAATGCTTTTTATGACTCTTTCTGAAGCACTCTATGGTATAAGTGTAGAACTCCAATGCGTTGGGATGATGTTCGAGAAAGATTTTAATTTGGACTTTATCTAATTAAATTAGTGACAGAAATTTTTAGATCTATTAATAAATACATAACAACATATCCATGTCAACAAAAAATCTATTCTGATAATAATATATGGAATCTAGGTTTTGATGTTTTATATAAGGTATTCCTATGAATATCTCCCTAGAATAATGTTATGTGGTTTGGAAAGTAGGGAATGTTGATATCAAGATATATTACCTTGTTGAAAATTATTGATCATATTGGTATGGTATTTTATCATTTAATGCATCCAAAAAATCTCATCCTATATTAAAATTATATATCTTTGGATCCTTTTTAACATTAAATGTAATTTATATTTATTTATTATTTTAATTGATTATAAAAGATCCCCTCCCATTGCTTATAAAAGGGAACTTACACTCCTCATTTCTTCACACTTAAAAAAATCATTTTGGTTCTAATAAAACCTACTTAAATAAATCCCTTATGTACCTTACTATATCCAAGAGGACTTGTTTTTATTATAAATCCTTATTAGAAAAAATTTTGGTGTAAACCTAAAGAGGTTTCCAGAAGAAGAGTTATTGTTCGTAACTAAGTGATTTTGTTTTATTTATTCTTCCACCTTCAAAAAATATTATTCTACATTGATAGTATAGTAACATCATTATCTACCACATAATTATATTTTATTATTATAATTAAAAAACCTATATCTATATCATCTTTTATAAAATGGAAAATGAAAGCACTATTCATGTGTACGATAGACTACCACCTCACTAACTGTAATTCATTTTACTGAATCTCCTCTCAAAACTATTTATGATGATGGATTTTATGCATATGAATTATATTAATTAAATATTTATCATTTAGTAAAAGTAATATATCATATATTTTTTTTACCATTTTAATCATTGAAATATGATAATTTCCTTGTATATGTGTGGATTACTACCTATATGAAATGATGCGATTCATTTTTCATCATCACATCATATGGATGATATAAATATGTTTTTAAAGAAATAATAAAAAAAGTTTGATATTATTATCATTAAATTAAGATAAAATAACACCTTCCTAATTTCTATCATGATCATCATAAATTGGAAACGTTTCCCATGCATATATGTAAATTACCATCTCCATGATTGTAACATATTTAATTTTTAATAAACATTTTTCAAGGTTGATTTTAAATGTATAAGTAATGTATAAAATGAAAATTATTTCATTATTATTATTTTATTGTTGATGTAATAATGACCTATGTGACCAATTCATCCTACAAAACTATTTTTGGACATATTATCCAGATATCGTCATGCATCTAATGTGAACTCAATTAGTTAATTATTTGAAAATAACATGGTAATAATTGAAATAAATGGAATAATAAACAAGAAAAACATTCATAATAATGTAAATAATTTCATATGTTTATTATTTTGAAATACAAAGAATGTATATGATGAATCAAATTTTATGTAACCGAATTTCTTTAAAAACCACATTTAAAGTTTCCCGTATTACTATTTTTCATCCATGTCCCTGTTTTTATAAAAAATTTAAGAAAATATTAATTTATTAATAAATCATTGATAAAGGTTATTTTTGACCATATTTTACTTTTGTTACAAAATGTTTTAAAAGGAATATTTTTAAGGTTTAATGTAAGAAAAAATTTACTTTAAAAAAATAAATTGGAAGGTTTTAACTGTTTATTTTCTTAATATTTCTCTTCCATGTCCATATTCATAAAATTATTTTATTTATTTATTTATTTATCTTATGACCTAACCCATTATAGGGACTAATCAAAAACTACCCCTATCCTGCTTATATAGGACAAGGAGGTGGTGATAAGTCCTAAAGGAATAACTTACTTGGGGAGGCCTTTACCTAAGTAACTGTATACACACACATAGTCAATTGAATAAAAATGTGTAGAGGGAAAGGTTAAAATATGAAATACTTCTATAAGTAAACCAAATATGCCTACTCCTCTAAGCAGTAAAAAAGTATGATAGTATAAACTGAAATAAAAAGGGGAAAAATACATGCCCAACCTGAAATGTGTCCCAAACAAACAAAATAATGAAAAAGAATAGAGCTTAAAGAGGTAGAACCTCTCATGAATCGAATAATACAACCTGTAACAACACAAACTTTTACAAATGGAAATTCCTATTGATGTGATTAACTATATTATCGTATAAAATGGTTATATAAAACATATTTAGTTATTTGGTTTTATATTTGTTAATTTTAAAATGCCATTAAATATTATTATAATTTCAAATATAGTTGTTGAATTGTGATAATTAATATAGATATAGGGCTTTAAAAATTCCAATTTACTCAAACAAAGGAAGTGATGACCCCATCCAGCAGAATTTGTCCTAACAAAGACCATTTCTCAGAGCTCAGAAATAAGGTAGCGACACTAGGATTCACTTTTTACCAATCCCATGACTAGCTTCAACATGTTAATCTTGAATGGAACCTCCCATGGGAGAAGTGGAAGTTGATAGATATTACGACCTGAGCGATGTAATCTGACCCACCCCAAGAGTCTATCACCATCACACACCATACCCTTAGGTCATATGTGGGTGTTTTTAGGGGTTATGTAACAAGACCCTAGTACTATTATTATGTGCATTATTTTTTATAGAATAAATAATATAAATTTATTTTATTATTGTTAGTTTTAAAAGATTTTTTAAAGCACAAGTAGTATTTTTAGTTAATATTAAATTACAAATATATTTTCATGAATTAATGAATTTTTGAACTAAATAATACTTTAGTAAAATGATATTACTACATTAATTTTTATTAAATACAAATGAAACTATAGTTTTGATGAATAAAAATGTAATTTTTATTATGGTTTGAAAGCAGTTTTTATCAAAACCCATGAAATTTAGATTAATGTTGGTTTTCATTTTAAAACTAAAAATTCATATATTTATAAAATTATTTATATAAAATGCATATTATTTTGGGAATCATAACTTTGAAGTTATACAATGGTTATTTTTTCATAATTTTCCGAGACAACTGGATTTTAGGGTAAAAAGTCAAATACTATTTAAATATATAATGTATTTTATGAAATCATAATTACCCATTAGGGATGTAATAAAATAATATAAATGGGATGTTCTGAAAATTGTCTTTTACCTTTAAAATAATTTGATTTTTGGTTGGTTTAACTTATTTTACAATGCCTTAGTGTACCCTCAAAGACTTATAAATCATTTAAACATTTTTAAATGGTTTCTTTGCGGGTGTGACTCATATCAACATAATAAATCCTAATATTTTAATAAGTTAGTCCATTTTCCTTATAAAATAATATATTTCACTCTAATTTGAAAAAAAACCATGGGAAAAAACCATGGGATGGTTTGTGGTTTTCATTTGTTTAATGTGTGGTGTCCAAAAGTGAAATAATAATGAATTCCCGATACTTTCCTATACAAACCCACTCAATATCCCATTACATTTCAGTCAAACAATTTGGAGCTCGACCAACCCTGAAATCCTTTCTATAGAGTCCTCCAAAGGTAGCTCAATCTCCCAACAATCCTCTCTGAAGCCTCTCCCAAGCCTTTGGGATCTCACTTCCAAGTAAGGGATTTATTCCTTTCTCATTTTATCCAAATTTATTTATGATGTTATGCCCTTTTATTTTTAATTAAAAATATTACGGTATGATTTAGAACCTCCCCCATACTTCCCTAATCATTTTATAATGAGGAGAGGACAATTTATCTCTCATTAATGCCTCCCATGTACACCTGTTACCATGCCAAAATTATGTAAGAAATTTCTCTCTTCTCATTTTCATTCATGAATTTATTTTAATTTATGCATCTAAATTCCACTACATTTGTTGTTATAATATGTTCCATGACCCCATTACTATCCATTTCATGTATAAATGAATAGAGACCACTTTCTATCTCATCCACCCATTTTAAAATCTTTACATGACATTGTTATGCTGCTGAAGTTATACCAAAATTTCCCATGATAAAATTATAGTGTAAGTGAATACCATAACCATTTCTATATCAAGGTTATTAACATTTATGCACATGTACTTTTTTATTGATGACTTACATTTATGTATTAGACATATATTATTCTTGGAATAAATTATGATGTTTAATGAATCCATGTTGTATGATTAATGTGGCACACTTATTAAAGAAATTAAATGTTTATAAAGGGTGCACACTCATAGTGCTCTAATGCATTGGGTAAAGCTTTGTATCATGATATGTCAAGTGAAATGAGGTTTTAATCATGTTTATTCAAGTGAAATGAGGGTTTACTCAAGCTAATTCAAATTGAATGATGGTTTACTCAAGATCCATGTGCAATGAGCCTTGGATCATGCTAATATCATGTTAAATGTTGTTACCGCTTTTCCATGTTATATCATGCCTTTATGTTCATGTTCTAATTATGATCCACTGATATCCCAATTGCCTAACATGAACTATATTTTTCATTTTATGTTTACCTCCTTACTGGGATTTTTATGTCACCCTTTTCTTATGCATGTATATAGGTTCTCCCACACAATTCTAAGTACGAAGGAATGTTGTGTTCATGTAAAAGAATCTTTCAATAAAGATGTTTTGTTTTATGTTATAATTTGTTATGTAATGTACCTAATTTCCTATGACACTCAACCTATCGATCCTCATATGTTTCATAAGTGCATGTTGTTTTAATAAATCTTGATTATGGGTGAAATAAAGAGCATGATTGTTATAGTTACCCTCAGAGGATAGGTTTAGTTATTTTTTGGATTAGGATTATAAACCCTTAGTGAAACCCTTAGGGATAATACTAAGTATAATAAAAAAATCCTATATTTAGGAGAGTGTTGAGTAAGTTTTTTATCAAGAAAATACATCCCTGTCTGGATAGGAGTTGGTAGAGGCGGCTCTAGCATAGTTGTATCTAGGGGTAAAACTAGAAAAAAAACCACTTTGAGATAGACTCAAATAGGAACTGGTGCATGAAAATAGGCATTTCTAAAATCATGGTTATAACCCTAATAGGAGATATTCTTTGGTAAATTAATAAGATTAGTATGAACCATTATTAAGGGAATTAAAAAAACTGTCCCTAAGAATATATGTTGGGAAGTATATCACTGATAAAATATATAAGTTAAGGAAATAAATGTAATTTATAAGTTATCCATTTTTTCCATTGGATTCCCCTTTATGTGTTACCCCTAACTTTCCTTTTATTCCAGCCAATGGTTAGTAATAGGAGGACTCAAGCATACAACCAATGCAAATTTCAATATGATGACTTTTCTAATGAGATGCCCAATCAGATGGGAGCAGGAATCACAAACCTTTTCACGATAATATCTCAGTTAACTCAAGTTTTGAATAGAGACATGGGTTAAGTGGAAAGTTCAATCCCCTTAAGAAAGAACAAGTCGCAATCGAGAGATTCATGAGACAAAGGTCTCCTACTTTTAATGGAATATCTGATCCCTCAATCACCGAATAGTGAATCAACTCCATTGAGAAGATCTTCTCCATCCTTTAATATTCTGATTGAGAGATGGTTCTTCTTGCTGCATATTGTATGGTGGGTGAAGCTGATCAATGGTGGACATTGATAAAAAATACGAAGCCTAAGGAGGATATCAAGTCATTTTAATTGAAGTATTTTTAGAAAATGTTTTTCGATAAATATTTTCCATGCACCCTCCAATATAATATTTAAAGGGAATTCATTTACCTTAATAAAAAAGACAAAGAATACATTACATCCAATGAGGAAAATGTCACAAGGATTTTACGATATGCCTTTGACTTTGTCATTACCTGCGAATGCAAGGTTGACCACTTATTTGGTGGTTTAAACCCAAGCCAAGGGAAACCCCAAACGATCCGTGATATCGAGAGCTATGAGGAAACTGTCTGATGTTCTCTCAAAGTTGAAATGGAGATTAGAGAATCTCAGGGGTATCACGGGGATAAGAAGAAGAAATTTGAATTTAATTCTAGTAGTCCGATGGATAAATACAATGGTGCTAAGAAATTCCAGCACCCCACTTGCACAAGGTGCAAAAAGAAGCACCCAAGAAATTTCCTAAAGTGGATGAAGAAATTATTTAAGTGTGGAAGAGAAGGGAACTTGGATATTAACCACTAACATGAAAAACCCACTACTATGACAAAGGAGAGGAATGCTTTGTTTGACCCTCAGTGCATTGTTAATTTCTTCAACTACAAATAACCAGGGCACCTTATAAACCAGTGACCTAAGACAAGGGTTTTTTAGGAAAATAATTACCTCCAAGGAAACAAGGGAGATATTTTTCCATCACTACCAATGAAGGGAACCCTAAAAATGAAGTGGTGACTGGTATGCTAGTTAGTCTTTCATGAATAGTTAACATAATTTTTTATTATGTTTATACACATTCAATTATATTCTTAATGTTTAGTAAAACAATCCCAACACCACCAAAAATCATGGAAGTGGAGATGTTGGTGAGTAGGAAAAATATGGAAATCATTACTTCCAATGAATATAACTCCTCCTCTATCAAAATTTGTGGTTTGAACTTCCCGAAAAACCTCGTCTTACTCCCTTCAGTGGAATTTTATGCTATTATTAGCATGGATTGGATTTCCCTATATAGAGCCAACATAAATTTCCATGGGAGGGAAATAAATCTCCATATGGTGAATCAACCCCGACTCTATATAAGGGAAAGGAGGATGATGAACATTATTTAGCACCATCATCTCAAGGATGGATATTACTGCCCTTTGAGCATGCATATCTTGCTCAGATGATTGATTCAAAGGAAGAAACCATCCTTGAAGATATTCCTTTTGTGAGGGAATTCACTGAAGTGTTTTCTAAGGAATTTCCTTGTCTTCCTCCTATAAGAGATGTTGAATTCCTGATTGATCATCTACTTGGAGTATTTCCAATATACATGACTCTATATAGAATGGCTATTGGAGAGATTAAGGAGCTGAATAAACAACTACAGGAGAATACAGATAAATTGTTTATACTCCCAAGTGCTTCACCATGGGGGGCACCGGTCCTCTTCATGAAGAAGAAGTATGGGTCAATGTGCATTTTAATTGATTATCATGAGATCAATAAAATCACAATAAAGAATATGTATCCTCTTCCCTTAATTTATTACTTGTTCGATTAGCTATGTGAAGCACAATACTTCCCCAAGGTGGATTTGTAGTCAGGATATTACCAAGTAAGGGTAAAGAAGGAGGATTCCCCCAATACTTCTTTTAGTACAAGGTATATTCATTTTGAATTCATAGTAATGCCTTTTGGACTACTAATTCTCCAACAATCTTCATGGACATGATGAACAGAGTCTTTAGAGATTACCCTGAAAAATTTTTGGTTGTCATTATCGCTGATATTTTAATATACTTAGAAACCAAGGAGGAACATGAGGATAATATAAGCACTGTACTAGAGACCATAAGAAATGATAATCTCTATGAAATGTACACCAAGTGTGAGTTTTAGTTGGAGGAAGTCTCATTATTGGGTTATATCATCTCAAGCAATGGGATATCTATGGATCCCTTCAAGACATCCACAATTAAGGGATGGATGAGGCCAACATCGGTGATGGATATTCATAGCTTCATGGGGTTATCTAGATATTATTTCCGATTTGAGAGAAATTTCACACATTTCTCTAAACTTCTTACCAAGCTAACACGGAAGGGAGTCAAATTTTCCTGGAGTGATGAATGCGAAGATATCTTCAAGGAGTTGAAAAGGAGGCTTATCACTGTACCCAAGCTCCCACTACTCACAAGAGGAGAACTTTTTGTGGTGTTTAGTGATACTTTGAAGAATTAAATGAGTTGTGTGTTGATGAAAAATGACAAAGTCATTGTCAATGATTCAAGGAAATTGAATGTTCATAAGAAAACTATCCAACCCATGATCTGGAGTTGGCTGTAGTAATCTTCGCTTTGAAAATTTGGCGACATTACCTTTTTGGGGATAACTATGAAATATACATGGATAAAAAATGCTTCCAGTATATATTCTCACAAAAATAGTTGACCATGCACCAACTAAGATGGTTAGAGCTGATTAAAGACTATGAATTCTCAATCCATTACTCCTTGGGAAAGCGAATAAGGTGGAGAATGGTCTATGTAGAAATGACCCAATGATTATATCATTGATGAGAATTGAAAAGGATCCAATATTCTTATATTTTAAGAAGATGGACATGGGAATCATAAATAATGGATAATCATCAGTCTTTTCACAAATTATTTCTTAACCATCTCTTTTGGAAAGGTTAAAGGTTGCTCATAATTTTTATGTATGAATTTAGATGTTAGTGTAAACTATCAAAAACTAGAAATCCCCAGAGTTAAATGCTTATTAAGAAGGAATTGTGATATTTGGGTCATGACTATGGATTACATCAAATCCGTAGTAAAACAAAAGAAATTTTGGATGATGCACATAGTTTAAATTTCTCCCTTCACCTAGAAAACACAAAGATGTATCGAGATCTTTGAGAGAATTACTGGTGGGATAACATGAAGAAGGAGATAAATGAGTATACATCAAAGTGCCTCATATGTAAGCAAGTGAAGGCTGATGGGAAGAAGTCTAAGGGGATGATTAAAACATTACCGATAACAAAATGGAAATGGGAGAACATCACCATGGAATTTTTCACTAGACTTTTGAAGAAATCTAAAGGAATCAATTCTAGCTGGGTTGTTATGGATCAACTTTTAAAGACTTCACAATTCATTTCAATTTGGGAGGATTTATCATGGATCAACTGGCATAGATATATATCAGAGAAGTGGTAGGGATACATTGTGTACCACTATCTATTGTATCCGTTCGAGAGCCATGATTCTCTTCTATGTTACAGAAGAGTCATCAACATGATATGAATAATGTGATGAAAACCAATGTAACTTATCATCCTCAAACTGATGTCCAATCTGAATAGACAATCCTAACACTTTAGGACATGGTGAGAGCATGCTCAACGGAATTCAAATAAGGATTAGATCAACATATTCCTCTCATCAAGTTCTCTTAAAAAAGAAGTTTCCACTCTAGAATCCAAATGGATTTATATGAATCCCTTTGTAGTAGGAGGTGCATAACGCCGAAATATTGGGATGACATTGGGAAGAGAAAAATCCTAGGTCTAGAAATGGTCAAAAAAATGGTGGAGAAGGTTAAGACCATCTAGCATTACAATAAAGTTACTCAAAGTTGAAAAAAGAGCTATGCTGAAAATCATCAATGAGACCTAGAGTTTGATGTTTGATACATGGTATTCCTCCAAATATCACCATGGAAGTGAGTTATGAGATTTGGGAAGAAGGGAATGCTTAGTAAATGGTACATCAATCCTTTTGATATCCTTGATCGCATTGGAATGGTGACCTATCGATAAGAACTCCCACCAAACCTGTCTCAGGTACATGATATACTCCATGTATCACTCTTGAGAAAGTACATACCCGACCCATCATATGTATTCAGTATATAGGCGATACCATTGGATAATGAAATCTCCTATTAATAAAAGCCAGTGAAGATCTTATATCATATGGAAAAATTTATAAGAAATAATATTATGCCCCTTGTCAAGGTGTTGTAAAAAAACCAGAAGTTTGAAGAAGCGATGTGGGAATCATAGGAAGTGATGAAACAGAGGTACCCTCATCTTTTTTAGTGTGATAAAAAGAACTTTTGGGGGACAAATTTCTTAAGGGGTGAATATTGTAACGACCCAAACATTTACTAATGAAAATTCCACTTGATTTTTTTAAATGTATTATTATGAATAATGGTTATAGAAAACATATGCACATCTTTGGTTGTATGTTTTTGGATTTTAAAATAATATTAATAATTTTTATAGTTTCTAATATGTAAATTGAATAGATATCAGATGATTATTATAAATATATGGATTCAACAAATCCAATTTACTCAGAAAAAGGAAGCGATGGCCTCATCCAATAGAATTAATCCATACAAAACCAATTTTTTCGGAGCTCAAAAAAGAGGTAGCATCACTGGGATTCACTCTTGACCAAGCCCAATCCTAGATTCAACACGTTAGTCTTGAATTAAACCTCCTATGGGAGAAGTGTAATTTGATAGAGATTACCACCCAAGCGATGTTATCGAAGCCACCCTAAGAGTCTTTCACTATCACACACCTTACCCTTAGGTCATATGCGGGTGTTATAAGTGATTATGTAATAAGACCCCAGCACTATGACTATTTCCATTATATTTTTTAGAATAATGAATATACATTCATTTTATTATTGTCACATTGTAAATAGTTTTTAAAGAAAAAATAGTATTTTTAGTTAATATTCAATTATTAAATCTATTTTGATGAACTAATGGATTTTTGAATTAAATAATATTTTTATAAAATATTATAACTAAATTACATTTTATTAAATATAAATGAGCGTATAATTTTTTATAAATACATTGGTAATTTTTATTATGGTTTGAATGCGATTATTATCAAGACCCATGAATTTTTTATAAATGTCATTTTTTATTTTAAAACAAAAAATTAACATATTTAGAAAATTATTAAATAAAAATCATATAATTTTGGTAATTAGGACCTCATAATTATCCAACTATGAATTTTTCATAATTTTTAGAGACAATATTCTTTTTGGGTAAAAAGTTAAATATTGTTTAAATATATAATGTGTTTTATGACATCATAATGATCCAATAGTGATGTAATAAAAAAATATAAATGGGATGTTCTGAGAATATGTGTTTTTAATATAAAATAATGTGATTTTTGGTTTGTTTAATTTATTTTACAAATCTTTAGTGTAACCTACAAGACTTATAAAACATTTTTACATTTAACAATGGTTTCTTTGAGAGTGTGACTCACCTTCATATAAGAAAGCCAAATATTTTAATAAGTTCACCATTGGAATTATAAAATAATTTTTTACACTCCACTTTGGAAGAAACCATGGGAAAAAAACATGGGATGGTTTGTGGTTTTGATTTATTTAATTTGTGTGGTCCAAAACTTAATGAATAATGAATCCCGTCTACTTTCCATTATAAACACACTCAATATCCCATTCCTATTCACTCAAACCATTTTGAGATCAACCTACCCCTAACCTCCTCTCTCTAAAATCCTCCCAAGACAACCCAAACTCCCAAGAAGCCTCTCTGAAACCTCTCCCAAACCTTTGGGATCACACTCCCAAGTAAAGGATTTCTTCATTTCTCATCTTTGCCCAAATTTCTTTTGGTTGTTATACCCCTTCATTTACAATTAAAAATGTTGGAATATGAGTTATCACCTCCCCTATACTTCCCTCCTTATGTTTGAATGATTATAGACCTCTTTATCCCTCATTATTTCCTCCCATGTACACTTGTTAGCATGATAAAATTCTGTAAGGAATTAATGTTTTCTCATTAACAGTCAAATAATTATTTTATATTATACATCTGAATTCCTTTATATATGTTGGGATATTATGTTCCCTTACCCCCTTATTGTCCATTTCATGTATAAATTATGAGAGAATTTTTTATCTCTCAACAACCCATTTTATGATTTCTACATGACATTGTTAAGCTGCCAAATGTACACCAAAATTTCCCATGCCAAAATCATCATGTAAGTGAATACCATACCCATTTCTCTATCAAATGTATTCACCTTTATGAACATGTAATTTTTTATTTAAGAAATATATTTATGTATTCCACATCTCTTATTCATGTAATAAATTATGATGTTTAATGAGTCCATGTTGTATGATCCATGTCGCACAATTATGCATGAAATGACATGTTTATAAAGGGTGTGCCCTGATATCACTTCAAGGCCTTGGGTAAAGAGTAGTATCATGATACGTCAATTTCAATGAGGGTTTACTCATGATAATTCAACTTAAATGAGGGTTTAATCATGCTAATTCAAGTTCACTGAGGGTTTAATCATGATCGATATGTAATGAGCCTTGGATCAAGCTAATATCATTTTAAATGTTGTTGCCACATTTCCATGTTATGATAATCATGCTATACCATGCCTTTATGTTTATGTTTCTCTTGTGATACATTGATATTACTACTACATAATGTGTACTATATTTTTCATATTATGCCTTGTTTACTCCCTTACTGGGATTTTTTCCCACCCTTTTCTTATGCATATCCTCAGGTTGTCCCATGAAATGCTAAGTACAGTGGAATGTTGTGGCCATGTAAAGGAATATTTCAATAAAGATGATGTGATTTATGTTCTATGTTGTAATGTAATGTTCATAATTTCCCAAGACACTATACCTCTAGAACCTTGAAGTTGTCTTAACTGTATGTTTATGTAATAAATCATGATTATGTGTGTAATAATGAGAAGGGTTGTTATATAACCGCAGTACAAGGTCCAAAAACTCCATATCCCAAAGCTCCTATAAATTCCTGATCAACTTGTCTATTATCTTCATAAGACACACCACATGCAGAAAAGCCCATCTAGGGGTGAGTATAAACATACCCCGTTGAAATCCCTAAAAGATGAAGGGGGGGGGGCAGTAAGAGATACAATTGTAGAGAAGGATATCTGATGTACAAGGTACCATGAGAGAGTACAACACCACCCAACCAGAGAGTGTAAGTAAACGCATCCAAACATAAGGTGCTCTACACTATGAGAATATGAACTTCTAGTTGAGTATTCACTACCTATATTAGGATAGTGGACTCATCCAAAAATGATTATTTTAAAATGGAAAGCGCTTGGAATAACCCACACAAATTCTCCTCTCCTAGAATGAGAGTAACCCAAGTCCTTGGAGTGGGTACTGAAGAAGTATATATATATGTGCTCATTCAAAGAAGCCCAAATGGGAGTGTAATGGGATCTTCTTCCCACTACTCTGCCCAAGAATTTGAGTAGATAAAAATTCCAAAATAATTCCACAAATGATTCCCAAAATCCCATGTAACACCCTATTATTTTTATGAGATAATTTTTTTAATTTCATTGATGTCTTGTGTTGTAAGCTACACCAAGATAAGCTTGCGTTATACAAAACACTGAAATAGATTGAGGTATACGCAACCATACAATTACCTTGTGTTGTAGAAAATTTGTAGTTATTTTGATAGAATTAATTTCAAGCAAGACTGATTTTAGGTGAACCACTAAATATTATTATGTTACCTTATAACATGTTCAATATAATTGTGGGTATGGATAGTATTAACCTTCTTTCGAAAAACAATTTAAATGTAAGTAAGTGAGTTTATAAAATAATAAAATGAATCTTTATAGATTTTATTAATGTTATATATATTTAATATATTTAATATAATGTTTAAAATACAACATATATGTTTTCTAAACATTATTTAAGAGAAAATTCAATTTTTTTGGATAAAAGAATTATTTTTCAAAAAATAATGTTTCGCCGACTTTTGATGAAACAACCATTATAAATATAGTTATTGAGACTTTTATATACTATATTTAAAAAATAAACTTCTTATTTTGAAGAATAATATACAAATTTACTTTGGGATTTTTTGATATTTTTTGGATAATTTTTATGTTTTGATGAATGGTAAAAATATACTAAATTTTAATTGAAAACATGTTTTTGAAACAAAATAATTTTGTGGATAAATTAAATTATTGAGTGGTTTTAAGGTAAAAATAGAATATATTTTTATTATTTAATATTATTTTGATCATTGACATTAATTTTACCATGATATTTTATATAAAATCAATTTAATGTTTTTCAATGCTTTAACTTTTAAAAACATGTTTTAATTCCGAAAATGGGATTAATTTTAAATTAATTACTGAAAATTATATGTTTTGAATTTTAAAAAATAGATTATATATTTTTTATTAGTAGTTCCAAATTGTGTATATATAAATTTTTTTATTTTTTTTGGCATTATGAATAGTAACTTCAGTAATTTTTATTAATACAGTAAAAAGGTAAATCGGGTAATTAAGGGTAAATATAATATTATAAAATTACCTTATCACTTGTCCAAATATAATTGTATGAGTTATTTTAGACCTAACACATCATTGGGTTAAAATTATACCATTTAGAAGCCACATCAATGAGATTCCCACATTTAATATATTTTATTTTAAGAAAAGTTAAATATGCCTTACTAAAAGTTTTATTAAATTTATCATTTTTAAAATAAAGTTATAAAGAAGATAAACTCAACTAAATAACTCCTTTGAGAGATAATTTTTTTTCTTAATTATGAAAATTTATTTTCTGTTTTTTAGGAAATAAATAACTACCTACAGTCTTATACATTGAAGATGAAAAACTTATTTAATTGATAGAAAATCAATAAAATAATTTTCAATAAAAGGATAATAACAATTAAAATACCCAAACACTTGAAAAAATATTATTGGTTGAGTTTATATTGACCATAATCATCTAAAGTTCAAGTTATTAGCCATTTCTTCAATATTTAAATGATTATGACACTTATAATATTTTATTTAAAGCAATGTTAATGTAGCCACATTCAAGTTTTTAATACCTATAACATTTTTAATGAAGGATTTTTCTGGTGATATATTCGACTAAAAGAATTATTATGAAATATATAGGATATATATTCATTAAAGTATTTTACTATTAATATTTACTTAACAAATAAGTTTATTAAATAATTTAACAAAATTGATGTAGTAATTATTTTATTAATGGAAGTATGAAATAAATGTTACTAAATATACAACAAATAAATAATTTGGGATAATTAATATATCCAACAAATTTTATAGATGGCCTTGACCCCTTAGATATATAATAAAATATTTTTTTGAGGTTAAAATCTCATCTTGATATTTTTTAAAAACCATTAAATGAATAGTGTCAAAGTGACACTATAAATATTTTGTCCAAAAATATTTTATTAAATTATTTAAATATCATAAAATATTTTCAAAAATATGAAATTGAATTATTTTCTCTAAATTATTTTATATTGTTCATTTAGGGTCCAATTGGAATCAAATAAGTTAAAATTACACTATTTTAATATTTAACAGTTGTTACCATAGTAAAAATTAAAAGATAATAATTAAGAGTAAAAGAAAATGATAATGTTTAACCTGAACTAAAAACACATCTAAATAATAATGTTTGGTTAAATTAAAAACTTATCCCATATCATATTCAAAATAAGGATATTTTTAGGTTTTTATATGTGTCTTGAGTTTATTATAAATAAATATTTTTTGAGTTTCCAAAAGTGATTATCACCCCAATTATAAAAGGGAACCTCCTCTCTCACCTTTTCACATAACATTGAGCCTTCATGCTTAGACATATCCTACCTATTTACCTTATAAAATGACATATTTATATTATATAGGGGACAGTCTTCTCAAAATAGAAACTCTAGTATCTTTAATTGGAGGTCTAGGGGGAGCACGTCATAGAAGAGAAGGTTCAGATACATGAAAAGGATATCAGATCTAAAGTAAGGGATTATTTTTTCACACTTATATTTCTATAGGACATATGCCTTATACACTACCTATTTCTTTTGATTTGTGTTTATGATTCCAATGAATATTATTATTATTATTATTACAGTGGTTATGATACGTATATATACAATTCGACTGATTATATATTGGTAAGGGATAATTTTATTATATCATTATTATCCATGATTTTTTATACATAATTATTTTTTGGGCTTTATTTATCATCCACGTCTATGTTTCCTAAATATTTATTCCAAAATATTCTTTTTATCCTTATAAAAATTTTCAAATTCAATTTTTCCCCTTAGTGATGTTTTATTAAATGGCATGAAAGGAATCATTTGTTGTTTTCAGTATGAGGTACTTTTTGACTTTCAGAAAAAGGTAAGAGAGGTATGTTTTTTTTAACTTATATTGAATGAATAGATTTTTACTCTTTCCTAACAACTTACTTCCCGGAATCTTCCATTACAATATTTCAAGTTCATTTTGAATGAAATTCTTTTTGTTCGGTCCCAAAGGGTCCTAGATACCCTGGGGTGTGAATCTGGGTATGGATATTCTTTTTCAAATTATTTCTTCCCCACCACTCAATCATGACATCTTTATCATAAGGGTTAATTTTTTGCACCTATGTGTTTATTATGGTCACTTAGTTTCTTCTTTATTTGATAATGATATTTTGGATGCAATACAGGTAAGCAAGCAGTCAGACACAAAGATTTTTACTTGGTTCACCCTCACTAGGCTATGTCCAAAGAGCATACAACATCAAGGTTCCACTCTACCAAATCCACTAAATCTCACTGAAATAATAAATGGGATATATCATTTATATACCTAGCCTCACTTCCTTTACAATGTTTAGGGTCAACTCACTTTTTTCCCAAGTGTCACTCACTATTTCTCTATGTCGGGCACACTACTGGATGAAAGGATCACCTTCTTACTCTTCTTTTCCTCACTGCTCTAGAAAGGATTCACTCACATTTTATGGACATATAGGTCCATTCATTATCACAAATTAATAAATCCTCACTTATAGATAGATATTTTTTTGAAGTTCCACTTATATCCACTAATGAAAAACACATTGCCTATGAACACTAGGTAGCACCTTTTAAAACAAATTTACTAAGAACACCACCTTTTTAAAGCCCCCTCTTTCTCAAATCTCAAACAAACCATTGCAATTGACTGGCCTCTTAGAAAATCTCACATGTTTGTAGAACTCATAGGTTAAAAAATCTCACTAGATTTTAGATCTCACTACTTCTTAGAGCTCACACTGGTCTTTGCGATTTTACAAAGCTAAGCATGCCTTCACTAAGAACATTTTCTCTACAAAGAGAAACTGGCCTTCATAGAATGAATTCCTTTTGTAGAGTTCGACTACCTCTGTGAATTCCCTTTTCTTTCACAAAGATCCCTTCTCCATGAATCCCTTTCACAATTGAAGAGTTTAAGGTTTTTCATTTGATCTATTTACTTTTCTCAAGGGGTCGAGGTCTATTTATAGGCAATTCCACTGACTCAAGAACCTTCCGCAAAAAATCAGTGCCATGTTAGCTCAAATCGCAAAGCTCTGAAATTTCCTCCAAAATTATCTCTAAATTGAGAATCACCACAAAAAGATTCAGATCGCAAAGCTTGTCATAATCACTAAGCATTCCGCCAATTCCTTTGCGCCCCACTATAATGCCCCCTCACAATACTCATCACCTTTGTTATTCACGAAGCTCATCATAATTTAAAATCTCACCATCAAAATTCTTTATGTATTTGATAAATATAATTCAAGAATCCCATCTTCGAAAAAATATTGCCTTTTCTATATTTTTATGAGATCGTCAAAGAAATCCACTTTTCACGATGGTCACGAAATTCTAAAATTTAGACATCAAATATTTAGCAATCACAAGAAAACATTTCCCCCTTTTATCTGTTCTTTTTTACTCCCCTAAAATCCTCTATTCCTTTTTCATGGTTATTTTTTATAATGTATTGTCAATAACATCTTTGGAACTTGACAATTAACCATGAAAACCTGTTTTTTCAACAAATACAACCAACCCAAAAATGATGCAATGTTACCCTGATGGATTTTTTCCTAACAAAGTTTTTAATATTTTATGGATTTTTGAAAAAATAAAAAGATTTTTAAGATAAAATGATATTTTACTCAGAAATTAATTTCAAGTGTTTTATAAAAATATTTTCCATCTAAGATGAAATTCTTTAATTGGGTTGTGTTTCATGTATACCATCTCCATTATTCCTATGTATTGATTATGTTTATTATTGAATGATAATTATGAAATCCATTTTTATATAGATTATGTTACGATTAAATGATGTTTATATAATCCATTTTATTCCTTGGTTATGATATGATGAATGATTTTGGTTTTTGTGGAACACATAAGAATGATTTCATTATGAGATGGGTTTGAGCTATATATCCCTCTAATTCATTGGGTAAATATGGTTTAGTAATACTGGGATGAAACGTCATGTAAATCAAGTTCAGTAAAATTGGGCCAGAATGAAGATTAAACTTAGTTTAGTAAAGGAATGTTTCGACTATGATGGTCTTGGGAATGATCCTTGGATAATATGGAAATTATTTTCTCTGCTTATGTATTCTCAATAACTTCAGATTTTATGTCAATGTTATTTTCTCACGTAATATTTTCTTTTATGATTTATGTCATATGAACTACAAAGGTTTATTTCCTGACTCAATATTTTGATATATTTCATACATGGTATGATTTTTAAAATTTATGTTATTGTTTTTACATTATTTTGTTCATGTTTTGTTTGATACTTTCCATGTTTACCCTTATTGAGCATTTGTGCTCACACTTTTCATTTGTTTTATTGTCCCCAGGATATAAAGAAAGGTTTTACGGTGGAAAAATAAAGGGGAAGATTTTTATGGGAGATGTTGAATATCTTTCACCAATTATAAGAAAGAGTTTCAAGTTTCCAAATTCAATAAAGTAATACAGTCTTTGGGAATCTGTTTGTATAATGTATTATGTATTCCCCAAAAAATGATGTATTTTCAATGTACGTCAAGATTGGGTCTTTACAGTTAGTATCAATGTAAATTTTTAGTCAACCTTTAGAAACTAGGATTCAAAAACATTAGTGAAATCCCTTGAGATATTTCTAAGGATATGACTTGTGATATCCTAAGGATATGTCCTTGTGTAAGATAAAATCCTAGAGATTTTGTGACAATAATGAATAAATTACGATTAATAATAAGATATCACAGATTGAAATATTATAAGTAATTTACCTAACTTATGTGTTTTTAATATTAGATATATATTTCTGACACTTTTCTTTTTGGTATTAGAAAATAACCATTACTAGATAGAACATATTTAAAATTTAATGTTTCATATGTGGAAAGCATGAAATTTATGAAAACCAATTTTCTAAGTGAAAATATCATAAAATAGAGTCATGAAGGTGGTACGAGTATTTGTTATATGACTGAGGATAAAGAGATTGTAAACAACATGTGAAAGGTATTGGATGCTCTATTATTATTCCATACTATATACATAAGAAGCTTGGTTATATTTAGTATAAGGAACCATAAGACATTATTCTTATTTTAGGAAAGACTAAGATGATGGATCCTGAGTAATGGTTTAAGAATAATGTTGTGTGATTGAGGAATTCAATGATTTTGTTATATGAATGATGAAATATATAACTGTTTTTAGTATAAAATTTTCATTAATTACCATAAAGGATATATTTAATAGTTATAAGGATCGAGAAATGTGACTTATGTGTAAGGTTATATAATTTTAGAACACATGGTTAAGGGATAGATAACCATTAATATGTCTATTTTGTTAAGATAATAATGGTTTAATAAAGATATGTTTGATTTCAATAAGTAAATTGGATGCTGATAGTGTTTTGGGACTTATAGAATATATCATGGATGAAATATACATATTTTGGGACTTAAGGAATATATCCAATAAGTTTAGAATAAGGAAGAAAGAATGTTTTAAATAAGGATATATGGTAATTCTAGTTATAACTATGAATCAATAGAATACATGATGAAGGATATCACATTCTTGAAATGTGTCCAACAAGAGTTAACTTGTGATATATGGGGGATAAATGTTATGTTGTGTAAGTGTACCTCTTTATAAAGTTTTTGATTTTCATTTTTTTATAAGATTTTAAGGTTATCCTTTTATTAATTGTATATATTAAACTCTAGATGGAGTTTTTATTATATCACTATAGGTGGACTTATGCATAAGTGATAACATATGATAAAATTTTTGTTCGGATAAAGAAATATCGAATGACATATCATTCTATTTATGGATCACATGATCTACTAACGATTTAGGAATGAAAAATTCAACTTCATTTATTTGAATCAGAATGCACAGAGGAATTGTTAAAGGCACCACCAACAGTGTGATTATAATGAAAACAAGTAAGTATATCTTATCCTGAAAATTATTCATCATTTAGAAAAAGGGCCTGTGATATAAAAAGTTGTATTGTAATAATTATTTTTCATGATATCAATTACCACTTTCATGATTCCATATTTTATGGTTTTTTGATTATCAACCTTCACTAGGTTACAAAATTTATTACAATCAATGATATTTAACAATATCTATGATTAATAATGATTTTTCTTCATTCCCAATCTTCACCTATGTTTTTATACGTAGAGACCTAGTTATGAATTCCTTTGCGTAACTATTATTTTCCAATTATTTTTTTGAAAATAATATTTCTATCCGGGTTTATATGATATAGGTTTCTTTGAAATAAACTCTCATGTATTAAATCATTTAACAACATAGACAACTTTTTAGAGAGAAATTAATTTTAAGGGGGGGGGTATAATTCGACACCTGATATTTTTATAAGATATATATTTCTTGTTAATTTCATTGATGTCTTGTTTTATACGATACAACCATATAATATTTCTCTATAAGAAACACCGACTTAGCTTACAGTATACACAACACTATAGTTGGATTGTGTTGCACACAATTTCATGTCCTTTTTATTGAATTAATTTCACAGAAGACCAAGTTTAAGTGAAAAAATTATTATTATTATGATCCTTATAACCTAGTCATTATAATGAAATGTATGAACAATATTAACTTACTTCGGGAAAACTATTTAAATGGGAATAAGTGACTTTATAAAATAATAAAATCACACTTTATAGACTTTATTAATGTAATATATATGTAATATATTCAATATAACTTTTAAAATTCATCTTATATGTTTTATATAGATGATACAATAAACAAAAATAAATTTTTCGGATAAAAGAAGCATTTTTTTAAAAATGTTGTTCTTCCACCTTTAGATGGAGAATTAATTTTAAATCTACCTTTTTAAAATTATATATATTATATTTAACAAAATAAATATCATCTTTGGAATAAGGATATAAAAATTTAATTTGGATTCTTTTTCTATTTTTATGATAAGTTTTTTATCTTGATGAATAGTAAAAATATATTATATTTTATTTGAAAACAAATCATTGAAAAAGTTTATGTGGATACATTATATTATAGAATGGTTTTGAAGTAAAAATATAATATATTTTTATCACTTTATATAATATTGGTCACTGAAATTAAATTTTCCAAGAATATTTGTGTAAAAACATATCAATCATTTACAATGTTTTGACTTTTAAAAACTGGTTTTTCATTCTGACAATGAGATTAATTTTAAATTAATTACCGAAACTTCCATGTTTTAAATTTTTAAGAATGTATTCTATATTTTGAATTAGAAGTTAAAAATTATGTAAATATAATTATTTTATTTTTGGGCATTATGAATAATAACTTATGTAATTTTTATTAATACGGTAAAAAGCTAAATCAGGTAATTAAGGGTAAATATAATTTTATAAAATTACTTTCACACTTATCTTAAAATGATTAGATGAGTTATTTTATACCTAAAACATGATTTTTTCTAAATGATACCCTTCAAAAAGTACTTCTAATAGATTAACATATTTAATATATTTATTTGAAAAAAAGTTAAATATTTGTCTCCCAAATTTTAATAAATATATTATTTTTAAAATAAGGTTATAAAGAAGATAAGTTCACCTATAAATACTAATTTGAAATATAAAATGTTTTTCTTTATCATGATAATTTATTTACATATTTTGGAAGGCTTATACATTGATGATGCATAAATTATTTAATTGAGGGAAAATCAATATTTTTTTATTAAATTGGTAATAACCATTAAAAGGCCAAAACACTTTCCCAAATATTATTTTTCAAGTATATCACAACCATAATCATCCAAGGGTCCAATTATTAACCATTTATATCTATATGTAAAATATTATTATCGTTATAATATTTTATTTAAATTGGTGTTAAATTTGTCACATTCATGTTTTAATACATATAACATTTTTAATGTTAGATTTTCCTAAAGATAAATTTTACTATAAGTATTATTATTGAATTTAAAGGATTTATCTTTATCATAGTATTTTATTTTTAATTTTCAATCAACAAATAAGTATATTATATAATTACACAAAACCAATTTAGTAATTATTCTATTAGTGGAAAAATCAGATTAATTCTACTAAAAATAATAAAATAAATATAATTTAAGATAATTAATATATCCTAAAATATATTATATGTTCTTGATCCGTTATAGATAAAATAAAATATTTTTTTGTGTTAAAATATTATCTAGATATTTTTAAAAATCTATTAAATGAATAGTGTCAAAATGACACTATTGATATTTTGTCAAAATAATGTTTTATTAAATTATTTAAAAATCATAAAATATTTTCAAAAATATAAAATTATTATTATTTAATTTAAATGTTTTATATTTTTTATTTTTAGTATAATGGACATCAAATAATTAAAAATTACAAAATTTTAATATTGAACAATTTATTACCATAGATAAAATTAAAAGATAATGATTAAGGGTAAAACAAAATGATAAGGTTTATAATGAAATTAAAACATTTTTAAAATTTTTGGTTGATGAGATTAAAACATTACTTCATCTCATATTCTAAATAATAACATTTTGGAGGGTTTTATATGTGGTTTGAGTTTATTAAAAATTAATATTTTTGGAGTTTACAAAAGTGCCTCTCACCACAATTATAAAAGGGAACATCCACCCTTCCATCTTCACTTCACTGTTGGCCTTATATATCAGCCATCCTCTACCAATTTCAACTTCCCTAGTGAAATTTTAGAGGTTCTGGTGTTCTCAAAAGACCAACTCTAGTACCTTTTATAGGAGGTATAGAGAGAGAACATCTAAGAAGAAGAGGTTCAAATACATACATATGATATAAGAACCAAGGTAAGGGTTTATTTTGTCTCACTTTTATTTTTATGGGTTATATACTTTATAAGCCACCTATTTATTTTTAGTTATGTTTATACTCTCCAGGAATGTTTTTTAGGATAATTATTTTTAAGGTTATGATATGAATATAATTTTCATTATTTTATGAGGCATACAATTTGACTAATTATAAATTTGTAAGGGATAATTTTTTAATCTCATTATTACTTAAGATTGTTTATTCGTAAGTATTTTCAGGGGTATATTTATCATCCATTTTAATTTTTCTTAAATATATAAGAAAATATATTATTTCTATCCTTATACAGTTATGAAAATTTAATTTTACCCATTGGTGAATTTATATTAAACTGTATGAAAGGAATATTTTGTAATTTTTGGTATGAGGAATTTTTTGACTTTCTGACAAAAATATGAGAAGAATGTTTTATTTTAAGTTATATAGAATGAATGAATTTTAATAATTTAATATCACCTTATTTCCATTAAACTTCCATTACATTATTTCAAATTTATTTTCAAAGAAAATATTTTCTTTTAAACTTTCATGGGATTTTGAGAAAAGAAAATGTTTTTTGAAGAATAAAGGATATTTTCCTCAATAATTAATTTCAAGTGTTTTATGAAAATTATTTTCCATATAAGATGAAATTATTTAATAGGGTTTTGTTTCAAATTATATTATCCCTATTATTCATATTATTATTTTTGTTTATTAGGGTATTATATTATAGAATCCGTTGGTTTTATATGGATTATGTTATGATGGAATGATGTTTAAGAAACTCATTTTATTCCATTAGTTATACTATAACGAATGATTTATTTTTTTAGAACACATAATAATAAATTCATTATGATATGGGTGGTACCTATATCTCCCTCCAATGCATTGGGTTAAGATTTATATATAATGAGAGAGACAGGACTGAAATAACAAGTAAATCTGGTTCAGTAATACAGGGTTGGAAGGACAATTAAATAAAATTCATTAATAAAGGATTGGAATGAAGAGTGAAGTCAAAACAATAAAGGACTCTTTCCATTATGATGGTCTTTTCAATGATTCTTTTCTAATATGGAAATTATTTTCTATACTTATGTGTTTTCAACAATTCCATGTTTTAGGTAAATGGTATTTTCTCAGTGATTATGCCCCGTTACGATTTATTTTAAATGAACTACTATGATTTATTTCATGGATTAGGAGTTTAATATATGCTATACATGGTATGATTTTCAATGTTATGTCCAGTGTTTTATATTCGTATGTTCATGTTTTGTTTGATATTTTTTATGTTTACCTTTACCGAGCATTTGAGATCACCCTTTTTATATGTTTTCTTTTCTAAAGGATATAAAGAAATGTTTCATGTAGGAAAACTAAAGGGGAAGATCTTTATGGTAGATGTTGAAGATCTTTAATCAATTATAATAATGTGTTCAATTTTTCCAATGTCACTAAAATAACATAGTCCTTGGGTATATGTTCTTGTATTGTATTTAGTATTCTGTAAAAACATATGCAAAGTCAACGTGCGTAATGATTGGGTCATTATGTCTCACACATCTGCCCTGAATAAAAAAAATATAAGTTACTCAGTCACTACACCTTGATACTATCATATTTTAATGGCACTGACTCACCCGCATGGTTTTAAGTTTCATCATAAGGATGCGTCTTGGGGGGGGGGGTGTCTCTCTTCCTCGTGAGAAAAAATTAACCTCAACCATACATCATCACTATGCCGAATTGTGGAGCCCCCAAAAATTCCATGTTAAGACCTCATGACCTAGTACAATTGGACGGTCCTACTCGGATTTTCACTAAATAAATCCCCTTCCTAGTTTTTCTAGAGGGTTATACTCTAGAATTTCATCAGGGAACTCCACTACCCACCCCTCATGAAGGGTTATATTTGAAAAGTTGTTATGGAAATCCAAAAGTCGGACCTGCTGGATGGTTATTCTTGGAATATGTCTCATGGAACTCAACTTCCCAGCCCTGCTGGAGTGTTACCCTAAAAAAGTCATCAGGGAACTCCATTGCCCAGCCCATCTTGATGGTTACACCTAGAAGAGGTCATCGAAGAACTCCACTGCCCAGCCCTGCTAGAGGGTTATTCCCAAAAATTCATTATTTAACTCCAATTACCAGCCCTTTTGGAGGGTTATGACTTGAATATTTTATTTTGAACTCCACTACCCATCCTCATAGGAGGGTTACACTGGGAAAGTTCTGGTGATTCTTAATGTTTACTTCAGTAATTTAGTGTCGCCTTATTGCGTACCCAGCCTGGAACACTTCACATTGTATCTTGAAAGCCTCTTCCATGGGAACCATCACATTCTATGCCACAAAACAATCAGAATAGGGTAATCATAGTCCAAAATATGAGTTCAAAAAAAGGAGATATAGAACATCAATGTTTTCTCAAAAAGAGGTACACAACATGTCTGGGACCTACATGACTTGTGGTATCACTCTGCTATTTGGTTGTGTTGTCCCCAACGCATGACATTATGGATATGTAGTACTATATGGTGTAAAGGGGTACTACCTGAAATATCTCAGCCAACATCCAAACGAAAACATGAGGCTCATCATTATCCAAAGGGTAAAAAATCATTTCACTAATATACCTCTTCAAATAGAATCAAATAGCCAAACTAATCTCATAGATTCAATTGTCGTGAGAAAATTCTTGAGATAGGCCATTCACTTTCCTCAATCAGACACCTGGTAAAAATTTTGAATTTCACCGCATCATGCTCAAATGGTATCTCATGGTCTTAAGCCATGGTTCTGAATTAAATACCTGAAATTATTCTGGAAACATCCTCTTTAATTTTACGGCCACATTTTCATAGATGGTTCATCATTCCAACATTGTATGATGGAGATATATCGGATACAATATCCCAAAATATAATAATTTTATTATTAATTGATGTTTCTTGGATCATGGGAATGTGTTTGAAAAATATATCCAACATCAGTCTTAAAATTACTTGATCAATTCCTAGGATTGGCTGCCATAGATTATTCATCAATTTAATGTCGCACAGTGATGTTAAAGACACAAATTTTTTTGACACCCAATCTTATAATAACATAATAATAATAATAATATTATTATTATTATTATCTTTTTTATTAAATGTATCCAATGGAGGGGAACAAAAACCTTACCCACCCCTCTTCATCCAATGTGCACAACACATCCACATCCCTCCTACTTTATTTATGCATTTATTATTTATTTTCGTTTGAAATATTCTCATCACATAACAAAAAAAAGAAGGGAACCCGTGATTTTCCACCCCTTCTTTCAATGGAAAATTAAAGGCCATTTAAATCCATTCCTTTAATTTATAAATTCTCAATTTAATCAGTTTCACATATTAATAATGTTATGAAAAATATTAATAATAATACAACTCTCAATAAATAAAACCAATATATTTTAACTAACCACACATATTTTATGATGATATTATTTTTATTATTTAATATAATAATAATAAAAAAGCTTCCATAATTTCATTAACCCCTCACCATTAATAATAATAATAATTATTATTTAATTATCACCTTGTTGACTAAATCTGAACACTTTGTCAGAGATCTGAGTCCAGTCATCATCACATCCATACTAGAAAGCCTCTGCCATGAGATCCTATTCATGGACTCTACTTGAAACTATCGTTGTCACACCACACATCATCACCACACACTAACCATGAAAATGAGGGTTATAGACCTGATCCTGAATAGACTCTGATCATAAACATACTCCTGTGGTGCCAATTTAATATATTCACCAAACATCATCCTACCCAGTTATCAGTCTTTACCGAAAAAATTGATCAACATATCATTTGTGCCACCCCAATGAATCCATGTGTCTGACCCTATTCATACCAACCTCGGAAAAGTCGAATCATGATCCCATGGTCCAATGATGAAGAAAAAAATAAAAATTAGGGGAAAAGAAACAATTAAAATTTGATAAGCATCAATTTCATTATGGGTATATTGGCGTGGAAAACAAGACATAACAAGAAATAAATTGAAAGAATAATTTATTTCAATACATGAGATCCTGAAAAGGCTCCATTAACTCAGATAAATGAGAGAGAATTTATCATGCTCAAAATTTTAATTATAGGTTGAGAAAACAAAATATAAATAGTCTTGCCTCAATTTTGGATCGATCACTGGTGAAGAACACACTCATGTAATGATGGGAAGAGGCTGATGTGTTCATTATGCTTCGATCTACCTTGATCCAGATATTTGTCATCATTTGTTGAAGGATTCTCCAACCAAGGAGGAGAGGAGAACCTCATTAGAGAATTGTTAATTATGACCCAACCCTAACAAAATTCATTTAGCGTTATATTTTTCACATCATATTAGGTTATGGTTTACTTAGTTAATTATTTAAATTAATTAATTAATTCATTTAAACGCACTTCCAATGAGCAGGGTGTTTCAACGTCCCGCATTGACTCATTTTATGTCATTCCTAGGGTAAACATTACATTTTGGACCCAACCGTGGTCTCAGATATCTGATTTGATCAACCATCTAAGATTTATACTATTTTTATTAATTAACCACACACACACAATATTAATTTTTTTAATAAATTTATAAAATTTATTATGAGAACAATAGTCCTCAGAATCTCCAATCATCTTAGCACCTACCTCTGGAAATATATTTTAAATTATTTCAAAGTCTTACAAGGAATAAATTAAGTTACTAAATCATTCCCTCAATCAATATTTTTATCTTAGAGAAGAAAAACTAGGAAACTAACTTAGGTTAATTAGCCCTCACCTGGCTCTCTTGCTCTGAGGAACTCTCATTCATGTTTATGTGTTGACACAATACATGAACCAAAGGGATGGTCTATCAATGCAAGGTCCTCTGTTGTCAGTTCTTGATCACCACTGGTTGTCCGTAAAGGTGGATCCATCATTGATGTCTAGAACATTACAGTTGATGATGCGTGTGGGGACATGCACATATCTCTTCACATGTGACACATGGAAGACATCCCACATGCACTCCAGCTTTGGGGGTAGGTCAAGGTGGTAGGAAAACTTTTCAGTCCCTTGAAAGATGTCAAAAGGCTTGGTGAACCTTGGGGAAATATTTCCTTCAGGGCTAAACCTCCACATTCCTCATCATGGAGAGACACCAAAAAAACATGGTTTTTATTATATAACTCCAAGGGGAAATGATGATTATTTGTATAGTATTTCTATATACTCCAGGTTGTCATCATCATCTCATAGATGACTTTAAATTTATCCATTGTTTCCTATACCAATGCTTGTCCTAGAATATATGAATCATCAATCTCTTTCAAACACAAGGGTGACCTACAAGGTCTCGTATATAGGGTCTAAAATGGTTTCACGTTGATGGAAGAGTGGTTGTAGTTGTTGTACGAAAACTCTACCAAGGGCAGGTGATCCTATCAACTCCAACTGAAGTCCAACACACAATCCCTCATCATATCCTCTAACACCTAGATTGTGTGATCGGTATTCCCATCATTATAGAGGTGAAGGGATATACTCATCCATATCTGGGTCTCAAAATCCATCTATAGTCATTTCCACAATTTTTAGGTAAACCATGTGTCATGATTGAATACAATTGTCGAGGGTACCCTGTGAAGGCGAACGATCTCCCACAAGTACAACTGCCCCAAAATCTATATTTAACTCTACTCCCAGATAGTAAGGAAGTGCACCGAGATTTTGAGTTGATAAACTATCACCCAGATGTCTTTATAGACCTTCCCTATCTGTACAATCCCTGTGAAAAATTCCCTGGATATGTTGACCCATTTCCACTCCAGGACCTCAAGGGGCTGCAACAAACCCACCAGAACATGGTGCTCATCCTTCAACTTCTAAAAATTGAGGCACAAAGAGACAGACTCAGGTATGATTCATCCCATGCTGGACCACCAAAACTACTAATGAATATGTATGTACATCTTCCCCACACTAGGATGTACGAATAAGGTTGAAATGTGGAACTCAAGCATAAACTCCTCTTACATGGTGACTAGAACCACTGTTCTCCCCTAGAAGATGATGATATTATTTCCACCTTCATAATATCCTTCTGGTGCATCTTATATGGATATATGATCACGTATAACATCATAGTCGATGTCTCCCAGATGAAACTCTCCCACACACTCGAGAAGTGAAGGATTTTACACCATATACTGAAGAAAAGCGGTACCCTCCTCACCATGGTTAGCTATAGGGAAGCTAAATACTCTGATGCTTCCTGCACTATGAGAGACTAATACTTCCTAATAAAGGAGTGTGATACAAAAATTCCCTTCCCTAGAGTATAAAATATCTTGAATTCAATGTCATATAGATACTCATACTAGTACCGATATCTCTGGTTCAGGTCTCTCTGCAGAGTCTAAGCTCACACTTTCATGCATGGAAGTATTCATACTGAATAATGTCAAGGGATTAAAATGTAAGGTCTATTAACCTAGTTTTGTAATCATATACAATCATTTCTCCCAGATGAATCTCTAAAATCTTATGGTTCCGGACTGAATATAAATAAATGGTGTAGTACTCCTCACTGAACAATCTTTAGAAGTCTTCCTAAGTGAGTGGCGACTCATCGTGCATCTGCATAACCAAGATCCAACAATACCAAAATGCTCCATGGAAAAGTATGGATTCTAGTTCCACCATCTAATTCATTGGAGCCCAAATATTCTTGAATATATGGACCACCCAATCTAACCAATCCTCTACTTCATGGGAATCTGGATTACCACAAAACCCCATCAGTTTTTGATGTTGGAACTTACAGATTGCATTTAACCTATATAGATGCATAGTCTGCTCTACTGGGATGATCTACTACTCAAAAGATGGAAGTGCTTCTACCTGCCCACCTGGAGGAATGAGATTTTAGGATGGACCTTGAACTGAGGCCTCATTGCTCATAGGGCCATCATCATGAATCGAAGCTGGAATCTTGGTTGAATGCCACCATAGAGGCATCCTAAAAGTTATCATTGAGTTTTTTGGTCAGATGAGTATATATATATATATTCACACACAAAAAATTGGGGTGATGACATAAGAAGGATAGTCAAGGTATCAATCCTATATGATTCGTGTACCATTGATCCCTGAAATGAATTTCATAGCATGCTGAGTTGAAAAAAGTTAGTCATGGTCCTAGTGAATTGATATGTCAGCCACCTGTACCATCACTGAACTCCTTGGCATAACAACTACATTAGAGACACTTTGAAACTCTTTTCGTAAACCCAAAAAAATACTCTTCATGGAAAATGTTTAAAAAATCACAAAGAATGAATTTTCTCTAATACCAATCTGTCACGACCCGACCCATGTCGGGACTAGAGCTACAACTACCTCAAGACCTCCTCTATAAGAAAGGGGTGGAGAAAATCACTGAAGGAACAAAACAATCATGGAAAATTTTTATTAGGTACCTATATATATATAGACACACACAGAGAGAGATAGAGACAACTCAATGAACAAGTTCAGAGGGAAGTAATAAAAGATGAAACACTAATATAAGTAAATCAATCATACATGGACCTCTAAAGATTTTACAATTATGGTAGTGTAATCTGAATGGAAAATGGAAAAAATACACACCCAACAATTAATTTTTCCCAAACTGACAAAAAATTGGAAAAGTAAACAGATGAAAAAGGGAGCCCTGCTCCTAAACTCCATGCAATAACCACCAAACACTGCCCAATCACCCTATATCCCTATGCTCTTATAAAGTCCTGATCAACTTGTCAACTTTCTGTACGATACATGACACGTGCGGGAAAATCATATTCATGTGTGACTATAAACATACCCATTAGGCTTCCTATAAAGATTAAGGCGGAGTAGTAATATATACAATATAGGAGAAGGATAGTAGATACACAAGGTAGAGTAAAAATTATAAGTCAACCCAATAATATAGTGAAAGTAAACTCATCCAAACACAAGGAGAACATCATGGTGATAAGATGAGATTCTCATCGAGTCTTGACTACTTATAGCATGAGATTTCACTCATCTTTCCATGAGACACTACTAGAAATTTAGGCTATATCCTCAGTTTCAAACTCTAGCTATAAGCCCAAAAATCATGGATATAGGTTTTAGCCACGGTTCAATGAACTGTGGTTGGTATTGGCGTGGCTATAGGCCAAGCCCTATAGCCACGTTTTCAAACTGTGGCTAATGCCTTATAGCCACGGCTCAAACCGTGGCTAAAGACCTATAGCCACTGTATAAAATAGTGGATAAATCCTTATAGCCATGGTTTGAAACCGTGGAAAAAGGTAAAACACAAACAAGCCTTATAGCCACGGCTAGAAACCGTGTCTATAGATTAAAGTTTAATAAAATAACACAGCAGGCCTGCAAGCCTGCCTTCCACCCCCTGCCCCTACTAGTCCCCCTGCCACCCCCCCCCCCCACCCTGCATGTCTCCCCCCTATTTTCCAACTGGCTCTGCCCCCTTCCAATCCCCCCTGTCTGTCACCCCCCTAGACACACCCCCACCCCCTCCCCTACACAGACACCCCCCACCCAGGATAGACACCCCCCTGGATAGTCAGGAAACCCTAGACACCCCCTCCCCTAAACAAACCCCCCCACTGGACAGACACCTCCCCTAAACAGACAACCTTGGACAGACAACCCTGGACACCCCCTCCCCTGGACAGACCCTTTGTTGCTGGGGACTTTAATACCATTGCTGAGCCTAGGGAGAAAAATGGCAGTAAGGTGTACTCTAGTTCTGAAATTAAAGAGTTCAATTATTTAATTTCATGTAACGGTTTATTTGAATTGGGTTTTACAGGTGGGAGCTTCACTTGGTGCAATAACAGGAAAGGTAGTAGGAGGATATGGAACATATTAGATAGATGCTTGGGTAACCTTCCGTGTTTGGATTCCTTTCCTCAGACGTCGGTCTGTCATCTACCTAGAACTTTTTCAGATAATTCCCCTATTGTAATAAAGATTTTATGTTTGAAAAGAGGGCTGGAATAGTTTTTATACTCATGAAATTGGTTGAAGGCTGAATATTTCATTTTAAAGGTCAGGGACTCGTGGTCATAGTAGGTTGGTAGAAATCCCTAGGAGAGTCTAGTGAAGAGACTAAAGAGGATGAGGGTTGATTTACTGTAATGGAATAAATGCAGGTATAATGGTGTCAATCCCTTAGAGGTACTATAAGAGGAGATGGAAGGTCTTGAAGGCTGATTGCAGCAATCTTTGGAGGATGAGATTTTTGCTTCTCTTAGTGACAAACAATGTCTTTTTACAGAAAAACTTCTAGAGATAAAAAGGGTTCAAATGGAGAAATCTCGGGCCACATGGCTGAAGGAGGGTAATAGAAACATGGCTTACTTTCAAGCATTCATAAAAGTTAATAGAGTGTCAAAGAAAGTGACTATTAAACTAAAATATGGATCATATACTAATGATGCAGATGTGGCTGGAAATATAGCCCTGAAAAGTTTCCATAATTTGTTGGTTGACCCTACTAGCTTCGAGTGGAGGCATAATATAGTGGAGGAGGATGAAGGGTTTAAGTGTATTCCAAGGAAGATTGATGTGAGGGACAATGATGAAATGGAGAGGATGCCAGATGAAAAATAAATTAAGCTGGCGGTTTTCATCTTGAAGGCGGATAGTGCACTGGGATAAGATGGGTTTCCTAGGGCCTTTTTTATGGATACCTGGGAGGTTATAGGTGCTCAGGTTAATGAAGCGGTGTGGAATTTCATTAAATAAGGGGATTTAATGGGGGAAGTTTGTGCCTTTAGGGTGGTTCTCAACCCCAATGTTAAGCTTCCAGACTCTATCAATCAATTTAAGCATATATGTTTATACAACGTGGTGTATAAAATTCTGTCATGCATTGTGAATAAGAGGCTTAGAAATGTGCTTCCTAGAATTGTATCATAGGAACAAAAAGGATTTATTCAAGGTAGATGTATTCAAGGTGAGATGGGAATTGCTCATGAAATGGTGCAAGATATTAATAAAAAGGCATTTGACACAAACATCATAATTAAAGTGGACATGGACAAGACCTATGACATGATATAGTGGGGATGCATTCTAAAAATTTTGAGATGATTTGGATTCAGGGAGTGGTCTATTGAATTAGTTTTTATATGTTATGCTTCCCCCATCCTGTCTATATCTTTCTTGGGAAAGAGTTTTGAATTCTTTAAAATAGTCCGAGGTCTGAGGCAGGGTGGTCAGTTGTCCCGCAATCTTTTTATCAGGGCTCAGGATGGCCAACCGGGGAATATGAAGCAGTTCATGGAGGAGGGGACTATTTTACCTTACAAAAAAAGATGGGGTGACAGTATTATATCCCATATGATGTTTACTGATGACATGCTATTTTTTCTAAATGGCAGAAAGAGATCAATTAAAGGATGAAAGAGAATGAAAGAGGACTATAATAAGCAGAGCGAGCTGATGATTAATTTGGAGAAACGTGTTGTGGAATTGTCAGGAGACACAACTACAGAAATGAGAAAAATGAAATAAAAAAAAGGACACAACGATTTACGTGATTCGGGTATAATCCTTATGTCCATAGGAGAGGCAGAATTTCACTACTTCAGGAACACAAATTACAGAGGGGTTTTCAGTGATAACCCTAGCCCGAAAATGGGATATAAAATGAAGAAAACGATCACTGTTCTGAAAAGGTTTGTTCGCATTGCTACAATTATTGGAAGCCGACTTTGTCAAAAGCACTATAGTGGCTACCAGCTGGAAGTCAAAAGTGCTATAGTGAAGTTGACTCTGAAGTCTGAACTGCTATAGTGTCTGTCGGTGTTGGTCAGTCAACACCAATACAACAATTTCTCTTATATAATTATCACATGCCCATGAATCTTGTTCTTGATTCCATCTCCATGTGGATGTCGGTTGATAATGTCACTTTCTTCCTTATCAAGGTGACAACCTAATGATAAAAGTTTACTAGAATTTCAATTACATTGTATATTTAGACAATCCCATAAATATCTTTCTCATTTCTGGAAGTGAGGGAATATTATGCTAGCCACATATAAGTAAAGGATGGATCATCAGTTATGATCTAGGCTGGAAGGTTGTTATATCTTCTTTTGTCAATCCATATAGACATCTTAGGAATACGCAGTCAGTTGACTACTTTGGAAGATGTTTGTGACTACCTGATCAAGGAGAGAGACATTTGTGAGAAATTTTTTTTGCATTGGACAACACCAGCATCTTAGGAGCAGGGCCAAATCACGGCATTACTGTGGCGTGTTGGCCCGGTCCAGCAACATCCGCAGGGCATCATCTTCTGGCTAGAAGCGAAGGGAGCGGGAGGAGGCGGGGCAACATTCCGGTCATCGCCCCGCTGGCAGAAATTGTGATTATTCAGTCTCAACATTGATAACAAGACTCATGGAATACTATCACTACGAACTGTCACGGGGTGTCATCCTGAAGCAGGTCCAAACCGCGGCGCGACCGCAGAGTGACTATTGCGTGACAGACCCCCCCCCCCCCCCCGACAGACCCCCTCTGGACAGCCACCCATCCCTACTGGACACCCCCATCCTCCTTGGACACCCCCATCCCCCCTGGACAATCCCCCCTACTTTCTGGATAGACCCCCCCTCCTAGACACCCCCCTCTCCTTCCTGGACAGACCCCCCTCCCTGACAAACCCCCCCTGGGCAGCCCCCCATCCCTCCTAGACACCCCCAGGATAGACAAAGGAATCATTCTAATTGATAGAATTCCAAGTGTCTTTTAAAATTTTATTAAAATCCTCCACAGTGTTCCAGGAATTATTGAATCTAAAAGGAAGAATATGTTTGTTGTCTCTAGTCTTGAGGCTCACCAAAATTGGATGATGATCAGAATTAATCCTAGGTAAATTAATACTAGAGATTCTATTCCAGTTATCGAGATTTTTGAAGTTTGTCAAACCTCTTTCAATTTTACTTGTTAAAATTCTATTGTGTTCCCTTCTATACCAGGTACACTTAGCCCCAACCAGATTATTCTCAACAAGGTTATTATCATCAATACAATGATTAAAATCTTTAATGGAAGTGTTTGAGTGGAAGGGCCCTAGATTTTCACTAGGTCCAAGGATAACATTAAAATTATCGATAATGACCCAGGGCACTTGAATAGTGTTGTTAAGGGAGGATATATTGTGCCACAAGGTTCTTCTGTCTTGATATTTATTGCACTCATACACAAAAGTACAGCAGAAAGTATTATCATACAAGTTTATTTCACATGTAAAAGACTGAGAATCATCATTAACAATATGAATTTTATCTATAGAGATATGTGTAAATACCCACAAAGAATTAAAATTTTTATTATTGGAAGTTTCTCCTATGAAAGTATAGAAATATTTGTCAAGACTATTAAATCTATAAGTAAAAGTGACTTTAGGTTCAAAGATAGCAAAAAGCATCGGCTTATCAGTAAAACAAGAATTTTATAATGTTGTGATGGTGTCAGGGTTAGCAATAACCTGAGAGATCCAATATAAAATATTCATTTCTAATTAGGTTTGGGGGTAGGCCCCTTGTGTTTGTTACCTCGGGAATTCTTTCTGCACTTGTATTTTCTTAATTGCACCGTAGAATTCTTTTTAAGTGTCACTTTATTTTTTCCCTGCAATGTCCTTGAAGGGTTAGGAGATCTATGATTATTTTTCATACATGTTAAGAACTCTTCTTGGTGCATTTGTTTGTTCTCATTTTTCTTCTGTACCACTATCCATTTTTTTTCTGGTTTTATTTGATCAGATTCCCCAGATTGGTCACCCAGTTTCTGAGTGGTGAATTCAGCCATAGCAGGGGTTGCTGGTTGTATGTGTCTATTGTAGTTCCAGACCTTCGTCATAATCTTGAATGTGTTGTGTTTTTCTAATATTAGTCATCTACATATTGCAAACTAGATTCTGAACTACTGCTTTGTCTAGCATCTCATCCCTGGGTGAAGGTGAGGAGAGTTCATGCTGTTTTGCACTATCAGTAGTCGCATCATAGGTGTCCTGCATACCCCTGGTAGACCACCCCATGCCCCCTGCCCTATAGACCTCCCCACTCCACCCTGACCCTCCCTCCTCCCCCTTCCCTGCTGACCTCCCCCTTCCCCCCTGCCCAGCAGACGTCCCCCCTGTCCCCTGCACCCTGACCCCCTCCACCCACCTCCTACCCTGCAGATCTTCCCCTGCCCTGCAGACCTGCCCCTGCCCCTACCCCATGCCCTGCAGACCTGCCCCTACCCCCTCCGCCCTGCCCCTTCCCCCTACCCCATTCCCCCCTCCACCCTGCCCCCTGACCCCCTCCACCTAGCCCCCTGCCCCCTGCCCCCTCCCTGTGCCCTGAAGACCTGCCCCCAGCCCCCTCCACCCTTCCCCCCACCCCCACCCCCACCCTACCCCTATCCCCCTCCACCTACCCCCTGCCCCTGCACCCTACCCCCGCCACCCTGCCCCCTGCCCCCCTCCACCCTGCCCCCTACCCCTCCCCCCACCCTGCCCCATGCCCCCCTCCACCATCACCCTACCCCGCCCCTACCCCCTCCACCCTTCCCACTGAACCCTGCCCCCTCCACTCTCCCCCTGCCCCCTCCACCCTGCACCTTACCCCCCCTTCCCCCTGCCCCTACCTCTGCCCTGCAGACCTGCCCCCTGCCCCCTTCCCCTTGCCCCCTGCCCCCTGCCCCCTGCCACTACCCCCTGCCCTGAAGACCTGCCTCCTGCCCTACAGACCTGCCCCTACCCCTGTCCCCTGCCCTGCAGACCTAACCCCGGCCCCCTGCCCCCTTCCCCCTGCCCCCCTGCTCGGCAGACCTCCCCCCTGCCCCCTGCACCCTTCCCCCCTCCACCCTCCCCCTGCCCCCTCCACCCTCCCCCCTTCCCCTTGCCCCCTGCCCCCCGCCCCCTGCCACCATGCCCGGTTCTGATTTTGGACTTCTACCACCTATAAAGATGAGTGGACCCAATATGAAATGAAAAAATTAAATGAATATAACAAAAAATATTTTTATATTGTTCAATAATAACTCTTACCCATTACTAAAACTAGTTATACATACCCCAGTTATAGATTATCCATTATAATCTTATTATTAATTATAATGGTTTATGAATCAAAAGATTACACCCCAATTAGTTAATACTCCATTTGATCCTAATTATTCCCCCATTGATTCAACTCTTTTTCCTCCTTTAGTTAGACCCAAAACAATTGAATGGTTATAACCCCCAGTGTTGAGCCTCTTCAATAACTGGTCCCCCAATTCACAAGGTCATTCTTCTTACCTTGATCAATTATATGATGCTTTCATGATCTTCTTCAATGAGATTTCTATATTTTATTTTCTAATGTAAAACTTCAAATACATTCAATAGAAACAAACCTTTTATGTAGACTTTTCTTAATAATTTTAATCACTTGTGTATGATCAATTGGGTAAGGGAAACCATGATCAAGAAAATATTATTTCTTCTCCTGATGTTTTAGCCTCACTTAATCACTAAATTCTCATGTGTGAATTCTTCTGATACTACACCCAGATTAGTCTCAAAACACTGCACAATATTTATGAAAAATATATCACATGGTCTTTTCTCAAACCACATTAATGTAAGAAACAATGATCCCCCCTTCAATTTAATACATTTAGATACAAAAATTAGAAATATACAAACTTATAATGAATGAATTAATTTCATTTACATGAAAACAAACTCATTCATGAATACTATTTTATGTATTTTATTTCTTGTACTCTTCACCTAACTCACTGCTTAACAATAACATCACTATTTTTCTCCATCCTGAAAACTGAAGAATTTATACTGTTACATTTAATCTAATCAATTTATTTTAACATTCAGTTATGGAATAATAGAATACATGATGTCTCTTTCTACCCCCTCTCACACAACTAAGCCCGCACTTATATATCTCACATAATAGATGCATATGTGGAAACTACTTCATTTCCCTCCTGAAATATAGTGTGGATCATATACTGGATTGTGTAATCAACCCATGATAATGAAAACATGAATGTATAGAAATAATCTATATGAATTCATAGAAACCATACACAAATATTGAACTTTCTTTTTTTCCCAATTACGAAAGACACCATGTTTGTAAAACAAATCTCACTGCCACCATTTTCTATTCACTATTTCTAATAATAAAATACACCACTAACTTCAGTTTATTAATTTATGGAATCTTACAACCATATTCATCCCCTCTTCGGATTTGACGAGATGAATTTGATCACTAATCATTATGACATGAAGAACTGTGTATTTAAGCTTCACCAATGCAGCTTAAGGAAGAATACAACATCTTAGATTGACCGTATAGCTCAAATAAAACATATCAAATAGATGGATTTATATATGCAATATTTTAAGTGGATGAAAATTCTTCCACATAGAACTTTTCCAAAATCAATAATACGCTCAGACTGCTACTCCTTAGTAATACATAGGTGTGTCTCCCAGCATTCGAGATGGCATTGGGGTTGACACATTGATACACTTTCACACACTATGGGATTTATATGGTCATTCCTTCCTATGTTATACCACATAACCACTACTCATACGTGATCAAACCAAATCACAACCATGCTGGAACTATGAATCCCGCAATCCTTAGGCACTCCATGTGAGTGTTATGCACTCTAAATGGCTACAATGGGCTGGGTGATTAAACATTCTTTCTTTCCTAAGAAGTGGTCATCCATGGTTTTCCTATGGTTGAACCCATTTTATACAGACCCCCCCTGAACCCCCCCCCCCCCCTGGACAGCCCTTGGACACCCCTACCCCTTCGTCTTTCCTTTTTGTGATTTTCATGGAATTTTTCTTGCGCATCCTGGAATGCAGGAGGCTGGGGGATGGTGTGGTGGCTGGTGCGGGGGATGGCAGGGGGATGGTGCGGGATGGAATAGGTGTCAGAGGGCTGGTGTGTGCTGGATTGTAGGTGGATGGGGGCTATTGGGCATATGGAAGAGCTGGTGCGGGCTGGGATGTAGGAGTTCAAGGGCTAGAGAGGGCAGGAACTGGTGGTTGGGGCTATTTTACAGGAGGAAGAGGGCTGGCATGAGTGTTTTGTAGGAGGTTGGGGGTGGTGGCTAGTATGGTGGCTGCTGTGGTGGCTGGTGCGGGCTGGATTGCAGGTGGATGGGGGCTGGTGTGGGATCGAATGCAAGTGGAAGGGGGATGGAATGCTGGTGGAAGGGGGTTGGAATGATGGTGGAAGGGGGATGGTTACAGGTGCTGGGGGGATGGTGTGGACTGATTTAAAAGTGGCAGGGGGTTTTTAGTGGGTTGGTGGCAGTGGGCTGAAATGAAGGTGGAAGGGGAGTGGTGGGGCTGGATATGGCTGGATAAGGGCCAAATCACGACATTATCACGGTATTACCGTGGCGTGACCGCGGCGTGTTGGCTTGGTCAATCGACATCTGTGGGGCAGCATCTTCCGGCCAAGAGAGAAGGGAGCGGGAGGAGGCTGGAATGCTGGTGGAAGGGGGCTGGTTGCAAGTGTTGGGGGGACGGTGCAGGCTGATTCGAAGGTGGCAGGGGGGGCTGTTGCAGGCTGGAATGCTGGTGGCAGTGGTCTGAAATGAAGGTGGAAGGAGGCTGGTGTGGGATGGATGTGGCTGGAGCAGGGCCAAATCATGGAATTACTGCGGCATGACCACGGCATGACTGTGGCGTGTTGGAGCTTTCTAACTAAAAGTTGTTGCTCCCCCACTGGGTATACGCACCTTCGCACAATAAATGTATTTCACAGAAACCTTCAACTTAAATGGGCAATGTCTCACATACAATTTAAATAGGAAGGTGTAAAACCTAAAAAACATTGAAAACAAAGTAGAAACACCAACCTAGATGTTTTCTATGCTTCCAACAATAGTATGATTCGATCTTCAATAGGTGCATGAGGTGATATCTAGCTTTTTTCATGCCCAGAAAACAAAAGTAAAATGTTATTAAATTGTAAAATAACTAAACAAAATAAATGAAAAGAAAAGGGAAAAGAATTTTTAGGTTTCAAACCCAGAATAGGGGCTATTTTTAACCTGTCCATAGCTGCACCCCTACACCCTCCCCCCCTTCCCCCTCTGCCCCTCTTCCCCTGGACCCCTGCCCCCCTCCAACCTACCCCCCTGCCCCCCTGCAACCTGCCCCCTACCCCCTGCCCCCTGCCCCCTCCAACCTGCCCCCCTGCCCCCTGTCCCCTCCAACATGCCCCTAGCCCCCCTCCAACCTGCCCCCCGGCCCCCTACCCCCTACCCCTGCCCCCTCACCCTGCCCCCTACACCCCTCCACCATGCACCCTACCATATGCCCCATGCCCCCTCCACACAACCACCTAGCCTGGACAGCACCCCCTGCACCCCCTGCACCCCCACCCCCACCCCCTTCCCCATGCCCCCTCCACCCTCCCCCTTCCCCCTACCCCCTGTCCCACTCCACCCTGCCCCCTGCCCCCGCCCCCTACCCCCTACCCCCCTGCCCCTTCCCTTTGCCCCCCTCCAACCTGCCCCCTGCCCCCTACCCCCCGGAAAAAAACGTAGAATTAAATGAGACATGATGGTACTGAATAATAGATAAGGTGAAGGATGGGAAACTATGAATGGAAGGAGTAGGCCTGAAGGCAGCTCCAAACCCCCGACACCTCAAGTCACTAGTGATTCTTAGTAATATTTATCATGGAAGAGAAGTCGTATAGTGGATATATTGTAATGACTATGGATTTATTTTTTGGGTTAATTGAAATTTTATGTTTCAGGTGGATGGATTTAGTAAAGGGTGGAAGAAGTATGTGGTGTTCCTAAAAAGCAGTAGATGGGGCCACCAGTTAGCTATTATAAATCACCATGAACATATTAATATTGATAGTGATGGAGGGTTGGCTCTAGACTAACTAATGGATGGTTGATGGTTGGAACCAAAAAATTTGTGGCCATTGGTTGGTTGGTGGTTTTCCACTGGGTAATCAGTGCCTTCCTTGACCTTGTTTTCCATAAGGGAAATTTATGTCATTTTTATCATGGATTTTAGAGGTGTATTAGAATGGAATTGGAGTATTTGTTCCACTTAGTTTCAAATAGGATTATATGGATGGCATGAGAGGATGTTTTCTCAAAAGATTTAAAGAAATGAATGCTAATCTGTGATGACTAGAGGATTGGATGACCCCTGATATACCTAATTCGGTGAGTTTTGATATATAGTAATGTGTAGGAATACCCCATGGGATCAGGAAAATCATAGGTTACATAACATTTAATCTGACATTACTGGTACTCTGGGACCCCTGGGCTGTGGAACTGGGCTTTTGGTTTGATTTAAATATCACATGCCTTGTGAAATGGTCACACAACATGGGACCCATCTTAAAAGTCTAACAGCACTTAAAGAGTGTCTTGGTTCAAACAATTGTTTTAATAAAAAGAGGCAAACCCCCTACAGGTATATAAAAAGGGTCAAGTACGATGTGTGCTTATGACTAACAATGACATCAAGTATAAGTAAAACGTCAATGCAATAATGTTAATCAAGGAATACCATTGTGAGTTTTCATAGACAACGCACCTCCGTTGGAGGGGTTTTATTACAAAACCATAACTTATTTATCAAATGAAACAATTATCTTAAATAACACTTATTCAATAATTTCAATTTAATATAAACATGCAGAATTTAGAAGGCAACTAAATGAAATTTAAAACATTTTTTAATTAAATAGGCTAGGAGAGGGACCCAACCTTAACCTCAAGGCATGTTTGCTTTTGACGACGACAACCAGAATCTTCCTTTTTTTTCCGGTTGCACGCATATGCAACTTAACATATATATAAGGACACCTAGACCCTATGTATATATTTTAATGGACAAATATGCATAAGGGGGTCCTTAGATATATGTTTATACTTTCATATACCCCTTTACACTTACATGCGTATGCATTTTTCATATCTATATATAAGCACACCTAGCCCCAATATATATATTCATGCTGACATGAGTGAATATATATATAAAGGTGGAACTTATATATGAATATGCCTACCTATGTATACACATGTACGCTTTCGTCAACGGCAACTCGAATCCACCTCAATGAAATCCAAAACACACAACAAAAATACAAGGAACCCAACAAAAAAAAATCCCTAATGAAAATTGGGTCAAAGAATAAAAATGGAATAAACCTTACCCAAATATTGAACTCATTGTCTTCGATGGTGGTGGATAGAACTGGTCTTAGCATAAGAAACCAACTATAAGAAAATAGTGGGAAAAGAAATGAGATATAACAAATTCTTATATATATATATCTGATCAGTGTGTCAACTGTACATGATAAATGATACATGAATCCATAACCAACAATGAACAAATTATATTCAAACTGATATGTACATCCCAATACTAAATAACATGATTGTTAATACATCTCTTTCTTTTTCAAACATCACATTCAATTTACTATTCAAAAATCAAAAATCACCAAAATATGAGAATAAAGTAAACCTCCATCATCACTTAAAAGCGAGAAATAAGGATTAGACATTGTTCTTAAACTATAAAATCCATTCCTTCAATGTATAAAATACATAAAACTCATCATGCCTATATCCTTCTTAATTTTCAAGATTGAAACCTCATTTTTTAGCATGTTCTTCTTTTGGAATTCACATTTATTCTTAGTTTATATAGGTTTATCAATTTAATAAAGTAGATAATTTTCCTTCTTTTATTCTTACTCAATCCTCTTGGATTTTTCAAACCAGATTGCTAATATTATTAGACAATCTTTTGGTGCATGGTCTTCCTTCTTCTTGATTGCATATTCCTTCTTTGTAGAAACTATTTTCAAATATGCGATAATTGGTTCTTTCCTTTTATCTTTCAACAATTATAATTGTTATGGAATCTATGTCATAAATTTTTAACAATTTGGACTACACGGTTTCCCTTCCACACACACTTTCAACAGCCTTTAGAGTACCCTTTTTTGGCTCCCTTTCAAACTCCACACTAGACTTTTCAAGCACTGGCCCACTACAATATCAAATATTTATACTTAACCCAACACATTGATCTGAATGAAATATTAGAAATAAAAAAACTCTAAATAGCATATTTTCTAATATAAACTCATCATAATTAACTGAACACACTGACTATACCAACCACTATTGGTAAATCATTAATTGTGGTGTGGTCTTGGAACCAAATATGGTTCATCCAACATCCATCTCCAGACACTGAATTCATGCATTTACTCTCTAAGTTTATACATTTCACAACCTTGATAATGATCACCATCCCTTGATATATATTTTACTCAAAAAGGACAAGTATGAATCTCCCCACTATAGTATTATCGATACCATCATCAATCCTACATACACATGTCTAGTGCCTCATTTCAAATTATGATCACTACAGAAGATCCTAGACTAATAATCTCAACAAAATTCCTTCATTTAAAATCTATGATCTTTGAAACACACATTATATCCAAAAAAATAATACATTAAAAGATATTAAATAGAGAAATCCAAATTATAGAAAAATAATAACTTTAGGAATACCTCATTAAGTATGGTACTAAAAGTCACTTCACCTAGGATGGCTTATCCCAATAAAATAATATAGAAACCCACATATCAACACATACATGAAACCTATTTTTCTCATCCCAATACGAAGGGAATGCACAAAAATTATTGATACATGAGAAATAGACCAAGGTTTATTTATTTTTCTAATATTGAGCTGAGATATTACTCATTTAATTTACTTTGTAACCCTACTGAGGCTCACCAACCAACATTCATTCCTACCCGGTTTCCATCCTTCTCCATGCACCTTCCTATTAAATGGATGTATCTACATAGATAGCTCAGTCTTTCTTGAATATCTCCTAGTAGGTGTCCAGATAAAAGGAAGCTACTCATGCCCATAATGAGTACATAATACCATTTAAAAACTAGAATTCCTTTATGAATAAATTTCATTTTAAGGATGGAATGAAATGAATAAACTTTCAAATTTAGTGGCATACTCCATTACTGATTCCCATAATGATATAACTCCATGAATCCCCAAAACATGCTCTTATTCTCTAAATTTGCCATAGCCTCTCATAGAAGAGTGAATGAAACTCGATCCATAAAACCTCATCGTTCCTTCTTTTAAGATCAAATGTATTTATCCATTCTGATTCATCTCCTTTGAATTTAGAAACTTCAAGTTTCACGCACATATCCTCTAGAGTTCCAATCCTTTCAAATAGGAACTAAACTTTCTTAAACATATTCTAAACATCCTAAGATCCCATGTCACTACTGAAAATTAGATACTGCTACTCCTAAAACTCATGGATAACTTAGAAAACCATTGATTTTTTCTTTTATAAGTCCTTGGTTATTGGATCAAAGCAGTTGTAACATAATATGAGGGAAACAACCACTTGAGCATATTTCCCATGAGAAAACAATTCCATCCTAGTTAGATGCTTTGTTGATGAATTTTGACTCAAAATCATCTCGTAATAACATCATTACTAATTAGAAACCCTTCTCGCCACAATCCTAAGCATGCATTATTACCACAAAATCATGAAACTACCTTTAATCCTTACTTTATAACAAAATATCATTTCCCAAACACCAAACCCTAAGGTTTATCATAATAATCTCACGGTTAATCTCTTACACACCAATCATAACAACCAAACCCCACACATTCACCCTTCATAATAAGAAACCATCCACCCCCTTAACTGATCTAACAAGCAACTTACTAATAAAAATACACAATCAAATAACCCTGAAATCACCAAAATTATTTATATTGAGAGTTTTACATCAAAAATCAAGAAAAACCCCAACAAGATCCACCAACTTGAGGGATTACCACCAACCCAAACCCCCAAAGACAAATCCAAACCCTACCCAATACATAGCCATCATACTCCAAACGCCACCCTAACACCCAAACTCACCTAATTTGAATAACACAAATGTATCTGGTTTTTCATTCATAATATGATATTTTAAACCACATAAATCCCATAAATATATAAATTCCAACCATTAGATAAAATACACGAGTGAAATTTAAGGGGTTAAAACCCTAAATACGTAGTTATTGTTGAGAACATCGTAATATGTTTTAAGGAGTTCACTTCCAAGCTGACCACCACTTCTGGAGTTGATGAACACTAAAACAGGACAGGTTGGTGAGTGGGAAGAATTTCTGACCATGGATCTAAGTTTAAAAATATAATTAGTAATGCAAAAAACCTTCACATTGGTATTGTTTTTAGTTTCGCCCATGATAACTTTTCAACTGCACGTTCAAATCAGATCACTATGGTGCTATAGAATCAATAGTTTTCAATATAGTTTATAAAGATATAGAAGCATCTCCCATCAGTTTTCATCAGGCAAACACCACATGCTAACTCAATGACATGAATCAGCAGCCACATACATAAAACTTTAACTCCTTGAAATTTGAACCACAAGACATGCTAACAATCTTATCAAGGAAAGAATTTGCATTTATGAAAATAAATATAGAACATCATACGAGGATAAATAAAACCCCACATCCCCAATTACTTGGAACAGAAGATAAAGGGGGCTTTCATTTAATGCACCAGGCAAGAATAGGTTCTCCGGGAAAAAAGATAAGCAAGTGATAAATGAAATAAGCATGGGATGTAAAAGGAAAATTGAATAGAAATTAACAAACTACTTCCAGCAAGTAACTTCACCTGACAAGAAATGAATCAATAAGGAAAATCCAGAGGTGTGTGGAAATAAAAAAAAGTCATCGAGTCTACTACCACACGAGTCCAAAAAACCATCCCGAGCAGATAAAATTTCTTTGAACAAACAAAAACTAAAGGCAACTACCAATGAATAAATAAATTGAAATGATGATCATAAATTCTCAACTGTACAGGAAGTAAAAAACCTAATCCGCTCTATCTTCCCCCCTCCAACTCTCCATAGTCATTCGGACCATGTGATTATCATTCCATAATGGAAATTAAAAAAAAAATAACAACATCGACGGGAGGAGGATGCTTTGATCGACAAAACTTAAGAGGTTTATAGTGGGAGGGAAATAGAAGGAGGAAGATTCAGAAAGTACACAGAAATTGAAAGCTGAAGCGCCAGTGGATTCCTGCTTCTAAAGGGCTGTCATGAACAACATTAGAGAGTTCGTGAGAGAGGTCGATGGTTCGGAGTGGAGGGTCGTGGTGAGAGAGGTTGATGGCAGCGTGATAGACCGCGTTGATTGGGAGTGTCGGGAGGAGGGCGCTGTAGTGAGAGTTGTAGATGGTTCAGAGAGTAGGGTTGCAGATCGAGGGTGGAGGAGAGTATAGGCAATCGTGGATCGGGGGAGGAGGAGAAGAGAGGCTGACGAAATCCAAAGAAAAAAAGAAACGACGATGTTTAGAATTTTAGCCATGGATTTTTAATTAAAGTGTGGCTATAGGTCCGTGGCTATAGCTTAAATTTATAGTAGTGAGAATCTAAACATAGAAATCATGTGGAATACCCTACATGCATTCACCTCTCCTAGAAGGTGTGTTACCAAAACCCAAGGATTGGGTACTGAAGAAGGATATATACAGATGCTATTTCAAAGAATCCCAAACAAGAGAGTAAGGGGATCTCCATGTCATAACTCATCACAAGAAGATAAGTAAACAACTTTTCTAAAATAAGTCTATCATGAATTCCCATCATCCCACAAATCTTACAAAAACTCACAAGTCTAAGGGATTTACTCTTGACACATTGATACTACCCTCTCTTTGTGTGGCACTAACTCACCTGTGTGGTTTTAGGTCACGTCACAAGGACACATCTTAGTGGGGAAAGAATCCCTCTTCCTAACGAGTCCAAATATATGTCAACCACATGTCATCACTATGATGCATAGTAAAGGGGACACCAATTCTATGTATTATCCCCATGCCCTTGTATAAAAGGAGGCTTCTACTCTAAAAGTCACTAAGGAACTCTAATTCTAATCCCAAATGGAAGGTTATAATTGATAATTTCATCAGGGAACTCCACTTCGTAGCCCTTCTAGAGAGTTACTCTCAAAAATTATTTAGGTAACTCCACTCCCTAGACCATTTAGAGGGTTACACTTGGAAGATATCATCAAAGAACTCCACTACCTAGCACTTCTGGAGGGTTATGCCCAAAAATTAGTCAGGGAACTCCAATGCCCAAACTTTTTAGAGGGTTATGAATGGATGACTTCATTAGGGAATTCTACTGCCCAACCATGCTAGAGGGTTACACCTTGAAGATGTCATTAGGGAACTCCGCTACCCAACCCTTATAAAAGGGTTATAACTTGAAAGTCATCAAGGAACTCTACTTCCCAACCCTACTAGAGTATTTTGGCTAGAAGATGTCAACAAGGAAATCCACTGCGCAGACCTACTAGAGGGTTACACCTAGAAATACCTAGTGATTCACTATTTTTACTGTCATCTTTGGGTGTCACCTTATTGTATTCCAGGAAAAATGTTTTTCATCATATCTATAATGCTTCTTCAGAGTGAATAATTGAGTTATATTTGGGAAGAGCACTCATGATAGGCTACTCATAGGCCAAAATCTGAGTTTAAATGACAGAGATATGAAAATTTAATGTTTCCTCAAAATAGGTCCACAGCATGTCTGGGACCGACACGTTATGTGGACCTGCTATACTATCTGGTAATGTCTTCTCCAGCACTTGAATTACTGTCTATGTAGTACTACAATGATTTTAGGGGCACTACATGACATGTATCTTCTAAAATATAGATGAACGCATGTGGCTTGTCGTTTGTCCGAAGGGTAAATAAATAATTTTAAAATTATGCCTCTTCAAACAACCCCAAATTTCCAAAAAAATCACACCATTGCAATCCTCATGAAAAAATGCTTGAGATAATCTATTAAACCTTTATCAAACACTAGGTGACCAATTTGAATTTCACTACCTCACGTTCATATGGAATCTTCTGGGCCCGAGCCATGAATCCAAATTAAATACCTGAAATTGTTCTTGAAATGTCCAACTAAATATTAGGGTCACAACATCATTGATGGTTCATCATTCTGACACCGTAAAAGGGAGACATATTCGATACAACATCCCATAATAAAAATAATTTTATTATTACTTGGTTTTTCATTGACCCAAGGCACATGTATGAAAAAGGTATCCAACATCAGTCTTAAAATGAGTTTTTCAATTATAGGATCATGCTACATCTGAAGATTCATCAATCAAATTTCGCACAGATAAGTTACAGATACAATGTTATGTGAAACCCCAAATAATAACAACATTTTTATAGTACAATTATTATTATCTTTTTTATTAACTTTATCCAAGTGATGGGAATGCACACTATTCCCCACTCTTTTTCATTCAATGTGCACAATAAATCCTCATGGATTCTTCTTTATTTATTCATCTATTATGTATTTTTCAGTAGAAATATTATCATAACATAACAAAAAAATAAGGGATCCCACAACATAGAATCCCCTATTCTAATGGTTCTTGTGAGGCGATTTTAATACTTTCCATGAATTTAATAATTCTTATTTACATCAATTCTAAATATTATTAAGATTATGAAAAATATTATTAATAATAAAACTCTCATTAAAGTAAAAGATTTTTTTAATTGACAACACACATTTTCTTCCACTGTTATTATTGATACTTAATATAATAATAATAATGAATTCTCATTAATTTTATTAAATTATCACCATTATTAATAAAAATAATAATAATTATTTAATGCTTTCTACATTGACTATGTCTGAACACTTTGTCGAAGATTTGAGTCCTCTCATCATCACTTCCATGCCAAACAGCCTCCTCCATGTGATATTATGCATGAAAACCACTCAAAATATACCCCCTAACATTTCATGTTATCACTGCATTCCAACTGAGAAAATAGGGGCTATCGAACCAATCCTAAACCAACTCCAATCACAAAAACAAACCTGTAATGTCGATTTGATATGGTCACCAAACACTACCCCACTTATTTATCAATCCATACCCAAACTATTGATATGTTTATAATTCAATCCACCAAAAAATTTGGGGGTTTGACCTTGTTCCAACCTAGCCTAGGAAAGTCGAACCATAACCCCATTGTCCAATGATGAAGAACACAAAGAACAATGGGGTGCGGTGGGGTTGGGGGTGGTGGGTGGGTGGTGTGAGTAGCGATAACAAGAGTGATAAGCATTGTTTTCCAATAATTATTGTCCATTGATTTCATACAGAGGAAATCATGGTGAGAAATATGAAATAACAAGAAATAAATTGAAAGGTTTCATCATTTTGATACATAGGCTCATGCAAAAACTCAAATTAGTGAAACATAATGGGAGGAAATTGACCATACTCAAAATTTTAATTATAAGGGTAGAAAACCACATATAAAGATTCCTACCTACATTTTGGATCAGTCATTGGTGAAGAGAACACTCATGCAATGATTGGAGGATGTTGATGCATTCGTTGTGATTTGATCCATCTTAATCTAGATATATGTCGGCGTTCATCGAAGGATTCACCAACAAAGGGAGAGAGGAGAGCATCACCGAAGAATTTTGAATTATGAGCCAACCTTTTTCAACTTCCTTCAGATATATATTTATAAAATAATTTTAGATTAATTATTAATTATTCAATTGTTTAAATAAACTAATGAATTGATTTAAAAGCAGCACCAATGAGCGAGGGGTATGAACATCCTGCACTGACTAATTTTATGTCATCACTAAGGTAAACACCACATTCTAGACACAATAGTGGTCTTAGATTTATTATCTAAAAAACTATTTAATATTTTTACCATTTTCTTTAATTAATCATGCATGCACAAAACAAATATATTTAATATTGTTTTAAAATTAACTCTGTACAAAAGGGGCCTTGAAATCGCTAACCATCTTAGTGCCTGGATCTGGAAATATGTTTTGAAAAAATTTAAAGTATCATAAGGAAAAACTATCTCCCTAATATATATCAATAAATTAATTATAATGGAAATTTTAGATCACCTTTTTTAATTTCATTCAAGGGTTTTCAAAATGAATATTTTTTTGTATTTTATATGTAATGTCTTCAATTTCTTTATAAAAGACAACGAGAGTGTTTAATTTTAATATATATGGAATCAATGGATTTTTATACCACTACAACCACTATTTGTAACATATATTTCATTATAATATTCATTATTTAATTTAAATAAAAAATATATTTTACATTATTCAAATTATTAGTAAAAATTGTTTTAAATGGAATGGATATTTTGATATTTATACAAGTTTTTCTTATGGATGTAAAAAATCTCTATAAACTACCATTTGTTTTGGGTTATGGACATCCAATATTTAACCTAATTTCTCTATATATTTAATTTTATTGAATGATTATAATTTATTTATATATTTGTCTCCCATATATATATACATTATTCCATCTTCCTTTGATGTGGTTATACAGGACTTATTTCCATTTACCGCATTCCTTTATTAATAAATCTGTTTAGGATTTGATACGAGGAAAATTATGAAACCTATTTTCGTTTATTATTTAATTATTTTTTATCACTTATTATTGATTTCATTGAAATTTAACACATAATCATGAACATGTTATGAAGTGTGTGACCATATGAAATTCTAATGCTTTGGGTAAAGCTTTTCTCACATGAGAACTTATGTATGGGATTGGGGAGAAAAACATAATGTAATATAGGACTCTCTCTCTACCATGTTATGTTTATTTGGAAGTTATCCTTAATATATTATTTTGTCATGTTTTCTGTTACTTACACATTTTCTATGTCTCAATAAAATTATGATACCATTTTTTTATGTTATTCATACATGTGATTACTCACAAGATATTGTTTTAAATAATATATATTCTACTTCGTAAGGATGAAATGTATACTTTGATTGAAAAATGTTTTCATATTTTTTCATGAATGAAAAGGAACCTTTATGATTTTTATTTTTGTCTTTAATATTCCTTAGTAAATGTTTTATGAAAAGGTTTAGAAAGAAAAATTGATTTATTGGGTAACAAAATGTCAATTTTGAGAACAGAGTTTAATTTTAAAAAAGAAAAAATCTTGTATGAGTAATCATGAACTAACTAGGATATTTCATTATTTTTATATATCCTTTACTGAGAGTTTTTTTTCTCATCCAAAATTTTAATTTTTTATTAGGTTTTATGGTCAAGGAGGGACAGTGATTAGTCAAGATGGAAATTGTGAAGATATATTGGGAGAAGAAAATTTCATATATCAAAAAAGTTGTTGTTTTTGAAAAAAATGGATACATACAAGAAAGTGTCAACATTATCATGTAATATTTATTTAAATAATAGTTATTTAAAATTTATCTAAATATTTATACCATAAATTTACTAATATGGAAAAAATAATTTCTCAACTTAAAACTGAATAATTATGAATTTTTCTAGATGGGTCCCTACAGTTGGTATGAGAGAAAAGGTTTAGAATACATTAGATATTCGGATGTCTTTATGTAAGTTTAAATTAATAGTTATGGATACCATCATGTGTTTTGGAGTATAATATTGATCATAAGTTCAAAGTCTTAAAAACTAATCTTTATGTTTTAAGTGATGGTATTTTAATGTGATTAATGATATTTTGGGAGATATTTTATTAGTTTGAGGTATTTGTAACCCTTATCTTTAACATGATATATTATTTGGGGAAGAATTATCTTTTCATATGTTTTAAGGAGATTATAACATCTAGTATTTATGTGATATTTAATTATTAATTTTATTATTTAGGATGTTCATCAATTTTATAAGGATGTTATAAGTATTATAATAATACGATTTTAGTAAAAAAAGAACAAACTTTGTCATTCGACAATGTCTTAGGGATTGAATCCCCAACAGACTGATGATAATGATGAAATGACTACCACTGGATTATGTGATGTCTTATTTAATATTTTTTTAAACTATGTGAGTAATAAATATTAAGAAGATTTTGAGAACATATGTTTTATTAGAGAGATACACATGGGACTGAAAAGTTATTTAGTGATTAGTTGATTTAATATTTTGAACCTTATATGATTATGGTTAATGTAACATTATTTGATTTTATTTGAGGAATAAAGGTTGATTTATATTTTGTAAGAATATATGTTTTTATTTTGTACTTATTGTGATTGTGCTTATTTATGGAAATTATTTTCATATCTTAGAGATTATATATTAGGGCATTCATATTTTTGTTATGAGAAGTTAAGAGTGATTTATTTTATTTAGAGATAAATGTTAAATTTATATTAGAAGAATCTGTTATCAAATCTTTCTAATATTTCTATTTTAAAATTAGTCTAGGATATTTCGATAAATTTTCAAGATATTTATTTATTGAGAGATCTATGTTGATATTTGGGTGTTATTATTGAGGCCAAATTGATTAGTGATGAATTTATTTATATGATGGTTTACTCATTTTGATAATTATATTGTTCTATCAATTTTTGTTGTCGCTAACGTCTAATTATAGGAGGAAGAGATTATTATCATTTTTTGGATTATGTGATATGTTATAATTTGATTTTAGTTATTCAGGATTGAAAAACACATCTTAAATACTCACCATTTATCATAAAAAAAGTTATTATAGTGTAAATTTATTAAAGGTTAAAATTATACTTATCGTACAAGTATATTTCCTTCTATTATTAATCTAGATGTTAAATTAATTCTTAAAATCCAGGAGAATGTTATAAAGACAAAAATTAAATTATATTACCTTTTTTTCAATGAATTAATGATCTTTTTCATACCTCATTGGTTTAGGTTTTTGTGGTAGTTAAATTTATCTTCATAATTCACTTTATTGTGATCAATGATATATATCAATCTCTATAATTATTTGGATATTATGTTTTTTATCAATTTAAATATTTTCAACTCCCACTAATGTTCTCATATACAGAAACCTAGTTATGTGATGACCATAATATTACCTTTTCCATCTTTTCAAGAAGAAGTTTTATTAACCCATTTTATGACTTGAGGTTTCAAAAATGGTATTTTCATATATCAAAAACTATTTTACTAAACCTAAGGTTAAATTTCATTAATGATTTTTTTGAATGGGGGGAATATAAAACATTGGTAATTTTTAAAAATAAAAACAATATTTGATAGTGTATATGGTACACAACACTAAGCCTACAGTAATTATAAAATAGTATTATATAAATACAACCTTTATAACTCAGACATTAAATTAGAATACATGAATAAGAATAAATGGAATATGATATATATATAAACATTCAACTCAATATAAATATACCAATAAATTCATAGTAAATAATCACCAAATTTTTAGTAAAGTCATTTTATTGTTCCAAAATATGATTTCTTCGAAAATGTATTTTATTTATTTTAAAAAAAAATATTATAAATATTTTATATCAATTCTACAAATTTTACTTATCAATAATTATATAACTTTGGGAATCATTATGTCAAAATTATCTTATGTTGAAATTTTTTATATTTTTCTAAAATGTTTAATTTTTCAATGAATATTGAAAAAATACTTATTTTTATTGAGAATAATATTTTCTTTTAAAGTGTTTAAAAATTAATATTCTACAATGTATTACTTTTTAATTTTAAATGGTTCATTTTTTATTAAAAATAAATCAATTATATACCTTGAAATGAATTTTGTACTTGATATTTGTATAAAAACATATTTATACCTAAAGGCCATTTTTCTAAAAAACTACATTACATCACATTTTAAACATTTAATTTTAAAATAATTCTGGCCACTTATCTGAATTGAATCTTGAAAAATTATTTTCAAATTTTGAATCAATACGTCAAAATTTGTTAAATAGTGAGCTTTTATTTTTAGTCATTATGAATTTTATGATTCGTAAATATTCATCACCATGGTAAGGGAAAATCTGGTAGCTATGGATAAAAATAACATAATAAGGACTACAAATTGACCCTAAAACATATATTTATCCCAATAGGAGAGTTTATTTTATACATTTCTATACCAATCTGGAATATATAGCCACTTGGTGCCACATTTCTTGGATTTTTTCATTTATAATATTTATCTAAAAAATGAAGACATTAATACCACATTGTTTCTTTTAATAACTATAGAATTTTATTATTGGTAAAAAACAACTTATTTTTAGCTATAATTATTAATATGGATGGTATTTTATATTTTTATCATGTAAATTTATTTATATTTTTTATTAATTTTATAGTCCCCTTAAATGATTATGCAACATTGACATAATATATAATCATTTAATAAAAGGTAAAAAAAATTTTATTAAAAATATTAAAGTTAATATAAATTGATTGAAATATTGAGTTCCATGATTTATTTTGATAAATATAAAATTTTTGTGATATTTTAAATTATTTTATTTTTATTCCATTATTTTTATGTGTTTTTCAAAGTAAAATTAAATGAACTTTTCTAAAAATGTCATTAATGAAATTTTAAAATAAATATTATTTTATTAAATGTGTTAACATTGTTTTAAATCATATAATTGGACATGTTATTGGGATATTGTATAATATATCAACTATTGTCTATTTATTGTCCAATTTACCTTTTATATTAACTATCTTGACCCATAAATAGTAAGAACACTATTATCATGTTAATTTCCAAAAAGGGTTAACATGGGTTAAAACAAATAAATAAGGGTAAATACATAATCTAAATTTATAAAAATTCTATTAGTTGATATTATATGGACTAATCCACTTCCTATATTTGAATAATGACATTTTATATCCTTTTTCATCAAAATTTATATTAATTTAATATTTTAGGAAATATAAAAAGTGCCCCACCCCTATCTTATAAAATGAAACATCATCTTCTATTTCTTGCACACTTAATTGGCATTTTGGTTCATCAATTACCTGAAAAAATAACTCCATTAATTATGTTAACTTGTCCTATATTCCCTGTTTGGATTATAAAACTCTCTGAGGAAGCCTTTTGGTGTATCCTAAAGAGGTATGAAAAATAGGTATCGTTCTTAATCGAGAATTTTTATTTTATTTCTTCTTCCAAATCATATAAAAAATACCTAAAAAATAATTTTATAAAAAATAATTATATAATATATAATAATATATCATTATTTTAACTTCATAACCTAAATTTATCTCGTATTTAATAAAATGGTTAACCAAACCATCATTTATGTTTGCAGCAAACTACCTCCTCACAAACCGATGTAAATCTTTTTCCACCATCACCTCTCATGGATGTTTATGGGGATGTATTTTTTTTAATTTTGTCTTGAAAAAATATTTTTATTAGGGAATAAAATAACTCTTTCTATTTGGGTAGTTGAAAACCCATTACAATGCCTGTATGCCTAAGGTCCAGTGGCCCATGAATATGGACCAAAGGCCCATGGGCTTGAAAGACCTAATTCTAGGGATGGAAGTCCATGATACTCTATTTAATGTTAATATATAAAACTAATGTTATATTTATCATTCAATAAATTAAATATATAATATATTTTATTACCTTTCCATTCATCGACTGATGATTTGGTTGTTGATGGTTAAATGTGGATTACCACCTCCATGAAGCAATGCGAATCATTTATCATTACTATATCCCACAGATGGTATATATAATAATATAAAAATAAATAATATGATATATATTATATCATTATAATAGTTAAAAATATAATTAAACTTACCTTCTTTCAATCATGATCATTGAAAAATGGAAATGTTACTAATGTGTTTGTTCAACCTACTATCTCCATGATTACAAGGTAGTTCATTTTTAATAACTATATATCATAGTCATCATTAAAAGAATAATTTATGTATAAAAATGATAATAATTTAATTATTAAACTTTTTTATATTATGTAGTAATGAATAATTTGACCACATATAATCCAAAAATTTCATTTTGGACATATGAGTCAGTTCTCAAAAAAAATATCTGACTTGACCATAATTGATTAATTCAATATATATAACATGTTAGTAAGTGAAATAAATGGAATAATAAACTTGAAAATGGTTTATAATCCACTATATAATTAACATAATTATATTATTACAAAATACAAACAATGTATTTGATGAATCAGACTCACAGTAATTGATTTTTATTTTGAAAATCATCTTTTAATGTTTCACATCAAACTCTTTTTCATCCATGTCCATGTTATTTTAAATGTGTTAAAAAAATTTTATGATTAATTTAATGATGAAATTAATTTTTGATTGTATTTTTCATTATTTTTAAAAAAAAATAATCTTTTTTAGGTTTTACATAAGAGGCACTTTACTTTAAAAACCATGTTTTAATGGTTTTAAGGATTTATTTTCTAAATATTTCTTTTTGAAGTCTATATTCTAAAAATTATATTAATAATGAATTTATATGGACATAAAATAATTATGAATGTTATTTTATGTATAATTTGGATTTTTTTAAATGTTTTTCAAAAAGAACACTTTTTTATATTTTATAAGGAATGTTTTGACATTATTTACAATATAAAAAAGGAAATTTTTTATTATAGAATATACTACATCAATGAATTTTCCCTATAAAACATTAATTATTTGATACTTGCAATTATTTAAAGATTTGAAATTTTACAAAAATAAAAACCATCTTCCCTTTTTATAAGTATTTTAAAAAATGGTTTTAAATGGAATGGATATTTTGATATCGAATAGTTTTTTTCTTATGAGTGTAAGGGATCTCTCTAAACCCACTTTTCCTCGATTTATGAAAATCCACTCTATAACTTGTTTTATATTCATAATTAAGGTTATTTAATTGTAGTTAATTATATATATATTTCTCTCACATATAAACATAGATTATACTTTATTCCATTTATGATGTAATACATGCATTATGATCATTTCCCAAATACTTTCTTTTATAAATATGTTTTGATTATGATATGAGGCATTATTATGAAACCCATTTTCATTTCATGTGAAATTATTATTTTTATTACTTATGATTGATTTTATTTCTTGGCACACATAATCTTGAATAGGTTATAACATTTTCACCCTAATATCTCTCTAGTTGATTGGGTAACACTTTTTTCTAATGAGATATTATGTGTGGGATTAGGGAGTAAACCTAATACACTATGTGACACTATCTATCTGGTGATATTATCTGGAATGTTAGCCATTATTTATGATTAGGTATTGTTTTGTGTTGGTTCTAGATTTTATATATCTACATGATCTTAATATACCATCATATTTAATTTATGATTCCATGTTTTTACACATGACCTTATTTTTAAATGAAATTATACTTTAATTTGTAAGGGTAAATTGTATACTTTTTTTGATTTTTCATTTGTATGTTTTTTTTAAAAGTAACCGTTATGTATTTTATTTTGTCTCCAATATTTCTTCTTATTATTTTGAATTTATTTTTAATAGAAATTAATTTCTTGGGTAATAATATTTTAAATTTTGTCCCAAACAATAATTTTAAAAAATAAACAAGTTGCTACAAGTATTCCTAAACTAACTAATTTATTTATCTATGTTTATGTATCTTGATGATAATTTGGTGATAATCCCATTTTTAAAAAATATTTCACATAGTTTTCAGGATGATGAGGTACACATATGAGTTAAATATTAAAATTGTGGATATATATCCTGAGAACAAAATATGATATATCATGTAAGTTTTGTTTATTGGAAAAAATTAATACTATGTGAAAGTGTTTAATTTGTGATTTATTATTTGTTTATATATGTTTATGGCCTAATAATATAAAAATATAGACCATAAAGACCCTAAAATGTAATCAAATAAATTCTTGACTTAAAACATAAGACATATGTAATGTTTAAAGATGGTTCTTTACACTATATCATGATGAATTGATGTTAGGATCTATACTGAGCACACCTATCAGCATCTAAAATTGTAAATTACCATATCACAAATAAAAGTTTTAATATTCCACATTTAAATAATAATAAAATTAAAACAATCTTTTAAACCCATAAGCCTAACACTTTTAGTTATCATATAATTATTGAAAAAAGATTCTTTTTTCCATAGAAAAGTATTTCAATATAAAATATATCCAAATATTGATAAAAATATTTATATTAAAATAACCATGTAAAATATTAATGATATATTTATAACGAATAATGTCAACTATGACTATAAAAAGTGGTTAAGCATTATACGTTAGAAGATAATTCATTTTTTTACTTTTTTAAAAAAAAAAGAAAAAAATTCACCCATAAGGAAAATGTTGAAAATATTTGTTTTTAAATTTTTTAAAATAAATTCAAAATGTACTAAAAATAGCTTTAAAATAATTTTATGAAATAATATTAACGTTCTTGAAACAATTATAAAAACATGGATATGGAGGTGAATGAGTTTAGAACATTTTAAACAAAGTTTTAAATGAAAATGTCATACCTGATGTCCCATCTAACTCCATACATTCTCTAAATCCCTAATAATAAAATTATATTAGTTTTATAATTTATTAATAAACATTTTCATGTTAATTTCAGAATTTTTATTCCTATAATTTAATTTAATTGTCACGACCCGTCCTCGGGGCCCATGCTGTGACTACTCCAAGCCCGCCATCCATTGGCCAGGGGCTGGCGACTAGCACCAAAGGCATAAATCCCAAAATAAAGGGAATTTACTGCCTTTATAATGTAAACAAACACAACAAAGTATGCAAGAGATGTAAGAACAATGTAAAACTAAGTACAAAAGTAAGTGCTGAAAAGTAAATGGGCCAGTATAAAAACCCAACTGAAAGTACCGTACAACTGAAAAAAAGTACAGCAGTAGTAAAGTAAAATAGCAACACTAAGTCATCCTCCAAAAATCCCACCTGAAGGGTGGGTACAGATAGTCTCCTTAGCTCCTTGGTTCCGGCCGTCCGCTCCGTGTACATCCTACCAAGGGGTCCAACTCCAGGTACAGTCCAGCTCCACAAGCCTCCACCTCGATAAGTGTTTTCCGTTGTCCGCATCCAGTACAACGTAGTGCGGGCATAGCCTGTACATGGGTGAGTATACGATACTCAGTAGGGACCCCAAGACCCCCGAAGGTCTCTCAGAATCTACGAAGGATAAACCATAATAGAAAAAAATGCAATCATGAAGTATCAACCGACTCTACTTAGGTATATTCTCATACATATACCTAAGTTATCAATTACAATTTGACCCCGTCTCTAGAGCCCAAGCACAACTCAATCCACATGGGGAAACACAACCCAGTCCACATAGGAAGGTACAACCCAATCCACACAGGAAAGAAAGTCAATCACATCGATGATAATGATTTAAAATCAAGGCTCATCTCACACAGGCATACATATTTTGTATAGAAATAGCGATGATCAGATGTAGTCACTGATTCATCTAAGCTGTCGGACCCAAACAGGATACAAGTCCAGCTAAGCTCTCAGACCCACACAGGTTACAAGACCACCTACTCTGTCGGACCCACACAGGATACAAGTACAGAGGTCAATACTTCCGGACCCACACATAAAAAAAGAACAGTAGTCGTCATTGTCAAACCCATGGAGGATCCCAGTATGGTAGTCATCACTGTCGAACCCACGAAGGATTCTAGTATAGTAGTCGATGCAGTCGCAGCTAGCTCTAGGGTTTCCGCACACAGTATGCTCGATTCTGGGAGGGTCCGCTCCTCGAGCAACAGAGTCGATACATCAACTGTCACGAATCATAGATTTGATGTATCCCAAAGTTCTGTATCGTCAAAAGAAACCCAACATGATAGATGGTGCGTCAATCAGACACTCGGTCTGAGAGTTATTGGTTTTCCGTCCCAGGGGCCTAGTTGGTTTTTAAGGTAAATCCAACCCGTCCGTACTCCAGCTATGTCCAAACCTCAAGTGGAGTATTCCAAATGAACCATCTCAACAAAAGAAATTCAAAACAGTTGACGACACAGCAATCAGATGTCCGGTCCTTATGTTATAAGCATTTCTACTCCAAGGGCTCATTTGGTTTCAGGTTCGAACCAACCCAGTCGTACCCAAACTTTGCAGAAACCTTGAGTGTAATAAACAGAAATGACCATATCGATCCAAGGATTCCTACACAACTAATGGTGCATCCATCAGAGGTCTGTAGCTCATGTTATGGGAAAAAGACTGAAAAACAGTCCGAAGTGGGGGTCTGGGCCCGGTCCGACCCAGTCCAACCCACCCTTGGTCAGCCCGAACCGGGTCAAACCGACCTGGGTCCGGTTCTGACCCGGTAGAGTGTATCCCGGCCTATCTGGTCGCGGCCCGGTCCACGTGACCCACCTCGGCCCGGCCGGGGGGGGGGGGGTGTGCGCCGGCTCGGCCAGTTGGCTGAGCAGGGGGCGCGACCACCATTTTCGATGGACACGGTGCCAGGGTGGCGCCGCTGGCCATCCCGGATGCTGCGCGGCCGCGGGATCCTACTCCATCCCTGTCGTGGCCGATGCCACGGCGGGCTTCTGCCGGCGGTGCACCGGTGTGACGCCGCCTCCAGGTGGGCGGTCGGTGCCGGCCACCGCACTGGCGTCCCGCACTGTTGCGGCACTCCGTGGGCCACAGGGGTCATTCTAGTGGTCCGTTTTTGCTCCTGTTTGTGCTTAAAGTTGTCTCGGGACCAGAGCTCCACTGCGAAGGCTTCGATTTGTCGTTGCAGTCCCGTTTCGTCATCACCAATTCACTTTGCGCATCAAGAATAAAATAGAGGTGAGTCTGGGCTTGTTCGTTAACCCGCGCCCACCACGTTAGAGGTTCAAATCCTCGCCCAATAATTTAAACGCCAAGTACAAGGGTATAAATCTCATAAGAGAAAAATATAAAAAAATTTCACTACCTCAACAATTGATGTCGAACGTCGGCATCTCCGTAGACGGTGTCGTGGGGAAAAGAGATCATAGGTGACGTCGGAGTGCACCGAGGAGGAAGCGACATATCCTCTCTTGTCGTGGAGAATAAAATGGGTGACGCGTTTTCGTTCTTCAAGGAATCAGCATTCTTCATCGAAGGAGATGTCGTTCTTCGTCTGAGGCCAGCGTTCTTCCAAAAACTCAAGAGCTCTCCCCCGATCTTCCTTCCGCACAACAAAGCTCTCCCCAAAATTAAATAATAGGCTCCTTCTATTATTTAATTACACAAGCAAAGAAACTTTCAAAATTCAAATAACCACATCTAATAAACATGTTGACAATTGATTAAAGGAAGGGAGAGGTATATCTCCATTAATTATACACGTTGGTAAATAATTAGTAGGGAGGGTTTTCCAAAATTAACGTGGGGGGTTTTAAAGAGATATAGGGAAATTAAATGGTTGGGGATCATGTGGGCCCCACCTCTCTAACATCCACCCTTAACTACCCATGGGAGGTATTAACCTCCCTATATATAAAATAAAATTGTACAACAATTTTATTTACTTCTCAAAAAAACCCCAAATTATAACTTCAAACCCACATAAAACCCAACAGCAGTAAATGCCCCCTTAAGCAATTACCGGCACTGCAAGTTCATTGGTGCCCTCAGATTTAAATTCCAAACACCGGTTCAAAGTATGGAAAAACTCGCTCGTTCATTCACTGAATGTACCTGAGCTAAACTTCTGAAATTGATTTCGGGCACACCGAGCCTCGAAATCAAACGCCATCAGGAGCAACAGACTCGTAAAATTCTAAAGTATTGAAGAAGAAAAAAACAATCCTTGAATATTTAGGGTCTTTACAATACTACCACCTCAAGGCTTTACATCCCCATAAAGATACAACAAAAACTAGAGAAACAAATGAGGGTACTGAGCACGCATTTGAGCCTCCCGCTCCCATGTGATCTCCTGTAGGTTCCCATGCTTCCAACGAATGTGTACAAGAGGAATTGATCGTCCATATAGGACCTGCTCCTATCGATCCTTGATCTCCATAGGGACCTCCGCAAATGTTGCGCCATCATCGATGTACAACTCCCTGTGGTCGATGATATGCTTCGGGTCATGCACGTATCTCCTCAGCTGAGATACATGGAAGACGCCGTGCACGTAGTGCAACTGAGGTGGACGGGCCAGTCGGTAAGCCGCCTCACCTACTCGGTTGAGGACTTGAAAAGGCCCAATGAGTGCAGAGATAACTTGCTGCCCTAGCCAAATATCAGCAATCCACGCTGAGGTGAGACCAGTAAGAAAACGTGGTCGCCATCCTCGAGCTCCAGTGGCCTCCATCTCCTATCAGCATAGTACTTCTGTCTGCTCTGCGTAGTCCTCATCCGCTCCTGGATGATCTGCAACTTCTCTATTGTTGCCTAAACTATCTCTGGTCCTACGAGTGCTGACTCCCCTGGGTCAGTCCAGCACAGAGGTGATCTGGATGGTCGGCCATACAGTGCCTCGTAAGGTGCCATCCCGATGGTGGAGTGGTAGCTATTGTTGTATGCAAACTCCACCAAGGGTAGGTGATCCTCCCAGCTATGACCAAAGTCAAGGAAACATGCACGGAGCATGTCCTCATGTGTCTGAATGGTCCTCTCCATCTGGCCATCCGTCTGCAGGTGAAAGGCAGTGCTCAGGCGTAGCTGCGTCCCAAAAACCTCATGTAACCCATTACAAAGAAAGCAAGTAAAGCGAGAATCTCGATCAGAGATGATAGATGATAGCACACCTTGAAGTTGTATGATCTCCTGGATGTAGAGGCATCCCAAGATCTCTACTGAGCCCTTCTCCCTAATCGATATGAAGTGGGCCGACTTGGTGAGTCGGTCGACAATCACACATATAGAGTCATGCCCTAGAGAAGTATGTGGAAGCCCCGTCATGAAATCAATGTATATACCATCCCACTTCCACTCTGGGACCTCTAAGGGTTGTACCAAGCATGAAGGTACCTGGTTTTCTGTCGTCACTTGCTGACAAGTGAGGCATCGAGAAACAAACTCTGCTAAAACCTTCTTCATACCCGGCCACCAGTGCTGTTGTCTAAGGTCCTGATACATCTTCGCTACCCCTGGATGTACCGTTAGAGGGGAATTGTGGAAGTCCCTTAGCACCTCCTCCTGTAGTGAAACTGGTACCATGGTACGTCCCCTGAAGAGGATGACATACTCCGTGCCTTCATAAAATACATCAGGTGCCAGCCCTGAGGATATCTGAGCACGTTGCGCCTCACAGTCAACATCCCCACTTTGTGCCTCTATGACCCATTGATGTAGTGGAGGAGTGACTGTGAGGTAATATAGATAGGATTCCCCATCTCTATCCATGAATGGTATCTTAAAAGCGAATAACTACTTCGTCGCCTCTCCAAGTAGTTGGATACCCGATCTCATACTGAGAGCATCAGCCACAATGTTCCCCTTCCTAGGAGTATATACTATTTCAAAGTCATAATACTTGAGGAACTTAAACCATTTCCACTATCTCAGGTTCATGTCCTTCTTTGAGAAAATTTATCTGACACTCTGGTGGTCAGAGTAGACTATAAAGAACTCACCCATCAGATAGTGTCGCCGCATCTTTAAGGCGAAGACCACTGCTGCTAACTCCTGGTCATGGGTAGCATAGTTCTGCTCATGCTACCTCAACTTCCAGGAACTTTAAGCGATCACTGCTTGCTCTTGCATCAGGACACATCCTAGTCTGGTCCTCGATGCGTCATAGTAAACTGCGTACCCTACGCCCTCCTCCGGTAGCCTCAAGATGGGTGCACTGGTCAATCTCCACCTCAGCTCCTGAAAGCTCTATTGACATCTGCCTGAACACACAAAGGGTTTCCCCTTCTTCTTCAATGCTGTAAGCAGTGATGCAACTGTGGAGAAGTTTGGCACAAATCTCTTATAGTACCCAGCCAGACCTAGGAAACTCCGCACCTCCATCACGCTCCTATGTGGCTCCCAAGAAAGTACTGCCTTGATCATCGCGGGATCCACTACAACTCCAACGTCAGAGATGACATGCCCTAAGAAGTGAACCTCTTGAATCCATAATTGGATCTCAGAGAGCATACCATAAATTTGGTGCTCTCAGAGTGTATCCAGTACAACCCGTAAGTGGTAGGCGTGCTCCCCCTTGATAGTCGAGTAAATCAATTTGTTGTCAATGAAGACTACGACAAACTAATCGAGGTAAGCCTGGAAGATCCTGCTCATGAGACTCATGAACACTGTTGGAGAGTTGGTCATGCCTAAGGGCATAACCAAGAACTCGTAGTGGCCATACCGACACCTGAAGGTCATCTTCTGCACATCCTCGTCTCGAACTTTGAGCTGGTGATAGCCTGGACTGAGGTCTATCTTCGAGAACAATCGTGATCCCTTGAGCTGATCGAAGAAGATGTCAATCCTCGGAAGGGGGTACTTGTTCCTCAAAGTCACTTGGTTCATGAAATAGTATTCAACACACAGTCGTATGCTCCCATCCGCCTTCTTGGCAAATAAAATCGGAGAATCCCAGGGTGAAACACTAGGTCGGATGAAACCTTTCCCCTGTAAGTCCTCCCGCTGTACCCGCAGATCAGGAAGATCAGCGGGAGCCATCTGGTATGCTAGAGTAGACAGAGATAATACATTGAATAATATCAGGTGATCCATGGGCGTAAGCCTCTACTACCTGGAGTTGAGCCTGCCTATGCCTGTCAGCTCCCTGCGGTCGGGGTGGACCTCATGGGGGTGGTGGTGGTAGAGCCTCGAAACGTCGTCCACCACCTGCTGCTCGGCCAACTCCTCTGCCTCGTCCGCCTGCTCCCTGTAGACCACATGGTCGAGCCTCTTCCTCTGCTTGGGAGGTCCCTCCACTGTCTGCTACTCGTCTGCATGGCGGGTCGGGCAGTCCCGAGCCATGTGGCCCTGCCCACTACATGCATAGAACTGCCTGCTCCTCGTAAGGCTGTCTTTGTGCCATGTGCCCCACATAGCCGAACCTGTATCCTGAGGTCGCTAACCTGATAGCCTAGTCCACTTGGACCCCTGCGACATCTGTCGACTGTTGGCTATAGAAGACTCTGCTCTGTGCTGTCCTGCGGTGGGTCTCACTGCTGGTGGCTGCTCGGCGAGAAAGCTCTCCACTAAAAGGGCTTGCTCCAGCACCCCTTCCAGCGTAGGGATATAGAGGGGAATATTGGAATCTCTAATCTCATGCCTCATTCCCTGCTCAATGTTCTGCGCTTGGATGAATGGGTCCCTTACCATGTTCATGGAGTAGCACGAGATGTCGGCAAATCTCGCCGAGTACTGGGCTACTAACATGCTACCCTGTCGCAGCTGTAGTAACTCTTCGATGTGAACCACATGGAGGGTGGCTGGAACAAACTCAGAGCGGAAGAGGCCCTCAAAGTTTGTCCAAAGTAGTGATTCCTTGTTGTTCACCTGGAGCACCAGGCTCCACCATCTACCTGCTGCTGCGTGCCGGAGACTCGCGACAAGGATCACCATAAGGTCTGCTGGTGTCCCCACCAATATTAAGACTCTAAGGATAGCCTCCAACCAATCCTCAGCTGCCTGAGGATCCATCTATCCACGGAACCTAGGTGTCCTCTGTCTTTGAAACTCATGAAATGTGCTCCGGCAGCGTGCACTCTCCACCACTGGGGATGGTAGCATCGGTGGCTCAGCGGGGAGTGGTACCGCTGGTGCCTCCACTGTAATGGGGCCCTGCACTGAGGCCTCGTTTCTCGATGGGTTGCCATCCCGCACGTAACTAGGAACCCTGGTTGGCAGTCATCGTGGGGCCATCCTAAAAAGAAACAGTTGCACTACAGTAAAACAGTATACCTGGTGAGCTGACACAAAGTAATCACAAAGAACACTTTTGAAAGGAAACACAGACGCAATTAGTGATTTCGTGTACTGAGTCAGAAATTAGAGGTCAGGGTCCTGATGTATGGATACGTCGGCCGCCGCACCAACACTGGACTCCCTGGACTAAAAATCACACTCAACACTATTAACACTATTACTTTACAAAAAGGAAAGATCGGAGTTCTGAGTTCTGCAGTAGAACCGACTCCTCTAATATCAATTTGTCACGACCCATCCTCGGGGCCCATGATGTGACTACCCCTTGCCCGCCTTCCATATGCCAGGGGCTGGAGACTAGCACCAAAGACGTAAATCCCAAAAGAAAGGGAAGGCATTTCCTTTATAAAGTAAACAAATACAACAGAGTACGCAAGCAAAGTAAGCACTAAGTAATAATGAGTACAAAAGTAAGTGTTGAAAAGTAAATGGTCCAGTATACAAACCCAACTGAAAGTACAGTACAACTAAAAAGAAAGTACAACATCAGTAAATTAAAACTAAAACACTGAGTCTTCCTCCAGAAATCCCACCTGATGGGTGGGTACAGATAGTCTCCTTAGCTCCTCAGGTCTGGTTGTCTGCTCCGTGTATGTCCCGCCAAGTGGTCCACCTCCAGGTACTGTCCAGCTCCACAAGCCTCCACCTCGATTAGTGTTGTCCATCGTCTGCATCCAAAACAACGTAGTGCGGGCATAACCTATACATGGGTGAGTATACGATACTCAGTAGGGACCTTGAGACCCCTGAAGGTCTCTCAGAATCCACAAAGGATAAACCACAAAGGAAAAATAAAATCATGAAGTATCAACTGACTCTACATAGGTATATGCACATAAATATACCTAAGTTATCAATTAAAATTCATCTCCATCTCTCGAGCCCAAGCACAACTCAGTCCACATGGGGAAAGACAACCCAGTCCAAACAGGAAGGTACAACCCAGTCCACACAAGAAAGAAAGTCAATCACATTGATGATAATGATTGAAAATCAAGACTCAACTCATACAGGCATACATAATTTGTATAGCGATAGAGATGATTAGATGTAGTCACTTATTCATCTAAGATGTTGGACCCACACATGATACAAGTCCAGCTAAGCTGTCAAACCCACACAGGATACAAGACCAGCTACTCTGCCGGACCCACGAAGGATACAAGTACAGAGGTCAATACTGTCAGACCCACACATCATACAGGAATAGTACTCATTGTCGTCAAACCCATGGAGGATCCCAGTATGGTAGTCGTCGCTATCGAACCCACGGAGGATTCCAGTATAGTAGTCGATGCAGTCGCAACCAGCTCTAGGGTTCCCGCACATAGTATGCTCAATTCCAGGAGGGTCTGATCCTTGAGAAAGAGATTCGATACATCAACTGTCACGAAGCCCATATTTTATTTGTTCCAAAGTTCTGTCTCGTCAAAAGAAACCCAACGCGATAGACGATGCATCAATCGGACTTCCAGTCTGAGAGTTATTGGCTTTTCCATCCTAGAGGCCCGGTTGGTTTTTAAGATAAAACCAACCCAAAAGTACTCTAGTTATGTTCAAAACTCAAGTGGAGTATGCCAAAAGAACCGTCTAAACAAAATAAATTCAATGCAGTTGACGGCATGTCAATCGGATGTCTGGTCCTTAAGTTATAAGCATTTCTACTCCAAGGGCCCGATTGGTTTTATGTTCGAACCAACCCGAACGTACCCAAACTTTTCTGAAACTTCGAGTGTAATTTACCAAAATGACATTCTCGATCCAAGGATTCCTACAAAACTAATGGTGCTTCAATCAGAGGTTCGTAGCTAAAGTTATGGGCAAAGTACATAAAAATGGTCAGAAGTGGGGGTCTGGGCCCGGTCCGACCCGACCAAACCCCCCCCCCCCCCCCCTCGGGTCTGCCCGGCCCGGCCGGCGAGGCCCGGTCTGTGTGACCTACCCCGGCCCAGCCGGGGGGGGGGGGTGTGCGCTGGCTTGGCCAGTTGGTCGAGCGGGGGGCGCGACCCCCATTTTCCACAGACGCGGTGCCAGGGTGGCGCCGCTGGCCATACCGGATTCCGCGTGGCCGAGGGATCCTACTCCCTCCCTGTCGCAGCCGATTTTGCAGTGGGCATCTGCCTGCGACACGCTGGGGCACTATCGCAGTACTCCGTGGGCCATCGGGGTCATTCTTGTGGTCCGTTTTTGCTCATGTCTGCGCCTGCGGTCGTCTCGGGACCTGAGCTCTACTACGAAGGCTTCAATTTGCCGTTGCGGCCCCATTTCATCATCGCCAATTCACCCCGCGCATCAAAAACAAAATAGCCAGGAGTCTAGGCTTTTTTGTTAACCCTCACCCACCACGTTAGAGGTTCAAATCATCGACCAACAATTTAAACTCCAAGTACGAGAGTATAAATCTCATAAAAGAAAAATATAAAATTTTTTCCCTACCTCAAAAATTGATGTCGAACTTCGGCGTCGTAGTATAAGATGTCACGGGGAAAAGATATCGTAAGTGATTTTAGAGTGTATCGAGGAGGAATAGACATCTATTCTCTTATTGTGGAGAATAGAATGGGTGGCGCATCGTCGTTCTTCGAGGAATCAATATTCTTCATCGAAGGAGACGCCGTTCTTCATCAGAGGCTGACGTTCTTCCAAAAACTTAAGAGCTCTCCCCCGATCTTCCTTATGTACAATGAATCTCTCCCCAAAATTAAATAATAGGCTCCTCATATTATTTAATTACACAAGCAATGAAACTCCCAAAATTCAATTCACCACTTTTAATAAACATGTTGACAATTGATTAAAGGAAGGGAGAGGTAGATCCCCTTTAATTATACGCCTTGTAAAATAATTAGTAGGGAAGGTTTTCCAAAATTAATGAGGGGGTTTAAAAGATTTAGAGGGAAATTGAATGGTTGGGGCTCGTGTGGGACCCACCTCTCTAACATCCACCCTTAGCTACCCATGTGAAGAATTAACCTCCCTAGGTATAAAATAAAATTGTACAACAATTTTATTTACTTCTCAAAAAAACCCCAAATTATAACTCAAACCCACATAAAATGAAACTGCGGTAAATGTCCCCTTAAGTAATTACTGGTGCTGCGAGTTCATCGGTGCCCTTATATTTCAATTCCGAGCACCAGTTCAAAGAGATTGAAAAACCCGCTCATTCGTTCACTGAACGTACCTGAGCTTAACTTCGGAAATTGATTCTGGGCACACCAAGCCTCAAAATCAAGCGCCGTCAGAAGCCACAGACTCATAAAATTGAAAAATATTTAAGAAGAAAAAAAATTACTTGAAATTTCAGGCTCTTTACATTAATAGTATGTTTTATCTAGTTACTAAAATGGTTAATTTCAAGTTGATAATTTTGGGACCACATTGGTGCATTCACCATGGTCAATGTGGTTATGGTTATATTAAATATTGAATCATAATTATATAATAATTACTATATTTAAACAATATATACTGTTTTAAAATCATCCATCTAAGCTGGTTAAGAAAAATAAATCATTTAGTTTTGTAGAGATGTTATTTTATACATACACATGAACAAAATTTTCATTTTTTTACTAAGTGAAAAATAAATAGATAACATAATATATTAATTTTATAAAATAAAAAATAATTTATAAATACAATTTTTATTCATTTATTACATAATTATGACCAACCATGTGAGACAGTAATGGAAAACAAGTCACATCAATTCGTAGAGGTGGTTTTTGATACGTATGCACAAGAAACATTTTCAATTTACTATAGATAGAAAAGGTAAGAAGTTATGTAACATAATATATTTCTTGAATCATAATAATTTCATAAAAATACCTCGAATTCATTAATTTTATCTTTATAACCATCCATTTCATAAGGTGATTGAAAAATTAACACATCGCTTTGTGGAGGTGGTAGTCCACAATTATACATGAGTGACATTTTCAATTACCATAAGATTTAAAAGGAGATGAAAAAGAGTTGAATATTTTAATAATAAAATTTATTTATATTTATTATATATATTTTATTATTTATTAATGTTTTAAGAATATATAAAGTAGGTAGAAGAAGAGATAAATATGAAATAGTTCAATTATGACTTATACAGTATATTTTAATACATACCTTTATAATACACCTAATCGCTTATAGGATATGTCTTTTGAGAAGAAAGGGACCTCTAATACTTGTTTAGTGATGTTGGTGAGAGGTTTGGGTGGGTCTTTGAAAAATTATAGTGCTCAAAAGGTGTAAGAATGGGAGGATAGGATGTGACCTTATATATGTGAGAGGAGTGGAACACTTATAATGTTTCTAAACAATTAAATATTTAAATGTATTAATCAAATAAAGGTGGAAAAAACTATCCAATTGATACTATTGTATTATAAATATCAAAATAACATAATCAAATAAGAATTAAGATATGTTTGTTTGGCCTTAGAATTTATTTTTTACCTCAATTAACCTGATTTACCCTTTCTCACGGTGATACATTTTACCATGATTACTATTCATAATGATCAAAAAGGAAATTGTTATCTTTACTAAATTTTAAATTCCTGATACAAAATTTAGAATTCATTTTTTATGATTCAATTTTTATTAGTTTTCAAAATTTCCATTCATATAAATTTTTCAAACGCAATAGAAAGTAATAATATTAAAATTGCGTTTTTAATCATAAAAATGAACTTATAAAAAAGTAAAATGCATTGCTAATTATTATGGTAAATTTTATATTATGTATAACAAAAATTATATATTTTACTTTGAAATAATATAAAAAATATAATGTAATTATTTAATTATGTAATTTAAATAAAATAAATGAATTATTTGAAAAAATCTGTATTTTTATTATTCAATAAAAATTAATCTTTTCATAAAGAACCCAAAATCCATCTTAATAATATAATAAAATAATAATTTCAAGAATTATTTTCATCTTAATCATGTAAATTTAAAAAATCGATATAAATTAATTTAAATATCCATGCACAAAATAAAATAAAAAAACATTTGAATAAAATTTATTTTTGAAAAATAAAATGATATAGTACTAATTATTTTACAAATAATAATAATTAAATGAATATTAATTAATTAAATTAAATATATAATATATTTATTTCAATTGAAAAATTTATAAATAGTAATTAATATAATCTAATATGAAAAAATATATACTGAAAGAAATTTTTTTTGAAACATTTAAATTTTGCATTCAAAATATTTTCTTATCATCTATATAAAATAGAATATCAATTAATGATTTATTATTAAATTTATTAGGGAATTTTTTTTAAATATGTTTCATAATGTGGTTATTGATATTCATACCCACCAAACCAATTGCAATGCCCTACTAGTCATATTTAATTAATAATAAATCTATAGTATAACATGTTTCATTTAAGATCCATATTTCATAAACCAAAGAAAATAATTTGTTTATATAAAAACAATATTCTAAAATATTATAGAGATTAATTCTACCCCCATTAAAAAATAAAGTAGTTTTAATTTTATCATTTTTCCCATAAAATGGGTTTGAAAAATTAAAAAACCCATGTCCTGATTGTTAAAACCTATGACCATGCAAGGAAAAATAATAAATAATTAAAACAACCATTGTTGAAAACCCAAATCATAAAAAGTGTTAATAAAAAAATATAAAATAGAAGAAGATAAATTTTATATTCACCTTTAAAAACAAATAATTTTATTAACACAAAAAGAGAACATTGGATGGAAGTGAAAATACTGACATGGAAGATAAGCCACCAAAAAAATATTGATTTTTTTAAATAATAATATATATTTTAAAAAATACGTGCATCAAGGATGAAGCATGTAATTAAAATTTCATTTCCTAAAATGGATAAGAGACTATAAATTCATTATAATGGTGGTAAAAGGGTATCATTTTTAATGATCACTTTCCTATAGTTGTGGGATTCTTTTACTATAAAGATAGTGAAAACATGAAAATATATTGACTTAATTTCTTCCAATTTAATTATCATAGTATCATCATTTGGTTGTGACTCTATCGATTTCTACTTCAATATAATCTCTCAATCCATGTAATGAATATTTAAGATGATTTTGTCATGGTTGAAGAACTAAAATAAACATATAACTAATCATAAGATCTCTAAAAGGATAATAAGTTACTCCTCTTGTATTTAGGCATTAACCAAAACTAAAATGGTTAGAATAAGGTGATATAATATCCAATATGAATAAATAATACATTAATATCCAAATAATCAACAATAACACCTAATTGTAACTTTAAATAAATCCATAATCATCTAACCTCGACACTGTTTAAAATATTCCCGACCAAGTTCAAAACAGAAAAATTAGAATGATTCAGACACATATTTTTCTAATATCTATTTAATATTAATCTCTAGACAAAATTATTCACTCATAAATTCATATACAAAAAAATATATTAGCTAATCATATAATCCCTAAAAATATAATAAGTTTCCCATAAATATCTTAAATCCAAATAAATAAATAATAAAATTGATTTTCTTATAAAATATAATTAAACCATTACTCCAGAAAACTAATTACGATAGTTTCAAAAAAATATCCATTTTCAATAATCATATACTACTTCCTATATAGTGGTATTCTTCTAGAATAATATTATTCCTTTAGTAACAAAATTAATTTTCATTACAAATATTATTTATATGATAAATCGTATGTTCCCAAAATTTAATAAACATTTTAATCTAATTAACTATAATTTCAATGACATCATAGATCATATTAAACAAATTGTATATTAATAAATTTCAAATTATATCAATAATATATAATATAATTCTTATTTAAATAATATTTTCTTTGAAACAAATTTTATTCTAAACGATTGAATATACATCAAACATCCATTATAACTCAATAAATTTCTCTAAGGTACTCCCATAACAAAAAACATGAAAATAGTATTTATTTATTTAAAGTAATTATCATCTTAATTAAAATAAAAATACCCCATAACTCTTGAAAAACTATATACATATATATATCTATGCAGTTCAGATATTCAATGTTATTCATAATCCATTAAGAAAGAATTTCTATATTATTCCCTAATAATTCCTATATTAAAATATATAAATCATGTAATATGATAATTATATATCAATTTATTCACGTTTCACACATTAAAAATAAATAAATCATAAATTTTAATTATAGATCACCATGCATTCCATTCTAAATTTGGAATAAGGAAGACAGATAATCTATAAGGCTAAGTCCATATATTTTTACAATGCTTCAAAAACATTATATGTTCTTATTATTCCTTTATATAGGAACATTTATTACATCTTGATTTAATTGGTTTTTTAGTGTGACTTAAATTTTTAAACAATCCCATGTTTTTAATATATATCTTTGAGAAACCACATAGAAATTTTTTCTCATAATAAATTGGGATATGGGTTGACTTGATTTTTTTTAATAAGGTGTGGCGTTTATGAAAATCCAAAAATTAAGATAAAAAGTAATGAAGAAACATTATTGAAGACCACTATCCTTTATAGATGTGTATAGGGTTAGAAGTCCTATTTATGAGTCATTCATTGTAAAATAAAATAAAATATCCCTTGTGGTATTTTCTAAAACTGGTAAAATGTGATTTTATTTCAAAATAATGTAAAATGTATTATGACAATCGATATCATGTATAAACTACATTTCATGAATTTTTACAAAATGATACACATAATAAAATCCTAAAATATAGAATGGCCTGGTGTCTTTGTCTAATTATATAAATATCATAATAACATTAAACAAGGATACATAAACATTATTTAAAAACTACATAACATTTCTTTCAAATCCATTGATTTTTAAAATTGAGTGGTTAACATGAGGATGTATATTATAAATGGATGATATTTAAAACCCAATAAAGGAGTAATAAAATCTTTACATGATGAATGTAAAATATGTAATTCAAAAGTAATATTATGGTAACTTAAAAATAAGATAATCCTAAAAATGAACATTGACGCATGATATATGATTATAACATAAAAGATATATATGAATGTGGAGACAACATAAAGCATGACCTAATGAGAATAAGTCTAGTATAAAATATAAGAAATTATAATATAGTTTGATTAGGATAATCAATCATGCACCATAAATGGTATCTCAGGAGGTAAAAACATTACCCAATGCATTGGGGATCTAAATAATTCTACGCTAACCCGTCACATTCATATCATTTAAATTCATGTGTGTGCTACATAGATCATACAATAAAAGTTTTTTTAATTTTAATCCCATCATTATGGAGTTTGGGTTTATAAATTTATTTCCAAAATAAATTATAGACAGTTACATCTAATTGAATATCCTTGAGTGGAAATGGTTATGGATATTCAAAAAAAATGTTTTGTATTGAAAATCACTGGATATTTCTAACAGCATAATTGGAGTATAAAGAGAATCATTAAATGGTTTAATGACACTAAAATGTGGTATGTAATTTTTTTTAAATTTTAAGGATAATAAAGGAATTGTTAAAATAAATGTAAATATGAAAAATTATATATCCAAAGGTATAGTACAAAGAAACTACTTAAATTAAGTGGAGGTAGAAGTGAATCCATTCTCTCAAGAGGGTGATCTTAAAATCTTTGGATAAGCTTATTAAGAGAATGGTAACACTAATGGAAAAAATATTATAGGGTTAGTGGGAGAAAATGTATTGTTAATGGGTTTTTAGAGAAGTGGAATTGGTGTTTTCATGTGTATTTTTTGAGAAATAAAAGGAAATTCTTTATTAATTTCTAAACTTAGGTTTTCTACTCTAAGATATAAAATAATCAAAACCAAAAACCTTTAATGGTTTCTAAAAATGGGTTATACTAAAAAAAATGGGGAATCAGTATTTTTATTTGGATAAGAACTGAACTCTATCGAATAATGCAATTGATTATGTGGAAGTGAGTCCTGGTTATAAATAATTTCTTTTAAAACCTTAAAATATAATATATGTTTAGGGAGATTCATTATACGTTTTTAAAATTAATAAAATTACTTCAAAAACACGTTATTTTAATGGTTAAATATTATTCTTATTCCATTAATTGTGTTTATCCCATAAAAGTTTCGCTATTTTGATGTCATAATTTATATCATATATTTATACCTTATTTAATTTTACCCAGATAATCGATTGTCCTTGAAAATTATGAAAACCCACTTTTGGATAATTTTGATGCTTCAATTTCAAAAATAATATTTATTTTTTAAAATACATTTCTAAATTTTATAAATTATAATTTTCAAATAAAAATAATCATCTACTAGAAAATACTTGTTTTTAGGACACTAACAATATTTTCTATCTTATTAAAATTACATTAGAATTTAGTAAATTATATTATATTTATTATTTAAATAAATATTATATTATAATAATATTTCATAGAAAAAATTTTTTTTTCATAAATTCTTGAATTTATCAAAAAGTGTGTATTATTTAAAATTATATATTTCCCAAAGATAAAATTTTCATTTCTTAGTATCAAAATCAATTTTTTTTAAAACTTTATATATATATCATATATATATATAATGTAATAATGGAAAAGGTATTAATATAATAATTAATTCATTAAATAGAAAATAAAAAAATATAGCATTATGGTCTTGATACATAATTCTTTAGTACACTAATATATCCCCTAAGGTAAACTTGTGCAATAATGGTACTTTCTTTGTGTGGGTTGGCAAGCATGGTTTGGACAATGATCTAGATAAGCTTGAACTTATCCTATAAAAGGGTTTTTTCAAGTATTAATTGTTGAAACTTGGTTTGGACTTGGTCAAGTAAAATTATTGTGAGTCTATCTCTCTAAAATGCTTTAATAAATGGGTTGTATAGGGTCTGATCCAATTGGTCTGGATGATAACTGATTCCATAGTTTTCAATTATAATTTATCATAACCCTCAATATAAATTAATTATAATGACCACTATATAATGAATATGTTATCAATTTTTATTATTCTTAATGGAATTTTATGATTGATAAACAACCTATGTCCATTTTTTAAGAAAGTGTTAAATAAAAAATGAAATATACTAATTGTGTTCTCTATAACCATGTTAATGAATGAGGAATTTATTTATTTATAAGATAATTTCATTTGTAAAATTTTCATTGAGTACATTCTTTCCCCTACAAATTGTTTCCCACAAATTTTAGTTCTTACACTGAAGCAAATGAGGGTTATATTGTTTCTTATTAAATGTAGTAATGTATCTAAGAATAATATTTCCATTTATCTAAAACCTAATTAATTTATTCCATTAAAATATATAAAGTAACACTTTATCATCAACATCATACTCTACGTCTCATAGATGGTTTTATGTGTAGATTTTCTGCAAAATTTAGATTGATTTCATATAAATCTGAATAGTGTGAACCTTAGTAGTCATATCTTATATATGATCAGCTATTATCACAATTTTCTCTATAACTTCATCCCAACATGTCAGAGTCCAACTAAACATCACATATTGATGCTCATATGGTTCCATTTGAATGATTTAATGAGCCCATTTTTTATATGAACTCTACTAAAGGAAGTTGATGATACCCGAATTGATGGAAATCCATTAAAAATGATATGAATATATCATATAGGGTTTGAATGGTTCACTCTAATCGACCATCCTAATAAGGGTGATAAGCAATATTGAAGTATATCTCTATATCCAACACTTTATAAAGCTTTATCCAGAATATATAGGTAAACCTCAGATCATAATCAGATATAATAGATATTTTTACTCTGAAATTTTACCACCTACCTTATGTATATATTATTGATATATTCAGGTGAAAAATATTTCTTGATATCATTGAAATTCACAAACATTGTAAGGTGATAAATTACCATGCAAATATAATAATTACTTTTATATATAATGGGGAGTCCTAATATGAAATAAATGTTTTTGTTTACCCATTTAAATATTGGTAAAAAAAACTGTTTATCTCATTAATTCATGACTTGTGGGTAAACCAACCATTTATATACCAATTTTTCATTCTCCCACTTCATGTTATACCACTTAAATATTTTATTCACATCTTTATAAATCTTATTACTTCCTCAAAGAATAGAAAAGGATAATCTATGTGCATCATCTAGGAGTTCCATCTTTAGATCTTATTTTAATTTCATACATTTGAAGGTTCCAAACCTTATAACTAGATATTTAGAAAAGTTTAACTATAGAATATTAGATACCATTTTTTGGAGCTCCTTATCATTTTTGGGTGTGTATGATCTTCCCAATAAATAAAGATAGAGTATTTATTTGACTAATTTAGGATAAATTTACTTTTGTGATTACCAATTATATCCTTTTCTTATCCTCAAATATTGTATCGCTTTCAATCTACATTATGGATACTCTTGTGGGATAATTAATACTCAAAGAATATTATAAGTAATTAAATAAATTGATCCACACTTCTAATAAATAGATATTACATATTAATAGAAGAATATTCATTATGTAACATAATGATCCACACTAGAATTTTATTGATGTAGTATCTTTGGAAACATGGAATCATAAAAAAATGTTCCATAAAATCTCTACACCACGATCCACTTATTTCATCATAATGAGCATCCTTATTATAAGTATAATAATCAATAACTTCCATCATAATCTAGGGAATGTAAAAATATGAAAAGGGGGATATCAAATGCCCAATAAGTGTAAACAACAGAGATATAAATGATCACATAGTCTTAACATGAGCATAGATGTATATGAACATAGTATTAAAGTTTGAAAACCATACCCTATATATAAAATATCATAATATAGATTCATGTGAAGAATCGTCAAAGTTCACAATACATGATTTATAATGGAATTTAAGAACATGAACCATGAAAGATTAAAATATGAATATTATAATGATATGTGGCATACACATAAGTGTAAAATCACTTTTACTTATTTTTCAATTATCTTTTAAAATAATATCATATTATAATGGGTTCACTCCCAAAACAAGTGTAGTAGTTAAGGTTCTCTCCCAGTAATATCATATTGGACAAATTTCGTTACGGAACTGGGTTCACTCCCTATTTCATTCTTTTCTTTATCTCACGAGATATCAATCTTTACCCAATTCATTAGAGGGAGATATAGGTCTCATTCGTCACATAGTAAAAATCACATATATGTGGTTTATAATATCATAAATAATTAATCATATCACAACCCATGAAAATAAATAGGTTTTATAAACTTGTTACCATAGCATAACTGAGGGAAAAGAAATTTTTTTAAAAACATTCCTTATTTAATCACAACAGAACATGTGGAAAATAATTGAGTTTCATTAACATTGTGTCAATATATTCAAAAAAGCATCAAGTGAAATAATAATTATTAAATCCATGGATAATATATTTAGTAAATAAAAAGCGAAATCAAGGGGTTTTTTCATTTTATGAATATAAATACCATTAAAAGATCATTGAAACATTCTTGAGGAAAATAACCTTTCAATATTGAAACAATTTAATAAAAAATTACTCCAATATTAATGAAACAATTTTAATGGAAAATAACCATGTAAACTTTTAATGGAATATTCAAAAACAATAGTCATAATGGTAATAAAATCCATTCATTTTTTATTTTTCATAAAAAAACCTTCCATACTTTTTTTTCAAAAAAGACACAAAATACGTCATTTGGAAAAGGATAAAAAACTTCTTGTAAAGAAATTTTGTAAAAAATAAATAATGGGTAAAAATATATTTCCAAAAACAATAAGAGAATATTAAAAACCTTACTTAAACTATTTTTATCAAATATTGATTTGGAATTAAAATATTCCCCCAATAGATATTTAAACATAAACAATCCGGAATAAAGGTGAGATTGTAAAATAAAACCCTTACCTTGAGTTCAAATTTATTCGAAATAACTCTAAAATCCTATATAATAAATTTCGATATACCATAAATTCATAGAAGAGTAATTTTACCCCAAATAATATTATATGAAGCCCCTTAATAAAATTTTATCACTCCATTTTATCAACAGTTCCACCATAAAATCATCAATTCCTGATGTCATTTGTTTATCCTTAGTATTTCATATCAGTAGTTATTAACTTTTTTCCTTTATCATCGTTAAAAAATGTAAAAAATATAAATTTTTATGTAAATATACAATATATTTATTATATACATAATTATATTAATCAATAAATGTTATAGATAGAAAAATTAATTACACCATCCCTGGAGATGGTAGGTTGTATATATACACCAACAGTATTTCCATTTTTAGATGGATGGAATAAAAGAAAGCTATATATTAATTCACCATTCAATGATAATTATTATAATATATATATCACATATATATTCCTTAAAATCATACTCATTACAATCTAAGTAAAATATAAATGAAAAATGAATCATGTCACTTTGTGGGGTGGTAGTCCATACGTACGTAAGAATGACATTATCGTTTCCCAAAGGATTCAATGGTAATAATTTATACATGATATTATCATTTAAAATTTTAATTTTTTTTATTTATATCATATAAATAAAATGAAACCATCATAATACCCATCCATAAAATATGCTGATAAAAAATGATTTGTATCGTTACGTGTAGACGGTAAATCGTACGTATGAACAAGCGAAACATTCACTTATCATTTGATAAGAAAGATGGTTTATAATAGTGTTTTAATAATTATAAAGAAATTTGATCATATTTATTATATTGATTTTATTATTTTTTGATACATAAAATATATTTGTATTAGTTGAATTAAACTGGAAAAGAAGGAGATCGGTTTAGGTGATGGCCTCTTCTTTCAAATAATCCTTTAAATCTCTTCTAAATGGCTCTAGATTTGATATTTTGGGAATAATATCACCAATAGAATTTTTATAGGGAGGTTTAAGGAATACTTTTTAGTGTTTTGTAGATATAAGAGGCTCATTTTGGTGTAAATTAGTGATGTATGAGGTTCCCTTTTACAATTGAGGTGCGGGGCACTTTTGGAATCTCCCAAAAGATTAAATTATAATAAATTAATTATCAAAACAAAAGAGTCCAAATGGATAGTTTTTAGGATATATGGTCGTATAGGGTTATAATACCATCAAATAATTAAATTTATATAAGTTTTTATATCATTTTAAACCTTATTATTTTGATTAAACCTCACTTTGCAAATTTTAATTTTAACTACGGATTTCTTTCAATATTTAAGGGTTGTAATTTTAAATTATAAGTTAATAATTGGCCCATAAATGGATAAATTATGAAATTTTAGGCTATATAATATCCTCCTTGTCTTATTTAATTTTTTTTATGTTTTTCAAATAATTTAATAAAACATTATGTGGTAAAATATAATTATTTTCTATTTTGACACAATTCATTTAAGTTGACATAAAAGACATAAATAAAAAAGTTGTAATTAGAATATAATAGTATAACAGAACAATAATATCTTATATCCCCCTATAAAATTCATGGAGCATTATAAAATACTCAAATAATATTAATTTTAATATTTTAAAAATAATTCAATTTATTTTTCTATTATCCAAATAAACATTATATTAACATTTTTAAAGACTTTAAAGTAATTATATAATACATAAAAAATTTGGAGCATAAGGCAATAAGGTTATATATAAATAAATTACCATCATGAATATAATTTCATTATGCATATAATTAATTTTATTGTTCACTAATGACTATTTTTTGTCTTTATGTTAACATGTAATGGATATTTAAAATTAAGAGAGTGAAATTTTGTAACTCTATTTTATTTAAATAATTTATAAATCATTTTCATGAAAAATTCTTCATTTAAATAATAATTTTGGACCATAAAGAGACATGTTTATAATTAAATTCATCCAATAATAACGAGGATGAGAACTTATACCCCTTTTACTTATTGTTCATCTTGATTAACCCAATTTACCCTTTACTGAGGTGATAAATGTTACCATGGTTACTATTCATTTTAGATAAAAATAAAAGGGACATATTTTCCAAATTTTAATATCTCTATTATAAATATGTAATTAATTTATAAAAATTCAATACTTATAAAAGGTAGAAATCAATTTTAATGCAGGTGTAGAAATATGACTAAACCTATTTTTTAGAAAAAAATATATTTTTAAGAATAAAATAAAAATCGTTCATTTACAATGCTTACAAAGAAAATATTTTTAAAATAAAAAAAATCTGAATTAAATAAAATATAATTTCATTAAAATCACTTATCAATAGTGATTAATTTAATTTATTAATATTAAATTACATTTTATTTATTAAATTATTTTTCAGATAAAACATCACTTTTATTTCTGAAAAATAATTTTATAATTATAATCATTTGATAACTAATGAATTAATTTTTTAGTGTTTAGAATGTAAAATTTTAATAACTTATTTGTTAATTTTTATATCCAAAAATCTAACATCTAGGTGATAATGGAAACATAATATTTTAATAATTCCATGTGGTTCGTTTAAAATCAGTGTTGTTGGAAACATAAGCTATCGAATAAATCAAACTATTTAAGGGGAAATATTTCATAAAAATATTAGGGTGTCACATTCTATCCCTTTTAAAATTAATTTACCTCTAGAAATTCGTACCTTTGATACAAATATATGGGGATACTTCCGTCTCATCACATCCACATGCTCCCCGTAGAATCCTCAAATTTGTGTTCTGACAACAAAACTTTTACTAGTTGAGTTGTCATATTTCATAGAACGTTCTCTATATGATCTAGAATCTGTAATTCATTTTCTTCATAATAAATGAATTTCTCTAGTGGTATGACATCTCAGTTCATAATATGTTAATGACCATGTATGTACTTTATGAGAAGAGATACATGGAATAAATCATGAATTTTTGAGAGGTTTGGTGTGAGGACCAATCGATAAGATACCATCCCTATACAATCAAGATTTCCAAAAGGGCCACTATACCTAGGGATTAGGTTGAAATTATTTCCAAATCTCATCACACTCTTTTATGGATATATTCATAGGAATACATTATCACAGAACTCAGACTCTAGCTTTTTTAACGATTGTCAGTATAAATTGTTTGTTGAATATGAGTTACTCTAATGTGCTTCCAAATGTATCTAACCTTCTCTTCCATTTTATTTCAGATAAGGTCCCAATAAGTTTATTTCTAAAACTTAAATTGAACACATTGTAGTTCAATATGTCATACTATAGAGGGATTTATAAGGATCTATTTTAATATTGGAGTGAACTCTATTTTTGTTAGAATATTCCACCAAAAATAGGTATTGATCTCTACCAAATTTAAAACACATAGAGAAATATATCACCATGTATTCTAGAGTTTGGATAATTATTTTAGACAGAACAACTATCTAAGTATGATAAAAATTGATAAAATATAACTATATATCCAGAGGTTAATAATGAATTCTCCAAAGCATAGAGGTAAAACTTAGACCTCTATTAGATAAAATTAATAGTAGTACACCATGTATTATTACTACTTCCTTAATGTATAACCAAGTATTTTTATTAGGGGTGAACTCTTCTCTAATGAAAATAATGTTTGCTAAATTAATAAGGAAATAAAATACAACACAAATATAACTATACCATTTTGATGTTTTAGGGAATCCAATGAAAAAATCCATTGTGGTTTTTTCAATTTTCAATCTGGTATTGGTAATGGTTGTAACATCCCCTTTGATTTATATCTCTATGTCTTAATGTGATGGAAAAAAGCAACTAAAAATATACTCGGAAATATCTCTCTTCATAAAATACCACTAAAAATACAGTTTAAAATATCAATACATTTTCATACACCATAGATGAATTGGGGATGAAAAACTATGTGTAACATCCCAAACCCATGAGCCACTAAACCCATGCCCCATGCTGGGTCACCACATGACCTGAGGTGTGCCTCCCCATACACTAGAGGTTTACAACTACTAGAAAGGGTATAAAAATCACATGGGGAGAATATACCCCTTTAATAAAAGTATGCCACATTAGATAAATCATGAAATAAAGGAAACAGAATAAATGATAAGCAATAATCAAGAATTAAAAACCATTCCCAAATCTGGGTACAATTCCAAAAACAAAATGTAATTATATCATGTCAAGTAATAAAATTATATGTTAAAGGGAAACCCAAAATAAATAAATCAAAATAAATCCCTAAAATAGGTCTTGAATCCATGTCCTAATCCCTCCAACATTCACACCCCATGACCCAAATAAAAGCTCTACCATAGGGCCTTTTTTCTCATTCTGACTTGCAATAATGAAATATACTTCGGTACCCAATGGCGGCCTGAATAGAGGGTGATTATAACTCAATAGGAATCCACCAAAATAGATGGTTTAGGCATGAATTAAATAGAATAATAAGTTAATTAATTATTAAACCAAGTTCCATTAGTTAACAATTTTTACTTTAAGCATTATTCTCTTTCATTCCAATGGTTAGGATTTTTTATCAAATAAACTACAACCAATGCTGGTTAATTTCTATTCATATGAGGATAATTAAAATTCCCTATCTCACTGGTGTAAAACGTTTTAAAATAAATACATCACACATTCTTTGAATCCTCAATCCAAGTAGTCTCATTCAATTATATAACACTTACCTTGGATCCTTAGTTCAATTAGTCTCAACCAATGAAACTGTTCGGGGTCATAGAGCATCAGTCTGACTCCCTAACCTGTGCATTATAGGTGTGGGGTATATATCCTTAGTACAACGTGAACCATGGTTGTGGAATTAAAAGTAAATACGCCACATACCTTGATGCCATGCGCACATTCTTCTTTAACCACAATATATTTACAAATCAAAAACTCATTTATCATTTACACCCATATCCCATCAACAAGGCTTACCCTTTACTATCCATAACCCATTTACCCATTAATGTTATCTTGAACAACCCATTATGCCATGTTAACAACCAAACACAATTTTCATTAATTTTATTCCATAACCCAAGATAAAAATTCCACACTTTCATTACATGATCTATGCCATGAATATTCAATGATATAATTATCATTTCAATTTCACATTTGAGATGCAAAACATCCCATGGGTGGCCCTAAAAAAGGTCAATCAACCACAATGAAAGAGACATGTATCATGAGGTGTATAATTCATCATTTAATCATCCAATTTACCAAATCTAACTAAATACATAAAATTAACCATAATAGGGAAGCATATCATACACACATACACATAAACCAAACATCAAGACTATAAGATATAACTTTTATAACACTTACCTCGATTCAAAAGACAACAACACACTCAAACTTATCCCTTAATTCATATTCAAGAACAAATCAAAGCCCCAACTTAATATCTACTAGAAAATAGGTATTCAAGGATTTAGGAGAAGAATAAAAGCTACACTCCCTAAAAAACAATAAGTAAATGGAGTGTTATACTTACATGGATCTTCGATTCCAATCCAACTAGACTCCAAATGGAATTGAAATGAGAGAGATTTATCCTTAGGGAGTTTGGGGAATTTTGGTTCATCACAAGGACTCTAGGAGGAAGAATAGAGGAAAAATCAAAAGTTATAACACTTATGTACTAAGAGGAAAAAATATAAAATCCCACTTTTAAAGGGGAAGTTGTTTCGGCTACACTGTTGGCCAAATCATGCTCTTACATCTGTGTAAGAGGGGAGCAAGCCACATAGTTTCCTAGAGATCCCACATGGTTTGATAAACCCTGTGATGACCCTGGAGTATGGCTCTGTCCAATCCCATATGGTATTTCCTTCTAAATTTCATGGTCTCTTCAAACTGTGCATCGTTGCTCTAGGAAAGCACTGTTAGGGAGCATGGTTAATACTAACCAAGCGCCAACAATGAAACATGTACTAGATGGCCTCGTTCTCCTTTATTTTATGTGAAGAACCCCAAGGACACCTTGAAAATACCACATAGACATGTAAAAAATCTCTATAACCATCTAAAAGATATTTAAAATCATAATTTTAAACATGAATGTACCACAATGTAGTCCTGGATCTCACAAACTCCTCAGGTTTGAATGGGTCATCCTTGAGATAAACTCCAAAGCATCACATAGAATCTAAGATGAAAGCATCGGGCCACTGGGCCCTCATATCAGCCTCTCTCTCCCAATTTCCACCCTTAACATTACCATGCAACCATAACACCTAAAATAATGACACAATATTCCCCTTCAAGATATTATCACTACGATCCACAATACGAATTGAATGCTCCTCAAAGGACACAACATTCTCATGTTCAAAATCATCTACATCAATCAAATGGTATGGGTTAGGGTGATAGTTGCGTAGTTGGGACACATCAAAAATGTCATGCATGCTCATATACAACCATGGAATAGCCATTCTATTTTCTACCCGTCCCATCATGTCCACAATATCAGTGGCCCGATGAATTATGGATCCAACATAAACTACTTCTGAATCTGATGGTGACCCAACCATGGTGGCACATAAAGGAACAAACAATCACCAAATATAAAATAAATAGGCATACAATGTCGATCTGCATACAAATTCATTCTATTCTCAGCTATATCCATACATTTCTAAATCAGAATTACATATTCTGACATATCCAGCACAATACTCATCCCCAACAACTCTAATTATTCGGCCTCTATCCAACTCAATGATGATCTACATAGACTACCATAGAGAACCTCATATGGTCCCATTTGAATAATATTCTAGTAACTATTTTTATGAGATAAATCAATAAGAACCTAGTGATTTTTTTAAGATGCACCAAAATCGAGGACACCTATCCTGCACATGTCCTCTATCACCTAAATACTATGATATGATTTCCCATCATCTATGGATGGAATGTTGTACTCACAAACACTTGGGTACCATGAAATTTCTGTAACACCTACTGAAAGTGAAAATTAAACTACAGATCATGATCCAAAACTATAGTTCATGTCACTTAGTGGTACTTAACATTCTTCCTAACACAGAATTCAACCAACTGGTCAATGGTAAAGGTCTCTTGTATTGGTAGAAAATGTTCAACCTTGGTCAACCGATCCACAAATACTCGAGTATAATAATTATTTCAAGGAATCATTTTAATAATAATAAAAAATTAATTATTAAATCATCCCATTTCCATTCCATAATATAAAATGTATATAAAAAACCACTTGAAAGTGGATGCTAAACCTCCACTTGCTAATAGGTGTAGCATCGCATCAAAAAACTTGTTACCTCTTTCGTAATTGAAGGAATGTATGTACTCAACCCATATTCACTCTTGATGATTCAAATCAAGTAGGGAGAATATATACTTAGGGATTTTAGTTTTGGTATATATTGTAAACCATTATCCCAACAAGTAATTCTACCAAAATTTCAAATCATAAACCACCACCGCTAACTCAATATCTTGTGTAGAGTTATATAATTCATGAGTCTTAAACTATCATGACCCATTCAACACAACTTGATCATTCTGCATCAATGATTCATTAATCCCAACACTGAATGCATCACAAAATAATGTATAGTCTTTACTTGGTTTGGGTAGGATCAAAATCTATTCAATAGTTAACAATTTATTTACCTCATAGAAATAATTTTCACATTCCTAGACAATTAAAACTTGATTCCCATCTTTGTTAAACCTAAAATTGTGTCTCTTAAAAGGGATAAGTCTTTGATAAACCTTTTATAATTTCTCATCAATACCAAAAAACATCAGACATAAAAAGCATTCATGGGATGCTCTTAAGACACCACAACATGAACTTTCTCTGGGACCGTATAAAAACCTACCAAAGTGAAGATGTGACCCAATAAATACAAATTTTTTAATATAGAATTGGAACATGGATATCTTTATGTATAGCCTATGATCTATCAGTGTACTAAAGATGATATCAATATGTTTAACATGATCATCATGAGTCATAGAGTACAAAAAGATGTCATACACAAAGATAACTAGAAACATATCATGGTATGGCTGAAAGAGTCGATTCATCAGGGCCATAAACACTACAAGTGTAATAGGTAAGCCGAAAGACATAACAAAAAACTCATACAAGCCATACATTTTATAGAAACATGTTCACAGTATACTAGAAGGTCCCACCCTCTTGATGACACTCTAATATCAATTCAATTTTGGAGAACACTAAATCCCCTCTAAGATATTATGAAATGATCATCAATTTGTGGAAGTGGGATTCAGTTCGTTACCTTAATCCGACTCAACCTATGATAATCAACACACAACTACAACCTCGCATCAACCTTATTAGAAAATGAAACTAGATATCCCCAAGGGGATGTCCTCGAATGAATCAACCATTTACAATATATTTCCTCTAATGAAATTTAGTGTTCCTAAAGTTTTTTTAGATCCATTATATATGGTGGAATAGAAGCTAGTTCTGCCCTCGACAGTTACTCTATCATGAACTCAACATATCTCTCAGGTGGAAGCCTCCAGAAGTATTCAGGAAACACATATTAAAACTGATCCACCACAGGAGGAAAGAAAATATTCTCTACTCCCCCATCATCAAGTGTAATATAATACACTGTGGCTATTATTTAACCCAACTAATGACAAATTAGGCCTGCATGACATGCTTGGATATCCTATTCCCCATAGAGAACATAAGTATTCCTCTCCAGGGACATGAACATTACCCAATGGTGGTAAAAGTCGATATGGGATTTGTACAACACCAGCTAATACATGCCCAAAATTAGATCAAAACCTGACATCTCAAGAACTAATAAGTCCCATAATATTCGTCACTAACCAACCTCTAGATAATACCTATTACATTTCTAGATATTATCTACTCGCACCCCAAACACTGTATCAATCGATATAACCCACACATGCGATCCACTGCTAAGCACAACACATTAACAAATTGGGAAGATGAAAAAGAATGTTATGTATTTATATCAAACAATGAAATTGAAATGAATGGATGCTACAAGAATCTTTCCTTGAACTATCGATGGTCTCGCCTCATAACCTACAGTTTTAGGTTGAACTACATGAAAATATAGTAGCATCTATTCTAATTTCTTGGCGTTGCACTCCCCCATTGATGTGGGTTACCATTTCATAGAGTCTCATTCCCACTTCCCCAACTAATATAGTTGGTGGAGATCCAAATGCATACCTTATATGGGGTAAATGGCTCCTTTCCTTCACTATGTAAAAGCCTTAGTCCCCCATCATCACCCAACAGTCTATGATTTTGACAGAACCTCTCCACATTCTAAATTTTTCCCATGATTGAAACTCAACTGGTGGTCAGGGAAACTAACCTCACATGTGTCTTATCCTATAGAACTGATAGCAGAAACTCGATAACTACCATGAGAAGCAGGTTATCTCTTCTGGACACTCTTTCTACCACTTCAATGCTGAAAACTCTCTATATAGAACTTCCTACCACTAGAACCCACAACACTAGATCACCCAACTGGAACTATATGTACACTACCTAAATCCTATTTTATGATCCCTTCAGAAATAAGGACATGATCCAACACCTCCAAAAAACTCATTAAATCGAATATATTCACCTTTAACTTGATCTTTTATCTATGCCCATTCTGAAGGATTCTCTCCAAAGGTGCCTCACCCCTTCCAATAATAACAAAACATTGCAAGTAAATGAAGTGGCCAGTATAATCCATCACATTCCTAGTCCCCAAGGTCAAACCCATAAACACTAAATAATTCCATTTCTCTAAGGTATCTAGATATAAATGTTCCAAAAATATTTTGTAGAATCACTTCCACTACATACCCTATCCCTTCTCAATCTGAACCACTACATGCCTCTATTTCCATTCCTAACATTCCAACTTGTAAGAAACTAACATGTCTCTCTTCATAGGAGGAGTATCCTAGTGATCCAAAATCATTTGGATATACTCTATCCTGAACTCAGATTCCTTAGTTCCAACCTATCCAACAAATCATAGAGGGTGATGCAGTTGAAACTCTCTAGTCAGCTCAAACATGATTAACAGAAACTTCCCTGGTTATCATTCCATCATCTGTATAAAATGAGAAAGGTTCTCTAAAACATTATCCTCTCCCATGTTACCCTAGATCACCAGTGTTTCTTGGTCCAATTCTAGGGGATAATTCTTGACAATTACCTTTTTTTCACCAACCAAAACACATCTTCCAATGAGCTTGTACCCTAGTGGTACAACCTCTTGCTTGGCATCCAAAAGACCCAGGATCAAATCCGGGTAGGGATGAATTCTCGAGGTACTGTATTGGTACTATAGCAGGGCACTGTAGTTGTATTGTAGCAGCGACAGAACTGTAGCAGCGGTGATACTGTAGCGGCGGGTGGACTGTAGTAGGTACTGTAGTAGGTACTGTAGCAGTACTATTCACCAAGGGGTCATTTGGGCAAAAAAAGGACTTTATAGCCTTTTATTTAGGCCACTTGGCCTTGGGCCTTCGGGCTATGTAATGGGTCACCCTATACCTAGTCTAAAGAGGTCTTTTATTTAAATAATAAATTGAGGCTATGACCCCAACCTTTAAAAAATCAACCAAAACACATTATTCTGGTTGAATGTATCTATAATGATAAATACACATCTCAGAACACATGACAAAAAATTTACATTTTTTACAAAAATAAAGATCTCTTCTAGCCATACACAACCCATTTTGCATACACTATCAAAATGGAAATATTCAATTCTATATCACAAAACATAGCCATCCCTACCATAGGTCATGGTCAACATGGGGTAAACTGACTCACACAACCCCAAGTATTTTCATTAAACACCCTTTTTAACTATTCCCATATTCATCATGTAAATTTTATCTTTTAGGAACGTTTCATCTTATCAACTTAGTACCAATTTTTTTAACCCATTTATAAAATTTTGTTAGGAATAATTCTTTTAACTCTTCCTTCATGTTATTATCATTTACCCATCTGTATAATCTTTATTAAAAACTACATCTTTTATATTTTCAATGAAAAGAAATATAATTTATCCCTCATATCTCACACATCTTCCCTGTGTGTGCCTACCATGTTGCATGCCCCCTGTATCCCTAGGTTACTAGAATGATGCATGACTTTATAGACTCATATCATTCCATCCATGAGAAAAATATCACAAATTAGTCACATCAAAGAACAAGTGCATAACCCAATGGTGAAATATCAACCAATCGTAACCAACACACATCATGAAAAACAATTCACCCTAGGTTACTTGGGGTTTCCCTCATTCATGGGTAAGCTACTACCATGAACAAGATAATTTATATGGTCTGACACATCATAGTCTTCCATATATGATTCCCAAATAGTAAGACAACATAAAGAAAAAACTACTCTGATATAACTTTCTAAATTCCCCAACCGAGGATCCATTAAATCGCCCCCCCCCCCCCCCCCCCCCCCCGAGATGGGACGCCACATGACCTCAAGCATGCCTACCTATATGAAAGATGCTATTAACTAGTTGCGAAGGTCTAAAAAATAATACGGGGGGACTGTGGTCTATTTATTAGAGTATTCCAATGTAGATAAAAAATAAATAAAGGGAATTGGATAAAAAACAAAAAAAATAAACATGAATTACCAACCATTTCCAAAAACTGGGTACAAGCGCATATCCAAACTGTAATTATGCAATGTCATTCCATAAAGTTCCAAATATAAGGGAAATAGAAAATAAGGACAATATAATATATCCCCAAAATGAGTCCTTACTCCAATTCTAGATGCCTCCACCATGCACGTCCAATGCCACAAATCAACCCTGTATCAAATGTATGTTTCCCTTGTCTTGACATTCAATGATGAAATCTACTCGGGTGCCTAGTGGAAGCCTGATCAGGGTGTTAGTATAACTTAGAAGGCCCCCACCATTGGTGTCTAAAAAATATCCAGTCTAAATAGATAGCGTACGCATGTACTAAAATCAATAACAATGTAGAAAATAAATAAATAGGGTTCTATTTGTTGACAATTACTACTTTAATAATTTTCATCATTTGTTTCAAGGGTTAGGAATTTTCGTCAATTACACTATGGCCTTTTCCGGTCAACTATTATGCATAAGGGGATGATTCAAATTACATATACCACTAGGAGAAAATATTTCACAATATTTACATCACATATACATTAGATCCTTAGATCAGGTAGTCTCATCCAATTACATCACACTTACCGTGGAGCCTTAGTCTAGTTAGTCTCTTCCAATGAAACCATTGGGGGTATAGAGAATCATTTAGACTCGATAACCCATGAATTCTACAAGTAGGGTTTAGAGACCAAGTCCAACCCTAACCATGTGTGTAGAAACTCAATTAAATACCCCACATACCACCTAGACATGTGACCCATATTCTTTAACCACAACACATTTACCAAACATAAAAGAATACCAATCAACACAGTCATCAATAAAAACAATTTTTTATTCAACACATAAACAATAATTATGTCTTAGCTCGTTTACACTTTCTCATTTACATAACATTACCAATTAACTCATTTATCATTTACACACTTGGACAATCAACAAGGTTTACCCCTTAAAATCCATATCCCATTTAACCCATTAACATTATACGAAAAAACCACCTATGCCAAGTTAGCAAACAAACTACATTCTCATTAGTTTCATTTGATTACCCAAGTTAACATTTCAACACATTTACTATGGTCTCTATGTCATAAAAAATTCAATTATACACTTATCAATTCAATTTCATGTTCATGATGTGACACACCCCATGGGGGGCCCTTAAATTGGTTAATCAATGTCAATGTATTCCACAAGGATCATGAGGGGTTCAATTCATCATGTAATCAAAAAATTTATCAAATCCTACTAAATGAATAAAATTAGAAATAAAAGGGCACATTTCATGACCACATACACAAAAAGTGAACATCAATACTATGTGATATAAATTGTACCCCACCTTCCCTGATTCTAAAGACAACCATACACTCATACTTAGCTATTGATTCATATTATATATCCCCTAGAAACCCACATATATGATCCAAGGGAAAAGAGGGTTTTAGGTATTCCAAAGAATAAGAACAACTACACAAGAACTAATCTGAAAAATAGAATAAATAGGAGTGTTAGACACACTTGTAGCTTCGATTCGCAACCAAAGGTTCTCCAAATAGCCTACAAATACGGGAGAATGATCCTTGAGAGGCTTGGCGGAACTTTTTTTGTCACTTGGGATTTAGGAGGAAGAATTATAAAAAATCAAGAGTTAAAACACTTAAGTACCTAGATGGAAAATTAGTAAAATCCCACTTTTAAGGGAGAGAACAGTTTGGATGCATGGTTGGCCAAACCATACACCAACCATGTAGTGACCTCTATCAAAGAGGTGAATAGGATTCATAGCTACCTAGGGATCCCACCAAGATTGAAAAATCGATTGATGACCATGTTGTATGGCTCTATCCCTGAAAACATATTTTTTCTTTCCCCCCATACATGGTCTATTGAAACCATGAACCATTCCTCCAGTCAAGCATTGATTGGGTGCACTGTAACTACTAATTGTGGGCTAACCATGAAACATTCCCTCGATTCCCCTGTACCATCTTACTTCATGTAATGAACCCTTATAAAACTCTCAATCTTCTTCAAAGACTCAGAAAACATTTCATTAACAATATTAGATATATTTAAAATATAATTTTAAACATGAACATACCTCAGAGATGTCTATGATCTCACACTATGAGCTTCATCAATTATCTCCTTCCAAAAATTTGGTATCTAAGTGATACATACACGATTCTAGAACCATATTCTTCAATAAAAATCTTAGTTTAACTTAGGAACATTTTTTACCTTATTTTTTAGATCTATATTGACTTTATTTTCCGCTTTGATATTTACATGGATAGTTTGTTGAAATAATTATTTGAAAAATATAATATTTCTATAATTTCTTCAATATTTCAAGATATATTCTTTAAAATTTATAAATTATTGTTCCTTTCTTATCCTCATCCTCGATAAACAATCATGATCCTTTTTAATTAGAGCATCTTCCACCTTGTTCACTTACCTAGGGTGGTAATGTATTGATCATTCATAATCATTAATTAGCTAAAACCATATTCTTTGGCACATGCTCAACTCTTTTTGAGTGAAAATATACATTAAATTATTGTGATTAGTATACATGTTACACTTGTATACATATAAAGAAGTCATCTATATCTATAATGAAATAATCACCTCAGCTAACTCCAAATAATTAGTTGGGTAACGTTTCTCTTAGACCATCAATTATTTAGAGGTATAAGCTATAACAATATCATTATTCATGAGGATGCACCCCCATCTCAACTTCGATGCATCACTACATATAAAAAAACTTTATTAACTATAGGGTAGTATATGTATAGGTTTATATACTAGACTTAACATCAGTTCCTTAAAACATTCCTCGCATTCTTCTCTTGAAAGGAACTTTCCCCCTTCCAATTTAACATAGTGGGTGTTGGGACAAAACTCCCCAAGGTAAGGTTGTTGTGTTTTTTTAGGTTTATTATGATTGTTGAAAAATATGTTTTCCAAGGATAGGTATATAATTATAGCATGGTTTCTGACTATTAATGTTGGAAAATATCTAATAAAAATTAATGAATTCTTTGGAAGTTGTACATAAAATTTCATACAGAAGGTGAATTGATTTCCCATTATTTTCCAAATTTTTGCGGTCCAAAATCTGGAGGGTGTCTCAAGAATCATGAAAATTTAATTTCCATAAATTGTCCTTAAAAATGGAAATGTATGAGTTTCATGAAGATTGGATTTTCACGATGATGTGGATCCTTGAAAAGATATCCAGTGTCGTAATATCTTGGTTTCACGAAGGTGTAGAGCATCATGGATGCGTTATTTATAGAGGATAAATATCGATGACTATGTGAATCTTTATAAAGTGAATATTTCAATATTTCTTTGTAAATATGGGTCGGTTCATGAAAGGAAATGGGGATATTTGAAAAAAGAAAGTGGAAAGGTTTCAAGCTTTGTGAAAGGAGGAAATTTCATTAAATAGGTCTCCACCCCCAATATTTTAGTAAGAAAAGCATTAACAAAAATATAAAGGCTCTGAATTCACAAATATGATTCGTGAAGGTTTTTCTCTAAAGAATTTTTTAGAGAAAGTATGTTCTCAAAGTCTATTTAAGCTAACCCAACTTTTTAAGCATCACAAGAGTATTGAGCTTCACAAAGGCTGAGTGAGCTTCAAAAAAAGGTTGAGCTTCAAGATGACTCAGTAAGCTTTATGAAAGGAATAATCCTTCATAAAACTCATGGTATTTACAAAAAAATAATGTTTTTCATGAAATTAGTATATTCTTATGAAGAATTGGGATACTTTTCGAAGGATGTGTGAGCATCACGAATGTAGTGAGCATCGAAGAAGTATTAACAAGGGATTTCCTAGTAAATATGCGGAAATGTGTAATTCATCAATTGGATGAGAGTAATACTAAATGATTCACCAAAATAGGGGTAAAAAATATTGATTCAAGTGATAAAAAGAAGAATCCTCTAAAGTAGCATCGATCACACATTAGTTGAGAGAGCAGTGAGCGTTCCAATTTTTATTGGTTGTAAACTCAGAGGGAAATTGAATCGGTTCTAATCATTGAAATAGTAGTGTTCTTTGGTGGATTTTGCACATAGGCACATTTCCTTTGGGTCATTCTTGGATGTATAATAGTGTTGGTGTATCATGTAAACTTTATGTTTCTCATGAATGATTTCATTTATATTCATAATTTTATATGGTAAAGTGATAAAAGATAGTTATTTTAATTAAAATACAAGATCAGAAGGGATGGTTGTTTTAATATTTCATAACCTAATTCACCTCATACAAAGGTATTTAAAATAGTTTTTATAACTATTAGTGGATTTTGTATACATGAAAAATTCTTTGTAAAGAAGCAATAATATCCAACCAATCCAAGAAAAAAATTTAATCTTAGTTACAATGTTTCTTCTCGGCCAATGTCCACTAATATCTGTTTTTTGAGGGTTCTACTTATATACCTTCACTTGAGATTATATAACCTAGTATTGAAACTTTATGAATGAAAAATTTACACGTGGAAATTAATTCATAAATATTATCCTAATATTGGGTCTTTAGAACAATTCTCAAATAATATTAATGACATTTCTTTATCTTTGAATAAAAAATAATATCAACTATAAATACTACCAAAAACTAATTATTGTAATTTTTAAAGACTCTTTTAAATAAATCCATAAATATAGAGGGCGAATTAGTAAGGCCAAATGGAATCACAATAAAATCATAGTTCATATACCATGAAAAAAATGTTATCTTGGGTATGTCCTCCTTATTCAACATTAATTGATGATATATAAAATAAATATCAATCTGAGAGAAGTAAGAAGCTCTGAGTTATTGATAAAAAAGTCATCAATATGGGGTAGAGGATAATAATTATTGATAATGATATTTTAATTCCTTGATAATCAATGATGATTCACATTTATCCATATTTGAAATTAAAAAATAGAGTAGGTGAACCTCAAGGAAACACACATGTCTGAAGGACTTCCTTGTTTAGATTATATTGGTGTTTATTTATCAATTCGTTCAAATAAATATGTGCCATTCTATATAGATTCCTTGAAATTGGTGCAACATCAGGAATTAGTTTTATTGAAAACTCAACATCATGTTTAAAATTAAATACCATGAAAATATTTTAGAAAGATATCAATAATATTCTTTAAAATATTTATATATTCTCTATAAAATTCCCCCCTAACCACATGAGATAAATTTATATTTTGAATAGGAATTTTGAACAATATGATGGATGTAATTTACATTAGAAGTTCTTGTAATTAATCAAAAGGATTGGAAATCATGGATTGGTTCATAACTTCCCTTCTTTGGATATTAATCTGGGATTTATATAAAGAAATTCAATTCATTCTCAAAATAACATTAAATTATAATTTATGAATAAAAAATATTTTTTGGACATAACTTCCCAACAGAAAAACTGGAGAAGAAAAATAGACTCTGAATGTGATCATCATACCATTAGTGGGTTTTACAACTAAATAAACTTATAATTTTTAAGGTTCTACTGTGATTCCCATTAAAAGTCTTAATATATAATAGAGAGAAAATATCTAGAATCAAATAATACATTAGTAGTTTTATATTGGATGGATAGTGTACCTTTGGAAAAATTATTATCATACACCTCATTAAAAATAGTAGTCATTTGAGATTTCCATTTGTATCTAGGATTAATAGGTTTTTGACATCAGTCATAAAAAAATATTTAGGAACTAGTTATAAAAATTACCATGATCCTTGTATTTTAAAAAAAATTGGGTGGATCATTATGTGGATATTAATCTTTATTTTCATCATTGGATAACTTCTTCCCATAACTATAGAATTTTATTTCCCGATTACCTTACTTACTAAACATGAAACATTTAGCAGTTCCGTTATGAAAATTTGACAATTGTTTCCTTCCAAAAATTGAGTATAAAGGAAGGATCATTTTATTCACTATATTTTTTTATAATTTCCTTTGATTTTCGTTTTTTTATTTCAAAATTATGAGATTTATGTGTATGTCCAATATCCTTATTTACCATGAGATCACATCAAAAAAAATTTCATAGCTACCAATGTCCCTTATAGACTAACCCTTTTGGATTATTTATTTTAATCCTTTGAAGAATTGATCAATCATGTTTTTGTGCTATATTATAATAAAAGAAGTGTACCTCACACGTCTTGTGAAATTTCCCTCATAAGTATCAAAAGATTCATTATCCTTCTTCTTTAGCTCAAGTAATTATTTTTCAATTTTTTTATGAATAATAAAAGGAAAATAATTTTTGAGAAATAATATTTAAATTAGTCTCACTCTATAGATTCATTTTTTTTATTCTTTTCTCTTATCTGGATAAGAGTCCACCACTAATCCTCTTTAACCTACAAATAGTAAACAACTAAAATAACATTATCATGTTTCAATAATCAGAGACAAATAAATATATTTTTTATGGTACTTATTCATTATTTATAGACTAATGGATCAGTGGACCCCACTAAATAAGGTGGCAATTGCCTCATAAATGACTCAATAGTTTTTGTTCCCTCCTTTTCTCATTTCTATGTATAGTGTGATTCATATGATGAAAATGTTTTTTTATCATAACTAGAATATTTTTCATTTGAGATCCCATAAAATTCTATTTCTCTAGAGGAAAATGATTTAATTATTCCTCACATTCAACGTTAACATAATTACTTTGGGTTCCATCCATTGACTAATAATTCCTAGTGTGAGAAAAAATAATCATAGTGGGGAACCACATAATAATTTAAAATAATTTATAGGATGTCAAAATAATTACACCTTCTTCTATGACACCTTAGGTTTAACATAGGTTACTCATGATCAATACCAAAATAGTAGGATTTTATCCTATACATAGACTAATTGCTAGGATTATTACTCCTATTTTCCCTTTATGGTTCCCTAAGGCTAACTAAACCTTGATATAATGAAAACTAGAGAGACATATAGTTTTAATACATATATATTATTTAATAGTTTATGAATATTATTTACATAACATAATGATCCCTACCAGATTCATATAATTCTATTATCATTGAATTCATCCAAAAATAAAAAACTATTTCATAAAATTTCTACGTCACCTTCCATGTATTTCATCACAACTAGAACCCTTCAAAGATATATCATACTCAATACCTTTATTCATAAACATAGGAAATTAAACACAATAAAAAGGTGATCTCATATGCCCAGTATGGTTAAACAAGAGAGATATCCATGACCACATTAGCATTACTTGTGTATAAGTGTTTAAAAACATGATATTAATGTTAACAAACCATACCAATCATATAAAAGATCATAATATTACGTAATTGAATAAATATTCCTAGTTCATAAGAAGAAAATCATTAGGGAATCAAAAAACATGATCCCTGAAATCTTAAAAGAGGCATATGACATTGATTTGTGGCATACATATAAGCATAGAAAATCATTTCCATAGTATTCAGTGATCTTTTAAAATACAAACATAGTGGAATGTATTCACTCGGTAGACCATCTTAGTATCTGAGGTTCACTTACAGAACTATCATAGTGGTCAATGTTTCTTTATCATATGGTTTCACTCCCTATTAGAGTAATTTTTATCCCATGAGATATCAATATTTACTCAATGCATCTGAGGGAGATATAAGTCCCAAACACCACATAATGAAAACCATACGTATCTACTAAAAAATATAATTAAATACTCATCATATCATAACCCATGAAAAGAACTGATTTTAATAAAAATTACATCATAGCATAATAAAATGAAAATAAAATGGTTTCATAAACATTTAATCATTTAATCATAGTTTAACCCATGGAAATGAAAGGAGTTTCATAAAAACTACATCATCATATTCATAAACCATATAGAAAATGAATAAGGTTGGTATCCTTGGAGCATATACCTAGTAAATTATTAGTGAAATCAAGGATTTTTTCATAAACTAATATAAATACCATTAATATATCATTAAATCATTCCTCAGAAAACTAACCTCACCGTTTTTGAATAACATATTTAAAATTACCAAAATATAAATAAAAACTTTTCTTTGAAAAAAAAACATGTCATATTTTAAGGGAAGCCTTAGAGAAATAATTATGAATGAAGTTGGAAAAATAAGTTCATGTTGTACAAGTGAAAAATCATTCCATCCATTTAATTTTTTGAAAAAAAGTCACAAAGTACCTCACTTGGAAAAAGATAAAAATAATCCCTTAAAAATATTTTTTAAAACATAAAACAAGGGTAACATGACATTTAAAAATCATACAATAATACTAAAATGAATTTTTAAAACAATTTTTAGAAAATATGTGTTAGGAATAAAAATAATTTATTGTCTAGACTTAGACATACACAATCTGGAATATTGTTGAGATTGTGAAATAAAACCCTTACCACATGTTATCCTTTATTTGAAATAACTATAACCTCATATATAACTAATTAAAATTTATTATAATTTATTATCATAGTAGTTTTTATATTTATTTTATTATATATTATCCCTTTATAATATTTCAACACCTCATTTTATCAATAGTTCCACATTAAAATCTATATTTTCATATGTCTACTGTTTATCGTTAGTATTTCAACTTAGTTATTCCATTACTTGTATATTTGTCTCGGTTCAATCATCTCTATAATATTAATAATGATATAAATATATTATGCAATTATTATGTATTTATTTTGAGTCATCCATAAAATTTAGAGATAAAAAATTAATTACGTTGTTCATGGAGACATTTGGTTGTGTGTATAAATGAACATTGTTTTTATTTTTTGATGAATTGAATTAATTAAAGGTAAATATTAATTTACCATTACAAGATAATTATTATATATTATATGAAAATTTTATTCTTCAAATTCATCCTCATTACCATCCATGTAAAATATAAATGAAAAATGAATCACATCACTTTGTAGAGATTGTAGTCCACACATTCGAACAAGAAACATTATTGCTTCCCAAAGGATTGCATGGTAAGAAGGTATCCATGATTTTATAATTATAGAAGTATAATTTTTTCATTCATATTTAAATATTAAACCTATATTAATACACATATATAATATATGGTGACCGAAAATGAATTATAATTGTATGAGGAGATGGTAAGTTGTCCAATACCATGTGGGATTTGACAGAGCCATACCTGGAGATCCCACATGGTTTGATAAAACCTATGATGACCATGGAGTATGGCTCTATGAAATCCCACATGGTATTTCCTTCCGAATTTCATGGTCTCTTCAAACCGTGCACTCTTGCTCTAGGAAAGCACTGTTAGGGAGCATGGTTAACACTAACCAAGCGCCAACCATGAAACATGGACTATATTGGCTCATTCTCTTCTATTTTATGTGAAGAACCCCAAGAACACCTTGAAAATGCCACATAAATGTGTAAAATATCTCTATAAACATCTTAAAGATATTTAAATCATAATTTTAAACAATAATGTACCTCAATGTAGTCTTAGATCTCACAAAAACCCTAGGTTTTAATGGATCATCCTTGAGAAAAACTCCAAAGCATCACATAGAATCTAAGATGAAAGCATCAGGCCACTGGGCCCTCATATCAGCCTCCCTCTCCCAATTTCCATCCTTAACATTACCATGCAACCATAACACCTAAAATAATGACACAATATTCCCCTTCAAGATATTATAACTACGATCCACAATACGAACTAAATTCTCCTCAAAGGACACATCATTCTCATGTTCAACATCATCTACATCAATCACATGATATGGGTTAGGGTGATAGTTATGAAGTTGGGACACATCAAAAACATCGTTCATGCCAGTATACAACCATGGAAGATCCAATCTATTTGCTACAGGTCCCATCATGTCCATAGTCTCATTAGCCCTATGAATTAGGGATCCAACTTAAACTGCTTCTGAATCCGATGGTGACCCAACCATGGTGACACCTAAAGGAACAAACGATCACCCAAAATAAAATCAATAGGCCTATTATGCCGATCTGCAAACAAATTCATTATATTCTCAGCTATATCCATACATTTCTAAATCAGAATTACATATTTCGACATATCCTACACAATACTCATCCCCAACAACTCTAATTATTCGGCCTCTATCTAACTCAATGATGATCTACATATGCTACCATAGAGGACCTCATATGGTCCCATTTGAATAATTTTCTAGTAACTATTTTAATGAGAGAACTCAATAAGAACCTAGTGATTTTTTCAAGATGCACCAAAATCGATGACACCTACACTGCACATGTCCTCTACCACCTGAATACTATGCTATGATTTACCATCATCTATGAATGGAATGTTGTACTCAAAAACACTTGGGTACTATGCACTTTCTATAACACCTACTGAAAGTTCAAAGTAAACTATAGATCATGATCCAAAACAATAGTTCATATCACTTAGTGGTACTTAAATTTCTCCCTAACATAGAATTCAACCAATTGGTCAATGGTAAAGGTCTCTTGTATTGGTAGAAAATGTGCCACCTTGGTCAACTGATCCACAACTACTCAAGTTTAATCATTATTTCATGGAATCCTTTTAATAAACATAAAAAATTAATTATTTCATCATCACATTTCCATTCCATAATATGAAAAGTTTGTAACAAACAACTTGATTGTAGATGCTCAACCTTCACTAGCTGATAGGTGGAGCATCGCATCACAAAAACCGTTACCTCTTTCTTGATCCATGTCCAACAATACTATCCTCAAAGATACCAAACCATTATTGTTAAATCAGGATACACTACCCACATTGAGACATGAAACTCAAGAATAAAATATTATGACATATAAGTAGGAATAATAACATGACCACTAACATAAATGATCTCATCATCACCAACAGTCCCACCGTTAGGTGACTCCCCACCTTCAAGACTCTCCATTGGATCTATACACTTTGGACCCTCACACTGGATCTCCTTGATAAAGCTCAGAAGCATGTAATCAACTAATAAGGATGAAAGGTTCATCATTCCTTGCCCATTAGCACCTCCAGATGTATCTCCACAAAACACCATCATTTTCCACTTGGAACTAGATTCATGAACTGCTTTATTTTGAGTGTTTCAACTCGAAGCATCTGCAACACTATTATCCATTACTAGTGTGTAGACTAGTTCTTAATTGAAGGAATGTATGTACCCAACCCATATTCACTCCTAAAGATTCAAATCAAGTAGGGAGAATATATACATTGGGATTTTATTTTCGGTATATATTGTAAACCATTATCCCAACAAGTAATTCTACCAAAATTTCAAATCATAAACCACCACCGCGAACTCAATATCTTGTGTAGAGTTATATAATTCATGAGTCTTAAACAATCATAACCCATTAAACACAAATCAATCATTATGCATCAATGATTTACTAATCCCAAAACTAAATGCATCGTAAAATAATATATAGCCTTTACTTGGTTTGGGTAGGATAAAAATCGATGCAATAGTTAACAATTTATTTAACTCCTAGAAATAATTCTCACATTCCTAGGCCATTAAAACCTGATTCCCATCTTTGTTAAAACTAAAAGTGTGTCTTATAAAAGGGATAATTCTTTAATAATCCTTTTATAATTTCTCATAAATCCCAAAACACATCAGACATAAAAAAACATTCATGGGATGCTCTTAAGATACCACAAATTGAACTTTCTATGGGTCCATATAAAAACCAACTATAGAGAAGATGTGACCCAATAAATACAAATTTTTTTATATAGAATTGTAACATGGATATCTTGGTGTATAGCCTATGAACTATCAGTGTACTGAAGATGATATCAAGATGTTTAACATGACCATCATGAGTTATGGAGTACAAAAAGATGTCATACACAAAGATAACTACAAACTGATCATGGTATGGCAGAAAGTGTCGATTCATTAGGTCCATAAACACTACAAGTGTAATAGGTAAGCCGAAAGACATAACAAAAAACTTATACAATCCATACATTCTATGGAAATATGTTCACAGTATATTAGATGGTCCCACCCTGTTGATCACACTCTAATCTCAATTCAATTTTAGAGAACACTAAATCCCCTCTAAATTGGTAAGAAACAATCATCAATTTGTGGAAGTGGGGTTTAGTTCGTTACCTTAATCTGACTCAACCTATGATAATCAACACACAACCACAACCTCCCATCAACCTTATTAGAAGATGAATCTAGATATCCCTAAGGGGATGTCCTCGAATGAATCAACCATTTACAATCTAATTCCTCTAATAGAAATTAGTGTTCCTAAAGTTTTCTTGGATCCATTATATATGGTGGAATAGAAGCTAGTTCTAATCCTGACAGTTACTCTATCATGAACTCAACATATCTCTCAGGTGGAAGCCCCTAGAAGTATTCAAGAAACACATATTGAAACTGATCCACCACAGGAGGAAAGAAAATATTCTATACTCCCCCATCGTCATGCATAATATAATATATTGTGGCTATTATTTCACCCAAATAATCACTAATTAGACCTGCATGACATGCTCAGATATCCTATTACCCATAAAGAACATAAGTATTCCTCTCCAGGGACATGAACATTACCCAATGGTGGTAAAAGTTGATATGGGATTTGTACAACACCAGCCAATCCATGCCCAAAATTAGATCAAAACCTGAAATATCAAGAACTAATAAGTCCCATAAGAATCATCACTAACCAGCCTCTAGATAATACCTATAACATTTCTAGATATTATCAACTCGCACCCCAAATAGTCTATCAATCGATATAACCCACACATGTGATCCACTGCTAAGGACAACACATTAACAAATTAGTAAGATAAAAAAGAATGTTAAGTATTTAAATCAAACAATGAACTTGAAAAGAATGGATGCTATAAGAATCTTACCTTGAACTATCGATGGTCTCGCCTCACAACCTACAGAATTAGGTTGAACTACATGAAAATACACTAGAATACATTCTAATTTCTTAGCGTTGCACTCTCCCTTTGATGTGGGTTACCATTTCATAGAGTATCATGACCACTTCCCCAACTAATATAGCTAGTGGAGATCCAAATGCCTACCTTAAATGGGGTAAATGGCCCCTTTACTTCACAATGTGCTAGCCTTAGTCCCCCATCATCACCCAACAGTCTATGATTTTGACAGAACCACTCCACATTCTAAATGTTTTCCCATGATTGAAACTCAACTGGTGGTCATGGATAGTGACCTCACATGTGTATTTTCCTACAACATTGATAGCAGAAAACTCAATCACTACCATGAGAAGCGGGTTCTCTCTTCTGGACACTATTTCCACCACTTCAATGCTAAAAACACTTGAAGTAGAACATCTTACCACTAGAACCCAAAACACTAGATCCCCCAACTGGAACAATATGTACACTACCTAAATCCTATTTTAGGTTCGCTTAAAAAATAATGTCATGATCCAACACCTCCAAAAAACAGCTTAAATGGAATATATTCACCTGTAACTTGATCTCTTGTCTATGTCCATTCTGAAAGAATATCTCCAAAGGTGCCTCACCCCTTCCAATAATAACAAAGCGTTGCAAGTTAATGATGTGACCAGTATAATCCATCACATTCATAGTCCCCAAGGTCAAACTCATAAACACTAAATAATTCCATTTCTTTAAGGTATATGGATATAAATGTTCCAATTTTTTTTTAGTATAATCACTTCCACTGCATACCCTGTCGCTTCTGAATCTGACCCAAGACATCCCTCAATTTCCTTTCCTAACATTGCAACATGTAAGACACTAACATGTCTCTCTTTATTGGAGGAGTCTCCTAGTGATCCAAAATTATTTGTGTATACTCTATCATGAACTCAGATTCCTTAGTTCCAACGTATCCAATAAAGCATAGAGGGTGATGCAGCTGAAACTCTCTAGTCATCTCAAACATGCTTGATAGAAACTTCCTTGGTTATCATTCCATAATCTGTATAAAATAAGATAGGTTCTCTAAAACATTATCCTCTTCCATGTTTCCCTATATCAATAGTGTTTCTTGGTCCAATTCTAGGGGAGCATTCTTGACAATATCCTCTTTGTCACCAACCAAAACACATCTGTCAATGAGCTTGTACCCTAGTGGTACAACCTCCTGCTTGGCATCCAAAAGACCCATGATCGAATCCAGGTAGGGGTGAATTCCAGGGGTACTATATTGGTACTGTAGCATGGCACTGTATTAGTATTGTTGCAGTGGCAAAACTGTAGTAGCGGCAATACTATAGTGGAGGGTGTACTGTAGTAGGTACTGTAGTAGTACTGTTCACTGAGGGGTCATTTGGGCCAAAAAAATGGGCTTTAAAGCCTTGTATTTTGGCCACTTGGACTTGGGACTTCGGGCTATATAATGGGTCACCCTATACCAAGTTTAAAGAGGTCTTCGCTTTAAATAATAAATTGAGCCTACGACCCCAACCATTAAAAAAAGCCGAACAAAACACATTATTCTAGTTGAATTTATCTATAATGATAAATACACATCTCAGAACACATAATAAAAAATTGAAATCTTTAAAAAAAAATAAGGATCTCTTCTAGCCATACACTACCCATTTTGCATACACTATCCAAATGTAAATATTCACTTCTATATCACAAAACATAGCCAACCCTACCATAGGTCTTGGTAAACATGGGGTAAACTGACTCACACAACCAAATGTATTTTCATTAAACACCCTTTTTAATTGTTCCCATATTCACAACGTAAATTTTCTCTTTCAGGAACCTTTCATCTTATCAACATAGTACCAAATTTTTAACCCATTTATAAAATTTTGTTAGGCATAATTCTTTAACTATTCCTTCATGTGATTATCTTTTACCCATCTGTATAATCTTTATTGAACATCACATCTTTTAAATTTTCAATGAAAAGAAATAAATTTTATCCCTCAGGTCTCACACATCTTCCCTGTATACACCTACTATGTTTCATGCCACATATATCCCTAGGTTCCTAGAATGATGGCTGACTTCATAGACTCATACCATTCAATCCATGAGAAAAATATCACAAATTAGTCACATCAAAGAACAAGTTCATAATCCAATGGTGAAATATCAACCAATCATAACCAACACACGTCATGAAAAACAATTCACCCTAGGTTACTTGGGGTTTTCCTCATTCATGGGTAAGCTACTACCATGAACAAGTTTATTTATATGGTTTGACACATCATAGTCTTCTATATATCATTCCCAAATAGCAAGACAACATAAATAAAAAACTAATCTATTATAACTTTGTAAATTCTCCAACCTAGGAGCCATTATATCTCCCCTCCCCCCTCCCCCCTCCCCCCCTCCCCCCTCCCCCCCCCCCCCCCCGAGATGGGATGCCACATGACCTCAAGCATGCCTACCCTTATGAAAGATGTTATTGACTAGTTGTGAAGGTCTAAAAAATAATGCTAGGAGACTGTGCTCTATTTATTAGAGTATTCCAATGTAGATAAAAAAATAAATAAAGGGAACTGGATAAAAAAAAACATGAATTACCAACCATTTCCAAAAACTGGGTACAAGCGCACATCCAAACTATAATTATGCCCTGTCATTCCATAAAGTTCCAAATATAAGGGAGATAGAAAATAAATACAACATAATATATCCCCAAAATGAGTCCTAACTCCAATTCTGGATGTCTCCACCATGCACATCCAATGCCACAAATAAACCCTCAATCAAATGTATGTTTCCATTGTCTTGACTTTCAATGATAAAATCTACTTGGGTTCCTAGTGGAAGCCTGATCAGGGTGTTAGTATAACTCAGAAGGCCCCTGCCAATGTTGTCTAAAAAATATCCAGTCTAAATAGATAGTGTATTCATGTACTAAAATCAGTAACAATGTAAAAAATAAATAAACAGGGTTCTATTTGTTGACAATTATTATTTTAATAATTTTCATCATTTTTTTCAAGGGTAAGGAATTTTCATCAATTACACTATGGCCTATTCCGGTAAACTATTATGAATAAGGGGATAAGTCAAATTACATATCCCACTAGGGGAAAATATTTCACAACAATTACATCACATATACATTGGAGCCTTAGCACAGGTAGTGTCATCCAATTACATCAGACTTACCTTGGAGCCTCAGTCTAGGTAATCTCTTCCAATGAAACCGTTGGGGGTATAGAGAATCAGTCAGACTCGATAACCCATGCATTCTACAAGTAGGGTTTAGATCCCAAGTCCAACCCTAACCATGTGTGTAGAGACTCAATTAAATACCCCACATACCACCAAGACATGTGCCCCATATTCTTTAACCACAATAAGTTTACCAAACATAAAATAATATTAATCAACACATTCATCAATAAAAACAAATTTCTATTCAACAGAAAAAAATCATTATGTCATAGCTTGTTTACAATTTCTATTTTACATACCACTACCAATTAACTCTTTTATCATTTACACACTTGGACAATCAACACGGTTTACCCCTTAAAATCCATATCCCATTTAAACAATTAACATTATACCAAAAAACCAGTTTATGACATGTTAACAAACAAAATAAATTCTCATTAGTTTCATTCAATTACCCAAGATAACATGACAACACATTTACTATGGTCTCTATGCCATAAAAATTTAATTATACACTTATCATTTCAATTTCATGTTCATGATGTGACACACCCCATGGGGGGCCCTTAAATTGGTTAATCAATGTCAATGTATTCTACATGGATCATGAGGGGTTAAATTCATCATGTAATCAACAAATTTATAAAATCATACTAAATGAATAAAATTCAAAATAATAGGGCACATTTCATGACCACAGACACAAAAATTGAACATTAATACTATGTGATATAAATTTTACCCCACCTACCCTGATTCTGAAGACAACCGTACACTCATCTTTAGCTATTGATTCAGATTATAGATCCCCTAGAAACCCACATCTATGATCCAAGGGAAAAGAGTGTTTTAGGTATTCCAATGAATAAGAACAACTACACAAGACCTAATCTAAAAAAGAGAATTAATAGGAGTGTTAGACTCACTTGTAGCTTCGATTCGCATCCAAAGGTTCTCCAAATAGCCTAAAAATAAGGGATAATGATACTTGGGAGGCTTGGGGGAATTTGTTTTGTCACTTGGGATTTAGGAGGAATAATTAATAAAAATCAATAGTTACAACACTTAAGTAGAGAGAGGGAAAATTGGTAAAATCCCTCTTTTAATGGAAAGAACAGTTTGCCTGCATGGTTGGCCAAACCGTACGCCAACCAAGCAGTGCCCTCTATCAAAGAGGGGACTAGGATTCATAGCTACCTAGGTATCCCACAAAGATTGAAAAATCGTTTTATGACCATGTGGTATGGATCTATCCATGAAAACATAGTTTTTCTTTCCCCCCTTACATGGTCTATTAAAACCATGAATTGTTCCTCTAGTCAAGCATGGATAGGGTGCACTGTTTCTACTAATTGTGTGATGACCATGAAACATTCCCCAGATTCCCCTGTACCCTCTTCCTTCATGTAATTAACCCTTATAACACCCCCAATCTTCTGCATATACTCAGAAAAAATTTCATTAACAATCTTAAATATATTTAAAATAGAATTTTAAACATGAACATACCTCATAGATGTCTAGGATCTCACACTATGAGATTTATCAATTATCTCCTTTATAAAATTTGGCATCTAAGTGATATATACATGATTCTAGAACCATATTATTCAATAAAAATCATGGTTTAACTTAGGAACAATTTTCACTTTCTTTTTTAGCTATATATCGACTTTATTTGCCTCTTTGATATTTACATGGATAGTTTGTTGAAAAAATTATTTGAAAAAGATAATAATTATATAATTTCTTCAATATTTCAAGATATATTCATTAAAATTCATAAATTATTATTCCTTTTTTATCCTCATCCTCGATAAACTATCATAATCCTTTTGAATTAGAGCATCTTCCACCTTGTTCACTTACATAGGGTGGTAATGTATTGATCAGTCATAATCACTTATTTGCTAAAACCATATTCTTTGGCACATGATCACCTCTTTTTGAGTGAAAATATACATTAAATTATTGCGACTAGTATACATGTTACACTTGTATACATATAAAGAATTCAACTATATCTATAATGAAATTATCACCTCAACTAACTCCAAATAATTAGTTGAGTAATTTTTCTCTTAGACCATCAATTATTTAGAGGTATAAGCTATAACAATATCATTATTCATGAGGATGCACCCCCATATCAACTTTGATGCATCACTAAATATAACAAACCTTTTTTAAATATAGGTTAGTATATGTATAGGTTTATATACTAGACTTATCTTCAGTTCCTTAAAACATTCCTCACATTATTCTCTCCAAAGGAACTTTCCCCCTTCCAATTAGACATAGTGGGTGTTGGGACAAGACTCCCCAAGGTAATGTTGTTGTGTTTTTTGGGTTTATTGTGATTGTTGAAAAATACACTTTCCAAGGTTAGGTATATAATTCTAACATGGTTTCTGACTATTAATGTTGGAAAATATCCAAGAAAAATAAATGAATTCTTTGGAGGTTGTACATAAAATTTCATACAGACGGTGAATTGATTTCCCATTAATTTCCAAAATTTTGGGGTCCAAAATCTGGAGGGTGGCTCAAGAAGCATGAAAATTTTATTTCCATAAATGTTACTTAAAAAATTGAAATGTATGAGTTTCAAGAAGATTGGATTTTCACGATGATGTGGATCCTTGAGAAGATATCCAGTGTCATAATATCTTGGTTTCATGAAGGTGTGGAGCATTGTGAATGCGTTATTGATAGAGGATAAATATCTATGACTATGTGAAGATTTAATAAAGTGACAATTTCCATAGTTATTTGTAAATATGGGTCAGTTCATTAAAGGAAATGGGGTTCTTTGAAAAAAGAAAGTGGAAAGGTTGTAAGCTTTGTGAAAGGGGTAAATTTCTATAAATAGGTCTCCACCCCCATTATTTCAGTAAGAAAATCATTAACCAAAATCCAAAGGCTCTGAATTCCCGAATATGATTCGTGAAGGTTTTTCTTTAAAGAGTTTTTTAGAGAAAGTATGTTCTCAAAGTCTATTTAGGATAACCCAACTTTTTAAGCATTAAAAGAGTATTGGGCTTCACAAAGGCTAAGTGAGATTCACAAAAAGGTTGAGCTTCATGATGACTAATTAAGCTTTGCGAAAGGAATGAGCCTTCATAAAACTCATGATATTTACAAAAAAATATGTTGTTCATGAAATTAGTATATTATTATGAAGGATTGGGATGTTTTTAGAAGGCTTTGTGAGCTTCACAAATGTAGTGAGCATCGCAGAAGTATTAAAAATGGATTGCCTGGTAAATATGAGGAAATCTGTTATTCATCAATTGGATGAGAGTAATACTAAATGATGAACCAAAAGAGGTGTAAAACATATTGATTCAAGTGATAAAAAGAAGAATCATCTAAAGTAGCATCAATCACACATTAGTTGAGAGAGCAGTGAGCGTTCAAATTTTTATTGGTTGTAAACTCGTAGTGAAATTGAATCTGTTTTGATCATTGAAATAGTAGTGTTCTTTGGTGGATTTTTTACATAGGCACATTGCCTTTGGGTCCTTCACAGAGGTATAATAGTGTGGGTGGATCAAGAAAATTTTATATTTCTCATGAATTATCTCATTTATATTCATACTTTTATATGGTAATGGGATAAAAGAGAGTTATTTTAATGAAAATACAAGATCAGAAGGGGTAGTTGTTTTAATCTTTCATACCCTAATTCACCTCATACCAGGGTATTTAAACTAGTTCATATAACAGTTAGTGGATTTTTTATGCATGAAAAATTCTTTGTAAAGAACCAATAATATCCAACCAAACCAAGAAAAAATTGAATCTCAGTCACAATGTTTGTTCTTGCCCAATGTCCAATAATATCTGTTTTTTGAAGTTTCTACTTATATACCTTCACTTGAGATTATATAACCCGGGATTGAAACTTTATGAATGAAACATTCACACATGGAATTTTTTTTTCATAAATATTATCCTAATATTGGGTCTTTAGAACAATTCTCAAATAATATTAACGGAAATTATTTATCTTTGAATAAAACAAATATCAACTATAAATAGTACCAACAACTAATTATGGTAATTTCTAAATACTCTTTTAATTAAATCCATAAATATAGAGGGGGAATTAGTAAGGCCAAATGGCATCACTATAAAATAAAAGTTCCTATACCATGCAAAAAATGTTATCTTTGTTATATCCTCCTTATTCAAAATTAATTGATGATATATAAAATAAATATAAATCTGAGAGAAGTAAGAAGCTCTGAGTTATTGATAAAAAAGTCAGCAATATGGGGTAGAGGATAATAATTATTGATAATGATATTTTAATTACTTAATAATCAATAATGATTCACATTTATCCATATTTGAAATTAAAAAATAGAATAGGTGAACCTCAAGGAAACACACATGTCTGAAGGAATCCCTTGTTTAGATTATATTGGTGTTTCTTTATCAATTATTTAAAATAAATTTATTCCCTTCTATATAGAGTCCTTGAAATTGGTGCAACATCAGGAATTAGTTCTATTGAAAACTCAACATCATGATTAAAATTAAATACCATGAAAATATTTTAGAAAGACATAAATAATATTCTGAAAAATATTTATATATTCTATATAACATTCCCCCTAACCACATGAGATAAATTTCTATTTTGAATAGGAATCATGAATAATATGATGGATGTAATTTACATTAGAATTTATTTTTCTTAATCAAAAGGATAGGTAATCATGGATTGGTTCATAACTACCCTTCCTTGGATATTAATCTGGGATTTATATAAATAAATACAATACATTGCCAAAATAACATTAAATTAAACTTTATGAATAAAAAATATTTTTTAGACATAACATCCCAAAAACAAAAAATTGAGAAGAAAAATAGACTCAGAATAGGATCATCATACCATTTGTGGGTTCTACAGCTAAATAAACTTATAATTTTTGATGTGATACTGTGATGCCAATAAAAATTCATAAGATATAATAGAGTGGAAATATCTAGAATCAGATAATACATTAGTAGTTTTATATTGGATAAAAAGTGTACCTTTGGAAAAATTATTATCGTACACCTCATTAAAAATTTTAGTCATGTGACATTTCCATTTGAATCTAGGATTAATAGGTTTTTGACATCAGTTATCAAAAAAAATATTTGGGAACTAGTTATAAAAATTACCATACTCCTTGTATTTTAAAAAAATTGTTTTGGTGGATCATTATGTGGATATTAATATTTATTTTCATCATTGGATAACTTCTTCCCATCACTATAGAATTTTATTTCCCGATGACCTTACTTACTAAACAAGAAACATTTAGCAGTTCTGTTATGACAATTTGACCATTATTTCCTTCCACACATTGAGTATAAAGGAAGGATCATCTTATTCTCTATATTTTTTAATAATTTCCTTTCATTTTCATTTTTATTATTAATTCAAAATTATGACATTTATGTGTATGTCCAATATCCTTATTTACCATGAGATCACATCTAATAATATTTTAATAGCTACCAATGTCCCTTATAGACAACCCCTTTTGGATTATTTATTTTAATACATAGAATAATTGATCAATCATGTTTTGTGTTATTTTATAATAAAAGAAGTGTACCTCACACGTCTTGCGAAATTTCTCTCATAAGTACCAAAAGATTCATTATCCTTATTCTTTATCTCAAATAATTATTTCTATATTTTTGTATGAATAATAAAAGGAAAATAAGTTTTGAGAAATAATATTTAATTTATTCCCACTCTATAGATTCAATTTTTTTTATTCTTTTCTCTTATCTTGATAAGAGTCCACCATTGATCCTCTTTAACCCCCAAATAGTAAACAACTAAAATAACATTATCATGTTTCAATAATAAGAGATAATGAAATATATTTTTAATGGTACATATTCATTATTTAGTGACTAATGGATCAGTGGACCCCACTAAATAAGGTGGAAATTGCCTCATAAATGACTCAATAGTATTTTGTTCCATCCTTTTCTCATTTTTATGTATAGTGTGATTCATATCATGAAAATGTATTTTTTTAGCATAACAAGAATATTTTTCATTCCAGATCCCATAACATTCTATTTCTCTAGAGGAAAATGATGTAATTATTCCTCACATTCAACGTTAACATAATTACTTTGGGTTCCATCCATTGATTAATAATTCATAGTGTGAGAAAAAATTATCATAGTGGGAAACCAAATAATAATTTAAAATCATTTATAGGATATATAAATAATTAAACCTTCTTCTATGACACCATAGGTTTAACATTGGTTACTCATGATCAATACCAAAATTGTAGGATTTTATCCTATACATAGACCTATTGCGAGGATTATTTCTCCTATTTTCCCTTTATGGTTCCCAAAGTCTAACTAGACCTTGATATAATGAAAACTAGAGAGAAGCATAGTTTTCATACATATGTATTATTTATTAGTTTATGAATATTCATTACATAACATAATGATCACTGCCAGAATCATATAATTCTATTATCATTGAATTCATCCAAACATAAACTCCTATTTCATAAAATGTCTGCGTCACCTTCCACGTATTTCATCACAACTAGAACCCTTCATAGATATATCATACTCAATACCTTTATTCATAAACATAGAAAATTAAACATAAGAAAATGGTGACCTCATATGCCAAGTATGGGTAAACAAGAGAGATATCCATGACCACATTAGCATTACTTAAGTATAAGTGTTTAAGAACATGATTTTAATGTTTACAGACCATACCAATCATATAAAAGATCATAATATTACATAATGGAATAAATATTCCTAGTTAATAAGAAGAAAATCATTAGGGAATCAAAAAACATGAACCCTAAAATCTTAAAAGAGGCGTCTGACATTGATTTGTGGCATACATATAAGCATAGAAAATCATTTCCTTAGTATTCAGTGATCTTTTAAAATACAAACATAGTGGAATATATTCTCCCAGTAGACCATCTTAGTATCCAAGGTTCACTTACAGAACTATCATAATGGTGAATGTATCTTACTGATATGGTTTCACTCTCTATTAGAGTAATTTTTATCCCATGAGATATCAATATTTACTCAATGCATCTGAGTGAGATATAGGTCCCAAACACCACATAATGAAAACCATACGTATCTATTAAAAAATATAATTAAATAATCATCATATCATAACCCATGAAAAGAAATTATTTTCATAAACATTTCATCATATCATAACAAAAGGAAAATAAAACAGTTTTATAAACATTTAATCATTTAATCACAGTTTAACCCATGGAAACGAAAGGAGTTTCATAAAAACTACATCATCATATCCATAAACCATATATACAATAAATATAGTTGGTATCCTTAGAGCATATCCCCAGTAACGTATTAGTGAAATAAAGGGTTTTTTCTTAAACTAATATAAATACCATTAAAATATCATTAAATCATTCCTCAGAAAACTAACGTCACTGTTTTTGAATAACATATTAAAAATTTCCAAAATATAAATAAAAAATTTTCTTTGAAAATAACATGTCATGTTTTAATGGAATCCTTAGATAAAAAATTATGCATTAAGGTGGAAAAATCAGTTCATGTTGTACAAGTTAAAAATCATCCCATTCATTTAGTTTTTTTAAGAAAAGTCACAAAGTACCTCACTTGGAAAATGATAAACATAATCCCTTAATAATATTTTTTAAAACATAAAACATTGGTAACATGACATTTTAAAATCATATAATAATAGTAAAATGAATTTATAAAACCATTTTTATAAAATATGTGTTAGGAATAAAAATAATTTATTGTCGAGACTTAGACATACACAATCTAGAATATTGTTGGGATTGTGAAATAAAACCCTTACCACATGTTATCCTTTATTTGAAAGAACTATAACCTCATATATAACTAATTAAAATTTATTATAATTTATTATCATAGTAATTTTTATATTTATTTTATTATATATGATCCCTTTATAATATTTCAACACCCCATTTTATCAATAGTTCCACATTAAAATCTATATTTCCATATATCTATTGTTTATCGTTAGTATTTCAACTCAATTATTCCAGTACTTGTATATTTGTCTAGGTTCAATAGTCTCTATAATATTAATAGTGATATAAATATATTATGTATTTATTTTGATTCATCCATAAAATTTAGAGATAGAAAATTAATTACGTCGTTCATAGATACATTTGGTTGTGTGTATAAATGAACATTGTTTTTATTTTTTGATGAATTGAATGAATTAAAGGTAAATATTAATTTACCATTACAAGATAATTATTATATCTTATATGAAAATTTTATTCTTCAAATTCATCCTCATTACCATCCATGTAAAATATAAATGAAAAATGAATCACATCAGTTTGTGGAGGTGGTAGTCCACACATTCGAACAAGGGACATTATCATTTCCCAAAGGATTGCATGGTAAGAAGGTATCCATGATTTTATAATTATAGAAGTACAATTTTTTCATTAATATTTAAATATTAAACCTATATTAATACACATATATAATATATGGTGACCAAAAATGAATTATAATATTACGAAGATATGGTAAGTTGTTCGTATACATGAGGGATACATATATTTGTCATTTGATAAAAAAGAGGGTGTATAATTGTACTTTATTAATCATAATAAAATTTAATCATATTTAGGATACTGAATTTATTATCTTTAGATATATATCATATAATTTTATGAGGTTAGTATGAGTATAAAAGAATCTGGTCGGTTAAGGTGATTAACTCTTCTTTTAAAAGACACCTTTCGATCTCATCTAAAGGGCTCTAGTTAATGTTTTTTTGGGAATACCAGAACCTCTAGAATGTCAATATTAAAGTTTATAATTTTTTTTATAATTTTTATATTTATAAGGCTCAAAGTTGTTTATATAATTGAGGTATTAGGTGCCATTTTAATATTTTGGTGAGGGGTACTTTTTAAATTTCACAGAAGATTAAATTATAATAAGTTCCTTCTGAATAGAAATGCCTCTAAATGGACAGAGATTAAAATCTAATGTTAGGTATGGTTTTAAGTCCATAAAAAATAATATTTAGACAAGTTTTTATGTAATTATAAACCATACAATTTTTATTAACTCTTTGTTAACCAATTTTAATTTTAACTAGGAAAATATTTTCAATATTATAGGGTCATAATTTTTTATATATAAGGTTACAATTGGAAAATATATGGAAAGTTTTGGAAACATTAAAATATATAATATTCAACTGGTATTATTTTATTATTTTTATTATTTTTAAATAATTTTAAAAATATTATTTTTATAAAATGTCATTATTTTCAATTTTGACATTTTTCAATTAATTTGACTAAAAATACATAATTAATGAATTGGAATTAAAATATAATATGTCAAAACAACACTAATATGTCATATTCAGCTATAAAATTATTTTAACACTCCAAAATACTCAAATTATATCTCTTTTAATATTTTTAATATCATTTTTTTATTTTTTTCTTTATTATATAAATAATTAATTATAAATTCACAAAACATTATCGTAATTATTTAAGAAATAAAAATTATAAATAAATTTATATCATGAATATAATTTCATTATGCACAAAATTACTATTAGTATTATATCATAACTATTTTTCTCTCTATGTGAACATATAAAGGATATTTAAAACTAAGGGAGTGACATTTCATAACTTTCTTTGAGTTAAAAAATATATAAATAATTTTCATAGAAAAGTGTCAAATTAACTAATAAATTTTTATAGTGATGTAAGAAGGGTAAAATTTCTATAATCTAGTGGTAATTGTGAAAGACATTATGGCATTGACACTTATTTTTAATTTAAATTATCCACATTTACCCTTTATTGAGATGATAAATTTTGCCATGGTTTCTATTATTATAGGTCAAGAAATAAAAGGGTACAATTTACCAACATTGAACCTATAAATTATAAATATTTAATTAATTTTATCTAATTCAATACATATAATTGCATGAAAATAATTTTAATGTAAGTGCACAAAAAGTGACAAGAAATATTTTTATAAAAAAAATTTATTTATAAAACTAGATTTATTCTTATCACATAAAAAAATTATTGAGTGTTTAAAAAAATTGATAAAGTAACTAATATACATATTTCATTAAAATAATTCACCAATAGTTATGAATTTAATTTTTTAATATAAAAATATATTTTAAGATAAAAATAATTTTTCAAAAAACATTAATTTTATTTTGAAATAGTATATTATTTTTAATTATAACATTGGATAACTAATTAATTAAATTTATAAATATTTTAAAAAAAATATTTTTTATAATTTTCATATGACTGTTGATACCCACTAATCCATTTACTAGGTGATAAAAGACACATATTATTTTAATAATTCTACATAGTTTTTTTAAACTCTATGTTTCATGTAGAAGAAGATATCAAATAAATAAAATTATTTAAAGGTAAATATTTCATAAAAATATAATGTTTTTATATTCACCTTCCTAATATATTACTGGATTAAAAAAATCAAAATCCTTAATCAAATGTAATCATCTTTATTGGAGCATGTTGAGCTCCTTTTTCATGAATGTATTTTTAATTCTTTTAAGATATAAATATATTCCAAAATTCTACAAATAGACTAACTTTAACTAAATATTCAATTAAGGATATCTAAATCCAATTCTAGATCATGAATTTGGTAGTTATACAAATGAATCTACAATTGGTGGGAGTTATAGGCTATCACCTTGTGATCTTTCATGAGTAAAACACCCAAAACCTTTTTTCGATATATCTCTATAGATCAAAAATCTTCCACATTGGTGGGTAATGTTATCATAGATGTAGTGATAAATATCTTCTTTAAATATTTAATAATATCCTTAAATCCATAAATCCATAAAAACATCAATACCTTCATAACTATCTCAGTTAGGGGGCATGAAAATCATGAGAGGTTTCTCACAAATCAATGATAATACCCAACTCATCCAAGGAATATATAGATCTATGTAAGAGATTTTGTCCTTTAATACCATTAATTTCATTTATATTCTATAGATATAAAGATATACCTTTTCTGAAGAAATTATTTTCTATTATTTCTATATAATCTAAAAAAACTCACATTTAGTGTACTTCGCAAAGAAATTTTCTAATCATAGGGTATTCGTACAAAATTTTAAAGTAGATAAGAGTATCATCTATAAATATTTCCTCAAGTTTATTAATGAAATCCAAAAAGGATCCGTTAATTAATTACAAAAATATAGTTTTATCTTTAGTGAGTCCAAATAAAATTACTTTAAACTCATAGATTCAATTACTTATAGATAAAGTAGTCATAAGGATAACATCCTTCTTCGTCTCAACATGATAAAATCTTGAACAATGGTATTCCTTAGAGAAGTACTGGGGCCCACATATCTGATTGGAGAAGTCAAAAAGCTATAGAAAATAATATGTTTTCTTTATAAAAATATTTTTAAGATCAGAATAATTAGTTTAGAGGGTCATTTACCGATACTTGTTTTTGATGAAATGAAAAATTTCACCCCATGGTGAAACACATACATGTATAAACCGTTTATATATATTCTATTATCATTTAATCTTAATCTCTTAAAGTTAAATAGTTGACATTATATATAGAGTCTTTTATAGTGGAAACTATTTTGTGGAAATATCCACATATTCACAAACAATGGTTATGTCATCGAGGATAATCTTTTAATTTGTCTCAATAATTTTTGCTAGATACACTTTTTTATAAGGTAATAATTTTTTATTCTTGAGATGATGATTCCCAAAGAGATTAATCTTTATCCTCATAAATTTTTTGAATAAGAAAATTATTTGATATATGGATGATTATTTCCTTCTTTTATAAATTTATGTTCACTCTATACAAGGAAATTCAATCCATACCCCAAATATCATTGAATTTCACTAAAGGGAGTATCCTAAGATTCACTATGAAATGTTTTTTTAAAATTATTGACAAGGAAGAATTTATATATTTGATATGAAATAATTCCCATTTATTTTTTTCATCAATATCACATCTTCCATGTTTTTATTTGGTTCTATAATAGTTCTACTAAATATGAATTTTATAAAAGAATGCATAGAACCATAAACAAATAGTATGTTCACTATCCTTTAATGAATAAAAAGAATAACTATAACCACTATTTTATTAGTATCCAACTCAATACATGGGATGGTATTATCACTCCCATAATCTCTAGGCCTTGGACTTCGTGGCCACCAGTTATAATCAACAACCCTAGGATTATTGAATTTGTTTGAATATTTTACTCATTCTTTATAGTTGAAACATTTGAAAATAAGAAATTTATTGATTATAGTTTTTCTTTCATCAATCACAGTGGTTGGTTTCTAACATCGTCATTTTTTATATAGGTTACATTCCTTCCTACACTTAAATAATTTCATTGTTTCTGTTAGGATGTCTTTGAGATGCTTCATCCATCACTTATGACAAGTGGGATGTTATAATTTCATACCAATGAGATATTTCTCCCTCACTCCACAAGAAATAAAAGCCATTATCCACATCATATCTCCATCCCCATGAGTACCTTAATAATATTTTATATTCATTTCAACTTTAATGTCACATCAATAAATTTATGTATATTTATCAAATTTTGGAACCACTAAATCATTTTATAGATTATTATTTAGCCCAATATTTATTTCAACTTTATATTCACGTTCAACAAAAAATAAAGAGTTCTATCATAAAATTCTTGTGAATTTTTTCTCATACACACCAATGTATTATTATTAATTTTTATTAAGGATTTAGAAAACCCCATCAATTTCATGTAAGTGAGTGTGAAAAAACTATATATCGAAAAAAATTATTGGATTCTTTATACTCAATATTTTCATTTTCTTCCTAGGGATTCATATTTTGGATCCACATCCTTCATTGATCATATTATAAATCTATGTGACAAACTACCCACATGAATTTCTATTTGCAAAAGGATTAATGAAAAAAGTATATATTTTCAAAGGAATTGAAATATTATTCAATCATTAAGGGATCATAAAATCCATTGAATGATGTGGCCTTTTTCAGATAGATATCTCAAATTTAAAATTGTTCCTTATTAAGGGGATGAGGGTTTTCTACCTGATTCAAATTTCTATTCAAAACATTATTTCAATGATTATGTATTTTCTTGTTGTTATTGACTAATTTTCCCATTGGGTTAGACATATCATTTGGATAACCATCACATTTCCCATCATATTGTTTGTTTAATATATTGCTCATATTTCCATCCATTGGATAAAATAATAGGAAATTAGGGATGATAATTTTAAAATTATTAAACAAGTAATTAAGACATAATGAACAACAAAGTGATAGATAATAAATGAAATATATTTCATAACAAATAAATTTATTTGCTTCAAAATAATTTATCCATGGCCGATTTTCTCAAATAGATTTCATTGGGATTTCTGTTCCCTTCAGATTGGTTTATAAAGAGCTTCAGAATTTACCAAATCCTATACCTTGGTAGTGTCAATCTAGGTGTGAAACAAGGTCTCTATAATGTAGTAGGTGATGATCAAGTTAATACCCAATTATCTATTTTTATTGTTATTACCAATAATTTTAGCTATTAAGGAGCCACATCCACATGCAGTATCTAAACATTAATTTGGGTTTTTATAACAATATATCTATACTTTACAAAAATTTATGGATGTTTTCCTATGTTTCCTTTTATCCTTACTAATTTCAATAAGGTTTTCCAATCAAAATATAAAAAAGTTAATAGACTTTTGTCTGAAATAAACTATGACATCCCATATATTTTATTCATCTTATTTTATGAATTATTACATAATGATACGCATAATAAAACCACAAAACACTGACAGGTCTATTTCTTTGGGTAATTACATACAAATAACAATAACATGGAATATGGATACAAAACATTTATTTGAAAACTCCATAAAATCCCTTTATATTCTATTGGAGTTATAAAAATAATCGAGATAACATGAGGATGTACGTAAAAAATGGTGACCTATAAATACTCAAAAGGAAATAATAAAATAATAAACTAGTGATATAACATATTTTAACATCATTTAATTTTCAATTTTAAATTTGATTTTTAACCACTGTTGACCCTGGAAACGTAAAAAATAATATTTTCTCCATCTTTTTTTAAACACCGATGATGAAACTAAAAAAATAAAATTTAATCAAATGTTTCACGTTTATTTTTTTTCAAAAATATAATTTTTAATATTTCATTTAAAATTTTCTATTTTCAGTTTTCTAAAAAAAATCAAGAAATAACATTTTAATGCTGGTTTTGAGTAAAATAAAATATTGAATGAGTTTTTATTTTGATTCATGAAACAACTTTCGACCTTGGTTTTTACCAAAAAATATGGCCAGAATACTTTTCATTTATATTCTCAAATAGATTTTCGAGATCTGTTCTAAAAAAACTACATTGAAACATCTTTTATTTGTATTTAAATTTTCTGTTTTTCAAAAATAGAAATGGAAAGATGTATTTTTTTAAATGACAAAATTACATAGATAAAAATATCTAAAACCCTATAATTTTTTTTAAACTTAAAGAAAATAAAAAACCTATAGAAAACATGATATAAAAATATAAAGTATAATTCCACTGTTAAAATAATCATTTTTTTTATGTTTAATTAAGATATATTCCTAAAACATATGAGACCTTAAGAAAACAAATATAATATACTAAATTAAAGAATAAAGTGACTATCTAAATATCCATTTTACTTTAAATAAATGATACATGAATGAAAATTTAAAATTTAATGATAGAAGACATAATATTTACAAAAAACATCAAATATGGTTAAGGTATACATTCATATACATCTTGAAATAATTTAAAATAAATAATAAAAATGAATTTTATAAGATTATTAAATATAATATTTTGACATAAAACATAAATCAAAAGTTACATTTGTGAAAAAATAGAAAAAAATTCCATTTATTTCACAAAAAATAAGAAGTATGATCATATTTATCAGAACAATAGATTTAAAAAAATTTATTTATGAAAAACGGTTCAACATTAAAAAGGTGGTTCTTCTTGGAGTTTAGTGATTCATTAATTATGATTTCTATTATCTTTTATTATTTGGTTATGAACTCGTTTCAAATGTTTTATAGGGGTTTTATGGTTTCCCTTGAATCATTCCTTATAGATCATTAATTTGAAAGAACTTTCTAATGAATAATGTTGGAAGTCTCAAATCATCTAGTGAATTTATTCCTTCTCCTAGAATATGCCTCAATATGTTTTCCCAAAATAAATGATAAAAATAAAACTTTCATTTCATAATTACTAATGTGTGGGCTACAAATATATGTTTCATATATTTAGTAATTTGGTTTTCAAATAAATTTTACATAATCTATTTAATAGTTTTTACTATGTTTCTCTTCTTTAAAATCATATTTTTATGTATATTTGAAGATTTACATTATTTAAATCTTTTCAATTAAAATTGATTATTTGTAAAATGTAAGGAATTACTAGCACCCTTTTTTTTGTTTATTGATATTGATAGATTTATACATTCTTAAATTTTTAACATAGAATTTAATGTTGGTAGAGATATGTTTTTCTAAGTTTAATTTTAATTATGTGGTTTTTTATATATAGTTTTTCTATAAATTTAAGTATGTATGTTACATTAATTTTTTTCTATAGTTACATAACATAAATTATTTTCATGTTTCCTTGATTCACTGTTTTTATCTCACTCAAATGAGTTCATGGTTAGGTTACTGATGTCCATTGGTATTCATGATGTATCTTTATAATTTAAAGGCCCATGTAGTGTGGAAATTGTTTTATAAATCCAAAACCCTTTATAAAATAGATAACAATACAGTAGAAATAAATAGAATAAACATATTTATGGAATAAATTGATTGTCTATATTCATTTTTTTAACTTTACTTAAAAGAGACATTCATGATATTATAAATAATAATTATACTTAGTAAATAGTTTGTACACAAACCTTGAAGTTGGGTAAGGTATTCATTCATATAAGGCCCAAAATCATGGAAAATATATATTAAAAATGGATCTTACAAGATTAAAAAACCTAATATTTTTATATAAAACATAAAATATTTAATATGAACAACCATATCAAATTCAGTCATTGGCACAGTTTTGATTATCTCTTACATGATTCATAAAACATTATAACCATGTTGCACCGATCATTTTTTATGATTATAATAAATATATAATACATTAACTTGAAAATAAACACCAATATATATATATATAATTATTATCTAATATATGATATATTTACTAATAATTCTATTTATTGGATTGTATTTGACTCCTATTTTGAAAAGTGATCTTTTTTAAACTTTTTCCATGATATAAATTTATATATATATATCAATAATATCATGTATAAATAATAATATTTAAAAATAAATAACATTTAATGACGAATAAAATATATTTTTTCAATTTTTTTATTTAATATTTTACGAACACCACATAATAAAACTCAAAACCCATATAATGTGCATTCATTTTGGAAGAATATTCCTAACATCTATTAAACTTTATAATATATAAAATATCACAATTAAGGATTTTATATTTAATATTAGTTCATAAATGTCTTTGTTTTCTTATACATTAAGGAATGGAAAAAACCAAAACCCAATGTCCATATTGTTTAATCTCTCAGATATATATGTAACTCTAGAATTAGTATTAAGATATTAAAAAGACATTGAAATGTACTATAGATCTATAAGAACATAAACACCAATTTACTCATGTTGAATGATAAACACATGTAGATAGCTAATTAAATACATAATATAATAATTCAGTTGAAATAATCTTTATTTAATGAAATAAAAACTAAAATATAAATTTTCTTACAAGGAAAAAAACTACCACATAAAAACTATGATCTAATAAAAAATAACCATAACAATGATATTATTGTTGAATATTCTTAGAGGATAGTATCTTCCATATATAGTAGATATCATATGAAACTCATAAATGTTATCTATGCAAGAAGTCAACTGGGATAATATTTTACCACATCATAAATCATAGAAGTTTCTAATGTTGTGGATTCTTTAACATTTAGTTTCTTTTTTACTATAGAATTTTATTTAAGATACATCTATATAAATTAAATTTAATAAAAAATTATATTTAACTTTTAATCAATTTTAAATAATATCTAATAAACAATGCAAACCTCATATGTCAGATGATGAAGAAGGCTAGTTATCCAAAGTAAAAAATGATCCATACATTCTCCAACTCGGGTAACATCCTTGTTAAGAAGTTACAGTAGTAACTTTCAATCAACAATATCATGTAATGATATTATTAACTAGCCTTGCTAAAAATGATATTGATGTATATAATCTACCAAAATTTGTATTATTTTGAATGCTACAATACATACACGATAATCTCTAATAAACAACTCACCGTATAATGTTGGGTTCAAATAAGGAGGTGTGTGATACTAGTTGGAAAGCTGTGAATACTCCACTAGCTACGCAAGATGCATAAGATGTGACCATATCATCAACTTTTCAAACATATCTTGAAAACAGATTGAATATGATATCCCATGTTTTATGTATTCGAAATCATATTTTAAGGGATCTATTTATAGGTTTCATGATATATTAATATTATGAAGAAAACATTTCCTAACATTGACAACCATCTTAGTTCCTCTTATATGGTAGGGGTGTTCTAGATTTCCTAAAGGAGTGGTTAGGATTTCCATGGTACACTCAGGGATAAATGTACATGAAGTTTTTTCTTCATAAAATTTGTCCTGAAATGAATAATTCAAATTTCATATTAGTGTTTTCAATTTTTAAAATACAAACAATCATTGAAAACAAAAATTAATTTCATACATTTTTCATAAAATTCATTATATTTATATATAATATACTTTTCATATTTTCCTCATTAGTTAATATTTTAAAGGGTGAGTGGGGGAGATGGTGAAATGAACCAAACCTCTTCTGAACCACAATTATATTTGGATCTTAATGCATCTTTCATTTCAATAATAATTTTCTCACCAAAAATATTATATCATCTACATGATAAAGTGTGGGGGTATAAATTCATCAACTAGATCTCCTATTGAGATATCCTAGAGGCTGGTTACAAAAAAATAAATTCATATATAATGAGGTAATATATAATAATATTACAATAAAAAATAATTATTATACCATAAATGATTCATCATTAAGTATTGAGAAATAATTATTTCATGTATCAGAATCAAAACAGAACACATGAGGCATGGTGTTTCAATCATTAAATTTAAAAAAAAAAATATTTTCTAAATTTTTATTTTAAATAATCCCATTGAACTACCAATATTGATAAAAATATTTTCATAATTTATTTAATTTATAGAAAATTGGTTGTAATCAATGACAGAATACATTTAATATTAGTCATATAAAATATAAAATAATCATAGAATGAGATAAAAATATAAAAATGAAGATATTTGACCATTATGGACTACCATAGTTGTTGTTTCCATATAGTTTTTTAGGGAATGTCATTTAAATATAAAATGATAATTCTTCAATAAATTTACATGGTTATATAACAGGTAACCTCCATTGTATTTAGTCTTGTTGGGTTATTATTATCATCAAAATTAATATTTATTCTATAGTCACAATGTTCCAGGGAAAATTTTGTAAAATTTGAAATCCCATGTCTACCAACTCTAGAAATTATTTTCTCTATATAATAATTAAAATAATCCTCTGTAAGAGGTACATGGGTAGTCCTGTTATTTATTATAAGTAAAATAATTTATTTCATCAAAGAATTTTATAAAATAATATTTAAAAATATAAAAAATATATATAACTTTTTAAATGTCCATATCCCACATTTTCTATCAGTTATGTAGATAACTGTAACGAAATTATATGTATCAACATATCATTAGAAATGATAATATTTAAAAATAATGATTACAGAAATATATAAGTAAACAATTGTGTCAAACATGTGTATCTTTCAAAAAAAATATTAATGATTTTATGATTCGTAACCAAACAATATGCAGGTTAAATGATTAAATATATACATTTATTCTAAAATTACAGAATCATTTATAAATTTAAATATCATAGTTATAAAAAAGGTTTTTTATTTTTGTAATTTTAACCAAAACCTAATGATGTATATTGGGTTTTTAATAATGAAAATTTTAATAATAAATTCTAAATATATAATTTGAAACACAAATTATATAAATAATCAATATATAATTAAATATCCAATAATTAAAAAACTTAGTTTTTACACATGTAAATTGCTATAAATAAATTAAATATAAATATTTAACAGAATAATTAGTAGATTAATTTAGTGATTTTCTATATCCATTCGACATGATCATTTCATACAGCAGAGGCTATATATGCATTATACTAATTTTTATCATTTAGAAGTATTATTATAGTTAAAAAAACCTCACATATATCCATAACATCATGACTATCCTCATTAGCCAAATTATTTGTTTTACCTTGTAAAATAACAGACCACTGATTATTAGATAGATCAATAACATAAATTATTTTCTTTTCATGTGTGGACATGATAAATGGTTCCACATTGCAATTAATGCTTTTCAAATGAACTAGTGTAAACCCATAATAATCTCGATTCACACCACTATTACTATCAACCAAGTTAAACATAAATAATGTGAATCAAAACATTTTCTAATTAATTTCCCATATAACATCAAGGACTCCAAAATATGAAATTGATACAAAAATTGTATTTTTATCTTTTTCACTTCAAAATTTTAGTGCTTCATCGATGATCATTACCCCATTATTTTGAATGGTACTCACGTCATCCTGATTTGTTTGTGTGTAAAATGTATACCCATTAATATCAAAATAAGGCCATCTGATAAAATTAAGATATGATACCCCCAACAAAACATTTCAATGTCTTTGATATAGATATATCTATATTGAATTTATATTTAAAAAATGTAACAAAAACATATTTATGCTCCATCATAAACAATTTTTCAGTTATTATTATTTATGATACCATTAATTCCAAAATAAGTGATGATATATGTGGCTGAACCTCATCTGTGTTGTTCAAAATGTGTAAATGGGCATGTATCACTTCATCATGTGGAAATAAATTTTTCATTAACCCTAGATTCCCTATAATTTCACTATAAAATGTAAAATGTTGTGATATATGGAGACCAATATTCTCTGACTTATTAAAATAGTTAGTATAGAACTAAATCACCTCTTCAAGTAGATAATTTTTTATAATAGAGGCCTCTTTTCGATGGGGATTTTAAAAAAATTACTTATAATTTTTCATAAATAGTTTAAAAGGACACATCCAATGTGAATAAAAAGTTCCATATATTCTAATATCATTAACCAAATGAATAACCATATCAACCATTATATAAAAAAAAGATGGTGGAAAATACATTTCTATTTGAAAAATTATAGGAGAAGATTCCATCACCAATGCGACTAAAAAATTTGGATCAAAGAATTTCCTAAAATATGATTTGAAAAAATAACATTACCTGATGATTGAATTTCTTATATGTGTCTACAATATACAAAAAATTATAATTGGTAGCAGTTGTTGCATCAATACATGATAGTCATTAGATTTTATACCAATTAATTTAGAATCCTTCAATGACACTAAATTTTACACATTATAAGAATATAAACTGGGTATATTAATATCATATGAACAATAAATTTAATTCAACTTATTACTCTTTCATAATATGTGACAATAAAAATGTAAATATGATAGGGTTCCTTCCATATTGAGATTTTTAACCAATCATATTCCCTTGCATATCTGGTCCAATCTAGCAAGCAATCCATCTTTTGGTGTTTTTATATCTGAAAAACTTCCAATTTAATTTTCAAATAAATTATTATCAATATGCATAATGTCAATGTTAGGTTTTATCTAAAAAATATATCCATTATGGTTATTCAAGAAAAAATTGTTTCTTCTAGATATTTTTTAATTACCAAAAATGTCTCTATTTCTAAATGTGAAATAAATATTTTTCACCTTGTCATAATATTCTTCAACAGTTAATAGTTTTGTGGGAATATTTTATTCCTACAAACCATTAAATGGTTTTTTTCAATCAATGATAAGGATGATAAATTCATAAAATTCCTTGATATGTCATGTATACAGTAACATCCCAAGTAAATAATGAATAATACATTTTCATTTTTATTAATGTTTTTGATTTAAATATTTATTTTACTTTAAAGGGTATTTTATATTCGAAGTCATACCTGATACATAACAACGAGTTTCTTTAAAATTTTACACTACACACAACGTTGGGTCATACTGAAAAATAATAACATAATATTATTTTAAATGGTAGTTAATTCCTTGACATTGTATTGGCAGGAATGACCAGAACTAACCATATTATTATTAATCATGTTTCCTAATTTTTTTTCATTTTTCCTATAAAATTTGGAGGCTTAAAATTTGAATGAATCTAATTTTAAGCATAAATACTCTAATATTCTTTAAAAGGTCAATTTACCACCTTTGGATGGCGAACCCTCCTTAAATATAGTTTTGGTCACTTTAATATGTTCTATTTAAAAATAATAAAATTCTTCTTTATAATTGGGACGTCAAAATTTACTATGGGAAATATTTGTTATTTTTATGATAAAATTCATTTTTTAATGAATAGTGAAAAATACTATATTTTAATTCAAGACTGCCTTTTAGTATAACTTATATATATGGTTAGATTAAATTTTTAATTGGTTTTAAAGTGTAATTAGATTATATTTTTATCATTTTATCCAATTTTGGTCATTGTATGTAAAATCACTTTGAAATTGGACATAAATAAGTGTCAATCTTTTGATAGTTATTATTTCTTAAAAACACGCTTCTTATTTTGACAATGGGAATTAATTTAAAATTAATTAATGAAACTTATATATTTTCAATTTTGTAAAATAGACATCATTTTTGAAATTGGAATATTAAATATAGCCTAGGCATAATTTTTCATATTTTTATGAAAAACTTCAATTTTTGGTGAATAGTGAAAACATTGAGTCGTAGTTAAAAAACCGAATTTTTCATTTAAATGGACTTTTACCACTTCTGTGAATGTAATTTCTAAAATCTGACATATATGGTTTATATTTTTACGTAAAATGTTGTTCAATATGATAAAAATTAAATTTTGGTGAATAGTATTGTTTGACTTTTTTTTACCATGGTTAAATGTAAATAGGGAAATTCAAGGTAAAAATAATATTATAATAGTATTAAATTACCATAAAATGTGTCTTAATCCTGTTGGATGATACATTTACATCCATGGGAAACCTTGGGTCTATTTTTGGACCCCATGGATCCACTTAAGTGTGATAATGATAGTTTATATTAATTAATTTAAAGTAATGAAAAAAATGACATAAACATAAGTCTTTTAGTAAATCAATTATTACATGAGGTTATTTAAGTTATCTCTTATAATATAAATATTAATTTAAAATATAAAAATATTCCTACATCATGTTATTTTTTTATATCTTTTAGACATCAAATAAACAAAATTATTTATGACACAATAATGATGTAGTGTTTACCTCATTAATGAATGATATAAATAAATAAGATTATAATGATTAAAAAAATATCCAAAATCTGTCTAATTCTTATTGGATGATTTTATTTCGAACAAAAGTCATCTTATATTATACGTTAATAATTTTTGGACCTTTAGAAACCGAAAATCATTACATAATAAAATAATATTTTTAAACTTTCCTAAAGAGCCCCTCCTCCCCCTTATAAACATCCCTCACCTCTAACCCATTACATAAACCTATAAAGCCCCTTGTCTCATCCAAAATCTGCCCGAATAATCTCTTAAGATACCTATTTTCCACTTAGAAACCTTAACTTTGGTATAAGGCACTTCAAGAAATCCTTTGGGTACAAACCAAAGGGAGTTACCCGATTTAAAGGTAATGTCTTCTCTTAAGTTCATTTATTTTATTTTACTCCTCCAACCCCACAAAGTCTTTTTATTCCTTTATTTTATAAAAAAACTAGTATCTTAAGTATACTAGGTTGATTTTATGAGAGGTATTATAACCAATCTTACACACACCCCCATCTAATGAGTAAATAACATACCGTTTCTGTGGATGATGAACTACTGCCTCACAAAACATTGATTGATAAATCCTCTCCTAACACCTCTTATGGTATCCATTTATATAGAAATGTATTTACATGTGATATATATTATATTTATATTGTCTCTATACTTCTTTAGTTTTCATTTATACCATACCTTTAAGGTTTCCAAAATGAGTAAATACGATAATTACATTTGAGGAAATGCAGACTATCGCCCTCTCAAAGTGATATGACTCGTTCATGCCATACGTGGAATGTATAAAGGATGGAGTTAATTAAATTAAATAACATATATATTATAATTTAATTATAATATACCTATTTATTATTAAGTTTTCACTCCTTTAAATATAAAATAGAAATGGAAGTAGCCTTCATGCATACGTACGACTTACCGTCTCCATGAACAGTGTGTTTCATTTATTAAATCCAAATGATATGGAAAATTATAAATACATATACATAGTATATATATGATGTGTATGCTATCTTAATCTTGAATATAATTCCATATATAATGGACTTTTGACCACATGGACAATTTAATATTATAACAAGTTCCTTTTTAACTCATGTTTCGAACATCGACAAAATGTCTAATATGAACTCAAATAATTAGATAATTGTTATAGAAAGGTAATAAGTGATATAAAATGAATAATAGAGTTGAAAAAGGAATTTAATAAATTCTAAATTAACTTAATTTTGTTATTCGGTGCGATCATGGAACATACAAGACATGTCGAACTTGAGGTAAGAGGTTTCTTATATCACTTTTAATTCCATGAGATTTACATTGTTCACCGCTTATTTATTAAATGTGGTGTATTTTTTACTTCCATTTGATATATATTATCACAATTATATGTATATTCATTGTATACATTGATTCATTTGTTTTTTATTAACTTTTGGTCCTACCACACGATTGATTACAACGTTGTAAGGGGTTTTCATCTCACTCTTTATTCCCCTAATATTCATGCTATATTTGCCACTTTCCTTTTGTGTGTGGTATGTACTACCTATGATTGTATTTTTTTATAATATAATTTTATTTATGGGTATTTACACCTTCATTGTATGATCCTTCTTTCATGTGGTGTGTGTTTCATAAGTTACCAAATAGGCAAGGGAGCCTTTCACCATACTCTTTTAGTCGAAGACTTCTTTTATGTCATGTATTTTAATTTTCATTTTCTTATATTGGGATATATTCTTATATATCCTTATTTATATATATTTTATTTCCATGTTATGAGAGACCCTTTTTGCTTTTATCGACTCATTTTAATAATTTTAATGTGACATTGTTAGGCTGTCGAATTTCTATATGGGAACTTCTTAACCCAATTTCAATTCTTTGGGTAAAACTTCTACTTCTTGATTATGTCGTGCTATGAATATGTGTGAATGATCTCTGATTGTTTTACACATAATATTCATGAATATTGAGTGTATTCTTATTTTTTCACACATAATTATGTCATTGGTATATCATTAATCTAATTATACGATCTTTGTAAGGGACTTTGTCTCAATTTACATTCCATTGAGACTTATTTTTTGTTATACAAAAATTAACATTAAAATGGTTTATATACATCACATTGATATATTTTATCATGAATCTCTATATATTCATGATATAATAAGATTATTTTAATTTTATTCTACAATTATTTTTATTCATGTATTTTGTCAAGTGGTAAGGGGCTCTTTAACTAAAACATTGTTTAAAATGTTTTAAAGATTAATTTTTCTAAATATTTCTTATAAATGTACATATTTTCAAAATGGTTTTAAGGATTTATTTTTATAGACATTAATGTTTTAAAATTTTCTTTCCATTAAAAGTATAAAAGTGGTATGGGACACTTTGATTCAAAAAACTCTTTATTAAATGTTTTAAATGGTTTTTAAAATGTGTAGATAAAGAATTGATTTTGTCAATATATTAAAATAATATATTGTGTTTTCAATGTGGAAATTTTATATTTCCTCTATTATTGATATATGTGTTATGAATATGTTATGGTTATTGGGAATTTTTTACGTATATAGTGGGTTCTGGGATAAACCTAGAGCGGGTGAGCCCGAGATAGCTCACCAATACATTTTGTAATGTGAAAGAGGTAAAGGTTAATGTTCCTCCAAATAGATTTAGGTAATATACTGTGATGGGAATTCCAAGTGTAACTCCTTTTATATCTGTGAAAGCTAAAATGTATGCATGATATAAATTCCATAAGTTACCTTTATGATTTATGATTTCTATGTGTCACTCATAAATCTTTGGAATTCATGAGGTATGTTAAAGAGCTTACGTTTTGTATTTATTCATTAAATAATATTTTGTTTCTATATTTTATAACCCTTAATGAGCCTTTTATGCTCGTGCCAAGTTTTTTAATTGTTTTTCACAGGGTATAAGGCAGGGTAAGAGAAAGGAAGAACTCAAGAAGATTTATATCAAGAAAAGAATTATTGATATATTTTAAGAATTTTTATTTTATGAAAAAACGGACACTTAGTAGAAGTGTATACTTTGTAATTTTTTAGATGTAATGTAATAGTTATGGCCTAATTCTCTAAAACTCAAATCATGAAAAGATCCTAAATGTGAATTATTTACTGAATTAAAGATTATTTAATGTTTAAGGCTGGGGCATTATAGTAGGTATCAAAGGTTGGTTTAGTCAAATTTAGGGATTATGAGTTTTTATTGGACACATGGTTAGTCTCTATGTACACTCTTTAAAAGAAATCCTTGTTTTATAACTTTATCATATCAAGGAATGTCAGTTGAAAATGGAAGAAGGAGGATCTCAAACAACATTCATATATCTTCTTGATGACATGCTTGCAATAATTATTTCAAATTCATGTTTCAATTATTGAGAAACATTTTCTAGCATATAACTCACTTGTAAGAAGTTGTTTTAGATACAAAACACTACCACTATACGTCGATATCTTCATGAATCATGGGATGTATTTAATCAAATACTATTTTCACAATATTCTCATATTTTCAAGAAAGTTAAATATTATCAATACATTTTCAAATATTTTACCTTATCACAAGATTTTGAATCATATTGTGATTTTGAAAAAGGTGCTGAAGAAGGAGACCCTTGTGCAACCTATTTATATTTTATTTTAAATTAATGTATTTCAGTACAAGATTATGGTATTTTAAAAGGACTATTTATTGAAATTTTCAACTAAAACTCAATATGAGTATTTTATATAAATAAGGTTTCATCAAATGATTTGAAATTATAGGTTATAAATGATTATTTTTCAAAACTATTTATCTGTGAACACCCATATGACCCATGTTGTATAAGGTGTATTTGGATGAAGGAACAAAATTATTTTGAAGGATATCTAAATCATTTTTTCAATTCATGGAACTTCTACCAATGTGAACAAGATGACAATTAAACCATGTGGACACTATGATCAAGGTATGTTGTTCTTTCTTTTGGGAATAGATCTATTTTATCATATGGAGGTGAAATAAAAAACTCACAATATATATACCTCTTCATTAAGATATGGAGGTCTTAATGATTTGGGATGAAAATGATAGGTATAAGGCAACATTTGAGGTTAAAATATGTTAGGGTTATTTTTTAGTTTTATAAAAAGGACAACCCATAAGATGGGTGACAACCCCTCGCGTCCAGTAAGGCCATGGAGGTCAAACCCACAATCGAAGGGTGACAAGGGCGCATCACCTACCACTGACCTATGTGAATTCCCTAGTCAGTAGGATTTATTCCTTTAGTTAAATGATTTTATGGGTCAAGTATAAGTTGATTTTGGGATCATATGTTTTATCAAATGGATATCCTTAGTATAGGAAAATGCTTTGGTGATTAAGTGCTAAAGGTTATTTTGGAAGACATTCTCTCTTTTGAGGAAACACTATATGCCTAAGGAAAATAGAATACTATCGGATTTTATTTGTGGAATAATGTATGGAATTATATTTTGGAAGAATACATGTTTTATGGATATTTGGGTTATTTATGGAAATGATTAACCTATCTAGAGAATATGTTATTAGGTTAATTACACTTCAGTATGAGGCATTAAGTATAGTTGATGTTATTTGGGGATAAATGTTAATATTTACTGTGGAAGACTATGTGATTAAATCTTTCTTTGTTTTGTGTTTCAATCTTTTTTTGGTTTACTGTGAATAACTTTATGGACAATTATTTATTGAATGGTATTTTATTGAGATTTGTTTATTGTTTGTTGAATTTTAGATATTAGGAATAGTGTTTATTTTTTTAAGGATTATCCTTTTTTGGGATTATCTATTATTATACTAACCATTTTGGTTTGGGTTAATATATTATTACAGAGAAATTTATCGTTCATATTTTTTGGATTATGTGATTCTCTAAAAGTTGATTCTAACACTTCAGATGTGAACAAGTCATCTTAAATACTCATCATTTGGAGAGAAGATGAGTTTTTTGGTAGAAACTTATTAAAGGATGAAAATATACTTGAAAAGTAATTATATTTCCATATGTCCTCAGTCAATATCATAATAAATTCTCCAACATTATGAAAATGAACTTAAAAAAAGAAATTCTTTCTGATTACTTTTCATACTGGGAAACCAAAGACCATTTAATCGATCACATGTTTGGGATTTTCTGGTGGTTAACATTCTTCTAATAATGTTTTCTATCAACCACCATCAGAACATGACACTTATTTTCTCCTTAATATCCATGTTTTCATGGAATCCTTGTAAGGGTTAGCTTTGGTGACCATTTTTACTATACTTTCTTTCTTTTAAAGTGCTATTTTTATTCACTCTTTTTCTAATGTGGGACTTTTAATGATGTTTCCAAGCCCAATTTTAAAATTCTGAGGACGCAATTTCTAAAAGGGGGAAGGATGTAAAATATCATGTCAATAATGAATAATATATTATTATATTTATTAATATTTTTGAATTAAATATTAATTTTACATTAAATAATATTCTATGTTTGATGGCATACTCGATACATAATAATAGTTTTCTTTGAAATCTTAGGTTGCACACAACATTGGGTCATACTGAAAAATAATAATATAATATAATTTTAAATGGTAGTTAATGCCTAGTCATTGTATTAGTGGGAATGAACAGAACTAACCATATTATGATTCAACATGTTTCTAAAATGTTATTACATTTATCCAATAAACGTTAGAGGCATAAAATGTGAATGAATCTAATTTTATGCATAAACACTCTAATATTTTTTTAAAGGTCGATTTACCACCTTTTGATGGAGAAATACATTTAAATCTTGTTTTTAATACTTTTATATATTCAATTTGACAAAATAAAATTCTTATTTTCAACCGGGACATCAAAATTTAATTTGGATAATTTTTTTGGTATTTTTCTGATAAAATTCATTTTTTAATGAATAATGAAAAATACTGTATTTTAATTCAAAACTTATTTTTAACATAATTTATTTATATGGTTAAATTAAATTTTTAATTGTATATAATTTATAATTAGAATATATTTTTTTTTCATTTAATCCAATTTTGGTCAATGAAAGTTATTTTACATTGAAATTGGACATCAACATGTGTCAATCTTTTGATTGTAATTAATTTAAAAAAAACACGCTTTTTGTTTAGACAACATGAATTAATTTTAATTAAATTAATGCAACTTCTTTTTTAGAATTTTGTAAAATAGACAAAATTTTTGAAATTGAAATATCAAATGTAGCTTCGGCTGAATTTTTGGTACTTTTCTGAAAAACTCTAATTTTTGATGAATAGTGAAAGCTCATAGTAGTAGTTAAAAAACAATCCTTTTCATTTAAATATAATTTGAACTCTTCTATGAATTTAATTTTGAAAATATAAAACACGTTATTTTTATTAGTAATTAAAACGTAGTTCAATAAGATGCAAATATGTTTTGGTGAATACTAACTTTTGAACTTTATTTACCACTGTTGAAGGTTAATAGGGAAACTCAAGGTAAAAAAATATTATAATAATATTAAATTACCCTAACATGTATCTTAATCATATGGGTTGATAAATTTAATACATTAGGCATGTTTGGGTTGATTTTGGGACCCCATTGTTCCACTTAAGAGTGATAATGACACTTTATATTAATTAATTTAATGTAATGAAAAAAATGACAAAAACAAATATATTTTAGAAAATAAAATATTACATGGGGTTATTTAAGTTATATATTCGACTATAAATAGTCATTTTGAAGCTAAAAATATTTCATACATCAATGTTTTTTTTATAATTTTTAAAAATCAAATAAATAAATTTATTTATGACAGAATAATGATGTAGTGTTTACCTCATTACTGAATGATTCAAATATATAAGATTATAAATATTAAAATAATATCTGAAACCTCCAATTCTTAATGGATGATTTTATTTCAAACAAGAGTAATCTTATCTTTGACTTTAATAATTTTTGTACTTCTATAAAAGGAAAACCATTATATAATAAAATAATTTTTTTAAACTTTCCTAAAGAGCCCCTCCCCATTATAAAAATCCCTCAACTCTAACCCATTACTCACAACTCTCAAGCCCCTTGGCTCATCCATAATTTGGAAAAATAATCTCTCAGGATTTCAATCTTCCACCTTGAAACCTTACTTTATGAAGAATGCACTTCAATAAATCTTTTTATTTCAAAACAAATAGAGTTACCTGATTTAAATGTAACGTCATCTCTTAAATTCTTCTCTTTTATTTTACTTCACCAACAGTCTAAAATATTTTTATTCTTTTATAATATAAAAAAACTGGTAATCTAACTATACTAGGTCATTTTTATGAGATGTATTCTAATTACAGTTACACTCACCTCCCTCTACTGGGTAAAGAACATATAGTTTCGGTGTCGGCGAACTACTACCTCACAAAATTATGATTGTTCAATCTTCTCCTACAACCTATTATGGTGGCCATTAATAAAGAACCATATTTACATGTGATATATATTATATTTATATTTTCTCTATACTTCTATATTGTTCATTTATATCATACCTTTATGGTTTTCATAGTGAGTAAATACGATAATTTCATTTGAGGAAGTGCGGACTACCGCCCCCTCAAATTGATATGACCCATTCATTCCATATGTCAAATGTATAAAGGATGGAGTTAATTAAATTAATAACATATATATTATACTATAATTATAATATACCTATGTATTATTAATTTTTCATTCTTTTAAATATAAAATATAAATGAAAGTTGCATTCATGCGTACGTACGACTTACCTTCCCCATGAATGTTGCATTTCATTTCTTAACTCAAAATGATATGGAATATTATAAATACATTTACACTGGATATATATGATATATATTATATCTAAATCATTAATATTATTTTGTAGATAATGTAATTTTGACCACATGGACAATTTATAAGTATAACAAGCTCATTTTTAACTGAAGTTTTGAACATCGACAAAATGTACGATATGAACTCAAATAAGCAAGGTAATAAGTGAAATAAATGGAATAATAAACATGAAAAATGTAATTAAACACATATAAATTAACTTTAGTTTTTTATTAAAGAATAACAAGGAACATACAAGACTAATCTTAATTGAGGTAAAGGGTTTCTTATCTGACTTTTAATTCTGTGAGATTTCCATTATTCACTACTTATTTTTTACATGTGGTGTATTTTGTACTTAAATTTTAAATATATTATCATGATTATATTTATATTCATGGAATTATGTGATTCATTAGGTGGTTATTAACTTTTTTTATTATGACTCGATTGATTACAACGTTGTAAGGGGTTTTCATCTCAGTTTTTATTCCCATGAGATTCCTGCTATATTTGGCACTATTTATTTTTGTGTGGTGTATATACTGCCCAACTTTATATTCTTTGTGTAATATAATTTAATTTATTAAAATTTACATCTTCATTTTATGATCCATCTTCAATGTGGTTTATGTTTCATATGTTACCAAATCATTAAGGGAACCTTTCACCATACTCTTTTAGTCAAAGACTACTTTTATGTCATGTCATTTAATGTACATTTTCTTATGATAGGATATGTTATTTTATATCCATTTTCTTGTGATAATACTAGGGTAGTTGAGCCCGAGATAACTCTCTAATTCATTGAGTAACATGATGAAGGTAAACATTAATGTTTCTCCTAATAGATTTAGGGAATATACTCTGGTGGGTATTCAAAGTGTAACTTCCTATGTAGGTGTGAAATTTAAAATGTACGCATGATATGAATGCCATAAGATTCCTTTATTATTTATGATTTCTATGTGTTATTCATAAATATTATGATTTCATGAGGTATGTTAAAGAGATTATGTTTTTTATGTATTGATGAACTAATGTTTTATTTCTTTGTTTTATAACCCTTACTGAGCTTTTTATGCTCATCCCACATTTTTGAAATGTCATTCACAGGGTATAAGGTTGAGTAAGAGAAAAAAATAACTCAAGAATATTTATATCAAGAAAAGAATTACTATTTTCTTTTAATATTTTTTTATGAAAAAATGGATAATGAGCAGAAGTGTCTTCTTTGTAATTTTTGAGATGTAATGTAATAGTTATGGCCTAATTCTCTAAAACTCTAAACATGAAAAGATCCTCAATGGGAATTATTAATTTAATTCTTAATTATATAGTGTTTAAGTTTGGGGACTTATATACACTACCTTAATTTAATTATGTAATTGATAATATGATGTATCTTCTTCAAAAATTGGATGTGATTTATATCCCTTAACACTGTGTCAAAATAATTTTCCATAAGAACTAAATTTATTTATAGTGAACAATATCATATCACATAAAATAAAATACTATTTCTTGTATTCATAAAAAAAATCTAAAACTTTTATCTAGTAATATTTTAAAATAAACAATAAATGGTGAAACATACACATGAATATCTTTTCCTAGTAGTTTTCGTCCAAAAATAATCATGCTCACCATAACATATTTTTTCTTTGTACATATATAGGGATAAATTTGTAAACTACAAAAAAGGTCCTAAACTCTATTGGATACTAAGTCTATAATATTGATTCATTCTATCTCCACACGATCCTATTATGACATTTCTAACTTCACTTCTAAAATCAAGAAACTTTCAATCAATTCACTTCTACTATGGTGAATCAATATGGTGATGTAAGTTACCACCATGGATACACTCATTTTTATCCCATCATAATCATTTTTCATCAATTTAATTTTAAAAAAGATGATTCAAAAAAGAAATTATTATAAGGTTATAAATTTCATTACTAGGAGGTATGAGTTCAATACCTATGAATGAATCATAGTTCAAATGTACATCCATCTTATATCATGATGTCCCACATTTGGGAAATTTTAATAAACACTCATTTTCCTTCCTATATAATACCGAATCATTGGGATAGAAAGTAAATGTTTTTACTCCAATCCCATTGTGCATGATATTTTATTTTAATCATAATGGGAATCTGGAATCCCTTTTCCTTCTATAAGTAGCTCTTTTCATTCCAAATCCAAATATAAATTTTTATTAAGCCACTTTATGGGAAAGTGGGAAACCCTAGTTTGCAAAACAAGGACCATTACGTACTGAAAAAGCTCATAAAATTATTAAACACCAGACTATGATTATTTAAATTAGACACATTATATAATTCCTAGTGCAGAGTACTAACCTGGGTGTCTGGATTCTCCTGGATGAGTTCTTCTAGGTGAGAAACCATTCTATCCATTGTCTGGATGAATTTCTCTAGGGTTATTTTGCCCTGGTTGAAGCCTCGGGCAATGATTCAGTCTTGTTTTTCGATCCACACCTCTATCTCCTCAGTGGCCTCAACCTGAAACCTTCTTTCATAAATCTTCAGAATATCCTCATCTGAAGCGTTGGGATGAAGGACGTTTTCAGTCATTTCTTCCTTGGAGTGGAATATGAACCTCAGACATTCCACTACCTCTTCTTCCATCACTCTTGGTTATCTACTTTGATCTCCACTTTCCCCTCATTGTCGGTCATTTATTTCTATACATCCACTTTTCTTAGCCGACCTAGTTTCCATCAGTTTAGGTAAGTGAGAATAGACTTCTCATCCCTTCGGTTTTTTCCTCTGGACAACAATGCATTTCCCTGAGTCACGCTTTCCTTTTTTACCCTTCTTCCTTCTTGGGATGTGGGGAGCTTTCCCTTAGAAACGGTCCAAATATACACTGAAAGTTGGATGCAACTATCATCACCTGAACCGTCTTCTTCAAACATCAATGTTTGTTCATGAACTGCCAGACCTTCAAAATGGTTTTTCAACTCAACCCCCAAGCCTTCCTTGAGAGGCCGCAGTGTGCATGGAGATTCCACCTTTCCTGCTTTAACCTTCATGATATTAGTATTCTTCTCCTCACTCCCAGTCTCTTGAAAGGATGGGGACATAGAAGTGGGAATGTTTGGGTCCAAGGGCCCCAATACACTAGCCCTATCCTGCCTTCCTTGGACCTTATAAGGTTCTGTAGCAGCAAGCAAGAAGGACTTCCCCTACCACATTACAGATGGCTTGACCTCCTTGCTGGAATCACCAACAGAAACACCCTTGTCACCATTTTATTTCTCCACTACCGCCAAGTACATAACCCCATGATCCCTAACTGCCTCTGGATGAGGTGAAAGTATGTTGATGTAGATATTTTAAATTTTAGATCAATTCAGAGAAACTTTTATCACTCAACATATTACTTACTTCCAAGTTGATTAATCTTTGTATTTCTAATAACAATAAAAATTTAGCTCAAACTGAGGGTAGTTGTTCCTCAAAATATATATAAATTTTTTCATTTTATTTTTCAATATTATCAACATATACATTATCAACTAATTATTCTATATTACCCTCTTCCTTATACTATATATTTTCATCAATATTTATGTAGAAATATTAATTATTTCACAACACCAAATCCAATGTGTATAATTATTGATAAAACCATAGAAAATGATATGATCCTTGATTTATCTATAATATAACATATTCATATTAAAACACTTATTGCATAGAATGAAAATAAAATCATTGTTTTAAATATTCTATTTAGAAAAATTCCAGAAATCATCAACTCTGTTCTCATATTCTTTAGTGGTACTTCATAAATTCATCCAATTATGATCAATTAATTATGTAAGAAGAAAATATAGAATGTGAATATATTAAAACATATAAACATTTAGAGATATATATATATAAATAGATAAATTTTAAACATAAAAACATATGATCAAAACAATAACCTATTGATAATAATTTGATTATAATGAAAAATTATACCTAATCAACAAAAAATTATATATAATATATCTTCAAAAATAACATACAGTTATACATAATTTATCTTCAAAAGATGTATATTATTTATATTCAAAAAATTATACATAATTTATCTTTAACAATAAATGAATAACTTAAAAACACTTATACATTGATTATAAAACATAATGAAAATATAATCACTAAAAACATTATCAGTACAAAAAATCATACAAAATTTATCCTACAAAAAATTATCATAAAAATAATTAAATAAGAAAATAACTTAATAAAATATAAGAAAAATAGGTCTTGAATTCAAAAAAATTATAAAAAATATAATACAAAATATAATACAAAAAACATTAAAATAATTATTATAATAAACAATTATATGTAACTTTGTATGAAAAATTAAAAAAAATTATACATAAATAACTTATAAACAATTATAAAAAAATCAATGAAAATTATGTTACAAAAAATTGTTATAAAAGAAAAATTATCATAATAAATAGTTAAATTAAAAAAAATATAATAACTTAAAAACAATTATCATATAAAATATTTATATATAATTTATTTATAAAAATAAGAAAATTACATATTTTGTATCTCATTAATTAATCATACTTTCTAAATTATTAAAAACTAAAATGAAGCCAATGTAAATAGGGTGAAATCCATAAAAATGAAGAAAAAACAAGTGAAAAAATGAAGTAAGAAAAGATCAAATATGAAACATAAATTGTGATTGTTGGATGATCGTAATAGCTGAAATATAATGGAACAAGAATGACAGATTTAATACTAAGGAGAATAATAATGAAAAATAGGTGAAAATTGACTAAAAGAGATATACAAAGGTCATTTAGAGTCATTTAAGTCATTGTGTACTGTCATTAGTTGACATATAGGGTTTTCAAGTGAAACAAAAATAGGGGTTCAAGCTGTTAAAATATTTTATTAATGAACATTTAACATCATTTTTCCTAAAAACTGACATTAATCAGTTTTTTTTTATGATTTTTGACATTATTTTTCCTGAATATTGAAGTGATAGAGTTTTTGAAGAATTTTTAATCTAGTTTTCATAAAAATTAAAGAGATAGTTTTTATAATGACCTCTAACATTAGTTTTAATTAAAACCAACATTAACTATTTTTAATGGATTTAAACCTAATGTTTCATAAAAAAGTACATTAAAAGTTGAACTGACGAACTTTTGACATTGGATTTTTTGAAAAACACTCATTAAAATATTCACTAATTATTTTTAACATTGGTTTTTAAAACTCTTATGTCAAAATACGGACACCAAATACTATATTTCTACTTGTGATAACATAAGTAAAGTAATAAATGTAAGTCAAATAATATATCAATGTGATATAAAGTAATGGAGATCATAAACATGAATATCAAAGCATGATATAATATAATGACATCATGTAAACATATAAACATACAATAACATAAAACATGACACCATAAGCATAAGTCAAATATAACCACTGAGAAACCAAAACATATTAAAAATAGGATAATATCTTCTAAACTATACATGGTATCTCCTATGTTAAAATAATAACCAATATATTTAAGGGATTTATAATTTCAAGACCTCTTATCATAATCATATCATGTACATGAATTTTTGTACCACATTGGTCACAAAAAATAAAAATAAATTTAATCACATTAAATCCCAACATTAGTGTGCAATGCTTAAATATATTTAGGTACCTCAAAAATAAATAAACTTGAGTGAATATAGGGGTGTGTATTCACAACATAAATTTTTGTTATAAAATATCATGGGATAATTTGTACAATGTAATAGGTGTATATAACAATTATTGGGGGATTCAATGAGAATGAAAGGTAGTATCTTATTACACATTCATCATAAGTAAAGTAAATGGATTTGTAAAAACATATTCCATCATAAATAATTAGAAGTAAAAAGGGATAATATAATGAAATTACTTGAATAAATAGTAACTAGAGTAGAATACCTTACCTTGAGAGGGTGCTTCTTATTGCTTAAGCGGAGATTATAAGTATTATGGGAACACTTTGGAAGGGATTTAGATATCTTGATGGAAGGAAATTTTTTGACCAATGGGTTTTGAGTGATGTGAAATGGGATGTTGGGTGGGTATTTATATAAAAAGAAAGTGGAATTATTTATTAATTTACTAACATAGGTTTTGGATTCTATGTGATAAAATAATAAAAACCACAAACTTTCTCATGACTTATAACAAATAAGAGTTATATTCCATGTTTTTATTAGGTTATGAACTTAATTACATAAAATAATTCCACTTATTATGAAGAAGTGAATCACGATTAGAAGTAATAGTTTTCAAAAAAAATATAATATAGTTTTTAGGGGATTCATTATAGTTTTATAAAATCAATCAAATAAAGTAAAAATTAAATTATTCTGAAGGTTAAATTAAATATTGTTCATAGAAAACTTTAAGAGTGTTTATTAAATCATTTATTTATCATGATGTTGTAATTCATTCGTGTATTTATACTAAATTTAATTTTTACCCAAATAATCATCTATCTTATAAAATAATGGAAAAATTACAGTTGGATAATTTATATGAAATTATTTCCAAAATAATATTAATTTTACCTAAATAATTTTATAAATATGATAAATTGTTATCTTAAATAACAATCATTATTTTCATGAAAATACTTGTTTTTATAATACTGAACACATTCTAAACCATATAATATTTAGATTAGACTTTATATTAAATTATATTATCATTAATATTTATTTACATATTTTATGGAAAAAGTTATTTATTTATTTTTAATTTATCAAAAAACGTTTATTAATTGAAATTATGTATATCAAAAAAGTAAATTTGTTATTTCTTCATATCAATTTTATTTTTCAATGTTGCTATATAATCCTATATATGTGTGTGTGATATAGTAATGAAAATGGGATTTTTATAATCATTATTTGAATAAAAATAAAATGTGAAAGATAATGAAACTATGTCATGGATACGTAACCCAACATTACACTAGCTTACATGCTAAGGGTGAGGTGTGCAGTGATGATATATTATTGTGTTTGTGTTGGGGGGGGGGGTGTTCGATGAATATAGTTTGGGTTGTGATATCTATAATCTTGATCTTAACCCAAAAATGTTTTCACTCAATTTTTTGTTATTGAATATTTGCATGGTCTTAGTAAATGAAAAATTCTTGTGAAACCTTCTCCCACAGAAGCTCTGATAAATGGGACGCATATTGTATGATCCTAATGGCCTAAGTCATCAATTATTACTTTTTTTGTTAATGATAATTTATCAAAACATTTAATATACAACAATAGTAAAGATCATTATAGAATGGATATATTATTAACTACTATAATTCTTAATGATATTTCATGCCAGTCAGAAACATTATTACACTATTTTATAATGGTCCAATGTAAAAAATGAAATATTGTTCATGATTTTTCTATAATAAAATTACACAAAAAAAAATTATTCATTCAAAAGGGGAATTTAATTTATAAAAGATTGATTCATTACATTTATCCCAAGTTCCTTTATGATATTTAATTATAGAAGAGGATTGGGATACAATATAAAGTTCTCTTTAGGTAAGTTGAACACTATACATGTTGTCTAAATCCCATGAGCATGATTTTCCAATTATTATTGATTTTGAATCCTCTAAATGATATAATAAGTTTTGGTTTTATTTACTCCCATTAAATATGAACAAGTTCTTTCACATTTATGAATAAAAGTTTTGAGTAAAAAACATATAACTTCATCAAGGAAACCAAGTTGAACAACAAAATATATTTGATTATTCTATCTTATGAGTGTTTTACTCTAATATTAAATTATTTTTCTGTAGGATGTTTATTATTCACCATAGGTTCAACCTATGTTACCTTTGTTTATTTTTTATAGTTTATAAGCTATTCAAAAAATAACCATAATTATCTATAGCTTATTAACATATAAGGTTATATAATTATAACATCCTTACCTATACATTTATTGAAAAATTTACTTTTATACCAACCATAACCGCCATAATATAAACAACCCATTATTGTAAGATTAGAAAAAAGGGTTCAACTTTCTTAATTTTCAAGGTTATTTTTTTATATAATTTTAGATAATTAGGAAAAATATTACATTATATAGGGAACACTAAAACACATTATCCATTTTTCTCCAAAAAATACAATTCTTTCATTTAACTATTTTTTTCATTAACAAACATATTTATTTTTTTAGATGAGTCACTATATATAGATTATTGATAATTATATAGTTACTGTATATCCATAGATATTTTGAAAAACATTCTAAAACACGGGATGTGAAATAACAAATAATACTCTAAATAAAATCTCCTACTTTTACTGGATCGGTATCCACTAAAAAGTAATGAAACAAAGTGGACTCAAAATTTTAGATTCCCATAGAACAAAAATTTCATTTGAATACCTTAAAACACTATAAAGATGTTGAATAAAACATTATTTATTAGAAAATCATGAAATAGTAGTGTCAAAAATTTCTTAAATTCTTCCTCAAATCTAGGGTTGATTAAAAAATATTGAAATAATTGTTTAACATCCTCACATTTATTGAATTTAGAATTCTTTTTAAAATATCCTATAACATTCATCCAGTGTAAAAACATCACAGCCTGATCATCTAGAAAGTTTCTATTTTCTAATATTTATAGGTTTAATCTATTCAATGAACTTCACATTTCTTCATCTAACGACTTTACAATACTATATCTGGTATAAATTTGTAAATGTCAGGTTCACTGACATTATAAATTCCTATGTCTGACGATATTTTTAAAGGTTAATCCAATGGCCATCATAAATCTCTTCATCGAATCGACTTTAACATTCTCTATCGGGTGAGTTTCATAATGTTTTTTTACAGATAAATATATTTTCTATTCTATTATAACTCCATAGATTTTTTTAATTCAGTTTTACTGAAGAGATATCACCATCCAAAATATTCATTTAATGGTGTTACAAAGAATTTAAAGGATAATTTTGTGCCTGATAAAATCATTTTTGTGACTTTACAATTCTCTATATAAGAGAATCACCCTAGTAACTTCCATAATTCAACTTAAAATCTTTAACTATAACTTCACCACTTCATATATTGAACTTTTTAAAGCCAAAAATCTAAAAAATATAACATGACCTTTGTAACATGAACTTTTGAAAAAAGTATATTTTAAAATTGTATGTCAACAATTGTACGTTATTTATAAAATGAAATCAATAGATAATTATAATTTGAAAAAACATAATCTATATTCATCAATATTTTAATGATTTTTGGTATATTAAATAAAAAAATATCCATCTAACTTCGTAATATTTCTATAAACATATCAATAACTATTATCTATAAATTTTTAACAACATCTCATATAAACGCAAATTGAAATATAGATAACAAATAAAACTAAAAAAATTTGGAATAAAAATTACCCATTATTGTTGATGTGGATATGTTCATAAATAATATTATGTGTTAATATGACCACTCAATTTGTACTCCCCTATATGTGTTTTCATCTTCTTTATCCCCTTATTGAGAATCAATTCCCAATGGATAAATATGGGTTATCTTATCATACATTCTTTCATTTTAGAATCCAAAAAATTTCTTCAAAAGAAGGCTGGTATACCATGAATCACTAACAATGAGCCCTATATTAGAAAACTCCAAGGGAATGTGGGTGACACATATTTTGAAAAAAGGGGTAAAAAAATTAATGTGATTAATTTCATCCATATAAATTCTTTAATTTAATACTTTCCAAAATATTATCCCATAATTTATACATCGTGGTCTCTCTAGGTAAGTTTGTTAAAATAAAACCTATACCCATCTCAATGAACACATCCTTAAAATTTAATTTTATCGAGAGAGCTAATGTTTTCATTAATTTTAATATGTTTTTAAATGATTTAGTCCCTACCAATTTATCAATTTGATATTATTCTCATCAATTTTGGATTTATGGAATTTTTTTGGCTAACATGTGGAAACTGTTTAATTTTTGAATTTTAAAATATTTTTATCACTTTTTTATTTGGATCATAACACTAAAAGTATTTATCCAATTTGAGTGAATTTTTTGGATTACAGTATTTTTGGGCATCAAATTCTTCTTTCGGATCAGGATCTGATTCGAAAATTCATTGGTCTGGAAAAACTGATCAATTTAAAAATGTTTTATGGATTATTGAGTGGACCCCATCCCAGTAATGGAAGAATGACCTAATATATACACCTCCAATTTAAAGGATTCCATCTGTAGTTTAATGAAAATTTGAGGAATAATTTTACTATTAAATATTAATAAGATACCACCTCATTAATATAGCCATTTGACACTCAATATTGGTGTAAGATTTAGCTAACATTTAGTAAGAAAGAGAATGACTCCTTAATTGTGAACAAAAATGCACAATAAACATCCCATGTATTTGAAATTAAGAGAGTTGATATAAAATCCAATTTTGAAAATCTTATAATAAGTACCCTTTGGTAGATTCATCCATTTGTTCTGTGAAACATGATAAATTGATTTGTGATCAGATTCTGTGGGAGAACTTTTATGACATTATTTTTAGCTATTTTCTTCTTCATAGTTTTGTAATGCCTTATTATTCCCCATTATTAAAGGGTAGACTTACCAAGATGGTGTAAAAATATGAGTTACTAGGGAAGGATAAGTTTTCTATTTGTTTAACGCTTTTTTCATTCTCTTTATTTAATAAAAAGTCTTTCTCTCTTCGGCAAAGTTGTTTTAAATTTATAATAGTGGTTTTTGTTAACCAAGTAACATCATATTTCGGTTTTGATTATTTTATTTATATGATATTTGTTTAAATATCATTATATCCTTGTACTAGAATACAATTTATATACGATGAAATAGAATATGTCTTAATGGTTATGTATTCAACAATTATCAATACACGTGAGAGGGATAGTGGTTATTCTTTATTTTTTGGCATACAAAAGATCTGATCAGCTATTTTCTAAGTCAATTGCGGTTATTAACTACAACTCTCTTTCACAAAGAGAGTATACTAAAAAATGATCTTGGTATGTTTTTATGTCACCATCTTTATTTTCCCTTTGGAGCAAGAGAAAACGATCATGGAATCTCACTTTAATAGACTTAGAAGAAGATGATTGGATAAAACGGGAGTCGGATAACATTGTAATTAGTAAAGCAACCCAGACCTGATAATTATTCCCATATAATAGTTTTCAATCACTTGTGTTTTCAAATTTTTCAACTTTTCTATTAATTTATTTCTTTTATTTTGTTTGTTTTTGTTTATTTTAAAAACCAAACACTTTAAAAAGAAAATATTTTTACTCTAATTAAATTTGAAAAAAAGAATTGTGTGCACTCCTCCTTAAGATACTACATAGAGTTAATCACTAACTAAATTTAGGTAATATATAAAATTATTTGTTCCATACCCCTTGATAGTAGTGCATCAAAAATGGCACCATTACCGGGGAGACAGTGCCTCGAGACTCCCCAAAAAATTGAATGACCCATAGTTTAGCTAACCACATAATTGATTTTTATCAAGAAACTGAAATAAAACTTTCTCAAATTAGAAAATAAATTTTCAAGTGGAATTTTAGGAAATCAACCATTTGGATTACACTGACACTTTTAATTCCCACTCAGAACATAAATCAATGGCTAGAAATCCCAAACATTCCATACAAAAAATCTATGCACTTGAATCTGGTAATCTAAATAACAAACTCTCTATCACTGAGATAGTAAATGAATTTTTAATGTGTATTAAAATGATACGGATGATGCTTTAATTTTATGGTCTTACAGGTAAAGACTCAAATAGACGTGTCCAAGAGTCCACCTTTTTCTTCTCCAGCTTCAAAACTTGAGGATTCATGGAATAGAACATAAAGTAGATGAAATTCCCATTCTCACTTAAAGGAGAAACTAAGTAATGGTTTTACAATCATTAATCATGGTAGACCAGTGATTAGGAAAATATCAAAAGACGGTGATTATAAAAATTCTTCCCAAAATGTTGGAGAAAATAATAAAAAAGATACTTACATCATATATCAATCTATTAGAGATAATATCAATGAATCTTGGGTGTGTTTGAAGAAACACTTTCCAAAATTCCCACAACAATAAATACAAGATAACCAATTCCATACCTTCTTATACCCTGGATTGCAAAATAATTATTGAAATATTCTATACTCATCATAAAGAGGATTCCAAATTAAAAAGCCACATAAAAATATCCATGTTCTGATTGATATAATTTCATAATGCTTGAAACAATTTGGAACAAGAAGTTTACGATCATAGGGAATCCATGAGGTGAGAACATTTGATTCAATATATTTAATTATAATCTAAATGGAAGAAATCACCATATTATTATGAAAAATGGATGTACTCCATGTGAATTAACAACAAGTCCCAACTTAGTTATGTGGTTTATTCTCTTAAAATTATTGTTACACAAACTAGTTTCTAGAAGTTCAGGGGTTATAATGTTTAATTTTCACCTATCCGCAAACAAAATTCCAACAAACTCATTCATGTCAGACCTAAACCCGAAAAATAATATAGATTCTGACATAATTAGGACATACATCTTTTTATATAGAAATATCATAACCCCATCCATTCCAACAATCCTATAGGCATCCCTTATATAAACTACAATCCTTTTATCCACTAACCTCCCTAGAAAATACATATCATAATCCTTCCACAAGTGAATGAGAAACTGAAGTGAAACAACTATGAACCAAAGATTCAGGGTTTTAATATAATATTGATAAGATAACTAATCAATTCATATTTTTTATAGAATTTCTTACAATAATCATAGAAAAATACTAGTATATAAAATTAAAAATCTGAAAACTAATTTCATCATGATAATAATAATAAGTGGAAAAGAACTCCCACCAAAAGCCACCCTTGTACCTAAAACATGACCACATGAGACAACATAGAATGAATTTTTCAATTATAAAAATTCTATGGAACATCACCAAGGAGAATAAAATAATATGGGTGAGGATAAGGATAGGATGGTGAGGAAAAAAACACAGTTGAAAATGAAAAATAGGACAACAAATACCTACACCCAGAATTTTAATCAAGTATGATACAATAAATTAAATTATAGGAAGAAGCACTTTAGAATGAAATCTTCGAAACCTTATATAAAGTTGAAATTAATATCCCCTACTAGAAGCTATAAAAAATAATAGATATTGAGATATTTAAACAAAGAATAGAAGACTTTATGGTAATGAGAGGATCAACTTGGAAATATGTTTCGCTTCCCTTATCACATCACAATTTCGGACCAAATATCAAGATCCCTGAATGTTTTCCATTCCATGAACCATTGTTTAATTAAATTTCTATAATTATTTATGTTATCTAGGTGATTCAATTAATGTATTTACTTAATTAGTATACACCTATTTTCAGATGAGGGACTGGAATCCCACAATAATGATTATCCATCTTGAAAAAAGATCCATAGTTTCTCTTGTAATAGTTATGGAAAATATCCTTATGATATACAAATATCTTTTATTCCTAGTTCAGTTTTATGTTCTTAATATAGATAAAAAATTTATCCCATCACACTCACCTATTTTTTGGGAGATAAAATTCTTAAAATTGGCTAAAAACATCATTAATGGACATGAAGTGTCACTCACCATAGAGCTTGGAGAAAGAATTTTCTACTAAATTATTTTTAAATACATGAGTCAACCATGAGATGATCACTCACTCTTCTCACTCACATGATGTTGGCACTGAAACAATTGAATAATCAGGTATGTTGATGGATTATTAAACATATGATGGAATTTTTCCATTGGAATTATCACTGGACATGTGAATGACAAAAACACTGGTGAATCTAGTTTCATGTGAGAAGAAGCTGTAAAATCTTATTATTTGATGATTTGTAAAATTATGAAGATGTTGATTTGATTTCATCTATGTATGAGGTCTGGTATTTAGAAATGTGGAACCTTAATTTAATTTCATCCCTTGAAAATCACCAAATGTTGGAATTTAAAACAATCCCCACTAATTTGAAATATGTGTATTTCATGGAGGGAGACAAATTACTGGTCATAAATGATTATAATCTGTCTGAAACATAATAAGAATAATTAATTGATATTTTTATATATAATTCACAATCCATATGATAAATTTTAGGTTACATTCATTGAATAAACCAAAAAAATATGCTAACATAGAATTCATCTTGTAGGGGTTATAACCAATCAGATAACCCCAAAGGTGGATAAATCTCACATTGATGTAGTCTATGAAGTAGGATATTGAAAATCTATCAGAATCTGGGAACATTTATACTATTTTAGATTAAATGTTGGTTATCCCCATTCATGTAGTTCTAAAACAACTATCCTAACAATTTTTAGGAATGAAAAGAATATATTAATCCCTACGGGAATTCAAAATAGGTGGAGAGTGTGAATATATTTTAGGAAGTTCAATTACCTCACTTAGAAAAATAATTTCCCTATACCATTATTTGATTATATGTTTGAAATTTCAGCTAGGAGAAATAATTATAGATTTATTGGATGGGTTTTTGTGATATTTCCAGGAACCCATTACTATGATTACAAAGAGAAGTCTACCTTTACTTTTTTCCTTTGACACTTTTCATATAAAAGGATTCCATTTGGATTATGAAATGCTATAGTTACATTTAATAGGTTCATGAGAATTTTATTTTATGATCACATTAAATATTTATTGGATGTTTTCTTAGAGGATATCACAGTTTTTGGAGATTCTTTTGACCATTGTTTTATGAATCTGGAAAACGTTTTGAAAAAATAATGTGAAAAGAATATTATTTATATTTTGAAAAGTGTCATTTTTGGGTTGAGAGAAGAATTTTCCTTGGTCATGTCATTTCAAAAAAAGTAATTGAAGTGGATAAATAAAAATTTTAAGTGATAAAATAATTTTTATATCCAACCTGTGTGAAACATGTTAGGTCATTTCGAAAACATGCATAATTTTACCAAGTGTTTATCAAATATTTCAGTAATAATTTTATCCTTATCTCTATATTAATTATGATATATTATTATTACTGTTTCAATGTTATATTTAGGTATTCATCTGATGAGTATAAGAGGTTATTTATTACCCCACCGGTGATATAGTCACCAAATTTGGAAGAACTATTCAAACCACATTGTGATGCTTCCAACCAAGAAGTGAAATCAGTCTTTTCTAAAAAAATTGAGCGAAGGTCAAAAGCCATTTATAGTGACTCAATAAAATTAGATGAAACTCAATTCAATAAAAAATCTATGAAAAAATATTTTTTATACGTTGTATTTTCTTTAAAAATATTTAGATCATATCTACTTGGAACTAAAATCTATGTGTTTTCTAATTATATTTCTCTTTGGTACTTGATGAAGATGAATGATCATAAAACAATGTCATTGATATGGATTATACTACTGTGGGAGTTCAAAATAGAAATAAAAGTCAATAAAAGATTTGATAACCATGTGGTAGATCTCTTAAGTAAACTTCCCAACACTCTTGAAGGAGAAATTTGATAAAAAGACCCACAAAATGATCACATTCCTGGAGATCAGTTGTACTGGATTGAAGGAGAAATGCCTTGGTATGGTGACATGATCAATTATCTGGTAACATCTCTATTATCAACTCCTTTTAATTCTCCCCAAATTAGGAAAGTAAAATATGAATATAGATATTACATTTGGAAATATCTGTTTATTTAGAATATTTGCAATGATCAGGCGATAAGAAGATGTTATAATGAAAGTGAAAATGAATATTTCATTGAGTTTTGTTACACTTTATCTTATATAGAACACTTTAGACCTAAAATGATATAATTTAAGATTTTATAATCTAGAATATATTTGCATAAACTTTTTAATGATGCATAAAAATTTTTCAAAAGATTTGAAAAATGTCAGTTTTTTGAAAATATTTCAAAGAGAGAAAAAATTCCCCAAAATACATTTAATTTTTGAGAAATATTTAAATTATATAGGATATGATTTATGGGATCCTTCCTAATGTCATTTTTAAATTCTTATATCTTACTAAAAGTTGATTATCATTCCAAATGGGTGGAGGAAAAATACACTAACACCTATGATGCTATAGTGGATTGTGATTTTTTAGGGCTAACATATTTTGTTGGTCTCGAGTGACAATAGTAATAATCAGTGATAAAGGGACTCAAACATTCAATTGGATATTGAAAATTTTTATGAAAATCTATTGGGCTTATCATAAAACATCAACTCCTTATCATCCAAAGATTAATGGACAAGTCAGATTCTCCAATAGGAAAATCAAATGAATTTTGGAAAAGGATACTAAACTGAAAAGGAAGGATTCCACACAAATGTGAGAGGATAAATTATGGTATTAAAGGAAATCCTATTAACCCAAAATATGAATGAGTCCTTATAGGTTTCTTTATGAGAAACTTTGTCACCTTCTTATGGAATTGGTGTATAAGGCATATTGGGTTGTGAAAAGATGAATTTGTATCCTGAATGTGCTGAAGGTAGAGAAGATTGTAGTTGTAGGAGATAAATAATATTATAAGGTAAGATTTTGAATATTATTGGATTTAAAAATAGAGGACAAGAGTTTTTGATGACAAGCTAATCCAACCAAAATACATACATCATGGAGAAAAGGTGTTGTTATTCAACTTAAGACTCAAGATTAATATAGTTAGACTTAATTCTAGATGTGAAGGTCCATTTATAGTTAATCATTTATATCCATTTTATGGTATAAATATTATAAAATATGGATATAAGGATACCCCCACTATTAATAGATATAGACTGATGAAATCCCATGGGATCTTTATATCCAAGATAGAAGAGGATATTTTTCACCTCCAACCAGTTTATCAATAAAATATATCATGTCGTACCTCTCCATAACACTTTAATTTTTACTATGATTAAATTGAAAATACTCTTTCATGTTAAAATATACATTAATTCATTGAGTAAACTTTATAATTTAAGTTTGGGTGTTTGGGATGGGGGCACCATTGTAGTTTAGTTTTTTAATTTTTTTCTATTTTTTTTAAATCCTCGTTTTTTCAAATGTTTTCTATTTCACTTTCAATTTTTTTTTATTTTTGATACTTTTGAGGTGAAATTATTATCTTTAAAATTTTATTTTTAATTATATTTTAAAGAGTGAAATAATTTATTCCCTACAAATATGCTTAAATGAATGCTAAAATGACTTTGTTTCATGTTCAAATCTTTCAGAATTTTATGAAAATTCTTCGGATTTTTGAATCCCATACCACAATTCAATGTATTTACCATCGAAATCACATTATAATGAGGTTTTTAATCTTTTTTCATATTATATACCTTCAACTGACATCTTGATAGAACCAATCCATGATTTCTTTAACTAGAATTTTATTTATTTCTCTCAAAACATGAGGGTTTGAGGTACATGTATTTTAATGATTGAGGAATTTATATTTATTTAAAGCCTTATGTTCAAGACAATACTTCTATTATTTCATTTCATTTACCTTTAATCCTTATAGAACTTATAATACATAAAAAACCTCTTGGTTTAGTCACATTACAAACCAACATTTCCTATCTAACCTACTCATGAAGTAAAATGGCATAATCTAGTTGAACTTAAGTTTGATGGAAGTTTTCTTGTGTTATGCTACCTCATTTGGACACACTTTTTCTAGAAGATAAAATATTTAACAATTGATTTTACTAATTAAAATTTAATTCTATTTCAATTTGTACCTTTTAAGAGCATTCATGATAAAATAAGATGTGCCTTTCTGGGGTTTGCAAAGAAAAAAAAGATATGGCTATCTTGGGATTTAAAAAACAGGAAATTATATAAATTAGTTTATAAAATATAAATGAAGAATTGAAAATTTTATGGGCTACCCATGAGTTTTTTTATATTATCTTGGAGCTGATTTAACTCTATGGGTAGTAAGGTGGATACCATAATTGGGTGAAAATTAGAATCATGTAATTTTTCATAAAAAAGAGACAATCCCTCTTAATTTAGCCTCGGAATGTTTGACATCTAAATCATTCCAACCAAAATCCAAAGAAAAACTCTGAAAAATAATCATGATAAACTCATTTCCTTGACTCACATCGAGTGTATATGTAGGAATTTATCAATATTACAGTAACTCTTGTATGAGTTTTGATGAAAAATGACTTATTTAATGTTTAAATTTTTAGATGAGAAAAATAATTTGAGGTAGGATTCTTGTGTGAATGTTAGGAGAAATTAAGTGGAAATAGATAGCATGATTTCAATGGATAACTTAAAATAATGATTTTTTATGAGTCAGGATATCTTTTTCTTCTTCTTGAAAGATTAGTGGATCTCATTGATAAGTGTTTTAAAATTTTATTTGATTTAATTTTGATGCTTACTTGTCTCAGAGTCCAAGTGTTATGTGTGGGAGAATTGATAGAGAAAATATTTTCATAAATATTTTATATTTTTTTCAATTATTTAATCCCTACCAGTTTTCTAATTTGGGTGTATTTGCATCAATTTTGAATTTATGGTGTGTTTTGGGAGAAAATATGAAAATTCTTTTATTCTATTATTTTACTAGATTTTAATGAATTTTAATTTTTTAGCATTAATTTTAAAAATATTTATCATATTTAAGGGATTATTTTTTTTATATAATTCTTATATTTGTGGGATTTAACTTCTTCTCTAGGACTAGGATCTGATTCAAACATCCAAATAACCAAAAAAATAAATGCATTTAAAATATTATTCTAGATGATAGATTCAACCCCATGTCATATAATGAAGAATAAATCAGGATAAACAACTCTAATTGAAGTTATTCCATTTGTATTTTAATAGTATCTTGAGGAATAATTTTATAAATAAATTTGATAGAGATATTCCTTCATTAATGTGGCCATTAGATGGTCAAAATTAGAGTATATTTTAGGAAATATTTAACCACAAAGAGTGTTACCCATTCATTATGTCATAACATACTCTATATATGTCTAATGTATTTTTAGATTTGAGGTTCAAATGAAAATGAAATTTCGAGCATCGTATAAAAAGGAACCATTAGTATATTAAGATATATAATGGAAAAAACATGAAAAAAATTTTGTAGATCAAATTTTAGAGGAGAACTTTTTTTCTTTTCCTTTTATCTCTTTTCATCTGCTTATTTTTGAGATGCATTCCTCTTCTCTATACCTCTTAGTTACCCATAACATGATGGGGTAAAATTAAAATATATTTTTAAAGGGTAGGTTTTCTATTTTTTTAATTCTACAGTTATTTCACATTATTTAATAAAATTATATCTCACTTATGTGAAGTTTCATTCAATTTCTAAGAATAGTTTTTTTATATAGTATTATTGTATTTGGTTTTTGATTTTATTATTTTTTTCTTCATTCAACGACCATTATATCCCTCCACTAGGCTATGGTTTATATACATTGTAATAAACATGGGTTTAGGGGTTATGTACTTGATGGTCATCCTTACGTGTGGGAGGGATAGAGGATATTTTTTATTATTTTGGATAACCAAGACCCAATGAGGTATTTTTTATTTCAATTGAGGATATTCACTAAAGAATTATCACATAATTAGGGAGATTATACCAATCTAAGATCATGGAAATTTATGCTCTCCCCACTAATATTTGCCTAAGGGAGTAACAAAAAGAAGTCATGTAATCTCACTTTAACCAACAAAATTTAAGATGATTTGATAAAATGGAACTAGGATAAAATTGAAATTGGAAAATAAAAAATGACCTGATAAAACTTCTCATATAATAGTTTTTAATAACATTTGTTACCAATTTTTTCAAACTTTTTCATAATTTATTTCATTTCTTTCCTTTTTCTAATTTTTAAAACCAAAAAATTATAAAAACGCCCTCTTTTTCCTCTAACTAAAAGCGAGAAACTCTTTTTTGTACACTCCTCTTCGGGATACTACTAAGGGTTAGTCAGTAGACTATTATTAGGTAATATAAAAAAATATTTTAAATTTCCCATGATTAGAATGTGTCATTTATAAAAATAATTCCTTTTATATACATTCTTTCTCAGAAATCATTACCCATCCTTGAAGATCAGTATGATATAAATAATAAAGGTTATTAAAGTGTAATACCCATACCATAGCTTCATATTTTCTCCCAAAATAGTGTTTCTCAACATCTTTAATACTGGTGATTTTCATATACAATGATTGATATCACTTTTTTCTTAAATACACTATATCACTTTGCCCACATCTCTATATATTATCTTTTAATTCCATATGATTTGTTTAAATAAACTAGTATAATGGGAACAATAAGGAACCCATGAGAGTATAAACTCGGACTGTACTTACTCTTGTTCTTCATAGAAATATCATGGGATGTAATTTCTTCCTTGTGACAACCCTTCAACAACATTATAATGAATTTATTCTCATATGATATGTTTTTAGTTGAATTTCTATTCTTTTGTTCAGTTTTTATAATATCTTCATTTACTCAACATTACAACAACCTTTTCATAATTTTATTGTTGTCTGGTAAAATAGTCTTATAGTCTTTACTACCATGCCCATATTTCATACAGTCTATATATTTCTTCTGAATATTAAAACCAATATTTATAGATATATTATCATCAACTATAATTTTATATTATGAGGCCGATAAATGTTCTTCTCCTTCAGTAGGATTTTTTAATTCCTCCATCATTATTGACTTATCTATTTGACCTATCCAAATAACTAAGCATTCATTCTTTCATTTCATATTTTCTAGATCTTATCAAATTCCCCACATAAAAATGTAACATTTTTTTAACATTTTAAACTTTTTTCTCTTCCCCTTATGGATTTATTGTGATGATTTTTTATAACCTCTAATCACACCCCCTTGATTAATATATTCTTCCTAGTATAGAAATATTGTATATTCATGTGTAGGATTTGTGCTTGAAAAGTAAACAACATTATCATTGACCTCTGAATCCTGATCTTGTAGGATAATATTTGTTTTTGTATGATGTTTTTTGTTTTGTATCTTTATAAACATTTGAAATTGTTTTTTAGGGGGGAAAATTATCAAATTATTCCATGCTTTCATTATAGAATATGATTTCTCACTAACCATATTGGCCCCAACTCATTCAATATTATATTTTCATTTGATATCATTAGTACTTGAAATTTAATTTGATAACACTTAGGAATAGAATAAACCTATGTCTTTGGACCCTTTTATTCACCAGCTTGAGAAGATTCACCTTTAACCTAAACTGCTTGTGTAAAGTCATATCTAATCTTCATTAAATAGTTGTGTGTTTCAATACACCTTGATTATGTCTAAAAAAATTATTTCTTCTCCAATATTTCCTCAATATCTTTAACTAAATTCTCATATTCAGACAATGTCAATTAGTTTTTCTACTTTCTTTAATATGTGTTGTTTCTTCCCTATTGACCTACTCCTGTCCAGATTGATTTTATTTATGATATTTTAAATTATTTTCTATATCAACAACTTTTACTTCATAATATCTAATTTAATTAAGGTGTTTCATACCTTTATTTATATTCCCATAATTCTCAAATATAATTTTATTAGTTTCTTGTGCAATTTTTTCTTCTCATTATGGAGATGTATAATTTCCCTAAGAGTTTCTTCAATTTTTTCTTTTTGATATAATTATAGTTATCTTCTAATTTCTCCATAATCATTACTAATTTATGAAAAAAAATTATTTCTATAATGAACTAAGTAGTTTATATTATTAATAGATTCATTTCCACATGATTAATCATCATACCCTCATATTATCGCCAATTTATTATTCTTTATTAATTATTTTCCTTGTGTTCTTTAAATCATTTTTCAAATTCTTATTATCTTCATCCTCTATGTTTAATTATTTAATCATATTCTTTATAAAATTACCTAAAAAATTTCCACTATAATTAATATTATAGAACCTAAATGATTGTTTACATATTCTTATAAAATTTCACTTTTTGTATCTCTTAGAAAGAGGAGACATAATTTTGTTAAAATACACTCTATCCTCATTACCATCTGATTTGTGGGATAGTTTTTCCTTTTTTATTGTCTCAAAACATAATTTTTAACCTAGCATCAAAATATATTTCTTCCTCAGGTTTCTTCTTAAATATTCTTTCATATATTTTTTCATATTATACGAAAACATGATGATGTTCATAAAAGGATGGGTCCTTTCAAAGCACAAGTATTGAAGCTTTGGGATCAAAACAATCTAGAATGATTCACACTACCTTCTTACTAATAAAATAATCATATAGCTTCTCATTAAAGCATTTTATATTTGTGAGAGTATCATTAAACATTTCAGTGTTTTCATAGATGGTTTCATCATCATACATATTGAAATCATTAAATATGGTCCTCCAAACAAGTAACCTAGCCTCATTAACTTTTACATTTCCTTCATAACTATTTTTTAAATTACCCAACATATCTATATTTCTAGTAAATTCCATAATCTTTTTATAAACCTTAACATAATGATCCATCAAATTAGAATTGTGAGATTTCCATCAACATTCATATTTCTCTTATTGATAATTGCTACAAAAACTCATTAATGAGATGTAATCAAATAATATTAGTATCATTAACTAATGGTTCAAGATATTGAATTTATTTTAATATCATATTCCTCATACTATGGTAATTATCACCATCAAAAAATGAAAACCCTTTTTTTACTAAGTTTTTATTCTCTATCCTTTGTAAATAGTTTTACTTTTTGAGGTAATATTCACTCTGATACCACTTATACTTCCCCAATTATGGTAAGATCACTCAAAGGGGGAGGGTTTGTATCAATTATATCATTCATATATGAATTATTCCAGAAATAAACCTTTGATGAAATTTAGAGTTATCAATCCACTGAATTATATCTCACAACCTCACCTCATATTAAGTAAATATAAAGAGATAGATTAACACAAAATATTTAAAAGATTCATTAAATGTGACATAACACATTCTATGTTGGTTATACCCCCAAACATAAATTCTATAATAAAAACATATTCAGGATTAAAAGAGAAATACAATAACTATTTCTTAATCCTAGTAATTGTTCCTCTATTTGACAAAAGTTATACCACCAATTGACCAACTCTTCTTCCAAGCCTGGTTACACTGCTCAAAAGGTCTTTCATTCTCATATTCCTTATTGAATGGTTATACCATTATGCATAAGTCACTTCAACAACAATTTATAACCCCTACTACAATTTTCTTTTTTATTCACTATTTATATAGTGCATAAAGATATTATTCTCGAGTTGTTATTCCTTCAAAAGTAAGTTACACCATCATTACCAATGAAAAACTCCTTTAGGGTCTTCATAAAAATGTTGAAATTTTATATATAATCGTATCTTCCTCCCAAAATTGAAATTCCTTGATATAATATATTATCAATAATTAATAACATTCGCCTGCAATTTTTCTTTGGAAAATTTCATCTGATAATATATTGACTGATATTATTTTTCTAGTACTTTCTGTTAGTTGCACCTTTATCTAATGCCCCTTAGTCTGATGGCCCCCTTTCTAAAGTACCTCAATCTGATTCCCCTCTATATGACTCACCTTCATCATTTTTTACTCCTTCTATATGGTACATCACTATCCGATACATCTCAATTTGGTATACATTGTCTAATGTACTTTCGTCCCATGCACTTGTGTTTGGGACACCCCTTATTCAAACAAGTAGTTTATTAATCATAAACTCAAGATATATTTTCTAAAAAACCATAAAGTTATCACTTAATTGAAACTATTAACAAAAATCCAAATGATATATTTTCATTTTATAGGATCAAAATCTGTCGAAAAGTAGGAAAACTTGGCTCCAAATTTTAACATCCCACTCAATGAAAATTTCATTTGATCACCGTGAAACAATATAAAGAAGTCATAGTTAACTTTATTTGTAAGAAATTACTCAAATATAAGAATCATAAAACTCATAAAATCTTCCTAAAATACAAGATGGTTTTACAAAAATTGAAATAACATATTATCATGGTTATAATTATTAACTCTATAATGTTTTTATAAAGATACTCAAAGCTTCTTCCTATGTTAAAAATTCTCTATCTGATCATATCAAAAAATTATATATTGTAATATTTTTTGTTCACTAAATTAATTGAAATTTTAATTTATACACCTGATAAATTCATTATAATAAATCATGTATGTCTTTGTAAATTTCTATTTAATGGAATATGTAAATGTATTCATCTGATGATCTTTGTATTGATCGGTCCTATGTAAACTGTAAATGTATTAATCTAATGAAATTTACATTTATCTATCTATTTATATTTATAATGTTAGTTTTATATAAATGTATTTATCTATTTGATACAACTTCATCTGTTATTTGTTATGGTATAAATTTTGATATTTCTCTATATGAACTCCTAAACTGCTAGAGTTAAAAAAAATCTCTACATGACTAATTTGTGTCTGATTGACTCATTCTAGTAATTTAACTGTTATCTATGTGATAGAATCATTCCAGTAACTTACATACTTCTCTGTTAGATCATTCTCTCTAATATCACTACATCATAGCCTGAACATTTTATAGGTGCAACTCTAAAATTAGATACTCCACCTTTATATATACAAATTTGTAAAACCACATCATCATATATATTAATGTGAAGATTGTATATTATTCATGTTTCAATAATCATGTATTTTTCATGTTTTAAAGATCAAAAAACCTATTAAATCTATAAACTAAGTTAACTCTATATAATCTATCTCACATCAAATGCACTGTTGTTTAGTAAAAGCTACCCAAAGCTCTTAAGTGCAATACACTCAGTTTGGTTACTATACACTATCTTTTGATTTACTTTATAATGAATTATCTGAAAATGGTTAAGTTTAATTCATTCCATAAATATCACTGCATAAGTCTGAATATAGATATGTGCCTATATAAGAGACACTGTGAACAAGCATACACCATGAACAAGCAAACACTGTGAACAAGACAACGTGAAAAAGACACCGTGAACAAGACACCGTGAACAAGACACCATGAACAAGACACCATGAACAAGACACCTTGAACAAGACAATGTGACATCGAGAGACCGTGAACCAGACACCATGACCACAAGACATTGTGACCAATCTAGAAACCGTGTGAAAGAGACATCGTTTCCATGACATACTGTGACACTGTTTCTTAATATTTTTTGTTATCTTTCAATTTAATCCTCAATGGTCATATTTGATTATTTTAAATGCATTTACATAATTAAAATTTCTTTTAGACATGTCATAATATTTTATGAGGTACGAGGAGTAGAATAAATGAAACATGTCGGCTCAAACACGTGCACTCCAAGATAAAAGAGCATTGCGGCCCAAAAACAATAAAAAGTGTGGCAAGATACTAAAAAGGAAAAAAGTGGGTGGCATGATCATGAAAACAGAATACACATAGAGAATTATTAAATAAAGAATTTTCTCATGGGACTCAATGCTGCCCTAGAACACACGAAGCTCAACTGAATTCCGGAATCTAGAACATTTTCGCACTGTCAAACTCCATGAAGAACACAAGCCAGATATTTCTGACTTGCGACACTCTTTTTTCCATTCGAGGACTTGATTTCTACATCTGCTTTATCTTAGAAGTCCAGATCTGCAAATAATAACATTCAGATCTTTTCTAAACCTATCTCAATATTTATGTCTATTTTGTATCATTTTACTATCTTTCGAGCATTGTGTGTGTCTGTATAACAATACAGTCTATCTCCTATACAATACTAAATGATACTTTATATCCATGCTCAAACATATTTTTATATTTTAATTCCCACTAATAAGTGTGGAAGAGATCCCTGTTTTTCTTGGTTGTTTGTTCCCATGAAGAACTTTGGAAGAGGTCCATGTGCGACCTGGACAGTCTTGTGTACTATTGTTTAACCCCGATCCAGGGTGTGGATCATGTTAATATTTTTAAATTACTTGGTGGCAGGTGATAACCGAGTGGAGTGGATTAGGTTTCAGCTTGAGACTGAACAACTTGTTTCATATCTATTGTTCTTCTTAATTTAGCCTTCTCTATTTTACTGCTTTATAGTATAATTCGGATATCACTAAATTCACTTTGATAGTTAATCTCAGAAAGAAGTTATAATTGTATTATCCTAGTATATCTTCAAAAGTTATATTAATAACTGAAATTAGGATTACTTATAACTAATCAATTTTCTAAGAAGTTATTTAAATAGTCAAACTCTTATAACAGTATAACCTTGATTAACTTGGATAAATTTATCCTTTTGGGGAAACCTTTTTAAGAATACTTTTTGACCATAAATTTTTATAGATACTCTACTGACCCCCCTCTTGAGTAATCTACTCTGACCAACATTTGGTATCAAAGGAGATTTATTAAGACATTGTTTAACCGTATTCAACTATGATTGTAGTTTTACTTTGAAGATCTGTAAATTTATATTAATTATAAATTTCTTTCTCTCTCAAAATATTTCAATATTATGGATAACATATTGTAAGGTGTTGTAACAAACATGACACCATTCATTAATGGAACAAACTATGCTTAATGGAAAATTAAAATGAAAATACATTTAGAGAGTATGGGTTTTGAAATTTTGTCTTCCATTATAGATTAATATAAGATTCCTGCTACTGATAAAATCACATTGGATGAACATATAAAAATATCCTAAAATAACAATTAAAAATCTATGAATGATTTATATAACTCCTTAGGATATGAATAATTCAATAGAATTTCTTCTAGTAAAACTGCCCATGGAAATTGGGATACCCTATCTATCTCACATGAAGGAACATCTAGGGTAAAAGAAATGAAACGTAGTCCAAATACAGTTAAATATGATAACTTTAAAATGAAACATTATGAGCTTATCTTTGACATGAATCTTAGTTTCAATGATATTGTCAACCCAACGATTTCTCTTGTATGAGAAGTCACTGCCAAGGAATAGATCATGATAATTCTTAGATGTCTTCCTAACAGATGGAGGGGAACCTCTGTCTCTTGTGACATCAGCAAGCAACCTATAAAAGAACTCATTGGGAAACTGATGATCTATGAAGAAGAGCTAAAAGTCAACAAGAAAGAGGAGGATGAACTAAAAAGGAAATTAGTTGCATTCAAAACCACCTCCTCTTAACACAAAGACAAAGGGAAATTGGAAGCTACTGTAGAAAGTACTCGTAGTGAATAATCATCACCTGACAGTGATGAGGAGATTGCTCAATTATCCAGAAGATTCAAGAAATTTTACAAGAAGAAGAACTATTTTTTGGAGCCTAACTTCAAAGGAAAATATGGACAAAAGGAATTTGGAATAAGGATTGGAAAATAAGTGACAAGACTGATGAGATTTTCTACTATGAATATAATCCCAAAGGACATATCAAGGCTGACTGTCCAAATATCAAATACAAAAAGTGAAATGAGGACAAGGATAGTAAGTATAAAAAGGCAATGAAAAAACCTAGAGTGATTTTGAGGATAGTTCAAGCGACTCAGAAACATCACATGATGAAAAAGCCAACAAATCCAATTTGTGTTTTATAATGAACACATATGAGGTAACACTGGACTCTCCTGTACATAATTCATACCATTATGGAGATGAGAGAGACTCTGAAAATATGAGTAATAAATAAATGTTTGTATGCTTGTAACATACTTTAAGAAACATGAAATGAACTAAAAGACCAATATAAATCATTGAAGAATCAATATGCTCTTACTGTGACTGTTAAATATAAACTCAGAACTGAAAAAGAGAAAAATGATGAACTTCTGAAAGATAATAATTAATTAAAAATTTCTAATGTGAAATTGAAGAATGACCTAGAAAAGGTTACAAATTAGAAAAATACACTTACTCAAATTCTAGGTAAACAAATTTCCCATAAATATAACACATTCATTGGTTATCAACTAGGAAAAAGAAATATTGGTAGAATAAATTTTGTTTCTAAATATAGGATATATAGTTTTACTCCTAGTTCTGGACACAAACCAACTAATTCAATTTATGATACACTTTCTACTATTTCATGTTTTTCTATACCAAATTAGTTTACTTTTAAAATAATGTACTGAATGCTTATAGGAAACCTATGAGGTGGATATGGGTTTCTAAATGACTCATTAATAATATTAATGGACCCAAATAAGTATGGGTACCAAAATCTACTTTTCCTTAATCATTTTGTAAGAATGATGGTTAAAGAGTTCTAGTAAAAGTTTATGGTACTTGGAAAGTGGATGTTCAAGACACATGATAGCAGACTACTCATGCTTCATGAACCTCTTAAAAATAGATGGAGGATATGTCACATTTGGTGGCAATGCCAAAGGAAAGATTATTTTCCTTGGAAAAATCGATAACTCTAACTCAGTTTTAATTTCTAATGTACTGTTTGTTGATGGATTCTAATTTAATCTGCTTAGTATCTCACAATTTTGTGATGATGGAGTTCATGTTAGATTTTAAAATGATGATTGAAACGTCTTTAATTCTAAATAAGAATTAGTATTTTCTATATTAAGAAATTAAAATGCTTACTCTGTTAACATAGATTACGTAGATTCTCAAAATGCTTCATGCTTAAGTGTGTTTCATAAAGAGTCTTGGATCAGGAATAGAAGACTATAATACAATAATATTCACTCCCCTAGAAATATAACGTGAGAAAATGTAGTCAAAGACATACCCAAACTTGAGTTTCTAAATGAAAAAGTGTGTAATTCCTATCAAAAGAGAAAACAACAGAAAATTTCCTTAAAACCAAAGAAAGAAGTGTAAACCTCTCAACATCTCGAACTGGTTCACATGGATTTGTTTGGACCATCTAGAGTTTCTAGTTTAAATGGGAAGAACTATGTTTATGTTATTTTAGATGACTTTTTTATATATACTTTGACCTTCTTTATGGCTCACAAAAGTTAAGCCCGCTCTTATTTTACTAAATATGCCATGTCTATGCAAAATCTCAATGGAATTAGATTCAAATCCTTAAGAAGTGATCTTGGAAATGAGATTGAAAATCAAGATTTTGAATCTTTTTACTCAAAAAATGGTTATAGTCACAATTTCTCTACCCCTAGAACAGCTCAACAAAATGGAGTTTAAGATAGAAGAAATAGAATCCGGTAAGAGATTTCTAGAATAATTTTTAGTGAATATGACCTATCTTTTTATTTTTGGACTGATACTGTCAATACAACATTCTACCTAATCAATAGAGTGTTGATTATACCTCTTATTAAAAGGAATCCTTATGAGTTATTGAACAATCTAAAACCCAAGGTTAAATACTTCAATGTTTTTTGTTGCAAAGTCTACATTCTTAATATTAAGTACAATCTTGACAAACTTGCATCCAATAGTGATGAAGGTATCATTTTAGGACATTCCATGTCTAGTAAACCTATAGAGTGTTCAATAAATGCACTAAATGTGTGGAAGAATCTGTCTATGAAAAATTTGATGAAGCAGGTCCACATGAACCTAAAACCATTCTGGAGAACCTAGAGGATGATATATCAAATCTGAATATTAATTCAAAATCTTCCAACTGTTCTGTGAAAGAATCTGTGAAAACATCATGTTCTAGAAATTCCATAGTCTCATGTCACAATGAAATTAAACCTATTGATAAACCTAAAATCACTAGTCCCTTATTTTCTAGAGATATTAGAACTCTTAAGAACCATCCTTTAAATTCTATTGTAGGAGACCTAGACAATGGAACTCAAATAAGAGATTCTCTTAGATGTCAGGTTGAACATCAATTCTTTTTGTCACAAATTGATCATAAAAACATTAATGATGCTATTAATGATTCATTTTGGGTGATGGCTATGCAAGAAGAACATAATCAGTTTGAAAGGAATAAATTTTGGAAACTTGTTGAAAGATGTAAGGACACGTTCACCATAGGCACTGAATAGGTGTTCAGAAATAATGTATATATGCAGGTAACCCAGTTATAAACAAGGCTAGATTGGTTTCACAAGGCTTTAGTCTAGAAGAAGTAATTGAATATGAGGAGACCTTTTCAATAGTAGCTAGACTTGAAGCCATCAGAATCCTACTTGCTTATGCTGCACATCTGAATTTGAAACTATATTAAATGGGTGTTAAGAGTGCATTTTTAAATGTGTATATAGTTAAGGATGTCTTTATTGAACAACCCATGGATTTACAACCCCCCATTTTCCAAATCATATTTTTTAAATTATCAAAAGCCTTATATGGTTTAAAATAAGCTCTAAGAGCTTGGTATGATAGGGTGAGTACTTTTCTTATTTCCAAAGGTTTTACAAATGGAATAGATGATCCTACCCAATTTATAAAACGAATTTCTAATGGTGTTTTAGTTGTTAAAATCTATGTTGATGACATTATCTTTCTGTCATCATAAAATTCTTCATGTATTGATATTTCTAAAATGATGCAAAATTAATTTGAAATGAGTTTAATGGGTAAACTAAAATCTTTTCTCAGATTTCAAATCATTCAAAATAATGGTGGTATTATTTTAACTCAATGTAATTATACTAGAGATATTATAATTTTTTTTGGATTGGATATCACTAAAATTAGTGGCACTGTTATGAGTACCACTTGTAAGTTGGATCTTGATGAAGATGGAAAATCTGTTGATCAAACCACTTATAGAGGAATGATTTAAAGTTAAATATACTTAACTACTAGTCGACCTGAAATTATATTTAGTGTGTGTATGCGTGCTCGTTTTGAAGAAAATCTTAAGGAATATCATTTAAATGTTGTATATAGATTTTTCAAATACCTCAACCATACACCCAATCTAGGACTATTCTATCCGAGAGGACAATCATTTGAATTAGTTAGTTATTCTGATACTGACTTCGATGGATATATGTTAGATAGAAATAGCACCTCTAGAACATGTCACTTTTTAGGCAAGTCACTAGTATCATGTTGTAGTAAGAAACAAAAATCTGTTTCACTATCTACTACAGAATCTGAATATATAGCTTCTGGTAGTTATTGTGCACAAATCTTGTGGATGAAACACACATTACTAGATTATGGATATCAATTCAGGAATGTGCATATAAATTGTGACAACAGAAGTGCTATTAACATCTCCAAAAATACTATTTCACATTCTAGGACAAAGCATATTGATGTAAGACATCACCTTTTGATAGTTCATTATCAAAATGGTTTTACCACTTTGGAATTCATTGGTATTGAGTATCAGCTTGATGATATATTTACCAAATTATTAAATTATTAAATAATAGACTAAATTATACATGAATTTGGAATTATAAATCTTAAGTAAATGTCTTTATGTTTTATGTCTTACTATTTTATATAATACTATTTCATGTTTACAGTCTGACAGTTAGTATTTCGTGATTACTGTCTGACAGTCACTGTCTCACTATAAGAATAAGTGAATGTCTCCCTATAAGGACCAGTCACTATATCATTGTAAGGATCAGTCACTGTCTCACCATAAAATTCATTCACTAGATCACTGTAAAGAACTAATATGGTCTCACCATAAATATTTTTTTGATGTTTATTTACACATTAAAAACTGTATTGCAGTAATTATTCATTTCACATTTTTATTTTCCTACACTTTTACTTTTTCGACGTTTGGTATTCCTAAATGATAAAATAAAGGAAGGGTCACTTTTCCCTTAATTGAGATTTATTCTATTCACTCAATTTTTATCCCTTCTTGAATCCTTCAACCCTTCTCTCTCTCTCTTTAACCTTCAGTGAATGCCTTGGATGAAATTCCCTTCATCATCTACACTAGAGAAACACAACTCAAAGAAGACGAAGATTGCACCTAAGATGGCACTCGAAGGTCCTCTAAATCCAAATATGGTGAATTGAGTAGTATTACCTAAGAAGGAAATATGCCTAGAGTGGCTTCAGTTGAGTATGTCTCTAGTTTTGAATGTATTAAAACAACAAGGCTTGTTAGAATGGTTTTTGAAGAATGATAGACTTATCTGCCCTAAGCTTGTGGCACCATTTTATAATTATGTTCAGTTCTCCTTTGATTTTGAAGATGGTTATGCTGTGAAAATCTGTATAAATGGCCAGAAATGCTTATTCTCTTCAATATTATTGGCGGCATGCCTTAGGATACCTCATGAAGGCATCTGTGAGGAATATCGGGGAGGACCTCCACCTTCTAGTGAATACTTTGTTTTGGAAGATGCTTTGAATATCATAACCAGCAATGACACCAAGATGAGAGCCATTGTTGCTAAACGGAATGGAGATTATAGATTTATGATTAAGTTTATACAGAACTTGATTAGCCCAAAAAAATGTGATTTTTCTTTACTAAGGTATCAATATGTGTTCTTAATTCATCTTATGATAAATGGGAATAAGATCTATCTTTTTAATTTAGTCATGCACTATATGTGTGAGCTGACCAAAACCATATCCAAGTCAACCTCCCTGTTTTATTCTTGGCTTATCTCAGCCATGCTTCATGCCAAAGGAATAGTTGGACCTAATGAATAAGTTATCAAGGATTGTGAATTTTGCTTTTCAAAAGTCATTATCAAGAGCATGAAAATAAACTGGAATCCATGGAAAAGGCATGGGTACAGGAAAATGATAGGATTTCAGAAAATTCCAATCTAGTGGAACATCCTTAAAGAACAAAAGATATTACTGATCCTGGTTTGGAACCAGATGACATTGTTGAGTATTCTGTAGAAGAAGAAGAAGAAGAGGCTGTTGTGCCTCCCAAGGAAACTATTTATGATACAAAATACATTACTTTTGTCCCTCGTGTAGTAAGTGAAAAGGAAGTCCCTACATATAAAGATGTTAATCTAAAAGATCAACCTGAAGTTGAAACAGAATCTGTTGTTAATGAAACTGAAAATAATGCTATGGAAGATCTTATAGGAGAAGAATTACTTGTTATAAAATAATTTGACCTTGAAGAACTCACAGTGTAATAATCTGTTTCTGAAGTCATTACTTTGGATGAGGAATTCCTAGAGCTGGCTTTTAAGTAGGATAGATAGTAAATGAGAGAGGAACTAAGGTATGAATTCATGGAACTTGATCAAGCCTCTAAGCCTCTAAGTCCTAAGAAGGATGCAACTGTTGAGGGGGAGAAACCCCTAAATATGGAATCTTTTGAAGTACCAATCCTGATTGATTCAAGGTCTATAGACACACATTATAAATTCCCCAGCTTTTATGATTTGAATGACTCCCAAGAAGTCTCATTAAAAGTCCTTGAACTTCCCACTAGGTTCTAATTGAAATCTATCACTAATCTTGCCCCTAAGAGATAAACTTAGCTCGTATCAGTCTTTATCTCTGAACCATCACCAGAATAACCATCCTTGGCGAGTAAAGATGATCTTAAAGAATTTGGAACTACCCTTTTGGCTGGAGTTGAAAAAATCTTGAATACCCAACCAGCTCCTATAACAAATATAATTGAGAGAGATGCTTCACTGTTGTTAGAAAATGTTATTTGGAAAATTCTTCCCAAAATGCTTCATGAGATTCAAGAAGTCAGTGTTGAAAACAGACTACATAGTGATGAAGTAAAGACTCTAAGAGGTATAATTGAAGACATGTAGAAAGTGATAAATTCGATATCAGAGCTTGCTTCTCATCTTGTGGAGCCTACTATTCCTCAAACCCCACAGAATGTTGTCTCTTAGATTCAACCATATTTAGCTTCCTTAGCTGAAAATTTGAAAGAAATAAACAGACAAATTGGGAAAGAAATGTGAGATCTTGTGGATAATCTTAACAAGCTCACTGATGAGTATACGGGGTGCCCTTAAAAAATTATAAATCACCTGAAATCTCTCACCTCAGCTGTTACTGCTTCTAAGACATCTGGACAGTCATCTCAATCTTCCTTAGAGAGTGACCTGCTTAGAACAGTGGTCAAACAAGAACTTAAAAATGTGATTAGTGGTTTCAATAAAGATTATCTATCTAAATTTATCAAGAACAGTTATAGAGTTATTGATCTGGACCAAATCTATTCAAAAATTTCTAATGATGCTTAGTAAGAAATTCCCAAGAAAGTGGATTTCTACTTCAACTGAATCTTCTCAAAGACTGACATGACCAATAATTTCAAATTTTTTGTATAAAATATGATAATTAAAAATTTTAATCAAGCTTTAAAGACTCTAGTCCAAAATCTCACAAAGTTCACTCATTTTTTGGACAAGTTTATGTAAAACAAGGATGACTTCGAGAATGCTACGCAGTATACTGGAGAGATCATTGTGGATTTTATTAAGCTTCTAAGGCCCTATCTTCAAGTACATAGTACAACCATTGTTGTTCCTGCAACTTCCCCTCTAAGGCCTCATTTTTATACTTTCATCTCTACCCTAGCCTCCACTTCTTTGTCTATTAGTCAATCAATGAGTCAGATCAGGCCTATGATCGTTGATCAAAAACATCCTCGGTCTCCTACTACACCTACTCTGTCTCCCTCTGCCTTTGAAGGTCTTCCATTACCTTCTCTATCAACCACCTCACTCCCTTATTCTACTTCAACCTCTATTCTTATGGCTTCTTATTCTGCTGCTACTGCTAAGGGAAAAGAGAAGACCATCCAGTGAAGAAGGACAATGCTTACTCTATTTTTATGGTAATCTTGTTAATTTTGTTTTACTTTTTGAAATGCCCCCTTTTTATCTAATACATTAAGCTCTTTTCTTGTCTCTTTTTTCTTTCTTTTTCATGATATTTTTTGATAATACCTTAAGGGGGATAAATATAGGAGACATATAGGAGAAGAGAATACTCACTCTATTTACGTTATATGCACATTCAAACTACGTTGTTAGAACAAATATACACTTTAAATATACATGATTTTGATCATCAAAAGGGGGAGATTGTTGGAAAACTCATGTATTAATCATTTTTTAATGATCAAAAATCCTATTTAGTCAATAAACCATGTTAACTCTATGTAATATATCTCACATCAAATGCATAATTGTTTAGTAAAAGCTATCCATTGCTCTTAAGTGCTATACACTCAGTTTGGTTACTATACGCTATCTTTTGATTAACTATATAACGATTTCTCTGAAAAATGATTAAGTTTAATTCATTCCAAAAATGTCACTACTTAAGTCTGTGTATACATATTTTCCTAAGTGTGAGACACCATGAACAAGAAGACACCGTGAACAAGCAGACATCGTGACAAATAGAAACTGTGAACAAGACACTGTTAACAAGATACCATGAACAAGGCACGGTGAACAAGACACTTTGAACAAGACACCGTGAACAAGAAACTGTTAACAAGACACTGTGAACAAGGCACCGTGAACAAGAACCCACAATCAAGACACCGTGAACAAGACGTTGTGACATCAAAACACTGTGATCCAGACACCGTGAACCAGACACCGTGACCACAAGACGCAGTGACCAATCCATACAATGTGTGAAGGAGACACCGTTTCCATGACATACTGGGACACCGTTTCTTAATATGTTTTGTCTTCTTTCAATTTAATCTCTAATGGTCATATTTAAGGATTTTAAATGAATTGACATAATTAATATTTCATTGTAGACATCTCATTTGACAGTACGAGGTATGAGGTGTTGAATACATGTAACCTTCCGGCTCAAACACGTGCACTCAAAGTTAAAAGAGTAATACAGCCCAGGAAAAATAAGAAGTGTGGCATGATACTACAAATCAGAACAAGTGGTTGGACATGAGTATGGAAACATAATACACTTAGATAATTATTAAAGAAATAATTTTCTCATGCAACTCAACGCTGCTGGAGAACACATGAAGCTAAAATAAATCTCATAATCCAGAACATCTTCGCACTATCAAACCTCACGAAGAACACAAGTCGGATCTGTCTGAATTGAAACACTCTGTTTTCCATACAAGTACTTGATTTCTGCATCTAGTTTATCTTATAAGTCTAGAGCTATAAAGACTATCATTCAGAGCATTTCTAAACCAATCTCAATATTTCTACTCTGTTGTGTATCATTTTACTATCTTTTGGGCAGTGTCTGTATCTGTATAACAACACACTCTATCTCCTACATAAAATTAAAGGATACAATATAGCCTTACTCAAACATATTTTTATATTTTTATACCCACTGATAAGTGTGGAAGAGGTCCCTATGTGCCCTAGTTGTTTGTTCCCATGAAGAACTGTGGAAGAGGTCCCTGTGTGACCTGGACAATCCTGTGTAATGTTGTTTAACCCCAATCCAGGGTGTGGATCAACATTATTTATATAAACTTTTTGGTGGCAGGTTATCACCCAGTGGAGTGGATTAGGTCTCATCTTCAGACTAAACCACTTGTTTCATATGTGTTGTGCTACATAATTTAGTCTTCTCTGTTTTACTGGTCTACTGTATAATTCAAAAATCACTAAATTTACTTTGATATTTAATCTTTGAAAGAAGTTATAAATGTCTTTTCTTAGTATAATATATTTAAAAGTAATATTAATAACTGACATAAAGATTACTATGAACTAATCAATAATAAAAGAAGTTATTTAAACAGCCAAACTCTTATAACAGTATAACCTTGATTAACTTGGATGTATTTAACCTTTTGGGTAAACCTTTTTATGAATAATATTTAGCAAGAAATTTTTATAGATACTCAATTCAACCCCCCTCTTGAGTAATATACTCCAACCTACAATTCAAAACATTAAATATATAAACCTTCATAAATTGAACAAATTACAATAGAATAATGAATATCTTTAGTATGTTGGGTCCTTTAAAGAGACTAAAAATCAATATTTTATTTTGAAATTTTCTCCAAAACATAACAACAAATCATATCTCGATGTTTCAAGAAATTATCATACAATAAGATATTTTCATATTCAAAAAAAAAATAAAACCAAAAAAAACATTATAAAATTAATTATTCATTTTATTTCAATTATAAAAAATTTATAATTAGTTAATAAAATTTCCAAGTTGACATTTCATTTATTGGGGTCATTCAATTTATAACCTCAGGACAACATCATTGCGATGACCATGGATAAAGGGTTTTTGGTTTAATTAACATAATAAAATTAAAATATTATAATTATAATTTCTAAAAATTAATTATAAATTTAAAATTAACCATGTATAGTTGTTATGAAAAATTAATCACATAATTTCGAGTAGACATTAGTTTAAACCAACACATAAATGATGTTTTCATGTTTTTACTTTGTAAAAAATAAAAAAAGTATAAAATATTTAACTTTTAAATAATAATAAATATTTAATATATGTAATATTTTTTTTTATCTTTATAACCAACCATATTAGCTGGTAATGGAAATCGAATCGCATCGATTAGTGGAGGTGGTATTCCACACATACACAATAACACTTATTTCAATTTCTAATTGATAGAAATAATTTTAAAGTAAGTAATGTATTATCTTTCAAAATCATAATATTGTATCAAATTTTTTTATATTAAATAATTATAACTTTATAATTATCTGTGTGAGATGTTTTTGAAAAAAATATATCTCTTCATAGAGGTGGTAGTCCACGCGTATGCAAGACTGTTGTTTTCATTTCTCTTAATATAGAAATGGTGATAAAATTTTTATTATCATAATTTTAATAAAATTTATATATATTGAAAATAATTATGCCATTATTTCAGCCTTTATTATGAATAATTTAAGGTAGTAGAAGAATAAATAAACATGAAACAGTTCAATTAGGACTATTATATTCTCCTTAGATATCTCCCTTTATATTACACATTAAGCCCTTTATGAATGGTATTTTAGAGAATAAAAGGTCATCTAAGATGTGGGGATGGATTTTAGAGATATTATTTGCTAGTTATTTACCAAACTAGACTGATAAAAATGTTTTGAATAAGGGAGGATTTGAGGTTCCCTTTTATAACTGAGGGGAGTGATACACTTGTGATTTTTATGAATATTTAAAAATTATAAAGTATTAATCAAAGGAAAGTGGCAAGAAAATTATAAGACTTAAAAGATAAGGTTATAATGGTAGTAAGAAAATCATGTAATAACAATGAATATAAAATCCTTGGGCCTTATCTCATAGTTTTTAACATAATTAACATGATTTACCCTTTATAGTTATGACACATTTTTACCACGATTACTATTCATAGTGGTCAAAAAATGAAATTTAAATAATTAACAAATTTGAGAATCATGGTTCCAAAATTAGAATTAATTTTCCAATAGTAAATTTATAAAAGTGTCAAAAATTATTTTTAATATAAGTGGGCTAAACAGAATTAAGAATCTATTTTAAAAATTACATTTTTAAGTATTAAAATGATCTTATACCTAAATAAAAAATAAACACGATTCATATGGAATTATTTATATCAATTTTAGTCTAATGTATGATATTATACATTATATACAAATTCAAAATTTAGTAATACTTTTAAATTATATGATTTAATGAAACGAAATTTATGTTTTTAGAAAATCATCATTTTTAACTATTCACTAAGAAAATTATATTTTAAAAAATCCAAAAAATTATCCTAATACTATTATGATATTTTGATTTTCAAAATTATCACAATTTTCCCAAATAAAATTTATAAAATTCATATAATATAATTATAAAATCTCTAAAAAAACCTTTTTAAAGAAATGTATTTTTGAAGGGAAAAATTATTTTAATCTCATTATTTTCCTAATAACTACAATTAAATAAATTTTAATTATTTTAATTGAATATATAATATAATTATTTATTTATATTCATTTAAAAATAGTTATTTATCTAATTGGTTATTATAAAAATATATTTCATAGCAAAAATATTTTATGAAAAATATATCTTTTACCTTCAAAATATTTTGTCTTCATTTCCAACCAATTGATACAAAAATTTATGATCAAATATTAATTTTATTAAGTAGAAAATTTATACATATATTTAGATATATTTTTATTCTAATTTAAACCTATAAAACAAATTTCTTGGTCACTACATTCATATTTAAATAATAATATTTTTGTAGCATATTTTGTATTTGTTTAACATTAGTATTATGTATACCACAAGCTATCGAATATATGTTTTCAAATAAAATAAATTCTAAAAAAATTATTTTTTACAGCAAGTCTCAGTAAAGGAAAAATCTTTGAAGGCATATGGTGTAATCCAAAGGTATAAATCTAAGGAGGAGGTATAAGTGTTCAACGAATTCTTTCAAGTTTATTTCTTTTTCTATATAATTTATATATATTCTAAAAATACTAATATATTGAAATTATTATATTTACCATATTAAAATTTTATTTCGATGAATTAATAATAATTTACTTCCTCCTTTCTATTATATGGAAATTGAAATAATTTCTAGTGCGTACATGCCGAATATTTTCTCCACAAAGTTATATGTCTCATTTTTCATCACTTCAACACATATATGGATATAAGGATGGATTAAATTGAAATATATTATTTTTATAAAATAATTATTATTCTATAAGAAAACTTAATATTGGTTAACTTATTTCCCTCCCTTCTGTTGAAAAACAACAACGTCACTTGTTCATATGTATAGAATATAATATTATTATTCTATAAAGGTAATAATTTTTCTTCCTTATTTCATTTTCAACAATTGGAGAAATAACAATGTCATCCCTGAAGAATATTTCATTAATAAATAAAGATTCACATTATTCCTTACTATATTATATGGATGGTTTATAAATTATTTTGAATGTAATAAATGATAATAATATCATTTTTAATATTTTTATGTTTATGGAAACATGACCCCTTTGACATTGGTTAACACACTGAAGCTATTTTGGGATGAATGACCTCAAAATGTCTGATATAAACTTAACTGGTTTATAAAGAAATTAAAGCATGGTAGTAAATAAATAAAAATAAATAATGATAATTTAATAAAAAATGATTATTATTCTATTATATAATTAATAAATTTCATTATTCAAGAGTTAGATAATTTATAAAGCATTGTGGGACTAAAGATAATAAGGTTTTCTTTAAAACATGGCTTTAAAGTCATACTTTCTTAATATTTCTCATACATATCCATGTTCTTAAAAATAAATCATGAATATTAAAATTTATACATTATATATAGTTAAAGTTTATTTTAGAATAATTTTTAATTTCTTAAATTTTTTTAAAAATTAATATTTTAAATGTTTTTATGTTGTTCATTTATTAGTCCCTTGTTACAAAGTGCAAAGGAATGTTTTTTATCACTTTCCTAATTAATAAATATTACCACTATAATAGTAGTTATTATTTATCAGAAATAATATAGTTATTTTATTTATTATTAAATAATATCTTATTTTTATGACACTTTTAATTTTTTGTTTTAATAGTTATTTAAAGAAAATAAAATTTCACCCTACATTTTTTTTTTGAAAATGGAAATTGTTTTATCTTATTATTTCAAAAGCTTTTTTAAAGTATTTTATGATGAGATAAAGATTATATTGTTTAATTAATGATATTTTACTTAGTAATTATAGATGATTAAAGTTAAACACTAGATATAGATCCCCAATTCATTGATTAATGATTTATTATTTAAAGACAAAATGTGTGAAATAAATGCTTATATTACACCTATTGAAAATAAACTATGAATGAATTTGACACAAGAAAAAAAAATAGCTACCCAAAATATAAGAATATTCTATATAAGTTTTTGTCGATATTGAAAGGAAATATTGTTTTATGAAAAATAAGTTTTATGACCATTTATAAGTGAAGGGATTAGTTTTCATAGAAAATCATTTTCATGGGGTCTCATGTTTTTTCCAAGATTACATCATAGTTTATATATGATTGATATGGGTTTTAATGTTTTTATCTTAAGAAATATATATTTTTAATATGTGATTATTATTTATTTTAATGTTACATGTTTATTTTGAAAATAGGTAAATATTTAAATGTGTTTTCATGTTTTTCACTAAACTAACGAGTTTCCACTATTTTTATCTCTCTTACTAAGACTTTTTTATCTTATTTTGGTTTAAAAAAATTTTCATTAGATATAAGGATGTGTATGAACTATATCATGGTCAGTATTTTAGCTATGGTTAGACATATGAAAATAATTAAAAGTGTTTTGAATTAAATAGTTCTGTAAATTTAATAAAACAATTTTGTAGAGAAAATATTTATTGTATGGTTGTTTCATAATTTTAGTAATGTATTTTATAATTATCAAAAACTATAGAACAAATATATAATTTTAATATAATTATGTGAAATCCTTTATATTATACCAATTATTATGGGTTCTTAATAATACAAGGTGTTATGGATGGTATCAAATCTGGGGTCTAGATAAATTTAGAGGTTATGATTATGTCCATAAGAACTTGAATATATTTTATGGTTAAATTATAATGATATGAATTTTTAGGATTTCATTATTTCTTCATGAAAACATATTTATGTTCTAGAACGTTTTTCAATTGCGTAAATAATTAGAATGAGGTACGAATTCATTAAGAGGACAATATATTTTGAAATCATAATCATAAAAAGGATAAAGTTAGAGGAGATTAGTTTTTGGATGTTTTTTCTTAGTTTTCATGGTCTATCAATGGTGGTTCGCATGAAATGATGTGACCAAATTTTCAATAGAGGAATGAGTTTATAGTATTGAATTTAATGAAACAAAACCATCCACCATTTAGTGGATATTTAAACCTAATCAAAGATGAATAATGTATAATTAAAATAGAGATAATATTTTATGTTTTTATCTGTCCTAAATATAAAATGGAAACACTTTTTATTTACCATTTTTTAGAGAAACTATTATGTGTGGTTACTAAATTAAGGACATATAGGATAAAAATGTAATCTATACCAGAGAGTGAAAAATCATTATGGATCTTTTTATTAGGGAATATTTACCCAATATTATTTAACATATAATGAAATCTAAACTTATATAATTAATGTAAGTTGAAAAGTTCTCAGTTTCTTTTATGAAGAAAATTTCACCCTATGAGACCGAAATTGAGTAAATCTCATTCTAGATAAAGAATGTAAAATTGATAGTATTTATACAGAAATAAATCAAGGTTTAAAAATTTCATTGGATTATTATGAATTTAAAAGCAATGAAGAAGTTTTTATATGAAATTATAATGTTCAGAAGTTGTTTATTGACCTATATGTTCTTTATGGAAATAAGAATAAGAAGTGTAAAAAAAGAAATATGGAGGTAACCCTCCAACATGTTCCAAATGTGGTAAATGAGATTATAATTAATTATTAATTATATTATAAGTTTGTTTTCAATGTTCTATGTTTAGTTATATGGATCTTGATTAGAAGGAAAAGATTTATGATCTGACTAAAATTGAGAAAATAGATAATCAGTTGTTAGTGATATTATTAATTTAAATGAGTTGGGTTATTATGAAAACACTTGCCTAGAATTATTTTCTCAAGTTGGGAATCATCCAGGAGAAAATTATTATGGATTTAAATATTAATTTCCGACTACTACATATATTTACGAACCATGAAATGATGTATTTATAAGTACATTACATATATACTCAAATTATTCTAATGTATTTTTTTAATTATAGATCAAAAAATTATTTTATTTCTAGAAAATTTGAATGTAAAATGGAAATATTACCTCATGAAATAAACACTATTTTTTCAATCTTATAGTAGAGTATTAAAGTAACAAGACATTATATGAATCTTCCTATTATCATCATTGGTATGTTTTTTAATGAAAAATTTATTATTTTAACCTTAGTGGACTTTTATGTTACTCAGGGTATGAATTGAAATTTAGTTTATCATGTAATGATATATTATAGAGATAATGAAGAATAAATCAATTCTCAATGTGGGTTTCAATTTTTATATAAGACTGTTTTAATGTCCTTGATAACATATCAATAATATATTAAACTAAATAAATAAGGGAGTTAAATTTTTCTAATATATATCATTGAAAATAATAGAGCATCTAACATTCAATATTTTCCTCTAGCAAATAAAATTTCATATTTTCTTCCTGAATTTCTCCTCAGTGTTATTCATAATTAAGAATTTTTTTTTACTATTAACATATTTATTGATACTAATCTAATTTCAATACCTCCTTATGAATTGACTCTAGTGGAGCTAATGGAATTTAAAAAGTAGTTACAATAGTTACATCATAAGGGTTTTATCAGCCATATCATTTTACCTTGGCGTGCTCCTATTTTTTAAAATGTTTGTTCGATGAATAATTTCATTAAATATAGAGAACCAAGAAAATTACTATTTAAAAATGTATTAGTTTCCTTATATATAAGTATTGTTTGGTTAGCTTCAGGGTGATAATTATTTTTCTCATACTGACCAGATATCTACATACCATAAGATGAATGTTAAAAAAGAAGGAATTATGAGGACATCATTCCATATAAGGAATGGTATTTATGAGATTATGTTTATTATTTTAGGGTTTATATATTTATATGTTTTATTTATATGTTGATGAAAATATTGTTTTCATGATTTAATGTATAAATCTATTATGTTATTAATTGATGACATTCTAGTATATTACAATTGTTATGGGGATCATGAGAAACATCAAATTAATAATTTATATACCATAAAAGAAAATATTTTATCTATAAAATTAATCAATTATGAATTGTTTTTACAATATATTTAACTCTATGGGAATATTTTTTCCATGTATGAAATAAATATTTCTCCTATTAAAAATAATGTTGTGTCAGAGAGGTTACGACCTACAAATGTTAATAAGATTTTAGGTTTTATTGAATTAGAAGTTTATAATTTATGGTTCAATGAAAACATATCTTAGTTATCTAGTCCATCAACTCTATTAACTTGAAAGGTAATTAAATTCAATTGTCCAAGGGAAGGTGATGAATATTGTTTTTGGAATTGAAAAGAAGATCAGTTAATTGGAAATTGTTGAATTTTACATCATGAAATAATGGATTTTTTTATTTATAGAGATTATTTATTGATGGGAAATTTTTATAAATAATGATTGAGTAATTTCTTATGATTCACATCAATTTATGTTCAATGAACAAAATTATCCAACATATTTTCTCAATCTTGAAGAAACATATATTATGTTAACAATTTATAGGCATATTCTGTATGGGATGAAATGAGAAATATATATTTATTATAGATGAATGAATTATATAATTACCTAAAATTGTTTGATCATATATAATATATAATGAATAGAATTTATAATGAATTATGAAACCGTGATTCACTATTAGCAAAGTAAATTAAAAACTTTAGTTGATGTCTTGAGTAGAAAAGATAAAACATCATTAAATATGTTACATTTTGAACATGGTCCATTAGTTAATGATTTCATGAATTTTTTATAGGGAGTTATATATATATATACACATCCTCTTTTTCCTAGGTATCATTACAGTTATCTCTATAAGTAATAATTAAGAAGTCATAGAAGAAATAATGTGGTTCTGAAATAATAAAATAATTTGTTAAGAGTGTTAAATTTTATGTTCTAAATGTTGAAAAGGAATGTATTATTAGATATTATAATACTTTATGTATTTTTAGTGATATTATGTTGAAGAAATAATTTTTTGGTTACTCTCTGAACTCTCTATTTTCTATTCATCCAGACAATACAATGATGTATATTGAAATTCAGTAATTTTTTCGATGGGATGTATTAAATGAAGATAATAATAATTTTACCATGAAATTATTGAATTTCCAACAACATAAAGTTTAATGGTTACCATTAAAGGGAATTATGTTGGATTTTATATTTTTTGAATTTAAATATGAGAATAGATTCACAGATTTTGTGGGGGTATTACAAAACTCATATGAAGGTATAAATGTAATTTGTGTTATTTTTTATCATTAGATTAAATCTTTTCATTTCGTACATATTATGGATATTATATATTTTGATCATATAGTGGAAATATTGTTAAATAAATATTCAAGTTACATTGATTCCCTATCTCTTTTTTATATTGATTCTTCACCCTAAATATACATCTTGTTTTTGTAATGTATTTTAGAAGTCATTAAGTGTTCATTAAATTTTTAGGTTAACATCTCATCCTCAATGTGATGGATTTTCAGACTGATAAAATTTGAATTTGGAAGATATGATGGAAGACTGTTCTTTGCATTATCCATAATTTTGGGATCAACACATTTCTTTAGCTTAATTTTATTATAAAAATTGTCTTTATTTTATTATACAGATGTAACCATGTGAGTAATTATATAGAAATTACTGTGAAACTCTAGCATGTTGGGATAGAGTATGTGAGTGAAAGTTATTAGTATAATAATTGGTAGATTATATAAGAATATTCAGAAATATATGATGGTATCTCAGAGAAAGAAGAAGGTGTATATATATATTATAAGGGGAAAGGTATTTTTTTAGGTAGGGGATATTGAATGTTTCTCTACATATCCTTTGAAATGCATTGTGAATATTGGAAGGGAAGGAGAATTAACTTCTTGATATATTTCTCCCTATGAAATTTTGGAGATATTGGGTTCTATTTATTAAAAGTTATCCTTAGAGATGATTTTCAATGAGTTACATGATGTGTTTTATGTTTCTTTGTCAAGGAAATATATAATGGATGTATCACATGTCTTCTCCCCAAAACTAGTTGAGTTAGAGGAAAATATTTATTATGAGGAATATATAGTAAAAATTATATATCATAGAGAGATTATATTATTTAATAAGGTAACAAACCTGGTTAAGGTATAATGGAAGAAGTATATTATTTAAGAAACAACTTGAGAATATGAAAATCTATAGGGGAAAAATATCCTTACATGTTTATTTAATGGATAAAAACTATAGGGAAGCAATTTATTTTATTTAAGAGAATGTGAAATCCTTGTAAATAATATAAATATATAAATTCTATGATTCATAATTATTAATTTTATGGATTCATATCCATCATAGTTCTATAGATAATTTTAAATGATTTTTAAATAAAAAGAGAACTGTTTTTTATTTTACTAATTTATACATAGTATAAAGGGATTATTTAAATGTAAAGTTTTATAATATAAGAATTAAAAATTGAGGAAATGGAATTTTTTTTTAAATATTCATTTAAAAATAATCATAAGATGATTATTTTTATTATTTTTATGAAATATTTGAATTTTGGGGGAATACTGAAAAATATTATTTTTAATAATATGATCATTTTTATGGTACTATTATGACATTAGAGTGACCTATATGTTTTTGAATCCTTTTTATAGAAAAAATATATATTTTATTAGTAATATAAGGTATTTAAAAATATAATGTTGAACTTAAAAATCTGTGTTTGGCATTTTGGTAATCTAAATAATTCTCTTATTAAGATAAAAAACGTTTTTTATCACTTCTATTTGAATAAAGTTTCCACAAGTTTTATTTCTGAATATTTTTTATTGAAATTAAAATAGGTATATTTATATTTACAACAAAACAATAAATTACTTATGAATCAAAATTATACTTGATTTTGTTTAGAATCTATTTTATTATTAAAAATGATGTTTTCAAAACAATTGTTTCTCATTTGTTTTTTTTTTGAAATTATAGTAAATTTAATTTATACACCTTAAAGAAATTTAATCATAAAAAATAGATTCTTTATTTGGAATTATCATGTTTATATTTTTTAATTATTTCAACATAATTTGTATTTATAATGAATAGTTACCTTGTAAAATATTGATAACCACGATAAAGGTTAAGGGGTTAAAGAGTGGGGGTGAACTTGGAGATATGGTTTCAAATATCTATAAATCATTTCTAAATATGATCATTTTAGATGATTTATAGCACAACGTATCATATCATCCAAATTAGACTCAATTGGATCCACTATAGATTAGAAATTAATTTTTTATATTTTATGTTCTTAATAATATACAAGGGTGTTACTCCTCTCAACTTTAAAAGGAATCCTCTTCTCCTCAATTTTGCACACACATTGAACCCCATAGCTCCATAGAGATCTTCCCAAATACATATTCAAATCTTATCGCACGCCTTTTAGGTTATTAACTCACCAAAATTTTCATCCAAAAATGCTTATAGTGTAAGCCAAATGAAGATATCCAAGGGGCGACATACGTCTTAACTGAATTGTTTAAAGATTATTTATTCTCATAATTCTTTAAAATATTTTATAAGTTTCCTCAAAAAATGAAATTCATATATTTAGAAAAAAAAATATATTTTTAAGTATAAAAAAATATTTTATACCACATTTTTATCCTATGAGAAATGAAAACGCATATCGTGCATATATGAATTTTACCAAATCCATGAAGAGATATGTTTTTTAATCATTGACACCTCAAAAAATTACTTATATAGGTTTATGAAATAAATATATATGATATTTTTAAAATTATATTGATTATATAATGATAAAATATTTTAAACCTTCTTAAGCTCCCATCTGTTAGAAAATGATAATGTTTCTCGGGAGTACATAGAGGTACAACCTTCGTGAAGAAATGTGATTTTGTTTTATTTAACAATACACATGGGTGGTCATAATGATGAATTTTATAGTTAAATATGATATTTAAAATATATTTATTATTTTTTTATTTAATAAATTTACATTATTAATTCCATTTTCATTCATTAGAAAATGGAAATGTTCTTCATGCATATGTGAAAACTACCTCTTCTACGAGTAAAGCATCTCATTTTTCATTACCTCTTCACATATATGGTTTTAAAAATATATTTCATTAAAAAATTTATAATTATAAATTTTTTATGATTATCGATATTTTTTTACATTCAAATATTTAACTATAGTTCACAAATCAAAGTATTTTTTGATCGAACGACCATAAATTTTTTACATAATCATAATTTATTTAGAAAATATATCAAACATATTAATAAATTAAATAAAACAAATAATAATATTGGTATTAACATGAATAATTTTTTATTAAATTAAATAATTAATTTTTTTATTATTATTTAGGAGTTAGATAAGTTTTGAAGTAATATGAGACTCACGGTAATAAATTTTTTATAAAAATAATATTTTAAAGTTATCCTTTAATAATATTTTTCTTTCATATCCAAATTCAGAAAAATATAAAAATAATTCTAATATATTTACATAAAATAATGTTATAAGTAATTTCAAAATACCATTATGTTGTTTTACAAATGTATAGAATGAAATCATTTTTTCCTTATGGGTCATTTTTTGACTCTTTGTTTTCCACAGTGAAAAATATTGTTTTTTAATGTCTACCCCAAGGAAAAAATTTACTGTTGTCATATATATTATTCTTTATCATAATCGTATAAAATGATTCATTATTTTTAAAATAATATCCTATTCACATTCTTCCAAGTTTTTAATTGTTTTTGAAAATATAATAATATTTTCCATTATTTTTATGTGAAACTCGACGGTGTTTTTTATTATTGGTACAAAATAGATTTAAAGGTTTTTATGATGAAAAATTGGAATATTATAATTTTTTAATCAAGATATAATACTTGGTAATTATAGATGATGAAAGGGGATCCAATGATATCACTCCCTAATGCATTGGGTATTGATTAATACTATGAAGGAAAAATATTTCAGATAAATTGTTACGATACGCATATTGAATTATTTAGATGAATTATTTTAATGTGGTTTTGAATACATTTTCTCAAGGGTATAATATTTCTTTATGATTTTGAAAATTTTTAACAGAAATATATTTTTTCAATAAGATTAAAACAACCCATATTTTTTAAACACTTGATTCCATGATTTATTACATAAGGGTAGTTTGATCCAACAATATTAACATGCCTAGTGTCTTTGGGAAAATATATACATAACAAAATAACATGATGTTCGGTTACAATTAAATTAGTTATAAACTTTGTAAAATTCCCTTAAATACTAATAATCTTTTAATATAGTATAGGATAAAATTTGGATGTACATAAGAAAGGGGTGTTCAATAAAGCATTTTAAGGGAATAATCATTGCATATAATAATGTAAAGAAAACACTATGAGTCAAGATCCATAATTTTATGACATATAATGGTTATAATCACAATAATGAACATCAAATCATGACAATAAATGATATAATCAAGACATAATAAGAATGCTGGAACAATATAAAACATGACATCATGATCATATATTAAGGATAACCATTGAGAAATCATAACATAGTGTTCTTAGGTTAATTTCCTATACACCATACAATGAATCTAATGAGATAAAACAATTACCCAATGAATTCAAGGGATAAATAATTTTCATCACACCTAGAATATTCATATCATGAACCTAAATTTATATACTATATATATCATACAAAACAAGAATGTATTTAATTTGTTTTCATAACAATATTAAAAATTATCGTTCACATACAAGGATGCCCCCAATCAATGAATTATAGGTATATATAGGTTGATACCCTTGAGTGTAAATAGAGTTATTAATTACTAAGATACAATTTTGTAGTGAAAATTTATAGGTCAATTTTGACTGCACAATAGGTGTTTATAAAGGTTCAAATAAGTGATTTATGAGAGTTAATTGTGGTCTCTAATTACATTGAAACCATAATGGTAGTAAAAGAATGTGTATTAGCACAGGAAAACATGAAAAATCCTAATTCAGAAGGCTTAATTAAAAGAAAGTGTTTGAATTGAAAATAAAAGAGAGAGATCCATAAATTTTTTATAGTAATGGATTAGGTAAATGATATAATGATAATTGATAAATAATATTTTATTCCTAGAATATCAATTGAAAATTAAATGGATATTTATAAAAACCTAACAAAATAATCAGCTGGGATTTAAAATACCTAATTAAATGGAATTACTTGAATGAAGTGGAAGAGGAAAAGAATCCATTACTAGGGATGTTTCTTACAAAATATTAAGATGATATTCTTAAGAGATTAGTAATAGTTTGGGTGAGATTTTTAGATGTAGAGGGAGATGAAATAATGCTCAATGTGTTTTGAGTGAAGAGTAATGGGAGGATGGTGGGGTATTTGTAACCAAAGGGAGGTGAATTATTTGTTAAGTTCAAAACATAGTTTTCTTCCATTAAGTAATAAAACAATCAGAACTATAAACCATCAATTTTTTTCCCATGGTTTATTTCAAATATAATCGGTTTATTATACTTTATATGGATAATAACCAAATTCATTAAAAAAATAACATCACATTTTGAAAGCGATTCATATAAGTTTTTTTAAAACATTAAAATATAATATAATTTTAGAAGATTCATTATTGGTTTTTAAAATTAATCAAAACACTATGAAAAAAAGTTATATGTAACACCCTCGAATTATAAAGCACAACTTCATATTCTATAGTATTTATAAAACACAACACCATGTGAAAAAAGAGAGTATAATAACCCAATAAATAACAATATATTTACTATCTTAAATAAATATGATATATTCTATGTATTGTATTGCATACCACACGGAGTTATCTTGTGTCACACACATCAACGACCTTCCTTGATATATTACGTTACACGCAAGGGTGAGCTTCAGAAAAAAATGATATATTATTAAAATATTGCTATTTAATGTAATATTACATAACCTAGATGTTAGGTTAGAGGTTATGAATAATATTAAATATCTTATTAAAATTTATGATTTATATAATTTTAAAAAATATATTTGTTACCAATTAGTGAGAAACAAGAAATAAGATCCAATTGGATATAAAAAGAAATATTATTATTATTATTATTCCAAAGAAGGTTTTTATTAAAAATCATAATTAATCAAAATTATTCAATAATTTTAATTATATATATATATATATTTTTTAATAAAATATTTTGTATATTCATGCATTATTATTTATATGCAAAATATAATAAAAACCCCATTTTACACATAAAAACCTATATTTTTATAAAGGTAATTTTACCCCCTTTTAATAGTGAACCCATTTTAATTATGAATTTTGATTCCTTAATTAATTTAATATTTCAACAAAGCTTAATATATTAAATAAAAACATAATAATAAGGTTACAGTAATTTTATGATATTTTTATTAAATATTTCATTTTTATTGTATAATTAAAAATACTAAATTTTAGTTCGAAAATGATTTTCTATCTAATTTATATATATGATTTAATTGTATGTTTAATTGGTTTTAAAGTTTAATTATATAATATTTCTATAACTTAATAAATTTTATTTCAATAGAATCAAATTCACTTTTAAATCGATTATAAAAACATATAAATCATTTAGATGTTTTACTTTAAAAACCTGCATTATCATCTCTCTTGCAGAACTAAATTTAAATCAATTTATCTCAACTATATTATTGGGATTTGGAAAAATATATTACTTATTTGGAATCAGAATAATTTATAACGTTTAATAATACCAAATTTTTTGATAAAAAAATAGTAGTGAAAGTAATTAAAATAAATTATATTAGTTAAGGTAAAATTAAGCTTAATAATAGACCAAACCATTAACATACGGTCCCAAATGACGTAGAAATTTTTTCAAAACCCATTGAATATCCATAATTAATCCATAAAAAACCATTTTTTAGTTTTTTTGTTTGGTTTGAATTGTATTAGGTAATAACATATGTACACCTAACTTGTTTCCAAATATTCCAACCGAGTCCTTTTCCATCCATATAAAAGGAAACTCTCTCTCCCCATGCCTCAAACCTCTCAAACCACTTATGTTCATCCAATATATTACCAATTATATTCCCAAAACCCCTATCCTTGACCTTGAACCTTACCTTTGGGATGAAAGCCTTTCAAGGAAGCCTTTTGGTACAAACCAAAAGAAGTTACCTGATTAAGAGGTAACGTCTTTTCTCAAGCTCTCTAGTTTCATATCCATTCTACACATCCTAAAGTATCTTTATTAAATGATTATATAAAAAAATTATCCTAAATATACTAGGTAATTGTTATGTATATGTTTTAACATACACTTACACACAACCCCATCTATTGGGTCATAAGTATACTACATCTGTGTTGGTGAAATACTTCCTAACAAAACGATGATTTTTCATATTTTTACTTTATCGCCTCTCGTGGTAGAAATTATGATGGAAAAAAATTTACTTATGATATATATGATATGTATTATTTATTTATAATTATTTAATCCTTTTATTATGCATAACATTAATACTTTTCATTTTACAGAAATACAATAACATTGTTTGGTGGTGTATGAACTACGACCCACTCAAAGCGATGTGATTTGCTCACGCTATACAACGAACATATGAAGGATGTTTTTAATTAAAAAAATTTGACATAAAAAATTATATAATGTATTCATGACATAATTATCTTTTTCTAAATATACTATATATATATCATTTCATTTATCCCCATTTCACACACTCAAAAAGTGATAGCCTCATTTGTGGGCTTGTGGACTACCACCTCCTTAACACGATGTCATTCCTTTTACATCCCAAGAATTTTATATATAAATATATATGATTAAATGACATGGTAGTTATGATATAATGAAAATTATGGGAATATAGGTTGTTTATTACCTTCTTTCGAAAATGATAATTGAAAAATGAGAATGTAAATCATGCGTACGTGCGGTCTACACTCTCTTTGATCATCATGTTGATTCATTTTTCTTAACCATATTTCATGATTGATTTTAAAAGTATAATTTTTGTATAAATATAATAATTATTTAATTATTATTATTCTGTATATGTCATATAATGACCCATTTGACGATAGTTGACATACCAAAGTTGTTTTTGACACATAAATCGAATTTGGTCAAAACACCTGATGTAAACTTAATTTTTAAGGTAGTTGAATAAAACATAGTAAGAATTGAAATAAACTTAATTATAAACAAGAAAAAGGTTCTTAATAAAGTTTAATGTTAACAAAAATTTGTTATATAGGAAGTTAAAGGATTTTTACCAGAAATGAAATTCAAGGTAAGGCATTATCATCTCATTGTTTAAATTTGTGAGATAAATGTCAAGATCACCACTTATATATTATTTTTGGTGTATCTAATATCAATTATTAGATTTTATACTATGAATTCATTTTTTCTTAATGAAATTTTAGGCATTTATTTAGTTTTATTCCATCATGAGGATTATGAGTTGAAATGATTCAAAGTTGTTTGGGATACTGTGGAATGTTTAAAGGTTATTTTCCTCAATACCATGTTTAATGATCATTAAATGGTATTTTAATTCAAGAAAATTACATTAAAACTAGTCAATTAACCCATTAAATTTCCTCTCCTTTGTTAATTAATGAAAATTTCAAGTATTTGTACCAATTTTCACAATTTGGTACTCACAAATGTTTTAGAAAATGTTTTTTTAGGAAAACCAACATTGTATTCCTCTTTAGTTTGAGAAAAGGTTTTCTTATAAAAACCTTTTTTTATTAAAATTATTTCAACAATATTTTTAAAATTATTTCATAATGATATTTTTATCCTTTTTGCATTTACCAATTTTTTGAAAGGAGTATTCTTTTCTCTTTCTGAAGAAGTCATTTTTATAACCTTTAACAGTGTAAAAGGAATATTATTTTTACTGTATATTTCTTGTATGAGATTACCCGATTTCATTTATTTGAATATTACATTGCATGATTAAAAGGATAATTTTTAAAGAACTTGTTTTTTTAAATTGATTTTCTATGAAAATAAATTTTAAAAGGATTTTCCAAATAAAAGGATATTTTACTAAAGAATGTTTTTAAAATATATTTTTAAAATATTTCTATTAAAAAAGAATAGAAAAATATTATCTTACTCATATTGGGGTATTATATATTTATATCATCCTTAATATTTATCTAGATGTTTTATGATCAATTATCCCAATGATATCATCCACATTCTCTTCTTTGATTCATCTTCCCCATGAAAATTTTCTATGATCATTAAACATTAAATTTCACGTAGTTTACCATATCATTTTTCAAGGATATGTTCATTACCTAAATCATAAATCATTTTACATATGGTGTGTACTTTTACATTCATTTTATTATTTGGGAAAATATTGATAAATCTGTATCTCTTACTCCATATAGATATTTGGTGAGGCACATTGTTAAATAAATTATTTGATATATGGGGAATGTTTTAGACTAGTACGACATGGGTGGGGCTATGTTACGGATATCCCCTCAAGTCATTGGTATTCTCATGGGATGAGTCATTTAGTTAGATGCCTTAAATGGGGTTTTACCCAACATGTTGTAAACCATCTTTTGAAAGGCCTTGATGGTAAATATACCATATACCTAAGAAACATGGCATCAAGTAATTTATTATTTACCCCATATTAGTTTTATTTATTAATCATACATGATATTTTTCATCGACATATTTATGGATAAATTTCAATTTTAGTTATTTATATGGCATGTGTCTCAATTTCTTATCCTTCTATTTTTATTTTATCTTATCTAGTTCTTTGAATGCATAGTGTTTTTATTTACCTTTCATGATTATTTATTGACTTCCTTTTTATCCTGTTGATTACTTGGTATGTTTGTTCAGTTATTTTCCTTGACATGTTAATTTATTTCTGTTGATTCATTATTACTTATTCGATATTTTTCCCTTACTGAGAATTTGAGCTCACCGTTTCCCAAGGAATCCAATAATCAAACTAAGAAAGATTTTTCGGGATATACTAGATTTAATAAAGTTATCCTTGAAGTTATTTATTTATAAAGAAGACGAAATATATGTTGTAATTAGGGTATTATTTTTTAATAAAAGTCTCTTGCATATATCTGGTTTACCAAGAATACAAAAATATTGTTCCATAAATAATTGGTTCCATGTAATCAAGCCAATGTAATTTATAACAGACATCAACTCAGGGATATCTGGGGTCGGTTAACTAGAGATTGTATTTGGGGATTTATTAGGATCCTTGGGAACTAGATTTAGGAAAAAAATTATTAGAGAAAATAAACCTATGGTAGAATTTGAGGATATTTATAGAATAACATCTGAGAATTTTGTAATGTAGAGATTATGTGGTTATTCTTAAATATACACCCTTATATGGATATTATAAGGGTTATCATGTTCTAGAACAGATTTATCGTGGAGTAATAACTCGGAAATGGTGTTCCAAGTATGACTTAGGGTAACATGGAACATGAAAATCGACCTTAATTCTCACCTTTTTTGCCACTCCCTCGGGATATGCTTAGGATGATTCACATTTTCATTACAAACCATTCTGAAGGATTTGGATACATAATAAGTAAGCTATATTAAAACTACATTGTTTTATATTGAACATAAGGTTTATTAGTTTATAAATCCTAGAAATGATATTATGGAAAATAAATTCAACTATGGAAGGAACTAGGTTAAAATAAAATAGATGAAGTATTTAGGTATTGGGGTTGTATTAAAAACCATAGTTAAAAGGCTATTTATTGATGAAATTAATTTCAAGGATTTAGATCATATTTATTTTGAAAATTTTATTAATTTGGTTTTAGAAAAGGCAAAAATGTAATTTGGGTGATATACAATAAAATCTGGAAGGGTTGCGAGTCTTGAACCCATGACGGAAGGTTGATAAGGTTTTCACACAAACTAATGACCTGCGTAATTTCCCATTTAATTTGTCATTGTTTTTAGTTAAAATATTTGATGACTAAATGCCAATGATGAACTAGTAGTATCTATATTGAGGACTAGATATTAATCCATTAACCATATTGGTTTTGGAAAATAGTTAAAGACAAATATTCAAGCTTGTAACTCTTTTATGGGCCTTAAGATCTTTTAGAAATGTACTTTTGTGCTTCATGCATCAATATTAATTTTTTAATGAATTTGAAAATAGATAGAATCAAAACTAAATGTTGAAACTATATTTATATAAATATATAAATTATATATAAAAAGGTAGTAATATAGTTACAAAAAATTTGGAAAATGAATTTGAAATAAAATGTTGTCCGAATACCTTGATTTCTAATGAATTGACAGTCTCTTAAATCATCATAGATTTATGGATTTGAGGCACAAAAATTTTTATTAATCAATGACTTGTTTTTGATTGATGACCTCATTCACTTTATATAAATATTTATGCTTTTCTTATAAGTATGTATATATACATTCCACTGGTGTTCTCCTATATAGATACCTAGTTACATGGTAGTATATGTGACCTTTTTACTTTCAACTCTATCTTTTATAGAGGATGATTTATGAACCCTTCGTATGATGTGGGAATTCAACATAGTAAATGTAAAACATAATTTTACCAAGATCGAGTTAAACTTGAATGGAAAAATTTAATTAAGTTGGGGAGAACATAACACCCATAAATTTTAAATAAAATTTTTTATTCAATAGTGTTTTTGATACACAGAACATAGGGTCAAAGAGGAGTATAATAACTCAATACGTCAAAATATATTTTCTATCTTAAATAAATATTATATATTCAATGGCCTCTAATTCATGCCTCACCGATTTTGTAAAGACCCATAAATTTTAAGGAATTTTTTTTTCTTAAATCCTTTATAGTTTTACGAGTACACAGTTTCTAACGACACTTGATTCCGAGGCCCGATGTGTCTGGAATCAATTTCTGAAGTTTAGCTCAGGTACGTTTAGTAAAGGAACGACTGGGTTTTTCTATCTGTTGAATCGGTGCTCGGAATTGAAATCTGAGGGCACCGATTAACCCGCATCACCAGTATTTTCTTAAGAGGACTTTTATCGTAGATGCGTTTGCACGGGAGAAGAAGTTAAATTTTGGGGTTTAAATAAGAAGTAAATAAAATTTTGTACAATTTTATTTTATTATCCTTGGAAGTTAAACTCTCCCACGAGAAGTTGTTGGTGGGGCCCACAACCACCTGACTTCCCATGTGTGGTTATGTGGGAGGTGGGGCCCACACGAGCCCCACCCTTTTCACATTCCATAACCCCTTAACTCCCTTTGAACTCCCTTGTTAATTACATGACAACTCCCCATTAATTTTATATCCTTCAATTGATTAACTCTTCCTCTCCCCACTCTCCCACTTTAATTTTTGCCAACACACACTTAATTAATTAATTTAACTTCATAAATTAAATGAATTAAGTGTGTGAATTCTAAATTTTTAATGCATGGAAAAATAAAATAAAATAAGGAGAAGTCTTCTTTTATTTTGGTTAGAATTGTTGTGTGAGGAAGATTTGGGAGAACTCTAGTTTTTTTTGAAGAACTTCATCCTCAATGAAGAACGCCAACTCTCTGATGAAGAACATCGCTCGGAAAACCTAGTTTCTCCATCCTATTCTTCCTTCATGGCAAGGGAGGAGACACCGACATAGGAACTCTCTAGTGATGACACGTCTTCTACTCTCCTCTCTGTGATAAATGAAAAGATGTCACTTCCTCGGGTGCGTACCGACAACGACGGAAACGACGATGTCATCCATGATGCTTTAAAACCGCAAACTCCATTTAGAAGTAGGGGTTTAATCTTGAAAGTGGATTTTTACATACCCTATTCTTGTTGGAAATTGTTCTTGAATATGGCCAATTGCTATCATTTTATGCGGAGGGTGTGGGCCGAACGAACACGGCCAGACAACCCTCCGTTGTTCTCGTTTATTATTTTGGAATTGATAATTGATGGCGGAAGAAGCATGAAACCGTCTTGTAGTACTGTGAACTATGTGAAGGGAACTGGGACCATCGCATCGGTTGTGCGGAAAGAACCACAGCCTACTACACGGGCTGCTTCGGCGGAAGAACCGGTCGGCCCATCGGTCGGCCAGGCGAAGAGGAGTCGCGACACAAGGAGGGCGCCGTACTAGAGGACCGGTCGGCCCATCGGTCGGCTGGGCGGAGTTGGACCACAACGCCAGGAGGGAGTTGTGCTAAAGAAGTCACGGCCTGCCTTGCGGGCCGTGTGTGCCAGAGGTCCGGCCGGCCTAGCCAGAAGATTTGGGAAAGGGCGGCGCCGCCGGTGCAGAAGACCCCCCCCCCCCCCCCCGTGGATCCCTCTCGGCTTCAGCCGGGCCGCTCGGCCTGCATGACAGCGCCAGGCCGGGCCGAGCCGGGCAGCGCCGGGCCAGGCTGAGCCGAGCTGCGCCAGGCTAGGTCGGGCCGCGCCCCGCCGGGCCGGGCCGCAACCCTTCGGGCCGAGTTGAGTAATTTCTTCGAATCAGTCTGACACCCCTGCTGGGTTGGACCCATCAAACTTGGTCAACCCGACTCATCGACCCACTGTGCTAAACGGGTCTGGCCCTATTATTCACTTAAACATTAATAACTTAAGGACCGCACGTTCGATCAACGCGCCGTCTGTAGCATTGGGAGTCTTTCAATGAGACGGCCCTTTTGAGATACTCTATGTGAGTTTCTAATGAACATGGATATCAGCCGAGTTAGAAATGATCGTATTTCTAACCGAGCCCCTAGAATGGGAAAAGCCAATATCTCTCAGACCAGGTATCCGATTGACACACTATCAGTTTCGTAGAGATCCATTTGACAAAACAGAAATTTGGGATACATCAACTCTAGACTTCATGAGAGTTGATGTATCAACCCCCTTGGCTCGTGGAGCAGACCCTCCCGAAATCGAGCGTTCTGTGTGCGGGAACCCTAGAGCTGGCTGCGACTGCGACGATGATGACGACTGTACTTGGATCCTCCGTGGGTTCGGCAGTGAGAACAACTATACTTGAATCCTCTGTGGGTTCGGCAGTGATGATGACTGTACATGGATCCTACGTGGGTTCGAAAGTGAGGGTTACTGTACTAGGATCCTATGTGGGTTTGGCAGCAATGACTTCTGTACTTGGATCCTACATGGGTTCGGCAGGGGAGATGATTCAGAGGCTACACCTATCATCTCCACCCCACTTCGTGAGTTGTTAACTGTGTGAGATGAGTCTTGACATTCAGTCAATATCAACGATATGATTGACTTACTTTCCTGTGTGGACTGGGTTGTGCTTTCCTGTGTGGACTGGGTTAAACTTGGGCTCTTGAGTTGGAGTCGAACTTGAATTGATGAATTAGGTATATGTATGGGTATATACCTAAGTAGAGTTGGTTGATACTTCGTGTTTATATCTTTTCTTTGTGGTATATCCTTTTTGGATTCTCGGAGAATTTCAGGAGTCTCGGGGTCCCTACTAAGTATCGTATACTCACCCCAGCACGGGCTACGCTCGGACTATGTTTTTTTGGATGCAGACGATAGACAACACTGACTGATGTGGTGTCAAGTGGAGCGGGACGGTACCTGGAGGTAGACCACATGGCGGGACATACACGGAGCAGACGGCCGGACCCGAGGAGCTGAGGAGACCATCTGTACCCACCATTCAGGTGGGATATCCGGAGGACAACACAATGGTTGCTAATTTACTTTAATGCAGTTTTTCCTTCCTTACTATTGTACTATACTTTCAGTTGGGTTTGTATTCTGGCCCATTTACATTCCAGCACATACTTTTGTTCTCAGTTTTCTTAGTTTTTACCTCTTCTTTCATACTCTGTTGTGTATGTTTTCTTATATAAAGGTAATTCCTTCCCCTTTATCGGGATTTACGCCTTTTGTGCAAGTCTCCAGCCCCTGGCCTATTGAAGGCGGGCTTGGGGTAGTCACAGCATGGGCCCCGAGGATGGGTAATGAAAAATTGGTATCAGAGGAGTCGGTTATACCGCAGAACTTATGACTTTGATAATTGCTTTCTATGATGCAATATTTTTAATCATATTGAGTGTAGTTATCAGTCCAGGGAGTCCAGTGTTGGTGCGGTGGCCGACGTATCGATACACCAGGACCCTGAATTCTGATTTTTGACTCAGTGCACAAAAACATTGATTGCATGTGTGTTTTAAAATTTTCTCAGTGATTAATTTGTGTCATCTCACCAGGTATATGGTATTGACCGTGGCGCACCTGTTTCTTTTCAGGATGGCCCCACGACAGTAGCCAGCTAGGGTTACTAGTTACGTGTGAGATGGAAGCCCACTGAGCGACGAGGCCCCGGTACAAGTCTCCATTACAGCGAAGGCACCAGCGGTACCTCTACCCATTGGGCCACCGATACCACCGGCCCCAGCAGCGGAGATTCCACACAACCTGAGTGCGCTGCACGATTTTCAGCGATAGAGGCCGCCCAGGTTCCGCAGAGAGACGGACCCTCAGGCAGCTGAGGATTGGCTAGAGGCTGTAGTCCGAGTCTTAAAATTGTTAGGGACACCAGCAGATCTTATGGTGATCCTTGCTGCGAGTCTCATGCATGCAGTAGTAGGTAGATTGTGGAGCTTGATGCTCCATGTGCACGATGAGGCATCTCTACTTTGGATGGACTTCGAGAACCTCTTCTGCTCGGAGTTCATTCCAGCCACCCTCCGTGTGGTGCGCATCCAGGAGTTACGACAACTGCGGCAGGGCAGCATGATATTATCCTAGTACTCGGTGAGATTTACCGACCACTCGTACTACTCCATGGACATGGTACAAGACCCATTCTTCTAGGGCCGGACCATCGAGCAGGGACTGAGTCATGAGATTAGGGCTTCGATGATCTCCCTTAGCATTCCGATGTAGGAAAGAGTACTGAAGTGAGCCCTACTTGTGGAGAGCTTCCTTGCTGAGCCTACACCAGCAGCGAGGCCTACCGTAGGGTGACACGTAGTGGATTATTCTGTAGCCGGTAGTAGACATATGTCGCAGAGGTCCAAGTGGGCCAGGCAATCAGGAGGACAACCTCAGGATACTGGTTCGGAGGAGTGGGGCACACGCAGTAGAGCCAGTCATACAAGAGGCAAGCAGTGCTATGCATGCGGCGGGCAGGGCCACATGGCTCGTGACTGCCCGACCCGCCATGCAGAGGAGAAGTAGATGGTTGAGGGACCACGCAGGTAGAGGCAGAGGTTCGACCTTGGTGGTCCGCAGGGAGCAGGAGGACGAGGCAGAGGAGCTGGCTGAGCAGTGGGTGGTGGGCGATTCTTTGAGGCTCTACCACCACCACCAGCGGGAGGTCCACCCCGACCATAGGGAGCAGGCGGACAGCGGCAGGCTCAGCTTCATGAAGTGGAGGCCTATGACCACGGCACACCTGAGATGGTTCTAGGTACTATCTGTGTCTACTTCACCCTTGCTACAATTCTTATAGACACAGGAGTGAGACATTCTTTTACTGTCGTTGCCTTTGTTCGGAGCTTGGAGATTCTGACAGAGCTGTTGGATCGATCCTTACGTCTAGAGCTTCTACGGGAGCAGACTCAAAGATTACACACTAGTGCTGGTAGTGCGAGCTTACTCTATGAGGCGAGAGCTTCGACTGGGATCTTATTGAAGCGGCATCGAGTCCTTATGACGTCATTTTGGGCATGGATTGGTTATCTATAGTCCATGCTCAGATCGACTGTATTAGGCGCAAACTGCGGTGTGTCTGCACAAATGGGAGTAGGTTCACCTTCACCAGTGAGAAGGGAGTCGTTGCAACACATGATGGACTTATGCAGAGGAGAGGGCAGTCGATTACGCATCAGTTGGCTAGTCTCATCCTTGGAGTGGTTGATGTGCGGAGTACAAGTTTCCTACTGTGGTGGATTAGAATGCAGAAGTTTTTCCAGACGACATTCCAGGACTACCTCCTCGTAGAGAGGTAGATTTCTACATTGACTTGTACCCCAGGACAACCCTGATATCTACTCCATCATGTTGGATGGCTCCCGCTGAGCTTCGTGAGCTACGAGTATAGCTGGAGGACTTGCAAGGCAAGGGATTCATCTGACCCAGTGTTTCACCCTAGCCTTCTCTGATTTTATTCCCCATAAAGGTGGATGGGAGCTTACGACTATGTGTCGACTACCATCGCCTGAATTAGGTGACCGTAAAGAAAAAGTATCCACTCCTGAGGATAGACGACCTCTTCGATCAGCTCAAGGAGCATGATGGTTCTCGAAGATAGACCTCAGGTCATGCTATCATCAGCTCAGAGTTCGAGACAAGGATGTAAAGAAGACATCCTTCAGGTGTTAGTATGGCCACTACGAGTTCATGGTTATGCCTTTCAGCATAACCAATTCTCAAGTAGTGTTCATGAGTCTCATGAATAGGATCTTCCAGCCTTACCTTGATCGATTCTTCATAGTCTTCATTGATGACATACTGATTTACTCGACTACTAAGGAGGAGCACACCCACAACTTATGGGTTGTACTGGACACACTCTAAGAGCTCCAGCTTTATGGTAAGATCTTGAAGTGTCAGTTCTAGATTCGAGAGGTCCACTTCTTGGGGCACGTCATCTCTGAGGCGGGAGTTGCGGTGGATCCTACGAAGATCAAGGCAGTACTTACTTGGGAGCCACCCTGGAGTGTGACGGAGGTGCGGAGTTTCCTAGGTATGGCTGGGTATTATCAAAGATTTGTGCCATACTTCTCTAGAGTTGCAGCACCACTTTCATCTTTGAAGAAAACGGGTAAACCCTTCTTGTGGTCAGATAGATGTCAGTAGAGCTTCCAGGAGCTGAGAAAAATATTGACCAGTGCACCCATCTTGAGGCTACCGGAGGAGGGCGTAGGGTACGTAGTTTACTACGATGCATCAGGGACCGGACTCGGGTGTGTCCTGATGCAAGAGTGGGTAGTAATTGCTTATGGTTCATGACAGTTTATGCAGCATGAGCAGAACTATGCTACCCATGACCTAGTGTTAGAAATAGTGGTCTTCTCCTTGAAGATGTGGTTGTACTACTTGATTGGAGAGCACTTTATAGTCTACTCTAACCACCGGAGTCTCGGGACATCTTCTCGTAGAAGGACCTGAACCTAAGACAGCAGCGATGGCTTGACTTCCTCCAGGACTGTGACTTTGAGATACTCTATACTCCTAGGAAGGGGAACGTAGTAGCTGATGCTCTCAGCAGGAGATCGTGCATTCAGCTACGTGGAGAGGTGACAGAGCAACTAGGCACGTTGAAAATATCCTTCATGGATAGAGATGGATCAGCCTTTCTATAGTCACTCATAGTCACTCCTCCACTACTTCAGCGGGTCAGAGAGGCACAATGTGGGGACATTGACTGTGAGATGCGACATGCACAGATATCCACAAGACATGCACCTAATGGATTCTTAGTAGGAGGAGAGCATGTCATCCTCTTCAGAGGACGTACCATTGTACCAGTTGCATTACAGGAGGAGGTACTGAGGGAGTTTCACACATCCCCTTTGGCGGTATATCCAGGAGTGGTGAAGATGTACCAGGATCTCAGACAACATCACTAGTGGCTAGGTATGAAGAATGATGTGGCAGAGTTCGTTTCACAATGCCTCACCTCTCAGTAGGTGAAGGCAGAGCACCAGGTACCGGCAGGATTGGTGCAGCCCATAGAGGTCACAGAGTGGAAGTGGGATGGGATATCCATGGATTTCATGACGAGGCTCCCTCATACTTCCAGACGTCACGACTCCATCTGGGTGATTGTCAACCGACTCACTAAGTCGGCGCACTTACTACCTATCAGAGAGAAGGTCTCAGTGGAGAGCTTGGTACGCCTCAACGTTCAAGAGATCGTACGGCTTCATGGTGTACCATCATCTATCGTATCTGATCGAGATGCTCACTTTACTTCCCGGCTTTGGAAGGGGTTGCGGGAGGCTTTTGGGACGCAGCTACGCCTGAGCCCCACCTTTCATCCTCAGACAGATGGCCAAATGGAGAGGACCATTCAAACACTCGAGGACATGCTCTGAAAATGTATCCATTACTTTGGTCACAGCTGGGAGGATCACCTACCCTTGGTGGAGTATTCGTACAACAACAGCTACCACTCCACCATCGGGATGGCACCATATGAGGCATTGTATGGCCGACCATGAAGATCACCTCTATGCTGGAATACCCTAGGGAGTCAACACTCGTAGGACCAGAGATGGTTTAGGCTATGACAGAGAAGGTGTAAATCATCTAAGAGCAGATGAGGACTGCATAGAGTAGACAGAAATCCAATGATGATAAGAGGCGAAGACCACTGGAGTTCGAGGATGGCGACCGCGTTTTCTTACGGGTCTCACCTCGATGTGGATTACGAAGATTTGTTCTGGGCGGAAAGTTATCTCCATGCTTCAATGGACCTTTCCAGGTTTCCAGTAGGGTAGGTGAGGTGGATTTTCACCTGGCCCTTCCACCTCAGTTGCACTGGGTGGACGAACTCTTCCACGTATCTGAGCTGAGGAGAAACGTGATTGACCCAACGCATATCATTGATCACGGGGAGCTAGACATCGATGACGGGGTGAAATTTGTGGAGGTCCCGGTGGAGATCGAGGATCGACAAGAGTGGGTCCTATGTGGATGGACTATTTCTCTGGTGCGTATTCATTGGCAGCACGAGAATCTCAAGGAGAGCACACGGGAGCGGGAGGCTCAGATGCGTGCACAGTACCCTCATTTGTTTCCCTATCTTTATAATGTAGCTTTACGGGGACGTAAATCCCTAAGGTGAGAGTAATTTAAAGACCCATAAATTTCAAGTAAATTTTTTTTCTTAAATTCTTTTTAGTTTTACGAGTATGCAGTTTCTGACGGCACTAGATTCTGAGGCCCGGTTTTCCCAGAATCAATTTCTGAAGTTTAGCTATAGTATGTTCAGTAAACGAACGAGCGGGTTTTTATATATTCTGAACTGGTGCTCGGAATTGAGATCTAAGGGCACCGATGAACTCGCAGCACCGGTATTTTCATAAGAGGACTTTTACCGTAGATGCTTTTTCATGGGAGAAGAAGTCAAATTTTGGGGTTTAAATAAGAAGTAAATAAAATTGTGTACAATTTTATTTTATTATCCTTGGAAGTTAAACTCTCCCAAGGGAAGCTGTTGGTGGGGCCCACAACCACCCAACTTTCGATGTGTGCTTATGTGGGAGGTGGGGGCCACACAAGCCCCACCCTTTTGACAATCCATAACCCCTTAAATCACTTTGAACTCCCATGTTAATTAGATGAAAACTCCCAATTAATTTTGTATCCTTTAATTGAGTAACTCCTACTCTCCCAACTATCCCACTTTAATTTTTGCCAACACACACTTAATTAATTAATTGAACCTCATCAATTAAATGAATTAAGTATGTGAATTCTAAATTTTGAATGCATGGAAAAATAAAATAAAATAAGGAGAAGCCTTATTTTATTTTGGATAGAATTGTTGTGTGAGGAGGATTTGGGAGAACTCTAGTTTTTCTTTTGAAGAACATCATCATCAATGAATAATGCCAACTCTCCGATGAAGAACATCCATCGGTGACCCCGATATCTCTATCCTCTTCTTCCTCCACAGCATGGGAGGATACACCGACGCAGGAACTCGCTAGCGATGGCACGTCTTCTATTCTCCTCTCCGTGATAAAAGAAAAGATTTCACTTCCTTGAGTGCATACTGATGAAGATGGAAACGACGTCGTCATCCATGAAGCTTGACAACAGCGAACTCCTTTTCAAGGAAGGTGTTTAATCTTGAAATTGGATGTTTACGTACCTTGTTCTTGTTGGAAATCGTTGTTGAATATGGCTGATTTCTTTCATTTTATGCAGAGGGTGAGGGCCGAACGAACACGGCCCGACAATCCTCTCTTGTTCTTGTTTGCTATTTTTGAATTAACAATTGATGGTGGAAAAAGTATGACATCGTCGCGTCGTGCCGGGAACGAGGTGATGGAAACCAGCGTCGTCGCACCGGTTGTGCGGAAATAACCGCGACCCAATACACGGGCGGCTTCGGTGGAAGAACCGGGCAGCCCGTCGGTTGGCCGAGTGTAGAGGAGCCCCGACGCCAGGAGGGCGCCGTGCTAGTGGACCGGCCGACCCATCTGCCGACATGGCGGAGCCGGACCGCGGTGCCAGGAGGGCGATGTGTTAATGAAGCTGCGGACCGTCGTGCAGGCTGCGTGCACCAGAGGGATGATCGGCCTAGCTGGCTGGTTTGGGAAAGGGTAGAATTGCTAGTGCAGTAGACCCCCCCCCCGGAGCCCGCTCAGATTCGTCCGAGCCAGCCGGGCCACGCCGCGCCTCGCTAGGCCGGGATGTGCAACACCGGGCCAGGCCGCACCCCGCCGGGCCAAGCCACGCCCCTTCGTGCTAAGTTGAGTAATTTATTCAGACAGGTCTGACACCCCTGCTAGGTCAGACCCATCAAACTAGGTCACCCCGACCAGTCGGCCCACTAGGCTAAACGGGTCGGGCCCTATTATTCAGTTAAACGTGATTAACTTAAGGACCGTGCATCTGATTGATGCGTCGTCTACGGCACTGGGACTCTTTCGATGAGACCATCCTTTTTTGATACTCTATGTGAGTTTTGGATGAACTTGGATATTATCTGGGTTAGAAATGATCGTATTTCTAACCGAGCCCTTGGAACAGGAAAGCCAATATCTCTTATATCGGGCATCTGGTTGATGCGCCGTCAGTTGCGTAGAGATCCTTTTGATGAGATGGAACTTTGGGATACATCAACTCTGAACTTTGTGACAGTTGTTGTATCGACCCCCTTGTCTCGTGGAGCGGACCCTCCTGGATTCGAACATGCTGTTTGCGGGAACACTAGAGCTGGCTGTGACTGTGATGACGATGACGACTGTACTTGGATCCTACGTGGGTTCGACAGTGAGGAAAACTGTACTTGGATCCTCCATGGGTTTGGTAGTGATGACAACTGTACTTGGATCCTATGTGGGTTCGGCAACGATGGTCACTGTACTTGGATCCTACGTGGGTTCGGCAGCGACGACTTCTATACTTGGATCCTACGTGGGTTCAGTAGGGGAGATGATTCAGAGGCTACATCTATCATCTCCACCCCTCTTCGTGATTAGTATACCTGTGTGAGTTGAGTCTTAACTTTCAATCAATATCATCGATATTATTGACTTACTTTCCTATGTGGACTGGGTTGTACTTTCCTGTGTGGACTGGGTTGAACTTGGGCTCTTGAGTTGGAGCCGAACTTGAATTGATGACTTAGGTATATGTATGGGAATATACCTAAGTAGAGTTGGTTGATACTTCGTGTTAATATATTTTCGTTGTGGAATATCCTTTGTGGATTCTAGAAGACATTCGGGAGTCTCGGGGTCCCTACTGAGTATCATACAGTCACCCCTGCATGGGCTTCACCCGCACTACGTTGTGTTGGATGCAGATGACAGACAACACTGGTCGAGGTGGATTCTAGTGGAGTGGGATGGTACCTGGAGGTGGACCACTTGGCGGGACGTACATAAAGTGGACGGCCAAACCCAAGGAGCTGAGGAGACCATCTGTACCCACCCTTCAGGTGGGATATCCAGATAACAACTCAGTTGTTGCTGGTTTACTTTACTATAGTTTTTATTTCATTACTATTGTACTATAGCTTCAGTTGGGTTTGTATTCTGGCCCATTTTCTTTCCATCACTTACTTTTGTACTCGGTTTACTTAGTTTTTACCTCATCTTGAGTACTCTATTGTTTTTTTACTTATATAAGGACAATGCCTTCCCTTTTATTGGGATTTACACATTTGGTGCTAGTCACCAACCCCTGGCCTATGGAAGGCGGGCTTGGGGTAGTCATGGCATGGGCCCCAAGGACGGGTCATGACAGATTTATTTTACATCACATTCAAGAGTTTCCTTCCACTATAGTTTGTGTTGTATACAAGAGCGAGTTTCACAAAAAAATGATATATTATTAAAATATTGTTTTTTAATATAATCTGATATAACTTAACTGTTATGTTAGAGGTTGTGAATAGTATTAACTAACTTATAAATATTTATGGTTTATTAAATATAAAAGTATTATATTTCTTACCAAAAAATGATAAACAAAACTAATAACCAATTGGATATAAAAAAGAAATATTATTATTTATTTGCATAAAAATGAGTTTATTTTTAATGAACATAATTAATTATAATTACTGAAATATTTTAATGTAATATATATATATATATATATATATATATTCAATCAAAATTTTTTACATTCTTCCATTATTCTTGATATGCATAAGATAAGAACAACACTTATTTTGCACATAAGAACCTATATTTTTATTGAGAAAATTTTATCACATTTTAATGGAGTAACATTTTAAATATGAATTTTGATACATTAATTGATTTAATATGAAAAATAATTCAATATATGAATTAAAAATTAATAATTAGGTAATGGTGAACTTTTTATATTATTTTGAAACATTTCAATTTTATAATGAATAGTTAAAAATACTGAATTTTAGTTCAAAATGGGGTTTTCCCTAATTTATTTATAAGGTTAAATTTTAATTATAATTATTATTAATGTTTAATTAGAAACTATTTTTATAAATTAATATAATTTAATTAAATTGAATCAATTTCACTATGAAATTTATTATAAAAATGTAGTAAACATTTTGACATTTTTACTTTAAAATCTCACATTATCGTCCTACCGGCAGGATTAAATTTAAATCCATTTATGCCACTTATATGATTGTAATATTTAAAAATGGATTCAATATTTGTAATTATAAAAAATTATAATTTATAATAAGACCAATTATGTTTTTGACAAAAACATATAGTGTAATTAAATATTATTAACTACAATTACTAAGGTAAAATTAGTCTTAATAAAGGACCAAACCATTAACATAAGGGCCCCAGTGACCTAGGAACTGGTAAAATCCCCATTTTTTGTCTATAATTCGTCCATTAACCTTAAATTATTGAGTGTTTTGGTTTCAATGAATTTATCTTGGAAATAACATGTTTACAATTAACTGGTTTCCAAAGAATCCAAGTGAGTCCTTTTCTTTCCATATAAAAGGCCACAATCTCTCCACATCCCTCAAACCTCTCAAACCACATTGGTTTAATAAATAAATAACCTAATATATTCCCAAAATCTCTCACATTTACATTTCACCCTAAATTTTGGAATAAATCCTTCTAGGAAGTCTTTTGGTACAAAGAAAAAAATAACTGATTAAGAGGTGACATGTTCTTTCAAGATCTCTACTTTAATTTTCATTATACACCTCCTAAAATATCTTTATTCCATTATTATATTGAAAATAAATTATAAAAAAATAATAGAAGTTTTTATGTAAATTTTTCTACCTACACTTACAGAAACCTCTATCTAATTGGTAACAAATATGTTAATTCTATGTACGGAGAACTATTGCCTCACAAAACGATGATTGTTCATTTTTCCATTACCACCTCTCACAGTAGAAGATATGATGGAAACAATGATTATATAATATATATATGATATTAATTATTTTTTATACTTATTTAATCATTTTATTATGCATAAATTTAATAATTTCTATTTTACGTTAATATGATAGCATCCTTTGAGGAAGTGTGGACTAGCACCCCTCAAAGAGATGATATTCATTCACACTATACAAGGAATTCATAAAGGATGGTTTTAATTAAAAATACATGACATAAAATAACTATATATGGTATTAATGTAATAATTATATTTCTAGAAATATACTATTTTATCTTTATTACCCCTCCACACATTTAAAAAGTGATAACGTCATTCGTGGACATGTGGACTATCTCCTCCTCAACACGATGTGATTCCTTTTACATCACAAGAATTATATATATAATTATATAATATTAAATAACATTATTTGTGATATAATTATTATTATGAGAAAATATTGTGTTAATTACCTTCTTTCCATAACGATCATTGAAAAATGGGTTTGTTACGCGTACGAATGACCTACAGTCTCTATGACCCCAACATCGATTTATTTTAAAAATATAAAAGGTGTATAAATATAATAATTATTTCATGATTAATTTTTTGTTATATTATATAATTAACCCTTTTATAGTAGTTTACATATCGAAGTTTGTTTTGACACATAAACCGAATTTGGTCAAAACTGCTGATGTCAAATTAATTATTTAAGTAATTGTATATAACATAATAAAAATTAAAATAAAAGAAATGATAAAAAAAAGAAAAAGGTTCGCAATAAAGTATAAAATTACAATATATTTTTTATACATGTTGTTAAAGTATGTTCACTTGAAAGAAAATGCAAGCTAAGGGATTCTCACGTCACTTTTTACATCCATGAGATAAATGTCATGTTCACAGCTTATATATTTTTTGTGGTGTATATACTACCCATATTAATATATTATACCAAGAATAAATTTATATTTATAGTATTTAAGACTTTTATTTAATATTATTATTTTTTGATGATTATGATTTAAAATGATTCAATATTTTATAGAACACTTTGGAATGTTTAAAGATTATTTTCCTTTAAAATAACTTAAGTGACTTTTCAATTGTATTCCCATTCGAGGAAATTATATTAAAATTATTCACTAAAATATTTCATTTTCCACTACTCTTGAAATTCATGACTTTTTAAATTATTAGTAGTATTTTCAACTCATTTTTATTCAAAATGACATAGAAAATGTTTTTCATAAAACATTACTTTTTATCCATCTTTAGTCGCATAAAATTTTTTCTTCTAAAAATCATGTTTTATTAATGTGTTTTAAAAAATATTCTTAAAATGATTTGGCAATGAAATTTTTACCCTTTTTTTCTTTTACCAACATTAGCAAATGGATCTTCTAGAAACTTTCTAAATACGTAATTTTTATAATGTTTAACCGTGAAAAAATTAATGTTATTTTTACCTTGAATGAATTGTATAGAATTACCCACCTTTTTTTATTTAAATATTCCTTTTAATTTTTAAAAGGTTAATTTTTAAATAAAATATGTTTTTTTAATTTATTTTCAAAGAATTTGTTTTCCAAACAAAAGGATATTTCTCTAAAGAATTTTTTAAATGATATGTTTGTAATATTTATATTCATCAATAACAAAAATCATTTATCTTAATCCACTGGGGGGAATGTTGTATTGATACCATCCATAATATTACTCTAGATGGTTTATGATTTATTTGGTTGAGGATAATATTCACATTCACTTCCTTGATTCCTATTTCCCCTTGAAATATTCAATTTCATATAATCATTGAACATTGAATTTCCCCTAATTTACCAAATAATGTATCATAGATATGTTCATTACCTAAACCCTATACCATATTACATACATTATCTACATTGATAGTTAGTTTATAATTTAATTAACTATTGATAAATATTTATCTATTACTCTATAATGATATTTGCTAGGGCACATTATAAAATAGATTATTCAATATATGAGGAGTGTTTTAGATTTGTATGACATAGGTGGGGCTCAGTTTTTGATAGGACCTTGATGAATCAATATTCACATGGAATGAGTCATTTAGCTAGTCTCCTTAGATGGGTTTTTAGCTCACATGTTGTAAACTGTCTTGTGAAAGGTCTTGACTGTAAAGGTACCATGTACCTAAGAAACATGACATCCAATAATTGAAAATTTCACTCACATTTGTTTTAGTTACTATTCATCCATGATATTTTTCATTAAATTATATATGGACACATTTCATTTTCAGTTTTCAAGATGGGATGTGTTTCATTTTATTACATTTCCATATTTTTTTCCTTAACTAGTTATTTGAATGTCATGTGTTTTTATTTACCTTACCTTGTTATTTATTCACATATTTTTTAACCTTTTGATTAGTTGGAATTCATGGTCAATTATTTACATTGAGATTTTAATTTATTCATTTGGAATAATTATTACTTCATCTATAGTTTTTCCCTTACTGAGCATTTGAGATCACCCTTATTGTGTTTCTTTTCCCAATGATCCTAGAAGCATGATAAGAAAAATGTGTAGGGATTTACTAGATGGAATATAATTAACCTCTAATTTATTTATACAGAAATAATTTTTTTAATTAGTGTATTATTTTTTTAAAAAATGCTTATAAAGGTATATGGTTTACCAAGAGTTCTTAACTCTTGTTCCTTCTAGAACTAATTACTTATAATCACACCATTGTTATTGATATAAAACAAGAACTCTAGGCTATTTGGGTTTGGATAAATATATTATCATTATGGGAAACTTATTTTTGGATGTTTATTCCTTTTATGTTATTTATTATATCTTATTAGCGATATTATTACGACATAATACATATCGTATATTTATACCATATTTAATTATTACATAAAAATATAACTATCATAGAAAATTATAAAAAAAATCACTGTTGGATAATTTTGATGTGATGATTTAAAATAATAATATTTTTTACCAATTTTTTAATAAATATATTAATTTTAAATTTTAAATAAAAATACATATTTATTGAAAAATAGAAGTTTTTATTATATAAACAACATCCCATCCATTATAAAAATCTCATGGGACTTCATTAAATTATATTATGACTTGTATTAAAATAAAAATTATTTACTATGACTATTTTATTAAAATATTATTTATTGAAAAATTCTTATATTCATCGAAAGGAGTGGTTTAATTGATCTATATATTTCCCAAAAATTAAAATTTGGTTTCTTTATATCAGAATATAATTTTTAACAAGATTTATATATAACTATGTGTACATACAAAGTAATAATTAAAATGGAACAATTTAATCATTATAATTTTACAATAATGAAAATATAAAAAGTTATACATAGTGTTTCATGATACATAACCACTTTTTCACCAATATATACCCTAAGAGTTAGAGGTGTGACATAAGTACATTCTTGGAATGGTTCAAGAAACATGGTTTTGGTGGAGATCACTATATTCTTGAATGTATCTCATAAATATTTTCACTCTAGTTTCCATTTTTGAATATCATCCTAGTCTAGGTCAATAGAAAAATCCAAGGGATTTTATATCCATTAGAGGCTCTGAAAAATGGTCATTATATAGTATGGTTCAATTTGTTGAGGTCGTCTCTTATTCCTTTAATATAAAATATATTTTACCATAACCCTTAACATAAACTAATTTTAATGGTGACTATAAAATGTCTATATGATAATGGTTATAATTAGTACTGGTATTTTATGGCTAATAGAAAAAATATTTCAATATTTAATAAAGGTAAAAATTATCAAATGAAATATAGTGCATGTGTTTTATATAACTACATTACATAATATGTTATTAATTAATTTATAATGGTATTTCATTTATAAAAAATCTAGGACATTAAATTATCTCCCACCTAAAATTTATTTTCATACATTAAGATATATGAAGGTACATATGTTTCATCACCTCTTCTAGTTGTCACGTAACATCATAAAACATTGTTTCCAAAAATATTATTTTGAACACATATGTTTTCTTTCCTCGTAGACCTTTGTATCTATGATTTATGATATTCCCCAACTTCCCCTCATTTAAAGGATCATACTCCATTATTAACACCTATAGATTTAGTACATCGGTGGGGTATAGTTACAATATTCTTAAGATGGATACATGTAAAAACTCTAAAACATGATAATAGTTATGTGTGAGTGATAAATGATATTCTACAACTCTGATAAAATCAAGGATCTCGAAAGGGATAATATATCTAGGAATAAAAATTCCCTTCTTCCTAGAACTCATGTAATATCATACATTACCCTCAGTATGAGCCCAATTGTATGTTTTTTCATCTACTTACTATGTTTTAGATCATGTTTCATGGTTTGAGAATGATATGTTAGGTGTTTGGGGGAGGGTGAAGTTTATAATGGAAAAATATGAGGGTACCAGAGGCTACCAACATGATTCTTCATGCCATAAGAGCTTATGAAATTATGAAGACCCCACCATCAAGTGGATGTGTATCCACCTACTTGTTAGTGGACCTATAAAAGGTGATATGTCCTATACCAATTCCACTCTCTATAAAATGAGCATCACTGGTTGGAAAGAGTCATACGAAAGATATGGGAACCTATAGGATAATAAGTATTTTGATAACCCAAATCCTACTCTTATATACTCTAATCACCCCCTTTTTTCCTAATTCACCGTAAATAAATCATGGGGATCTCTAGGGTTGGAATTGGCTCTCTCTATAACTATTGTGATGTGTTTTAATCTCTGATCGATTGGTTTCTCAACCTTTTTAATATTTTATTGTTTCCCTATCATTTCATCCATTTTTTATAGACTCGATAGAATTTTTTGATAAATTATTAAAATTTTCATATCTTATTATAATATATCTCAAACCTTAATTGATTCATCATTTGTTTCTTTCATAGAAGTTGGATCTCTTTTGATTGTGGAGCAATACATGTTACCATTGAGATTCATGATGTTTGATTCTCTAAGAAAAACTTTTTCAAATTGATACTTGAATCTATGTTGTGGGAATAAATGTGTTAAACATATTATATATTTCTTTACTATTCCATTTCCTTTTAATTTGTTTATAACATTGTATTGGGAATGCAACCTAATTGTGAGGAATGTGGTCCAATATCTAGGGTTTCTTTAGTGAACTCAAAATATTATTTGTTTTCAAAATGGGTTTCTAAATGATGATTGGAATGATACTTGATCTTATTTGTATGAATAAATAAATATTTTTTCTTGACATATGCGATTTGCACTTGTTTTGGAAAAAGATATATGTTTTCAAAGAGCAGATGAATTGATTTATGAATTTGGTTTTCAAAACATTATTTTTATGAAAAGTTTTGTTTGAAAAAAAATATGATATTTTATTGGAAATTTGAAGTAAAAAATAATTTCACATACAAAACACATGAGAGTCTTGGGTACCTAGGAGGTGGTTTTAGTATTATTCATTGTCTTTGTTTCTATAAGGGGTTCAGTCGTGGTGTGATCATCTGTTTCTTAGGCTCTTTTGTTTTATGAACATTATTATGAAAATGTAAGGGGTTTACTCACGGGGTGTTCTTCTATTCCCTATAAACTATTATTCTAGGTAATTGATTAGTGTGTAGTGATCTTGAATGATTATTCAGGTATGAGTGAATAAGAAAGACTAAAACTATGTTGTCATATAGGTGATCTCCATTCTGATTTGGTTTTTTATTTTTTTATTTTTTTATTTTTTATATGATGTATGTTTCAGGATTTGATAAATGAAAAATATTTTATTTAAAATTTTCATCAAATAAACATTATGTGGTGTATGTTTTTCAAAATGTAAATGGGAGAAGTTTTACCATGATTTTGAATTAAAAAATGAAAATAAATTTATCATTACATGTATTTCATATATTGATAATTTCAGGATTATTGGGAAATTACTTTTTATGGAACACTTATTTGAGTTCCTACTAGGATCATTTTTGTTACCCACTATACACTCCATTTGGGGTGTGAAATTTTTTTATTTGACGAAGTAAATTAAATGGTAGAACATTTTGGTTGTTAGATTTAGGTGAGTTGTTAATGGGTAGCTTGGGGTTAGATGGTTGGGTGTTTTCCATGTATCACGTGGAGTAGTTATTAACTTATTGGGTAGTCCTATTTGGTTTGTTTTTGGACATATACCTTGGTTTTTCTTGTTACCTTGGTTTTATCACTACATTTTGTATTCTTTTAAATATGTAATTCTTATTTTCTTATTATCATACTCTATATGTATTCAGTGTTAGTTATTTAAGGTTTTAAAAATCCGTCCCTTTGGCCATTGTTGAATTACTATGATATTTTTATTATCCCATGGGGAATTATAATTACCCTTAGGTTATTCTATGGTCCAGTTTAGAGCCTTTTGTGATGGTTTTTACAATTCAGGTCATGGAAATTTTGTATCAAATCATTGTTGTGAAAAAAATTCAGAAATTGGTAGAAAGTAGATTAGTTTTTCAGGGACTAAGGGGTGTATTTTTGATAATTTTATTGGCTAGATATCATCACAACATGCCTTAGTTCACTATGGTATGTTTTGGTATGTGTCTCTTATGTTGGGTTTTGATCACGATCACAATGCCTTATTATGTTCTTTTGAGTTTAAACTAGGATTTTTTCTTTTTATGATTGTTTCATTATTTTATTTTTTCATAGAATTATTCCTTTGGGACATCATACAGGGATTCATTAGGAGGATGTAGCAGGGAATGATCCCCAGATAAATCCACCTCCTGATCAAAATCATCTAGAGGCTATAATTCAGGTAGTTTTTTACATGCAATAGAATGTATGAATTTTACAAAACCCATATAGATCGGTAAAACCATGATATGGAAAAGAAAAGAATATATTATAGGAGTTCCTATTCTAGATCCCTCATAGTTGAAGGATATAATGAATATTATGAGGTAGAAAACTGGTAAGACATTTACCAGATCTTCTACTATTTAGAGACATCTAAATCTATTAAGTTGAAGTGTTAGATGTTTATGCTCGAGGGTCCTTGCTATTGGTGGTGTTAATTTATGATTCGAGTAGGTATTAATGTGGTATTAAAGTGGAAAAACTTCAAGATACTTTTTTATGATGTTCTACCCATAATCCCAAATGATGGATTTGTCCATGGTGTTCCCCACGTTTCATTAGGGAGAGTATTTGAGGACAGAGTAGACTAACCATTTTTATGATTTGGATCATTTTTCTCATGAAACAGTGATGATTGATAAGATAATGGCTCATAAATACATACATGGATTATGTCCAATCATCCAGCTATAAGTTTACTTTTTTTCAATGATACCAACTATTCTAAAATGATTGACATAGTTTTGAAGGAAGATATTGATATTGTAAGGAATTCATGCTTTTTTGGGAGTTTCCATCAACCCAGTTGATTCTCCAAAGGATAGCATAAGAAAAAAAAGAAATAGAATGATATTCACAAGGGTAATGGAGGTGGTTCTCAGTAGTACTATTTTTATAGTCATTATGTAGTGGCTAGAAGTGTTTCCTTAAACATTCCACCACTATGGAATGGTGGGGAACAACCAATAATCTTTCCTGATTCCTCTAGAGACCAAAATTTCATATGGTAATTGAGGTAATATTTAGAGATTTTAACATGATATATTTCCACCTCATTATGTCCAGTGATCATCAACTCCATGTTGAATATAAGTGTAGTCAAAATATTCTCTGTCTATAAGGCTTTAGCTACTGGGCTGTTATAACACCCAGGGATATTGTGAATTATTATTTTTTCAAATTATTTTATCTTTTTGATATATATAATTTCAATAAACATAATTTTTTTTAAATCAATAAGTTATAATTACTTTATATACTACACCATGGTATGTTTCTGCTACATGCAACACCGACATGGCTTGCATTACATGGAACACATAGTTTTTTAAACATCACTTTATTGTTATAATTACTTAGAAGAGATAATTAAAATAAATCCATTAAAAATATCAATTTGAATAGTAATAACTAATTTTTAAATTATATTTATAATGTTTTGAAATAAATAAATCATTTTGATAATGAAATATATAATTTTTTATAAAGACATTATAGTTTTAAAAATACTATTTTCTTAAAGGAACTACTTTTTATATACTTCTAGGAACAATAATAAAATTACATTTAGACACTCATAGAAGTATAAATTTATAAATTTAAATTAATTTTTTAATTCATAAGATAAAAATAATATTAGGGATACGTTTTTTATTTTTATGAGAAAGTTCTTTTTTTGCATGAATATGGAACAATTCTAAATTTTAATTCAAAATTTATTTTTCAACTATTATATTTGAATACATAAATTATAATATATGTTTCTTTTAAGTCACATTATATCAATTATACATATATTAATCCAATTTATTTCATTTTAATCATTTTTAAATTTAATTAATATATAAAATTTTATTGAACTTTTGAACAATATCACTTTAAAAACATGCTTCCCCCCAATATAACTTGGATTAGTATTAAATTTAATTTTTATGATTCTAAGAATTAAATTTAAAAAATTGAATTAAATGGTTTTAATAAGTATAAACTTCTTATTTTCATAAGATAAACATAATTTTTTACCCCAAATATTAGTGAAGGTTACTAAAACTAATTACAACAATTAATGTGAAATTAAGATTAAAAAGGAACTAATTATTAAACATAATAGAAAAAATGGACTAATTTATTTTCAAAAAAACCATTTTACATCCATATATGGTACAAAAAACTTATATTATTGAGTTATTTTGGTTTTTTATGTCCTTTTTTAGGTAAATATGTGTGTACATCTAACATCTTCTAAAAAATACAAAGTGTGTCCCCTCCCTCACCTATAAAAATCTACAAGATATCCCCCTTATTAACACCTATAAAACCAATTATAATCATAAAATAAATACACAATAAACTTTCCAAATTCCATCACTTTGTCTATGAATCATTCTTTTGTGAATAAATACATACAAATAAGACAATTGGTGCAAACCAAAGGGAGTTACCCTAAGAAGATGTAACATCCATCATGAAACTCCTTTCTATTATTTTCATTCACCACCACCTCAATTAATATTATTCCATGACCAAATAATTGACTTAGTGTCCTTGATATACTGAAATTTTTTATGTTAAGGGTTCTTCCTACACTTACACACACATCCATCTAATGGGTAATGAACATAACATTCTTGTGTATGATGAATCATCGCCTCACGAAATAATATTGTTCATTTTACCTTTACCAACTCTTATGAATGAGAATTGTTACGTAAAATATATTTTTATATGATATATATATGATTTATGTGGTTTATTTATGACTGTATAATTATTATATGACACATAACTTCATGATTTCAATTTTGTGTAAATACGATAATTTCGTTTGGGGAAGTTTGGTTTACTTCCTCCTCAAAGTGAGGTGATTCATTCACAAACTACATGGAATGTATTTAGGAATGGTTTAGTCAAACTATATTATATATATAACATAATAATTATAATTAAATTATAATATATATATATATATATACATATATGTAATTTAGTTTATTTCTTTCAATATTATAACAAAAAACCAAAACAATGCTCATGCGTACATACAACCTACCATATCCATTAACAATGTATTCCGTTTCAAATTTATATAATCTATAGATTATTATGAAGAAATTTATAATGAATAAAACTGAAATTTATATCATGGTTTAGATTCTAGAAATCCTGATATATGTATGAGGAAAACAATATAACAAATTAAGACACATGAGAAAAATAAACCAGATATTACCCAAAGTGAAACTTTAACATTGAAATATTTGTTAATGGGAAATATAAATTCATAATAAAAAAATATATGGTATTATTAATAAGAACATGATTCTATAAACTATGTATTATAAACTTATATTTATTAAACTGTATTTTTTATGAGTATGAAGTTAGTCAATACATAATTTAAAGGAATTTCATCTCACTTGTTATTTTCATGATACTCATGCATTATTCACCACTAATTTATTTTATGTGGTGTTTATACTTCCCATGGATATATTATATGATTATTATTCTTGAATTTATGGGTATTTATATGTTCATATTTTAATCATCCTTTCATGGGTTTTATGTTTCAAAAGTTACCTAACTGGTAAAGTAATTTTGTCTCAAATTTCATTCACTGATACACATGCCATGTTATGCACTTATATTTTTACATGAGGTGTATATACTAAATTTGACCTGTTATATTAGGAGTATAATTATTTTCATGATATTTTAAGCTTTATGTAATGTTATGCTCTCCATTTTTTTATGATTCAATGTTATCAATTTGGTAATGTTTTATTACAACATTCTCAACATTAATTGAGATTGTTTATGATTATACCTACATTTATGAAGTATTATGACTCATATAAAAATAAATCCCATGATTTTTCTTACAATTTTTTACTCATGTTATATCCATGAAATGGTATAAGTTTTCATCTATTTGGAACTTAATATGATCCAGAAAGTATTTTTAAGAAACTCCAACTTTACCTCTCCTTTAAGTTGCAAATCTATGACCTTTCAAAACTAGGTTTTCAAAAAGGTTTCCAAAAATATTATAATATTATCTAATTTTATTTAAAATACATTTTACCATTTTTTACTTTTTTAAGAAAGTGATTTAGAAAAGTAATATTCTTATCATTTTTTGATCAAGGTAATTTTTGAAACTTTTTATGGTGTAAAGGGAATGTTCGACATGTATGGATTTATGCACCATCATGACCAAAATTCTCTTGAAGATTCATTTTAAAGATTAAAAAGTCATTTTTTTTTAAATAACATTATTCCTAATATTCTGGAAATTTATTTTTAGAAATTTATTTCAATGAAAAAAGTTTTCAAAAATGTTTTATGTTTAAAAAAAATTTAAATGTATTTTAGAAAATCATTTAAATTTATCAAAAGGTTGTTTTAAAAGAAAAGGATTTAAAATATTTTCAAATATTGTTCTTCAATTTATATAGAAAAACAGTTTTAAAAATGTTTTCAAGAATTTTATTTATGTTTTCAATAAAGCGTATTTCAAAAAAAAATTCAATCTTATGTTATAAGTTTTCAAGGAAAAATGTTTTTCAATACATTATCAAGCTTTCTATATAAGGTTTCAAAGTGTTTTCAAAGAAATGTTTTTCAAAATGATTTCCATATATAATTATAATACAAAAAAGGTTTTAAATTTTTTTAAGCTTTCTTTATAATTTTTTCAATTTTATTTTCAAGATAATAGTTTTTAAAATGTTTAATGTTTAGAAAATATTCAAGAGGAAAGGATAGTTTCATAAATAAATGTTTTTAAATTATATTTCAAACTTATTTCCCATATAAGATAAAATTATTTGGTGTTACTCATTCCTTATTAGGGATATGATCCAAGGATCCATTAAAATTCATTTTATGAATGGTTTATGTTTTGATTGAATAAAATTCATTAAATTAATTTATATTTCATGAGTTATAAGGTTATGAAATTTATTTCTATTTCATATGTTCTATGTTAATGAAATCCATTTTTTCATGTGTTTTATGCTTAAGAAACCTGATTCTTTTCATATGTTATTCATTGAAGAAATGATAATGAAACCTCTCTATTTTTCTATAGGTTATGATATGAATATATATTTATGACACTGATTTAGTTTATTGGGTTATGATATGATGTTAATTAAACACAAATCATTTTATGGTTCATGATATTTTGAATGTTTTTATTATCTTGTAAAAAATGTATGAATGATTTTATTATGTTATATGGGGGACCTATATTTCCCTCCAATGAATTGGTTAAGTTATATATCTTGTGTGATAGACTAAGATGGTAATGTGGGTGAACATTTACTACATATATGGACATGGGGGTAGACCATGACTGCAAATATAGATTGGAAAGTGAACTCATAAAACTAAGATGGAAATATGAGTGAACCATGACTACCAAGATGGTCATTTGAGTGATCTATGACTACTAAGATGGTATAGGGTGAAAACATAGTAGTAATAAGTCTATTTAATTTATTCTTTATTACTATGGAAATAATTTTACGTTCTTATATATCTTCCAAAAATATATATCTTATTACTATGTTATTGTTTTATGAATTAGGCTCTAAATTCCCTTAAAATTCATGTATAATGAACTAGAAATATTTATTCCATTATCCATTTTTATAATTTTTTTATAAAGGGTATGATCATCAATTGTTAGGATCATCTTATAATATCCATATAATAATGTTAGGCTTATGTATCTATTTTATTTACTCTTACTGAGCATCTGATCTCACCCATTTCTTATGTTTCCTTTCCCAAGGTTATGAAGAGAGGTTTTAGGTAGAAATAATAAAGGTTGATATCTTTGTGGGAAAGATTTAAGATCTTTACTAAGTTATAATATTTTGTTCCATGTTTCCAAGGACACTAAACTATTACAGCCCTCAAGCATTTACTTTTTAAATACGAGGAATATTTATATAAAATGATGTAATATCTATGTATGTTAAGTTCGAGTTTCTATAGTTGGAATTCAAAGGAAACATTTAGTTATACTTTAAAAAGTAGGATAATAAAACTTTAGTGACATCCCTAGGAGTATTTATAGGGATATTTATTAGGTTGTCTTGAAGGATAATTATAAGGATGTTTAAATGATATGTAAAATGTCATGGAATTATGGTCAAGGATAGAGTGAGTGGTTTCCTAGAAATAAATACTTGGATGGATTCCAAAAGTGGATGTTTATCTGGAACATATGTACCTAAGGGTAAAAACTCTGACAATGTGTTTTGGTCTTGACTCAGCGTAACCTAGTTGTAAAACCCCATGATTTCATAGTAAGTTAGTTTTTCAAAGTAATTCAATAACTTACACTGCACGCAAAATCGAGTTCATGCGCATCACGACTTACCAAACTAGCCGTTCAAAAGCGGTTATGAATAGTATTAACAGAATTTTGAACTTTATATAACCCTTATAATCTTATAATCCATATTATCAGTTTCTTAGATATAATATAAGACAAATTCATTTTTTCAGATAAAAGAAGTATTTTTCAAAAAATGCAATTTTACCGCCTTTAATGGAAAACACTTTTTAGATCCAATATATGAAAATTTTATATATAAAATTTGAAAAAATAAACTTCTTCTCTGGGATCAGGATATAATAATTTAGTTTCAATAAATTTGTGGTGTTAGTCTGATAACTTTCATATTTGGATGAATAGTGAAAAATAATATATTTTCACTAAAACAACTTTTTTAATCAAAATAATTTACACTTTTCAAATATAAATATTAATGGTTTGGATGTATAATTAGATTATATTTTAGCCATTTAATCCAATTTTGGTCCTTGTAAGAAATTTCACTTTGAAATTAGACATAAACCAATGTCAATCTTTTGATAGTTATTATTTCTTAAAAAACACGCTTTTTATTTTGACAACAAGAATTAATTTAAATTAATTTCTTCCACTTCAATGTTTTTAATTTAGAAAAATGGATTCCATATTTAGAATTCAGAGGTCCAAATTATGTAAATAGGTATCTTTTATTTTCAGACATTTTGAATAATTACTTCGGTAAATATTTTATTTACCATGGTTAAAGTCTAAATCCGGTAAATAAGAGTAAAAAATAATATTAAATTACCCTAACATGTGTTCTAACCCTATTTTAAGATACATTTTCGAACATGGGATTCTTTGGGACGATTTTGGGACCCCATTGATCCACTTGTATGTGATAATGACACTTTATATAAATTAAGTTAAAGAAAATACAGAAATGACATAAGCATATATCTTTTAGTAATACAATTTTTACAAAGTGTTATATTTGTTATATTGTACACTATAAATATTCATTATAAATCTAAAAATATTTCCAAAATAATTTTATTTTATTTATAATTTTTAGTTATTGAATAATTAAATTTATTTATGACACAATGATGATGCATTATTTTTCTTATTAAGGAAATAATCAAATAAATGGTATTATAAATGTTAAAATAAATATAATTTGAAAGTTTTGATGCCATTAGAGAATTTTATAGGTTAATATGACATTTTAGGTTTGATTAAATAAATTTTTTTCTAATTAATAGAGTTTTTATGACTTTAAAATATATAATTATTAAATAATGTCAATATTGACATAAAAGAGTTTTTAAAAAACTTATTATATTATTAATTGATATAATATTCCTAAAAATATAAGGCTTGGAAAAAAGACTTATATTATTATAGTTATATCATTAATGAACCACCTGGGGTTCTATTGGTAGTTTATAGTAAGTTTATAAACCATATAATATAAAAATACAAGGAGACATGGTAAATGTCAAACTAATTAACACAGAGTTAAATCAAAACGATATGGTTAATATAGTGACCCAGACCTCTCTAAAACCTATTGGTTGAGTGGTTTTCGACCCAAACCCACAAAATATTTTAAATAAATTAATTTTGAGCCTCTATAAACTAGAATATAAATTTATTATAAAATAATACTTTATGTTTTCCTAAGGTACCCCTCACCCCTCTTATAAAAGGGCACTACCCCTTCCCTCATATTTTCTCCTTGAAATCCATTTGTCTCAGCCAAACTCTACCCAAATACCCTCTCAACTATCCTACCTTCATCCTAGAGGCCTTCCTTTAGTCCTAAATCCAACCTAATGAGCCCTTTTGATCAAATCAAAAGGAAGAACCCGAAGAAGAGGTAAATATTTAATCACCTCTTTCAAGTTCCTTTCTTCTACCACTTACTCTTTCTTTGTTGTTTCCATTATAAAATAATAACTCCAGTATCTTATATATACTGTTATGTTATTATTAATATGGTACTACCATATTCATTATTCTATCCATCCTTTGAATGACATGTCATCATATGTGCGTATGTATGGCTTATCATCTCCATGTCGTGGTGTAATTGTTGTTCAATACATTATTATTTGGATGGGTATAATAATGATGTGTAATTGATGTAAATAATAAATATAACATGTAAATAATTATTTATATATTATATAGCATCCAATTATATATTATTTTAATATCAAAATAATGATATTTTCTCTCATGCGTACGTACAGATTACCGTCTCCACAAACGTGATGAGATTCATTCCCCATCATATCCATTAAAGATTAATTTTCATTTTATGATTAAAAATAATGTTTAGATACTTGATATCATTCTGGATATGAATACGATACATCCTATCCATAAAAAATATGACTCACATGACAAATAATATAAAGGAAAACGAATCTGTTAACACCCGAAACGACGATAATACTAAGATATTATTAACAAAGAAATGTTAAAAGATCATATATGATATCATATTAATGTATATGATTCTGCTATAATTCAATAACAATTGTTTCACCATTATATAGGAGGTTAACCTAACCTCAACCAAGGAAAATTACAAAGGGGTTTCTTATCTCACTTTTCATTCCGTGAGATTTCCATTGTTCACCACTTATTTATTTCATGTGGTGTGTGTACTGCCCATGATTGTATTCATTGTGTAATATACTTTAATTTATGTATATTTACATCATTATTGTATGATCCATCATTCATTGGATGTATGTTTTCTAAGTTACCAAATAGGTAAAGGAATTACAAATTTCAATTTCCACTCATTCGGATTTACACATACTTCAATGATTATTTCACTCTAAGATTATCTGTGGAATCACTATTCATTTGCTTATGACGTAATTCCCACTCCCCTTTCTATGGATATACATTTGATACACATAATCACTCCATTTAGAAATTCTCAAGTCATCAATATGAACTTGATAAGAGTAATTTTTACTCAATCCCCATTTATTGAGTTAAACATCCAATTCATTGGTGCTATTTTTATAAGAATGTGTGAAAATGTCCTCTAATTGATTTACAATGAATATTCAATCACATTGAGTGCATTTATATTTTTCACACATAATTATGTCATCGATTTATCCTTAACATATGGATATAGTCTTTAGAAGTGATTTCATCTCAATTTATATTCCATTGAGACTTATTTGTTGTTAGACACCAAATCACTTTTATATGGTGTATATAATGTACTTTGAAATAGTATATCATGAATCCCTTTATTCTCATGATACTATAAAGTTTTTATTAACTCAATTATGTGTATTCAAGTGTCTCACTTTTGTTTAAGAACTCTAACTAAAATATCAGTTTAAATGTTTTAAATATTTATTATTCTAAATATTTCTCATAAATTTCCATGTTTTAAAATTAGTTTAAAAGATTTATTTATATGGATATTAATGTTTTAAAATTAAAAATCCTTTTAAAAGTTTCAAATTGGTATGGAACACTTTCATTCAAAAATCTATTTTAAATGGATTATTGACAAATAGTGTTACTTTTAAATGTTTTCAAGAAAAAAGGGGGATATTTCTCTCAAATAGTTTTGATGATTATCTTCATCTATGTAAATACAATTCATTATTATCGATTCAGGTTAATTTATTATTATATAATCTTCCATATTGTATTGAATTATTTATGTTTGACTATTAATGTGTTATTTTTATACCATTCATGGTTTAAGAATAAATTATTGGCATTTCGTATGCTAGTTTTAATATTAATGTTTATGTTATGATTCAAACTTTTCATATGAGGAATGTATTGGACATAGTATATTATGGGTGGATCCCGCTATAGCTCATTGATGAATCGGTAGGTCTCATGAGACAAACTAGTGTCTTTGCACAAGGCCTTGACAAAATCTTATTTGTAGTCTAGGAACAAGGCCTTGACTATGTGGTTATGAAAGACTGGCATTATGCATTCCATCATTATGAAAGTGGCTATTGATATTGCATGTTATTATTCGACTAGTAGAATATTCATGTGAATACATAAATCGAATTATTTGATTTTATCTTTGCCATATTATGCAGAAGATCAAGTTTAGAAGGCTTTTGTTTTAGTCATATACAATGCCTAAAATTTTTATGCTTGTTTATGAAAGTTTCCTCTATAATGTTATCCTTACAGAGCATCTGAGCTCACCCATTTCTATGTTTTATTTTTTCCAAGATGCAAATAAGTATATTATGACTAACCTACAGGGATAGTCTATGGGATCTTAGTGTTTTCTATGGAAAAAATGTCGTAGTAGTTTTCCATTTTAAGATGTAATGTATCCTTATGAATGTATATAGTACTTCCAAGGCTTCTAAAATAATCAGTCTTTCAAGACATGATCTTTTATGATCATGCCAATGATGAATAATAATGCACCGACTCTGGGATTCTGGGGTCGGTTCATTGCAGTTGGTATTAGAGGAAGTTTAGTACAAACCATGTAAACTATATTTAGATAAACTCTGATTAGAGCACATAGCCCTAAGATAGACTTTGAGGATTAGTATAGAAGAACTTCCTGAAATTTTGGTATTGTAAAGATTTTATCATTTTTCCAAGAATTAAATCTTTGTCTGGATACGAGCAGGTAGAGTTGGCTCAAACACAGATGTACCTAGGGGTAAAACCCGAAGACACCGCTTTGAGCTAGAATCAAATGGGAACTGGTGCATGACAACGGGCCTTGTTGCACTCTTGGTTACGACACTCCCAGGGGATATGCTTTGGATAATTTTCATTTTCATTAAAAACCAATTTGAAGGATTTTAATATAAGATGAGAATAAATGACCTTGGTTAATCCTAAGGTGTTTCAAATTAAAAATATGGTATCATGATATTCTCTAAATGATTTTATGACTAAATTTACTCACACAATTCTTTCTAGTTTTATTCAATGGAAGGATTCCAAGGAAGTCATAGTAACTTTGAGAATGATGTACAAGTTGGGAAAGGAAGTGGAAATGATCAAAAAATGGAATGTTGATAGGTGTACGAGACATATTGTTCATGCCAAATCAGTTTACCAAAAATATGATCAACAACATATATATTAACCAACTCCTGGACTCAACAAAGAAGAAATAATTGATGAATGATAAGAGCTCGAGTAGTGGAGACCATGGATAAAAGAATCTTCAATTCCCATCATGCAAGAAATTTGGATGGAGACACCTAGGAAAGTGTCTCAAAGGAACAAAGAAATGATTTACATGTGGGAAAGAAGGACATAAAGTGAAGAATTGCCGAGGAAATATGAAGAGTACTATGGAAGAAAATAAAAATGGTCCCAAGAATCCATTTACAGTCATTTTCTGTAAATATAGGGGACCTGGACATTACCCAAGTGAATTCCCTATTCTATAGGATATTTTCTTGGTCAAAGAATTATCTATTTAGAAATAAAGGGTTGGAAAAATGTTTAAATGTATTAGTGATCCTTGTTTATGGGATTACTTTGGAATAATTTTCTTTTGTATTTGAAATCCAGTAGTTTGTCATGTGAAAGTGATATTAGAGGAATAATTATCTTTTCTATTGTGTATATATTTATAAATAACCATTTGGTTTTATATGATCATTGAGTTTGAGGCAATTAAAAGTTATTATATTTTGGGATGAAAATGAAAGGTATGAGATAACATTTGTGGTTAAATTATGTTATGCTTATTTTGAAGAATTTATCTCATTTTGGTAATGTTATAAAATATATTTTTTGAAAAAAGACAACATGCAGATCGTGTGACAACCAGTCGCGTCAGAAAAAGCTAGGGGAATCGAACCCACAACCAGAGTGCGATTGGGATTTATCACCTGCCACTGGACTATGTGAAGTCCCTGGTTAGTGTGACTAATTATTTTTAGTTAAATAGTTTTATTAATCAATAATAAGTTGATTTGAGATCTTATGTTTTATATAATAAAGACCCTTAGTATAGGAAAATGATTTGGTGATTAAGTGATCAACGTTATTTTGGAAGACTTTGGATTTGTTGGTAACACTATAATAGAGAATATGTGATTAGGTTAATTACTTTTAGGTATGTAACTTTAAGAGTAGTTAATGTCATTTGTAGATACAATTTAACATAGAAGACTACATAACCAAATTCTTCTACGTTTTGGGTTCCAATATTAGCTTGTATTATATTTAAGGATTTTAAGTACAATTGTTTAATGAATGGTATTTATTTAACTTTTGGGTACTATTGGTTTAATTTCAGAAATTAAAATTATTATTTCTTTCTCTAAAGGAATGTCCTTTTCCAGGATCATCCGATCTTTTACTAACCGTTTTGGTTTTGATTAATCTCTAAAGACAAGGTAAATATATAGTTTATCCTTTGTCGATCATGTGATTCTCTATAAGTTTATTCTAGCTCTTCCTGTGTGACCAAGTCTTGTAGAATACTCATCGTTTTAAAAAAATAGTTAGTGGAAGAAATTTATTAAAGAATGAAACTCTATATAAAAAATAAGTATATCTCTTTATGTTCTTATTCAATCTCATAAATAAATTCCTCATCTTTATGAAATATAACTTAAAACAAAAAAATGTTGTACATTTTTTTCCCTACAGGGAAACTAATTACCATTTGTCCCATTACAAGTTTGTGGTTTTCTTGTTGTTAACTTTTTCCTGGTCATGTTTTCTATCCCTCTCCATTAGAACATGAAACTTAGTTTATCATCCATATCCATGTTTTCCTACATGGAATCCTCATATGGGTTTTCTTGGGTGACCTTTGTAATCCTATTTCTTTCTTTTAAAGTGGTTGTTTTATTGAATCTTTTTTCGATGTGGGACTTTCAATTATATTCCCAAGCCCAATTTTAATCATTATGAGGATGCAATTTATTGAAGGAGGGAAGAATGTAACACCCAAAGATTTCATAGTATGTTAGTTATTCAAAGTAATTCAATAACATACACTACACGCAACATCGAGTTCAAGCGCATCACGACATACCAAAATAGTCGTTCAAAAGTGCTTATGAATATTATTAACCTAATTTTGAACTTTATATAACCCTCTTAATTTTAGAATCTATATTATAAGTTTCTTAGACATAATATAAGGACAAATTCATTTTTTAAATAAAAGAAGTATTTTTCAAAAAATGAAAGTTTACCACCTTTTAATGGAGAACCCTTTTTAAATCCACCATTTTAAACTTGTTAATATTCAATTTGACAAAATAAACTTCTTACTTGGGATCAGGACATAATAATTAGTTTCAATAAATTTTTGGTGTTTTTCTGATAACTTTCATATTTGGGTGAACGGTGCAAAATAATATATTTTAACTAAAAACAACTTTTTTAATAAAAATAATTTATAGTGTTTAAATATAAATAATAATGGTTTGGATGTATAATTAGATTATATTTTTACCATTTAATCCAATGTTGGTCATTATAGTAATTTCATGTTGAAATTGGACATAAACAAATGTCAATCTTTTGATAGTTATTATTTCTTAAAGAACACGCTTTTTGTTTTGAAAACGGGAATTAATTTTAAATTAATTTTTGTCACATGTGTTTTTTGAATTTAGAAAAATGGATTCTATATTTACAATTAGTAGTTATAAATTGTGTAAATAGGTAACTTTTATTTTTAGACATTTTGAATAATTACTTATATAAATATTTTACTTACCATCGTTAAAGGGTAAATCTAGAAAATGATGGTAAAAAAATAATATTAAATTACCCTAACACATGTACTAAACCTATTTTATTACACATGTACGACCATGGGAATCTTTGGGTCTATTTTGGGACCCCATGGAGCCACTTGTAAATGAAAATGACACTTTATATTAATTAAGTTAAAGTAAATACAAAAATGACATAAGCATATATCTTTCAGTTAAACAATTTTTACATAGGGTAATATATGTTATCTATTTGACTATAAATATTCATTATAAATGTAAACCAATATCCTACATAATGATATTTTATTTATAATTTTTAGACATTGAATAATAAAATTTATTTTTGGCACAATGATGATGCATTATTTTCTTTATTAATGAAAGAATCAAACAAATGGTATTATAAATGTTAAAATAAATATAATTTAAAATTTTTGATGAAATACATGAAATTTATAGGTTAATATGACATGTTAGTATTGATTAAATATATTTTTTAAATTAATAATGTTTTTATGACTTTAAAAAAATCAATTATTAAATAGTGTCAAAATTGACATAAAAGGTTTTTTAAAACAAATTTTCTATTATTAATTGATATAATATACCTAAAAATATATGGTTAGACCAAATGACTTATATGATGATATTTATACTATTAATGAACCACTTGGTTTTCGTTTGGCAGTTTATAGTATGTTTATTAACCATATAATATAAAAATACAAAGAGACACAGTAAATGTCAAACTAATTAACTAAGACTTAAATTTAAAAGATAAGGTTAATATAGTGACCCAAACCTATATAAAACCCATTGGTTGATTGGTTTTAGACCCATATTCACCAAATCCTTTAATTAAATTATTTTGGGGCCATTATAAACCGAATATTAATTTATTATAAAATAATACTTTAAGTTTTCCTAAGGTGCCCCTCACCCATCTTATAAAAGGGAACTCACCCCTCCCTCAAATTCACACCTTCAAATCCCTTTTTCTCGGCCAACCGCTACCAAAATACCCTCTAAACTATCCTACCTTAATCCTAGAGTCCTTACTTTAATCATAAAGCCAACCTAAGGAGCCCTTTTGATCATATCAAAATTAAGAACCCGAAGATGAGGTAAATATTTCATCACCTCTTTCGAGTTCCTTTCTTCTTTCACTTCCTCTTTCTTTGTTGTTTCCATTATAAAATAACAAATCCAGCATATTATATATAATATGATGTTATTATGAATATGGTACAACCATATTCATTATTCTATCCATCATTTTAATGAAATGTCATCATACATGTGTACGTACGGCTTATCGTCTCCACATTGTGGTGTAATTGTTATTCAATACATTATTATTAGGATGGGTATAATAATGATGTGTAATTGATGTGAATAATAAATACAACATGATAATGATTCCGTATATATTATATACCATCCAATTATATATTATTTAAATATCAAAAAAATGATATTGTCACTTGTGTGAATTACCGTCTCCACGAACACGATGAATTCATTCCCCATTGTATCCATTCAAGACTAATTTTCATTTTATGATTAAAAATAATGTTTAGAGACTTTATATAATTCTAGATATGAATAAGATACATCCCATCCATAACAAATATGACTCACATAACAAATAATATAAAGGAAAACAATTCCGTTAACACGGAAAACGGCGATAATACTAAGATATTATTAACAAAGCAATGTTAAAAGATCATATATGATATCAAATTCATGTATATGATTATTGTATAATTTAATAACAATTATTTAACCATTATACAGGATTTTATCCTACCCTCAACCAAGGAAAAGCACAATGTAAAGGGTTTCTTATCTCACTTTTAATTCCGTGAGATTTCTGTGGTCCAACACTTATTTATTGCATGTGGTGTGTGTACTGCCAATGATTGTATTCATTGTGTAATATACTTTAATTTATGGATATTTATATCATAATTTTATGATCCACCTTTCATGGGATGTATGTTTCGTAATTTACCAATTTGTTAAGGGAATTACAAATTTCAATTTCCACTCACTCGGCTTTACGCATACTTCATTGATTATTTTACTCCAAGATTATGTGTGGAATCACTATTCATTTTCTTATGTCATAATTCCCACTCCTCTTTCTGTGTATATAAATTTGATACACATAATCACTCCATTGATAAATTCTCAAGTCATCAATATTAACTTGATAAGAGTAATTTTAAATCAATCCCCATTTGTTGAGTTAAACACCCAATTCATTCGTATTGCTTTTACAAGAAAATGTGTGAATGTCCTCTGATTGATGTACACTAAATATCCAATCATATTGAGGGTATTTATATTTTTCACACATAATTATGTCATCGATTTATCCTTAATCTAAGGATACAGTCTTTATAAGCTATTTCATCTCAATTTACATTCCATTGAGACTTATTTGTTGTTATACACCAAATCACTTTTATATGGTGTATATAATGTACTTTGACATAGTATATCATGAATCTATTTATTCTCATGACATTATAATGTTTTTATTACCTCAATTATTTGTATTCAAGTGTCTCTCTTTATGTTAGTAACTCTAACTAAAATATCGTTTTAAATGTTTTAATAATTTATTATTCTAAGTCTTTCTCATTAATGTCCATTTTTTAAAAATGGTTTGAAAGATTTATTTATATGGACATTAATGTTTTTAAATTAATACTCCTTTTAAATGTTTAAAAGGTGTATGGGACACTTTGATTCAAAAATATATTTTAAATAGCTTCTTGACAAATAGTGTGACTTTTAAATGTTTTCAATAAAAAAGGGGGATATTTCTCTCAAATGGTTTTAATGATTATCTACGTATATGTTAATATAATCGATTATTATCGATTGAGGTTCATTTATTATAATAAAATCTTCCATATTGTTTTGAAAGAGTTATGTTTGACTGTGGATGTGTTATTTTTATACCATTCTTGGTTTAAGGATAAAGTATTGACATTTTGTGTGATAGTTTTAATACGAATGTTTATGTTATGTTGCAAACCTTTCATATAAGGAATGTATTGGACATAGTAAGTGATGGGTGGAGCCCACTATAGCTCCTTTATGCATCAGTAGATCTCATGAGACAAACTAGTGTCTTGGCACAAGGCCTTGAGAAAATCTTATTTGTAGTCTTGGCACAAGGCCTTGACTTTGTGGTTATGAAAGTCTGGCATTATGCATTCCATCATTATGAAAGTGGCTATTGATATTTCAAGTGATTATTCAACTAGAAGAATATACATGTGAATAAGTAAATGTCATTATTTGATTTTATCTTTTCTATATTATACTGAAGTTCAAGTTTAAAAGGATTTTGTTTTACTCTTATACATTGCCATAAATGTTTGTGCTTATTTATGAAAGATTCATCTATAATGTTATCCTTACTGAGCATCTATGCTCACCCCTTTCTATGTTTTATTTTTTCTAGGATGAAAAGAAGTATATTATTACTGACTTGCAGTGATAGTCTATGGGATCTCAGTGTTGTCTATGGAAACAATATTATTATAGTTTTTTATTTTATGATGTAATGTAAACCTTATGAATGTATCTAGTACTTATAGGGCTACTAAACCAATCATTCTTTCGAGACTTGATCTTTTATGATCATGCCAATGATACGTAATAATGCACTGACTCTGGGCTTCTGGGGTCAGCCCGTTACACTAGTATATGTCAACATGAATTATTCCACAACTAGTTTGACACTCCCAAGGGATATGCATCGGGAATTCACAAAATCATTATGAACCATTATGGGTGATTTATGTAAAAGATTATTATTAATCACCTAGGATAATCTTAAGGTTTTTTAGATTAATATTGTAGGATCCATGATTTGGACATCCTAGAGTTAATTTTTCTTAATTATGTGGTTTTCTTCGATGATATATGTTTCTCACCCCCTTCTTTTTTGTTTTAGTCAATTGTGAAAACTAGAAGGAACATGGTATGCATTGAATGTTTCAGATGTGGAAGGTATGGCTATTATGAAAATCTATTTCCAAATTAGAAATCTCATAAATATAATTTGGTAGGTGGTACGAGTATTAGTTATACATATAAAAATAAATAGACTAAAAACAACATGTAAAAGGTATGTGGCATTCTTCTAGTACAATTTACATTCAACATAAGAAGCATGATTAAATCTCATTTCTATGTCATCATCACCATTTGATGAATGAAGTATTTATATTGTTGTAATTCAAATATTATGTGACATGAATCATTAATTGTATAAATATTTTCTGTATAAAGTTTCATTAAGTTTTGAAAATGATATATCTAATGGTGATGATAACATAGAAATGAGATTTAATGAAAAATATATGTGTTTATTAAGTGAAGGTGACCCTTAATGTGTTTAGGAGAAAATGAATTTTTTTTTCTTCAATAATGCTATGATTATTATGGATAATGTAAATTGGATTATATCAATGAAAATAGAACCAATTAAGTATTTTTTGACAATTTATTCTATGTCATCCTGAATTATGGTAAAAATTATTTGGATATATGTAATATATCCAATAATCATTGAGATAGCAATCCATTCAGGTCTTATATAAGTATTTATGGTAATTAAGGATAAATATTCTTTCAAGATAATATAATATAATGGTATTCACATGTTTAGAATGTGACAACCAAGAAATAATCATTGATATGTGGGGAATCAGTGAAAAAATTGATTTCATAACATTATATATAATGTGTGGGATTTTCATATTTTAGATGGATTATGAGGTTAACAAATTGTGAGAAAAGTAAGCTACACATCAGATGAAGGTTTTGAGATTAATTTATTATCTCACCACAAAAGGATTTATGCATATTGGATAAATTCTTCTATAAACTTTGTGTTGATGCTAACTGATTACAGATGGGATAGAATTTCATGGATATCATGATCTATTAATGCTTCAAGAAAGAAATATTAAACATCCTTTTTAGAAAAATAGGTGAAGTGGATCATAAAAGAAAAAAGGGTTATGTTTTCTTGTAATCATGCAATAATATCTTTTCATGAAAATTCATCAACTTTAGAAAAACGACCTCAAAATAAACTTTTGTGCTAATATTATAATTTTTTTGTACAAATGGCCTTTAAAATCATCACATATTTATGACTTTTAGGACATCAAATTTCCATTTATAATTCACTAGTTTTTTATTGACCACTCACTATAAATATTTACACTTTCCCTCCATGTCCAATCTTCACTCCCAACCAATTTTCTCTTATATGAAAACCTAGTTATATGTTACCTTGGGTAACCATTTTGTTTCTGAATTTCCTTTTTTAAAGGAATTTTTAGTATTTATTTTTATGATATTGGTTTCTATTAATGTAACTTTCAAGTATTAAACCATTAATGACCCAGATGAATTTTGAGGGTGAAGTTAATTTTAAGGAGGGTCTAATGTAACACCTGAGTATTTTTTGAATTATTATTTTTTCAAATTAATTTATATTTTTCGTATATATAATTTCACAAAACACTTATTTTTTTTAAATCACTAATTTAAATATTATTTTTACAACACACTAAGGCATGTTTGTTCTACACGCAACACTTACTTGTCTTGTATTACACACCACGCTGTGTTTCTACGAAACAACACTTTATTATTATTATTTTTTATATAAGGAAATTATAACCTTGAACTAAAAATTGTTAAGGTGAATAGTAATAAATAATTTTTAAATGTTATTTATAATGGTTTTATGTAAATAAAAATGTTGATAAATAAATATATAATTTATGGTAAATACTTTATATGTTTTAAAATAATATCTTCTTAAATGAACTGATTTTTATTTCCTTATGTGAAAAATAATAAAATTAATTCTAGGAACTATTAGAAATTTAATTTGTTAAAATAAACTAAAATTGTGAATTCTTAATTTCAATACCATCTTAGGGTGAAGTTTTAGTATTTTTATGAGAAAGATCAAATTTTAATTAATAGTAAAAATTAATGAATTTTAATTCGAAACTGGTTTTTCATCTAATTTATTTATATAATTTTAAGAGGGTTTTAAAGTATCATTAGATCATTTATACATATATTAATCCAAATTAGTTCACTGTAATCATTACTATATTTAATTAAGATATAAAATTTTTAATGAACTTTCAACCATTCTCACTTTTAAAACCCGCTTCCTCACCACGTCTATGTGGTTTTCATTAAACGTAATTTTTACACTTATTTAAATTGAATTTTGAAATAAATACACAAATTTATGTAATAGTTATAATGTTTTTAGTCTAATAAAATCAATGTAATTTTTGGCCAAAAATTTTATTGACAGTGATTAAATTTAATAAAATCTATTAAGGTAAAATTAAACATAACAAGGGACTATATATTAAAATTTAGGGATAAAATTAACTAGACACTTGTCCAAAACCCATTTGATGGACATATTATGTAACAACCCGAGATTTTATAAGAAAATATTCTTTTTAATTTCATTAATGTCTGGTGTTGTATGCTACACCAAAAGGATCTTGCACAACATGCATCCATGACTTGCCTTGCAGTATACGCAATCGCGACCTTCCTCGATAGTGTGTGTAGTACGCATTAACAATTTTTACTAAACAACAATATGCTATTAAAATATTATTAAAACTAGCCGTTATGAATAGTAATAACCACTATTTCAAATTTTGTAAATTTTATTTTTCAAAATTCTCTTCATTTTTGGATTCGGAATATCGAAATTAGCTTAGGCTGAAATTTTGGTACTTTTCGGATAACTTTCATATTCTGATGAATAGTGAAAATTACTAAATTATAATTAAAAACAACTTTTTTAATCAAAATAATTAATAGTGATAAATTATTAATTTGAGTGGTTTCAAAGTATATTTAGAATATATTTTTACAATTTAATACAATTTTGGTCATTGGATGTAATTTCACATTTAAACCAGTTATAAACAAGTGTCAATCTTTTGATAGTTATTATCTCTTAAAAACACGCTATTTGTTTTGACGACGAGAACTAATTTTAAATTAATTAATGCAACTGATATGCTCTGAATTTGGTAAAATATACATCATTTTTTAATTCTTAATATCAAATATAGCTTAGGCCTAATTTTTGGTATTTTTCTGGAAACGTTAATTTTTTATGAATAGTGAAACCACTAAGTGGTAGTTAAAAAACTAAATTTTTCATCAAACTTAATTTTACCATTTTTGTGAGTGGAATTTCGAAAATCCGAGAGACACTATTAATATCAGGGACTGAAATGTGGTTCAATGAGATGAAAATAATTTTTGGTGAATAGTAACTTTTTACTTTTTTTTACCACGGTTAAAAGTAAATAGGGTAATTAAGGGTAAAAATGATATTATTATTACCCTAACGCATGTCCTAATTCCATTGGACAGGTGTAATTCGACCAAAAACAACCTTAGGAATACAATATGACCATTTATGCCCACTTAGATTAGATTAGGACATTTATTATTAATTTATTTAAAAAATGGTTAAAATAGTTAAAATCAAAGTTTAATAAGTAAATCATTTTTAATATGGGGTTATACATAAGATAAATTCGACTATAAATATTAATTAGAAATATAAAAAGATTTCCTACATAATGGTATTTTATTTGTAATTTTTAGACATTAAATAATTTAAAATATTTTTGACACAATGATGATGCAGTGATTATCTTATCAATGAAATATTGACATAATTGATGTTATAAATACCCAAATAAATATAATTTGAGACTTTTTAGGAACTAAGCTAATTTTATATGTTAATATTACATTTTATGATTGATTTAATTAACTTTGGTCGAAGTAATAATTCTATTATGAGTTTCAAAAAAATAAACTATTGAATAGTGTCAAATTTGACATAAAATAGTTTTTAAAACAAATATTATATTATTAATTGTTATTTTATTCCTAAAAATCTATTTCTTGGCCAAATGACTTAGATAAGGTTATATATATTAATTAAACACAACTTGGGGGTTTCTTGGATGTATATGGTAAGTTTATTAACTATATAATATAAAAATAAAAAGTGACATGGTAAATGTCAATCTAATTAACTAAGAGTTAAAACTAAAAGATAAGGTTAATATAATGACCTAAAATTTTCTAAATTCTATTGGATGAGAGTATTTCGACTCCTCCCCACCTTATCTTCTAAATAACTCAATTTGGAGCTATTTAAAACCGAACTTGACTTTATAATGAAATAATATTTTTAGTTATTCCAAAGGTGCCCCTCTCCTCCCTTATAAAAGGGCACCTCCCCCCCCTCTTTCTCACACCAATTTGAGCCTTCAAGCTCGGCCAACCCCTGCCAAATTTTCTTCTCCACTTCCTTAGAAACATCCTAGAGGTTCTGGTATTCCTCAAAGTCCAATTTTAGTGCCCTAAAAGGAGATCTCAAAGAAGCACTTCAAAGAAGAGGTAATGTCCCTTACCGATTCTTTCATCTTTATTTCTTCTTCCACTTCTTCTTCTTTAGTTGTTTCATTATGAAGTAATAACATCCGTATCACCCATATACTAATATGTTATTATAAGTATGAAACAACCCTATTTCACCATCTATCCATCCTACGGAAAAAGAAATCAACGCGCGTGTGTACGTACGGAATACCGTCTCCACGCTGTGGTGTAATCAATTTTCCACCACCACCTTACTTGGATGGGTATAATGGTGTAAATAATGACTATATATGACTATTATAAAGTGTTATTGATTCTGAAATAGTATACATACACTCCAATACAATTCCACGATCATATGAACAATATCATCACTCGTGCATACGTACAGAATACCGTCTCCACGATGTGATGCGACTCGTTCTGCATGATCTTCATTTCATAATGATTATATAAATGAATTGAATGAATGAATATGATATATATTACACTAATACCATTCTGGAAATGAGGTATCTATAACCTAAAGAGAAGAATAATAATTTATTTGACAAACACGCATAAGAACAAAAAGTAATAAACACCCGAATAACAAGTAGTAATAAAATATTACTACTAAGAAGCTAAGAATATGACCATATATGATATAATAAAAATAAGTATGATTCTTTAATAAGTCAATAACATTATTTAAATCATTATACAGGAGGTTCGGACACTTACGAAGCAAATCAGACCTAAGGTAAGGGAAATATCACAATCTCATTTTTATCCGAGATTGTTTATACATTGAAATTTACTGGGGTGCAATTTATCATCCACATACATGTTTCCTCAATATGTAATGTTATTTCCATCCATCTAAAATTTTTTAAACCAAATTTTACCCTTCAGTGAGTTTTTAGTAAAAGATATGAAAGAAATCTTTTGTCGTTTTTCGTACGAGGTACTTTTTGACTTTTCCGACAAAAGTACGAAGAATGTTTTTTTTAACTTATACGGCATGAATGGATTTTTAAAACATCATTTACAAGAAGATTCCTTTACAAGTTTTCATGTTTATTTTTAATCAACTTCTTTTAGTTTAAAATTGTATGACATTTTAAGAAAGGAAAAATGTTTTTGAAGTAGACAGGATATTTTCCTCAAGAATGGTGTTCAAGTGTTTTATCAAAATAATTTTACATCTAAGATAATAAAGGGTTCTGTTTCTATCCCTATTATTACACTGATTTTATTATGTTGTGATCAAATTATTTTTATGAATTCCTTTATCTTATATGAATTGTTTTATGATGTCACGATGTTTAAGATTCCCATTTTTATTACATGGGTTATGTAATGATGTATGATTTAATATTTTGTGGCACACATAAGAATGGTATCATTATGAGATGGGTGGGACCAATATCTCCCTCCAATGCATTGGGTAAAGATTTTATATCTCATGAGATAGACATGGCTGGAATGGTAGGTTATACCGGTTCAGTGAAACAGGACTGAAATGGGGGTGACTCGGTTCAGAAATGGACTTTGTCCACTAAGATAGTCTTGGCAATGAGTCTTGACTAATAATAAATGATTCTCTATGGTTATGTGTGTATGAAACAATGTTTTATGTTTAAAGTTATGATTATTGGGATTTCATTTCACTACTATGATTTATCCCAAGTTATGAAATTATGATCTCTTTTGCAGGTTATGATTTCCAAAAAATATGGTCTTATGAATATGGCGTGGTTGATATTTCTTTTGTTTACCCTTTTTGAGCATTTTAGCTCACCCTTTTATGTTTTCTTTTCCCCAGGATATAAGGAAATGTTTTAGGTAAAAAAATGGAAGTTCATTATGGGAGATTTTGAAGATCTTTCACCACGATTAGAAGATTTTATTCTGAGTTTCCAAAGACACTAAAATATTATGATCCTTATGTGTGTGTTTTTGTTATGTACTAAGTATTTTTCAAAAGTAATGTAATGTCCATGGACGTCAAGCTATGGGTCTTTACAGTTGGTATCAGAGGAAAAGATTAGTCAACCTTTGGAAACTAGGATGCGAAAACGTTAGTGAGATCCCTACAGATATTTTTGTGGTATGTCTAGGGATGTCTCTAAGGTTAAGTATACATATAGGTTATAGTCCTAGAATTACGCTAACGATCATAGAATTAAACCTAAGATGTTAGATATTGAGGGTACTCCCCCTTTATTATGTTGTTTTCCCTAGCATGATTTTTGCCTCTCACACTATTCTTTTTGGGTTTTAGACGATGGCTGGAACCCGAAGGAACCGTGTTGATCATTGCAATAGACAATGCAATGATTGTCCTCCTGAACAAACAAATGTTATGGGAGATGGGGTGAAAAATCTTATTGCTATACTTACACAAGCTATGAATCAATCTGGACTTCCAAATGAGCAGAGAAGGGAACAATATTCTATTGAGTCCTTCATGAGGCAACGTCCACCTTCTTTCAGTGGGTCTTCTGATCCACTTGTTGCTGAACAATGGATTAGTACTACTGAAAAGATATTTTTAGTTCTTAAATGTTCTGAAAATGATAAAGTCATCTTAGCAGTGTATCATTTGGAAGGTGATGCTGATCAATGGTGGAATCTTATCAAGAATACGAGGCCAAGAGATGAAATTGAGTCCATGGAATGGGACGAGTTCAAGAACTTATTTTTCAATAAGTACTTCCCTCGTATTCTTCGAACAAAGATGGAGAAGGAGTTTCTTGAACTAAAGAAAAAGGATGATGAATCTTTTGGTGTATACGAAGCAAATTTTACAAGGCTTGAAAGGTATGCATCTGGCTTTATCATCCAACCTGAATGTAAAGTTGATCGATTCATCTGTGGCTTAAAACCAAATCTTCAAAGTGAATTAGCTATAAGATACTTCAGTAGCTATGAAGAAATTGTGCGTTGTGCTATCAAGGTATAAATGGAAGTTGGTGTTACTTATCCATTTAGTAGTTTTGACAAGAAACCAAAGATGGAGTTCAAGGAGAAATCTCAGAATAATGGTGAAAAGAAGATGAATGTTTCCTTATACTCAAAGTGTGGAAAGAAGCATGGTGGATATTGTCTTGAAGGGACAAGTAAATGTTTCAAATGTGGAAAGGAAGGTCATCGGGCATTTGAATGCCGCAATGATGGGAATAAGATGTCTAATGATGCAAACAAAGGAAGGGATACACAGAATGAACCTACTACACTTCAACGTTTCAAGTGCAAGGAGATGGGGCATTATGCCAATAAATGCCCTAATCCAAGGGTTGGTGATGATTGATATGAACAACCACTTAAGGCAAAGGACAAAGGGAAGTCACATGCGTTCACCAATGGTGATTTTGAATATGACAACAATGTGGTGGAATTATTAAGTGTTTATGTAATGGGATTCCAAAATAATGTTGAGTATTGGAATATTTATGTATTGGTCTATTGTGGTTTTCAATAATTTTATGGCATCGGTAACCATGAAAAGTGATTGAAATATTTTTGGAAAGCAGATGATATGCGCATAATGAAGGGATAAGGAGAAAACTAAATGTATTCATGAGCTCATGACTGATATAAGGAAAAGGTTATATCATGGTTTGAGTATATAGAATTTTTGGATTTTGGTATGTGGAAAGAGTTAACTTTTGACAGCATTCGTGTTTTCACTAAGGTTTAATGTGTATTCATTTTTCAATAGAATACATCATTAAGGTATTCACATGTTTGTAATTTGACCAACAAGATATATCTTATGATATATGGGGGATAAATGATGGCATTCACGTGATCATTTTCTTTATACTATGAGCTTGGACCGAAGTAGTTTAGATAAGCCTAAAGATTGGAATGGATTATGTTGGACATAAGTTAGTATTGTTTATGGATAAAACTTTTTCGATATTATTGATGGGATGTTATAGTAATATAGTTTTAGAAAAAGAACAACCTGCAGGATGGGTGACAGCCCATCGCGTCGGACAAGGCCGTGGGAATCGAACCCACAACCGAAGTGCGACTGGCCTTTATCGCCTACCACTGGCCTACAGGAAGTCCCTGTTTAGTAGAAACTAGTTTTATTATATTAAGTAGTATGATATATGAAGTATAAGTCCATTTTAGGAACCATATTTGATTAATCTCACTATAGATGGACTTATGTATTTTTTGATAACTTTTCTAACCTTTTGTTTGAGACAGATAGAATGACCCATCATTCTATCACATGATATACTAACACATCACTAATGACAAATTCAACTTCATTTCATTAAGAGATGAAGTGGAAATTGTCCAAAGAACAAAAAACGGTGAGACTATACCAAAATCACGAAAGTATTTCTTCTAATGTCATCAACTTAAGGGAAATGATCTTGAAAACCAAAAATGTTGTCCTAGTGCTGTTATATCTGATGAATCAGATGGTACCTTAGATCATCACAAATTTATGCCTTTGTGATTTCTGGCTTTTACATAGCCATGTTCTCTACCACTCTCCATCAGAACATGATGGTTATATTTCTCTTCCATATCCATATTTTCACTTATGTGGAAACCCAATGATTAGTTTATTTGGGTAATCATTACATTTCATACTTTAGTTTTTAAAGCCAAGTTTTGGTATTCCTTTTTACGATGTGGGTTTCTATTAAAGAAACTTTCGAGTATTAAACCATTTATAACCCCAATGAATTTCCCAGGAAAAATTCATTTTAAGGGGGGTAGAATGTAACAGCCCGAGATTTTATAAGAAAATATTCTTTTTAATTTCATTAATGTCTTGTGTTGTACGCTACACAAAAAGGAGCTTGCACAACATGCATCCATGACTTGCCTTGCAGTACACGCAATCGCGACCTTCCTCGATAGCGTGTGTAGTACGCATTAATGAGTTTTACTAAACAACAATATGCTATTAAATAATTATAAAAACTAGCCATTATGAATAGTAATAACCAATTTTTGAAATTTTGTAAATTTTATTTTTCAAAATGGTCTTCATTTTTGGATTCGGAAGATCGAAATTAGCTTAGGGTGAAATTTTGGTACTTTTCAGATAACTTTCATATTCTGATGAATAGTGAAAATTACTAAATTATAATTAAAAACAACTTTTTTAATCGAAATAATTAATAGTGATAGATTATTAATTTGAGTGGTTTTAAAGTATATTTAGAATATATTTTTACAATTAATACAATTTTGGTCGTTGGATGTAATTTCACATTTAAACCAATTATAAACAAGTGTCAATCCTTTAATAGTTATTATCTCTTAAAAACATGCTATTTGTTTTGATGACGGGAACTAGTTTTTAAATTAATTAATGAAAATGATATGTTCTGAATTTGGTAAAATAGAAATCATTTTTGAATTCTTAATAACAAATATATCTTAGGCCTAATTTTTGGTATTTTTCTGGAAACTTTCCTTTTTTGATGAATAGTGAAACCACTAAGTGGTAGTTAAAAAACTGAATTTTTCATCAAACATAATTTTACCATTTCTGTGAGTGGAATTTCAAAAATATGAGAGACGTGGTTAATATCAAGGACTAAAATGTGGTTCAATGAGATGAAAATAATTTTTGGTGAATAGTAACTTTTTACTTTTTTTACCACGGTTAAAAGTAAATAGGGTAATTAAGGGTAAAAATGATATTATTATTACCCTAACACATGTCCTATTTCCTTTGGACAAGTTTAATTCGACAAAAAACAACATTAGGAATAACATATGACCATTTAGTCCCACTTGGATTAGATTAGGACATTTATTATTAATTTATTTAAAGAAGGGTTAAAATAGTTAAAATCAAAGTTTAATAAGTAAATCATTTTTAATATGGGGTTATACATAAGATAAATTCGACTATAAATATTCATTAGAAAGATAAAAATCTTTCCTACGTAATGGTATTTTATTTGTAATTTTTAGACATTAAATAATTTAATTTAATTTTGACACAATGATGATGCAGTGATTTTCTTATTAATGAAAGTTTGACATAATTGATGTTATAAATACCCAAATAAATATAATTTGAGACTTTTTAGGAACTAAGATAATTTTCTATGTTAATATGACATGTTAGGATTTATTAAATTAACTTTGGTATAAGTAATCATTCTGTTATGAGTTTCAAAAAAATAAACTATTGAATAGTGTCAAAATTGACATAAAATAGTTTTTAAAACAAATATTATATTATTAATTGGTATTTTATTTCTAAAAATCTATGTTTCTACTAAATGACTTAGATAACGTTATATATATTAATTAAACACAACTTGGGGGTCTCTTGTATGTATATGGTAAATTTATTAACTATATAATATAAAAATACAAAGTGACATGGTAAATGTCAGTCTAATTAACTAAGAGTTAAAACTAAAAGATAAGCTTAATATAATGACCTAAACTTGTCTAACTTATATTGGATGAGTGGATTTATACTCCTCCCCACCTTATCTTCTAAATAACTCAATTTAGATCTATTTAAAACCGAACGTGACTTTATAATAAAATAATATTTTTAGTTATTCCAAAGGTGCCCCTCTCCTCCCTTATAAAAGGGAACCTCCTCCCCATCTTTCTCGCACCAATTTGAGTCTTCCATCTCAGACAACCCCTGCCAAATTCTCTTCTCCACTTCCTTAGAAACATCCTATAGGTTCTGGTCTTCCTCAAAGACCAATTTTAGTGCCCTAAAAGGAGATCTCAAAGAAGCACTTCAAAGAAGAAGTAATGTCTCTTACCGATTCTTTCATCTTTATTTCTTCTTCCACTTCTTCTTCTTTAGTTGTTTCATTACGAAGTAATAACATCAGTATCACTAATATACTGATATGTTATTATAAGTATGAAACAACCCTATTTCACCATCTATCCATCCTACGGAAAAAGAAATCACCGCGCGTGCGTACGTACGTAATACCGTCTCCACGCCGTGGTGTAATAAATTTTCCACCACCACCTTACTTGGATGGGTATAATGGTGTAAATAATGACTATATATGACTATTATAAAGTGATATTAATTCTGAAATAGTATACATATACTCCAATACAATTCCACGATCATAGGAACGATATCATCACTCGAGCGTACGTACGGAATACCGTCTCCACGATGTTATGCGACTCGTTCTACATGATCTTCATTTCATAATGATTATATAAATGAATTTAATGAATTAATATGATATATATTACACTAATAACATTCTGTAAATGAGGTATCTATAACCTAAAGAGAAGAATAAGAATTTATTCGACAAACACGCATAAGAACAAAAAGTAATAAACACCCGAATAACAAGTAGTAATGAAATATTACTACTAAGAAGCTAAGAATATGACCATATATGATATAATAAAAATACGTATGATTCCGTAATAAGTCGATAACATTATTTAAATCATTATACAGTAGGTTTGGACACTTACGAATAAAATTGGACCTAAGGTAAGGGAAATATCACAATCTCATTTTTATCCGAGATTGTTTATACTTTGAAATTTACTGGGGTGCATTTTTTCATCCACATACATGTTTCCTCAATATGTATTATTATTTCCATCCATCTACAATTTTTTAAACCAAATTGTACCCTTCGGTGAGTTTTTAGTAAAAGATATGAAAGGAATCTTTTGGCGTTTTTCGTACGAGGTACTTTTTGACTTTTCTGACAAAAGTACGAAGAATGTTTTTTTAACTTATACGGAATGAATGGATTTTTAAAACATTATTTCCAAGAAGATTCCTTTACAAGTTTTCATGTTTATTTTTAATCAACTTCTTTTAGTTTAAAATTGTATTACATTTTAAGAAAGGAAAAATGTTTTTGAAGTAGAAAGGATATTTTCCTCAAGAATGGTGTTCAAGTGTTTTATCAAAATTATTTTCCATCTAAGATAATAAAGGGTTCTGTTTCTATCCCTATTATTACATTGATTTGATTATGTTGTGATGGAATTATTTTTATGAATTCCTTTATCTTATATGAATTATATTATGATGTCACGATGTTTAAGATTCCCATTTTTATTACATGGGTTATGCAATGATGTATGATTTAATATTTTGTGGCACACATAAGAATGGTATCATTATGAGATGGGTGGGACCTATATCTCCCTCCAATGCATTGGGTAAAGATTTTATATCTCATGAGATTGACATGGCTGGAATGGTAGGTTATATCGGTTCTGTGAAACAGGACTGAAATGAGGGTGACTCGGTTCAGATATGGACTTTGTCCACTAAGATAGTCTTGGCAATGAGTCTTGACTAATAAAAAATGATTCTCTATGATTATGTGTGTATGACACAAAGTTTCATGTTTAAAGTTATGATTATTGGGATTTCATTTCACTACTATGATTTATCCCATGTTATGAAATTATGATCTCTTTTGCAGGTTATGATTTCCAAAAGATATGTTCTTATGAATATGACATGGTTGATATTTCTTTTGTTTACCCTTACTGAGCATTTGAGCTCACCCTTTTATGTTTTCTTTTCCCCAGGATATAAGGAAAGTTTTACGTAAAAAAAGGGAAGATCTTTATGGGAAATGTTGAAGATATTTCAACATGATTAGATGATTTTATTCTGAGTTTCCAAAGACACTAAACTATTACGATCCTTGTGTGTGTTTTTGTTATGTACCAAGTATTCCACAAAATTAATGTAATGTCCATGTACGTCAAGCTACGGGTCTTTACAGTTGGTATTAGAGGAAAAGTTTAGTCAACCTTTGGAAACTAGGATGCGAAAACATTAGTGAGATCCCTAGAGATATTTCTGTGGTATGTCTAGGGATGTCTCTAAGGTTAAGTATACATATAGGTTATAGTCCTAGAATTACGCTACGATTATAGAATTAAACCGAAGATGTTATATATTGAGGGTACTCCTCCTTTATTATGTTGTTTTCTGTAGCATGATTTTTGCCTCTCACACTATTCTTTTTGGGTTTTAGACGATGGCTGGAACCCGAAGGAACGGTGTTGATCAATGCAATGGACAATGAAATGATTGTCCTCCTGAACAAACAAATGTTATGGGAGATGGAGTGAAAAATCTTATTGCTATACTTACACAAGCTATGAATCATTCTGGACTTCCAAATGAGCAGAGAAGGGAACAATATTCTATTGAGTCCTTCATGAGGCAACATCCACCTTCTTTCAGTGGGTCTTCTAATCCACTTGTTGCTGAACAATGGATTAGTACTACTGAAAAGATATTTTTTGTTATTCAATGTTCTGAACATGATAAAGTCATCTTAGTAGTGTATCGTTTGGAAGGTGATGCTGATCAATGGTGGAATCTTATCAAGAATACAAGGCCAAGAGATGAAATTGAGTCCATGGAATGGGACGAGTTCAAGAACTTATTTTTCAATAAGTACTTCCCTCATATTCTTCGAAAAAAGATGGAGAAGGAGTTTCTTGAACTAATGTAAAAGGATGATGAATCTTTTGGTGTATACGAAGAGAATTTTACAAGTCTTGCAAGGTATGCATCTGGCTTTATTATCTAACCTGAAAGTAAAGTTGATCGATTCTTTAGTGGCTTAAAACCAAATCTTCGAAGGGAATTAGCTATAAGAGACTTCAGTAGCTATGAAGAAATTGTGTGTTGTGCTATCAAGGTATAAATGGAAGTTGGTGTTACTTATCCATCTAGTAGTTTTGACAAGAAAAGAAAGATGGAGTTCAAGGAGAAATCTCAGAATAATGGTGAAAAGAAGATGAATGTTTCCTTATGCTCAAAGTGTCTAAAGAAGCATGGTGGAGATTGTCTTAATGGGACAAGTAAATGTTTCAAATGTGGAAAGGAAGGTCATCGGGCATTTGAATGCCGCAATGATGGGAAGAAGATGTCTAATGATGCAAACAAAGGAAGGGATACACAGAATGAACCTACTACACTTTAATGATTCAAGGTCAAGGAGATGGGGCATTATGCCAATAAATGCCCTAATCCAAGGGTTGGTGATGATCGATATGAGCAACCACTTAAGGCAAAGGACAAAGGGAAGTCACATGCGTTCACCATTGGTGATGTTGAATATGACAATGATGTGGTGGAATGATTAAGTGTTTATGTAATGGGATTCCAAAATAATGTTGAGTATTGGAATATTTATGTATTGGTCTATTGTGGTTTTCAATAATTTTATGGCATCGGTAACCATGAAAAGTGATTGAAATATTTTTGGAAAGCAGATGATATGCACATAATGAAGGAATAAGGAGAAAATTAAATGTATTCATGAGCTCATGACTGATATAAGGATAAGGTTATATCATGGTTTGAGTATATAGAATTTTTGGATTTTGGTATGTGGAAAGAGTTAACTTTTGACAGCATTCGTGTTTTCACTAAGGTGTAATGGGTATACATTTTTCAATAGAATACATCATTAAGGTATTCACATGTTTGTAATTTGACCAACAAGATATATCTTATGATATATGGGGGTTAAATGATGGAATTCACGTGATCATTTTCTTTATACTATGAGCTTGGACCAAAGTAGTTTAGATAAGCCTAAAGATTGGAATGGATTGTGTTGGACATAAGTTAGTATTGTTTAAGGATAAAACTTTTTCGATATTATTTATGGGATGTTATAGTAATATAGTTTTAGAAAAAGGACAACCTGCAGGACGGGTGACAGCCCATCGCGTCGGACAAGGCCGTGGAAATCGAACCCACAACTGAAGTGCGACTGGCCTTTATCGCCTACCACTGGCCTACAGGAAGTCCCTGTTTAGTAGAAACTAGTTTTATTTTATTAAGCAGTATGATATATGAAGTATAAGTCCATTTTAGGAACCATATTTGATTAATCTCACTATAGATGGACTTAAGTATTTTTTGATAACTTTTCTAACCTTTTGTTTGAGACAGATAGAATGACCCATCATTCTATCACATGATCTACTAACACATCATGAATGACAAATTCAACTTCATTTCATTAAGAGATGAAGTGGAAATTGTCCAAAGAATGTCAAACGGTGAGACTATAACAAAATCATGAAAGTATTTCTTCTAATTTCATCAACATTAGGGAAATGATCTTGAAAACCAAAAATGTTGTCCTAGTGCTCTTATATCTGATGAATCAGATGGTACCTTAGATCATCACAAATTTATGGCTTTGTGATTGCTGGATTTTCCATAGCCATGTTCTCTACCACTCTCCATCAGAACATGATGGTTATATTTCTCTTCCATATCCATATTTTCACTTATGTGGAAACCCCGTGATTAGTTTATTTGGGTAATCTTTACATTTCATACTTTAGTTTTTAAAGACAAGTTTTGGTATTCCTTTTTACGATGTGGGTTTCTATTAAAGAAACTTTCGAGTAGTAAACCATTTATAACCCCGACGAATTTCGAGGGCGAAATTCATTTTAAGGGGGGTAGAATGTAACAGCCCGAGATTTTATAAGAAAATATTCTTTTTAATTTCATTAATGTCTTCTGTTGTATGCTACACCAAAAGGATCTTGCACAAAACGCATCCTTGACTTGCCTTACAGTACACACAATCGCGACCTTCCTCGATAGCGTGTGTAGTACGCATAAACGAGTTTTACTAAAAAATAATATGCTGTTAAAATATTATTAAAACAAGTCGTTATGAATAGTAATAACCACTTTTTGAAATTTTGTAAATTTTATTTTTCAAAAATGGTCTTCATTTTTGGATTCAGAATATCGAAATTAGCTTAGGGAGAAATTTTGGTACTTTTCGGATAACTTTCATATTCTGATGAATAGTGAACATTACTAAATTATAATTAAAAACAACTTTTTTAATCGAAATAATTAATAGTGATAAATTATTAATTTGAGTGGTTTTAAAGTATATTTAGAATATATTTTTACAATTTAATACAATGTTGGTCATTGGATGTAATTTCACATTTAAACCAGTTATAAACAAATGTTAATCTTTTGATAGTTATTATCTCTTAAAAACACACTATTTGTTTTGACGACGGGAACTAATTTTTAAATTAATTAATGCAACTGATATGTTATGAATTTGGTAAAATAGACATCATTTTTGAATTGTTAATATCAAATATATCTTAGGCTTAATTTTTGGTATTTTTCTGGAAACTTTCATTTTTTGATGAATAGTGAAACCACTAAGTGGTAGTTAAAAAACTGAATTTTTCATAAAACTTAATTTTACCGTTTCTGTGAGTGGAATTTCAAAAATTCGAGAGACACGGTTAATATCAAGGACTAAAATGTGGTTCAATGAGATGAAAATAATTTTTGGTGAATAGTAACTTTTTACTTTTTTTACCACGGTTAAAAATAAATAGGGTAATTAAGGGTAAAAATGATATTATTATTACACTAACACATGTCATAATTCTATTTTACAAGTTTAATTCGACCAAAAACAACCTTAGTAATAAAATATGACCATTTAGGCCCACTTGGATTAGATTAGGACATTTATTATTAATTTATTTATAGAAGGGTTAAAATAGTTAAAATCAAAGTTTAATAAGTAAATCATTTTTAATATGGGGTTATACATAAGATAAATTCGATTACAAATATTCATTAGAAAGCTAAAAAGGTTTCCTACATAATGGTATTTTATTTGTAATTTTTAGACATTAAATAATTTAATATATTTTTGACACAACGATGATGCAGTGATTATCTTATTAATGAAATATTGACATAATTGATGTTATAAATACCCAAATAAATATAATTTTAGACTTTTATGAACTAAACTAATTTTTTAGGTTAATATTACATGTTAGGATTGATTTAAGTAACTTTTGTCGAAGTAATCATTCTGTTATGAGTTTCAAAAAAATCAACTATTGAATAGTGTCAAAATTGACATAAAATAGTTTTTAAAACAAATATTATATTATTAATTGTTATTTTATTCCTAAAATCTATGTTTCGGCCAAATGACTTAGATAAGGTTATATATATTAATAAAACATACCTTGGGGGTCGCTTGGATGTATATGTTATGTTTATTAACTATATAATATAAAAATACAAAGTGACATTGCAAATGTCAATCTAATTAACTAAGAGTTAAAATTAAACGATAAGGTTAATATAATGACCTAAACTTGTATAAATTCTATTTGATTAGAGTATTTCAACCCATCCCCACCTTATCTTTGAAATAACTCAACTTGGAGCTATTTAAAACCGAACTTGACTTTATAATAAAATAATATTTTTAGTTATTCCAAAGGTGCCCCTCTCCTCCCTTATAAAAGGTCACATCATCCCCCTCTTTCTAACACCAATTTGAGCCTTCAAGCTCGGCCAAACCCTGCCAAATTCTCTTCTCAACTTCCTTAGAAACATCCTAGAGGTTGTGGGCTTCCTCAAAGACCAAGTTTAGTGCCCTAAAAGGAGATCTCAAAGAAACACTTCAAAGAAGAGGTAATGTCCATTACCGATTCTTTCATCTTTATTTCTTCTTCCACTTCTTCTTCTTTAGTTGTTTCATTATGAAGTAATAACATCAGTATCACTCATATACTGATATGTTATTATAAGTATTAAACCACCCTATTTCACCATCTATCCATCCTACAGAAAAAGAAATCACTGCGTGTACGTACGTACGGAATACCGTCTCCACGCCGTGGTGTAATCTATTTTCCACCACCACCTTACTTGGATGGGTATAATGGTGTAAATAATGACTATATATGACTATTATAAAATGATATTTATTCTTAAATAGTATACATACACTCCAATACAATTCCACGGTCATAGGAACGATATCATCACTCGTGCATACATACGGAATACCGTCTCCACGATGTGATGCAAATCGTTCTACATGATCTTCATTTCATAATGATTATATAAATTAATTGAATTAATTAATATGATATATATTACACTAATAACATTCTGGAAATTAGGTATCTATAACCTAAAGAGAAGAATAATAATTTATTCGACAAACATGCATAAGAACAAAAAGTAATAAACACCCAACTAACAAGTAGTAATGAAATATTACTACTAAGAAGCTAAGAATATGACCATATATGATATAATAAAAATAAGTATGATTCTGTAATAATTCAATAACATTATTTAAATCATTATATAGGATTTTCGGACATTTACGAAGCAAATCGGACCTAAGGTAAGGGAAATATCACAATCTCATTTTTATCCGAGATTGTTTATAGTTTGAAATTTACTGGGGTGCATTTTATCATCCACATCCATGTTTCCTCAATATGTAATGTTATTTCCATGCATCTAAAATTTTTTAAACCAAATTTTACCCTTAGGTGAGTTTTTAGTAAAAGATATGAAAGGAATCTTTTTTCATTTTTCGTACGAGGTACTTTTTGACTTTTCTGACAAAAGTACGAAGAATGTTTTTTTAACTTATATGGAATGAATGGATTTTTAAAACATTATTTCCAAGAAGATTACTTTACAAGTTTTCATGTTTATTTTTAATCAACTTCTTTTAGTTTAAAATTGTATGACATTTTAAGAAAGGAAAAATGTTTTTGAAGTAGAAAGGATATTTTCCTCAAGAATGGTGTTCAAGTGTTTTATCAAAATTATTTTCCATCTAAGATAATAAAGGGTTCTATTTCTATCCCTATTATTACATTGATTTGATTATGTTGTGATGGAATTATTTATATGAATTCCTTTATCTTATATGAATTGTTTTATGATGTCACGATGTTTAAGATTCCCATTTTTATTACATGGGTTATGCAATGATGTATGATTTAATATTTTGTGGCACACATAAGAATGGTATCATTATGAGATAGGTGGGACCTATATCTCCCTACAATGCATTGGGTAAAGATTTTATATCTCATGAGATAGACATGGCTGGAATGGTAGGTTATACCGGTTCAGTGAAACAGGACTGAAACGAGGGTGACTCGGTTCAGAAATGGACTTTGTCCACTAAGATAGTCTTGGCAATGAGTCTTTACTAATAAGAAATTATTCTCTATGATTATGTGTGTATGAGACAAAGTTTCAGGTTTAATGTTATGATTATTGAGATTTCATTTCACTACTATGATTTATCCCATGTTATGAAATTATGATCTCTTTTGCAGGTTAAGATTTCCAAAAGATATGTTCTTATGAATATGACGTGGTTGATATTTCTTTTGTTTACCCTTATTGACAATTTGAGATCACCCTTTTATGTTTTCTTTTCCCCAGGATATAAGGAAAGGTTTTAGGTAAAAAAAGGGAAGATCTTTATGGGAGATTTTGATGATCTTTCACCACGATTAGAATATTTTCTTCCGAGTTTCCAAAGACACTAAACTATTATGATCCTTGTGTGTGTGTTTTTGTTATGTACTAAGTATTCCGCAAAAGTAATGTAATGTCCATGTACGTCAAGCTATGGGTCTTTACATATTAAACCTATAAACCTTATATTCATGAGTCTTTTAGGTTATGGATGACTTCATTTAGGTAAAAATGTGAGTAGACCTAATTTGTATTAGAACACGCCAATTGTGTCCCCTACCTCCCCTATAAAAGGCCACCATCTCTCACCCTTATATACATATTTCAAAGCACATAGAATATGAAAATATATATGTAGTAAAATTTAAAACAACCCCCCATTATTTGTTGAGTCTTTTCCTTTTGGAATAAATCCATCCAAGGAATCCCTTTGGATTAAACCAAAAGAAGTAACCGGAAGAATTGGTAACATCCTTCCTCAAGCTCCATTCCATTATAATATTCCTTCACCACCAAAATTAATATTATTCCATTAAAACATAACATAATCAGTATCCTAAATATAATTATATGTTTATATTTTATGGTTTATACCTGAAATTACACAAACTTTCATCTAATTGGTAATGAACTTATGGTTCTTTTGTATGGAGAAATACCACCTCACGAAACCATGTTATTCGCTTTACCTATACCACCACTTATGGTTGGTAATTACAAGGGAAAATCAATTTTTATATGATATATATATTATTTTTATTATTTTTTAGGATTCATTAATTATTATATTAAACAAACTTTCATTCTTTCCAGTTTGTGTAAATATGATAATTTCATTTGGGTAAGTGAGGACTATCGCCTCCTCAAAGTGATACGATTAATTCACACACTACATTAGATGTATTAAAGATGGGTTTTGTGAAATTATATGATATATATGAAATAATAATTATACTCTAATGATGTTATACATAGGAATTTTTGTCATTTAATTTCTTTCATACTATATTATATGGAGAAAATGGAAACAATGTTCAAGCGTACATACAACCTACCGTATCTATGAACGGTGTATTCCATTTCATATTTCCAAATTAAATAGATTATTATAAATACAAATATACTTTATATAAATGATATTTATATCATTTTCTACCATCTCTAAATCATGATACATCTATGAGGACAAAAAATATAACATATTAAGACACATGCCAAAGAAATCATATATTACCCGAAACGAAACAATAAGTTGAGATTATTAATAAAAAGGTTATTTAATTTCATAATGAAAATATATATGATATTATATATAATAATATTATATTTTAAAATATTTATAAAAATATTAGTTATTATATATGATGTTTTTATTAGTATGAAGAGAGTCAAGACATAAGGTAAAAGAGTTTCGTCTCAATTTTTATATTCGTGAGATTCATGCCTTATTCACTACTCATTTTTTATAGTGTGCATACTTCACATGGATGTATTATATACTTTTTTACTTAAATTTATTATTATTTATATATCCATTTTATTATCGTCCTCTCATGGGGTTTATGTTTCCAAAGTTACCAGGTCGGTACAGTTATTTTGTCACAGTTTTCCTTCTTTGAGAAACATGCAAGGTTACACACCTATATTTTTTCATGAGCTGTATATTATACCATTGAAATATTATATCCTGAGTCTAATTATTTCCAATATATTTCAACCTTCGTGTAATTGTATTCTTTCCATTGTGTTATGATTCTATGTTACCAAATTTTTAATGGTTAGTAGTTAAAATCTCACCATTTACCAAGATTATTTAAGATTATTCTCCCATTGTTCAAATATTATGATCCATATATCAATAAATATCATTAGTTTTCTTAAACTCTATTATTCATTTTATATCCATGTAAGGGAACCAGGTTTTCACTCTTTGGTACATTAGATGAACAAGAAAGTGTTTCAAATTAAGTCTAAATTTAGCTCTTTTTTCAGTCAGAAATTTGTATTCTTTAAAAACCATGTTTTAATAAAGGTTTCCAAAAATTATTATACTATTATCCTATGATATTTAAATGAAATTATTACACTTTTATTTCCATTAAAAAATTTATTTTTATGATGGAATATTCTTGTTATTTTTTGGTCGTAGGACTTTTCTAAAATTTTTACTGTGAAAAATGAATGTTCAGAATGTACATACTTTCTCATCACCATGATATACATTACCTTTAATATTACTTTAAAATATTAAAATATTATTTAAAAGGACATATTTTTCTTTACAATTATTCTTTATATTTTTTTAAGTGTTTTTGAATAAAATATGTTTTTAAAAATGTATTATGTTTCAAAGGGTTTTTAAATTACTTTCAAAACAACCAATATAAGTTCTCAGGAAATTGTTTTCATGGAAAATGATTTAAATTATTTTCAAAAATTATTTTACATGTTATCAAATAATTTAATAGGAAAAAGGTTTTCAAAATTTTTTAACAATTTTATATGTTTTAAATACAAATATTTTTTTCAAAAAGTTTTTAAGATTATTTTATATTTTTTTAAGGAAATAGGGTTTTAAAAACACTTTTAAGATTTATTTATATGTTTTCAAAGTATTTATAATGAAAGGGTTTTTTAAACCCTTCCCAGAATTATTTAAATATTTGAAAAAGGATTTCATGTTTTTCTAAAAGATACCATTATAATTTTCTCATGTTTATTTTCAAAAAAATGATTTTTAAAATCCTTTATATTTTTAGAAAATAATTTTTTCATTAATAAAAGATAATTTCTTCAGGAATTGTTTTTAAAAGATAATTTAAAATTATTTCCCAGATTGGATGAAATATAATGGTTCCACTTAGGCCTTATTAGGGATATGATTCGTGGTTCCATTCAAATTCTTTCTCTGAATGTTTTATGTTTTTACATCATAACATTCATGAAACATGTTTATATTTCACTAGTTATATGTTTATAAAATATGTTTGTCTTTCACAGTTTCAGTGTTTATAAAATATATTTCTCCTCCATGGGTATTATGTTAATGAAATCTCTTCTTTACATAAGTTATTCTTTGACGAAATGATTATGCAACCTATTTTTTTCACTGGTTATGATATTATTACAAATTTATAGAACCCATTTAATTATATGGGTTATGATATTATGTTTATAAAAGACCATATTTTCTTAAGGGTCATCATATGATAAAGGTTTTATTATATTGTATCATATGTATATATTATTTTATTATGTCACAGGTGGGACCTATATCTTCCCCTAATTCATTGGATAAATATTTGTATCTCATGAGATTGAAAAATATGGTCTTAGGAGTTTACCTTTACTACTAATATGGACATGGGAGTGAACCATGACTACCAATATGGTATGAGGAGTGAACTCATAAAACATAGATGGCCATGGTAGTTCACCATAACTACCAAGATGGTTATTGGAGTGAACCATGACCACCATAATGGTGTTATAAGTGAAAATATACTACAAAGATGACCAAGGTAGTGATAAATTGAATACCGTGGAAATAATTTTATGTTATTATATGTATCCTCCATAAATTATATTACTTATTCCTATGTTATTATTTCATGAATTTGGATCTTGATTCTAATATGATTCATGCACTATGAACATCTAATATTTATTCCATTGTCCATGTTAATTATTTTGGATTTGTAGGGTATGATAATATATTGTTAGTATCATCTTCTCATATCATTATAATAATATTATGATTATATATCTCTTTTATTTACCATTATTGAGAACCTGAACAAACCACTTTCTTATGTTTCCTTTACCTAGGTTATGAGGAATGGTTTTAGGTAGAAGTATGAATGGTGCAAATCTTTGGGGGAAAGAGTAATGATCTTTCACCGAGTAAGAATATTTTTTTCAATGTTTTTAGTGAAACTGAACTATTATGGTCCTTGGGAATGTAAATTTGTAATATTTTGAATATTCATTTACTATGATGTAACATTCAGGTATGTTAGGAATCAGTTTCTATAGATATGATATAATGAAATTTTGTGTTGTGAAGTATATATTAGTAGAGGTTGATGTGGGTTTGGCTAAACAATACTTTTTTTCTCAACTATTATATAAAAACTGCTTTATATAATACAAGTTCCTCAAAATAATTTATATATTATCACATTTTTTATGTTTTGAAACTTTTAAAGTGTTTATGTCCAATTTTATGGAAATAGAAATGCCTCCTATAAAGAGTAAAAGGTAAAAGTTTCTTTTTTTAATTTTTGTTATCATTATTTAATCGATGTTGAAATCTTCTAGGGATTTTTGGTTCTTATTCAATATCATTTCAAATGTATCATCATGATGGTTTCTTTTGTTTCTCACGAAAAAATTTATTAATTGTTATAATAAATGTGTTTCATTATTTTTTATTGATGGTAGGTCCATGTGTTTTAGGGAGATTGTGATCTAATCTCTAATCATATTGATCTTTCTCGCTTTGAACTTAGGAATATGTTGTATAAGGTTATGGTTTATCTTGATGGTGTATCTTATCATCCTAATATTCTATTTTCTATTCATGATTTTACCAATTTCTCCTAGATAAGTATTATAGAAATCATATAGAATTAGAGGTAGAGTTATTTATCGATCCGGTGTATGGTATATAGAGTATTTCTTTACCGTATTATAGTATGAAAACTATTAAGTTGAAAGATATCATGAACCAGTTGGATGACCTATTAGAAAAGGTATTTGTTCATTCTAGTAATTCTCCATAGGTTTCCCCCATTAACTTTTAGAAGAAGGATAATTTTTTCCTTTTATCTGTATTTATTTTATCAAAATATATATTGGGTAATAGTTATGTATATGTGTCCCATTTCAAATATTAATGGATTTTTTCATCAGTTAAAGGGGGAATATTGGTATTTATAGATTGAGCAACTATCGAGTCATTGTTAGATTAGATTTAAGGAATCAGATATCCTAGAGACAGATTTATGTATAATTTATGACCCCTATAAATATATTATGATTAATTTAGGCCTAACAAACTATCATATTATGTTTAGGGAATTTAGGGAATATATATTACACTAGTGTCTTGTTACCTCCATTGTGGTATTTATGGATGATATCCAAGTCTATTCAAGATCTAAGCTTCAACATGGGAATCATTTAAATTTGATTCGGGTAATATGGAGGAGTCACCTCATGGATAGATTTTTTTTAAAAATGCAGCTTATTAATATAATTGGTCACATTATTTGGTCATGAAATTTTAGAACATCACATTTTACTTGATCATAAAAATGTTAAGGCTTCCCTTTTTATGGTATGAAACCTAGAATATCTTCAATATTCAAGAATTTTTAGGTATTTTAATATATTATTAGTAGTTTTTATGTAATTATTAATGATAGTATCACCATTGAATGATCTTAACAATAATGATGAAAATTATCATGGGGTGATAACTTTAAGTATTATATTGTTGGATTGATATGAAATTATATTCTATTATGATCTTTTTGGAACATGGTAAATGATACATTGTTTATTTTAATGATTATGTTGTTGTTATGGGAAGCATGTTTATCTAAGAAGGTCATTTTTTGTTATATTGTTGTCGTCATATTTAGTTGTATGAGGAGAATTATCCCACTAAAGTCTTTAGAGGTTTTATTTTCTACGAATGATATCAAGTGTTGGTGAAAATATCTTTTTGGGTAGAGGTTCACAACCTATATGATCATAGTAGTATGAGTTATATATTCTCTCAGAATGATATAAACCTTTGATAGAGGAGATTGATAGGGTAACATTAAAAATTTTACTTTAATATCATATATACATAGATGGGTAATGTGGTTATTGATTCTATCAATTAGAAGTTTCCTTCTCTGACTATTATATAGTTAAAAGAGGAGTTATACATTAAAGTGATTTTTACTCAATAGTATCTAGATCCATTGGATGATGATTCAGGTATAATTTTTTTTCTAGTTTTTATTTTTGACCATATCTCCTTGAGATGATTATATAGTATTAACAATAACAATGATATTTCATATTAACTAAAGACTTTTTATATGATGGGGATACCATTCATATGTGGTCTCCCCCTTTGATAGAATTATTTACTTTAGGAAATAGGTCATCATCCCATTAACTATAATAAATTTAGTTATTTATTATTATTAGAATTTTTTCTGGGATATTAATATTATCACTAAAAAGATGTATTGTGACATGAGATGATGTTTTTTGTGTTAAGGTATGAAGTGTTACATTTCTAATTATGTGTCTCAAAGTTGCACTAGTAAGAACATTAAGAAGAAGCACCTAAGCCCGTATGGTTTTCTTAAACCTCTTCCGATGTGGGTTTAGAAATAAGATGAGGCATTCTTACATATAATTGTTGGATTACCATGGAAAACCCAAGGAAATCATTCTCTCTAGGGTTTGGTTGACCATTTGACCAAATAATACAATTTTCTTGTGATTATGTACAACAATAAGGGATATTAGGTTTATTTCATGTTTATAAAGATGTCTCTGATGGTTTAGGTGTACATAGGATATATTGGGGACAACATTACATCCATTAAAAATAACTAGAAGATGTCTACTATTCATATTCTATATGATATTATTTCTTTCTATGTGTACGATTATAGAGGATTAAGGCATAACTATCTAGGATTACATGATTTTTATACTAATAATAGTAAATATTCATGTATTAGAATATCATCCTTATAGGCATTGTATGGTGAGAAATTTACGTCACAATTTCTAATTTTTAGAGGTTAGTGGGGACTCTCTTATATGACCCATAATCATTCAGGAGATGTTTGAAAGTTTTCCAAATATATGATGATGATTTTCTATAACTCAATGTTGGATGAAATATTATACATATAATTGATTCCATCATTCTGAGTTTCATTTTTATGACTTAGTCTTTTTAAATATTTTTCCTGAGTTGGGTTACCAATAGCTTGGGAAATAGGGAATGTTGTATTTGAGATATATTGGATCAAAATAGGTCACTGATATGATTGGATAAGTTTATTATCAGTAAAAATTATCAATTCCATCTATGGGTATTACTTATTTTCCACATATAATAACCTAATATGTATGAAGAAAATACTTTCTCATTTCTAAATTGAGAAGAAGTTGAGATGGAGATAGAAACATCGGCTATCAAATAACCAGTGGAGATCATTGACTCTGAGATAAAAGGTCATCATGGGAGATAAATTTCTTTGGTCATTTTGTTATGGTAGTATGAGTTAGACTCTCATCATAACTAGGATCCTGAATCATTATTGATGGATTAGTGGCCTTTCTATTATATATATAATCCTTCTTCCATATAAATTGTTTGGGGGATATAATATCCTATGATGAAGAGAATTGTAACATCTTTTCTTACCCTTGGGTATGATCCCCCTTTCATATTTATTTTTTAACTCTGTAATTTGTTTTGGATCTTGTTTTGGGGTTTGAGAATGAGGTTTTAGGTTATTAAAGGAGGGGAAAATATGAACTAGACAAATTGGTGGCTATAGGAGACCACTAACTTGACAAGACTACATGGAAGAGGGTATGCATTTCTACCTATTCCACCAACTAGTTAGTGGTTATCCATCATCTTGGATGTGGGCCTAGAAGTGATTCTTCAATTTAGAAAACCCTACCAGAAATATGGTAGAATTAGAAGACATGTAGTTCCCTCTTCTATGCCACCGACTAGCCAGTTAGGGTCATCAACAAACTTGTGAGGTTGTGGGAGATGCATTAAAGTAAGGTTTAATTAGTCTTTTTAATATAAAACACTATTTTATATTATACAATATTCCCCTTAAATCCTAATTAACCTTGAATAAATGTTGGGGATCTATATGGTTTGGGTCACATTTCTCCATCCTCGTTACAATGCGTGTTGTTCTCTTGTCGATCGGTTGTTCCCTCTTTGGTAATATTGATCAAATCACTCTGGTTTCCTCTATTTCTATAAGAATTGGTAGAGGTTTCATGATTTTTATCATAATCAACTGATCATTTTATGATCACACTCGATCCATAATATATTCATCATTTTTTTGTTTCATGGAGGTACGATATCTTATTTAGTGTTGTGTGGTGCGTGTGACTTTTGAGTATATATTGAATATCCACTCTATAACATCATTCTTATGGAAAATCAATTATAAATCATGGGAATTGAAGTTATAGTAAGCCTCATGAATTATCTAGTGTCCCATTTTTTAAAGTGTGGATGCCATTGCGATTGGAATTTGACCCAAGTGTGTGGTTGGTGGTTTCCTCTATAGGTTTTGTTTAGTGAGACGTAAATTCTATTAGTTTTCTAAATTATGTCTGGTATGAACGATGATATTTTTCATTTCATTTTGTCAATGTTATTTGATAAAATATTATTTTCCCCATTGTTTTGTTAATGGAAATACATTTTCAATGAACGTATGAAAAGATTTATGAAATGGGTTTTTAATGAATGATTTTGATGAAAAGGGTTTTTATAAATTGTTTGTGAAAAGTGATAATACCTTCTAAATGAAACAGATTTGACATATGTAGCACATTGGTTCCATGGGTACATAGGTGGGGTTTTCAATATTAGGAATTTTCAATATTTCTTTAGGGGGTTTACTCATGGTGTTTTCCTTTATTCCCTAAGCCCTGTTTTTCTAGCTACTTATTTGTGGTGCGCTATTCTTTATTTTTTATTGAGGTATGAATGACCTACATTTCCCAAACTTGTGTTATCCATATGGTGATCTATATTTTTTTGGATTTTCATTTTTTTGTAATTGATATTCTATATTACATATGACTTGATAAATGTATATTGGTTTATTTTAATTGTTTTTTGAGACTAAATGATATGGTTTTTCTTTTCTAAACTATGAAATGGTGAAATATGTTTCCATGATTTTGAAATAAATATTGAAAGTTTTTTTATCATGCCATTTTTCTTATATATTGATAATTATTAGATTATTTGATGTATACTTTTCATATATCACCTAGGTGGGATCCTACTAGGTTCATTTTTCTCATACATGTCAAAATCTGTTAGGGGTGTGAAAATATTGTTATGTATAATGTTGTAAAGGGAATGTTGTTGTAATGAAGCAGTGGAGTTTCCACTAGCTAGGTTAGGATAGATGGTAATGGGATATTGTGATGTTTTACACTTATTACATAGAGAATATGTTGACAGTTTGGGCTGCCATGTTTTATTACTTAGACATGAAACATAGTTTGGATTGTTACCTTAATTGTATCACTACCAAAGTTGTTCTTTTGACTATAAAATATTTGTTTTATTGTTATATTTCTCAACATGAATGATTTTTTGTTTCAGGTTGATAAAATCATCCCATCTAGTTGTTGTTGAATGTTTGGATACATTTCACCAGCCCATCGAGATTAGTAACTCCATTCGGTTCTTTTCATGATCTCGTTTGAAGAATAGATTTATGGATTGTCCATGCTCTGAAATTAAAACTCTTAAATTTCTTCTATAGGGATATGTGTAGAAACACCATATCTCTAAACTCAATATCTTGGGATCATTGATGATTGTACTTATTTATTTCTTTAATCTTTGTACACATTTCATACGAAACTGACTTGTTTAAAGATTTTATAAAATTTTTTGGATAACATTATCTCCCGTCAACATCCACTCACCAATATTATCTCAAAAGTTATAATTTGAGAAATTTTTCTACGAAAAGTCTTATAATGTTATATTTAAATATGAGAATGGAATGTTTTTTTATATGGAAACCACATAAAGGGTTACTGTTAATTCTAACATCCCTATAAATCCATTGAATATGATCTCATTATATCATCTATAGTATGAATGATTCTCGGATAATTGCCTTCTATTTGAGAGTAATGAAAAATGCTAAAAGTTATCTCAATAACAAAAACCAATTAAAGGAATCTCTAGAGTCTTTTGGAAAACCATTAATCACTATTAGATTAAATGGAATGTCGAACTCAATACATTCTTACTGATTCTCTTATCTATGTCATAGTTAGTTGATCAAGAGTAAAATATTTCTAGATAATAATTAAATTCAATAATTTTTTAAGGTGACCGAATACAACCCAAATGAAGATATGGACATTATAGGTTCTGGAGAGTCCCACTACAAATTTATGAATATGTTTTCCCATTTTCATACTAGTATTGGAAATTGTTTCATCATACCCATTGACTTCTTTCATTCATTTTTGACTTGATGGCATACAGAGAATCAAAATATTTCTCAAATATCCCTCTATATGATATCCCACAATAAGTTTTCTTTAGATATCTATACATCTTAGTAATTCCTAGATGAAATATAATTATAATCTATTCCCTTGATATTGAAGTTCCCACATTATTTCTAGTCATTACAAGACACATATTAGAGTTCAAGATCTTATAAGTCCATATTTAACAAGGTTGAACTCTACATTATTCATTACAATTCTCTATAGATCCATATCAACTTTTAGTGCCCCCTTGAACCTCTAAATAATATATTACTAAGTAGATATTTGATCTAGGTATGATGGAATTCCTTATGATTCCCATTTCATTACGTTTCATATCCAATAATATTATATCCCTTTCAACTGCCATCATGTATTGGGTTGTGGGATTGTTCTAATTATGGGAACTCCAACTTTATTCTCCTTTCCAGGATGTTAATGGATTGAATAGTCATAATTCCGATCACCTATGAGTACCTTTTTGGAGTATATTGAGAAATTTATGTGTGAATATATACTAGGGGATCTTATGATACATATATATGTCACACCTATACCCATAGATAAAATTTTTGTAAATTCTTCATGATAATATCACAATAACTAATTATGGAAAGTAATTTTAGTAGTTTTACTCTTGATTCAATAATTTGTTGGGGGCATTGGCTATTACATTATCATTTTCTAGTAGTAGAAAACCTAATAACTTTTTATTTGTATCAATGTAGATCTCAAATCCTTCCCCACTGGTGGGTGATTTGGTCATATTTTTAGTGGTTAGACTCTTTATTAACTCTTATGATCCCTCCCCACTTTCATCATTCCAAAAAACCATCATTACATTCCATGTTATCTTGGTTTTTTGGACTAAATATTATAGTAAGTTTATTATAAATATATAATAGTACCTAGAAAATCAATGTAAATTATGGATATCTAAAATATATGTTGGTTTTGAACATCCACTCATTTAAAATATCTTTTAAGGATCCATATATACTCCTTTTCTAGTGATAACATTCCTAATGGATGTTACTTTCACTATGGATAAATTTGATTGTCAACTAAACATAATATATTGGAGAAAGATTATTAGATTATTCCAAAAAAACATTAGTATGTTTTCTTAAATTTTTCCAATCCTAAATGATTTTCTTTTTCTTATTATGAATTATTTGAGGAAAATACGATTCATCATAAGGTAATAATATACATTGTATAGATGATTATTCCAACGGATATGAATCCTCTTCCTTACACTCGTATAGAATTAGAGGGTATTTAAAAATATGAACCGTGATTTTCTTCTCCAAACAATTTATATTAGCTCTGCATAAGGAAATACAATCCATACCATGTTTAACATTGAATTCCTCAAAAGGTGTAGTGATAACATTTTGAATAATAACATTCCCAAAAACATCAAATTGGGATAATGGAATCATAAAATTCCCTCCTATGATATGATCTAATTTGTGTTGGTGAATCTAGATTCATATAAAATATACTAGATAATATAATGTGGATTGAATGGAAATACAACTAGACATAAAAAATTAAAGAGTGGTGGGTATATAAGCCTTAATTTTTACAATCCATCTAAGTAGTATTCACAGTCTTGTCTCTTCCTAGTTCACTGGATCCTAGATATTGTTAGTTCAGGTCATCCATATTATCCCATGGAATATGGAATTAACTTTTATAATTCTAAAGTTCACTAAAATTATGACATTGAATGAAGAGAGGTTCCTTAGGTAGAACTATAATTTCTTCCAATGTATTAAATGATCTATTTATTTTATATTGAAATTAGATACTTTATGAACTATTTTTAAACACTCAAAACATATTCAAGTTGCTTTGTGACAGTTTCCTTGGGGAATCCTTCTATATTTTCGATACATAATAAATTGAATATTCATTCCCTTTTCAACAGTATCACATGAAAATATATGAGACTACCCCCTCCTCTTCTTTGATGTGTTTGAAGATTCATTAATATACTAATTTTTAATCAATAATTTTTTAGTTTTTTGGAAATAATAGTAACATATATTCCTTTATCATCTATATTGTTAAGAATCTCATTTTAGAAGTGATCAAATTTATGAACACATTAGTTGTTGAAAATATTACTCTTATTTCAATCCATTAAATTAAATTAAGCAAAATTAAGGATGTGAATTTTAAAACATATAATTGGGAACCTATGATCATTTAAGGGATAATGAATAAATGAAATATATTCCTCAACCTATGGATTTATAAGATTCAATCTACGTTTTACAATTTCTATTTAGAAACATAAAATTTCATATTTATTTTTGTTCCCTACATAATGTTGAGAAAAAATGTGAATAACCAAATATTATCTCTTAGGGGTGTGTCGATAGGTGTGCAGTCCTAGGATTATTATTCATACACAATGTACAAGTCGAGTTATTACCAAAAAAACCCTTTCAGAGTTATTATCCTTAGGTATATATGTTCCACAACCCCTTCCACTAACCAATATACAATAAGGGATACATATTCTTATAAAACCAATAACTCTATAAATTACCAAAAATTAGGTATATTTTCAAATATTTATTATTATCCGTATATTTTCACAAAGGTTTTCTAATCCAAATCCATAAAAATAATAAGAATATTTGTTGACACCAATAATAACAACTGATTCATTTTATATACTTTACATATAACTTTTTTATATAAATATACACATAATTTAACCCCATAAGATCAAGAGGCCAAGTGTATTTGTGAAAATAGATTCATATAAAAATAACTGGAAATAGGGTTATATTGAAATTATTTAAAAACTCCATTACATGCCCTTAAATTCAATTGATCTTTTAATGCATCAATAGATAACCTGGGGGAGTACATAAAAATTGGTTGAACTATAAACCTAGTATGGAAATAATCACAGAATAACATAATGTAATTCAGTACATTTGATTCGTGAAGTATAACATGACAACATAAAAAATTTAGGATCCTAATCATGAATATCAAGGTATAAAACAAGATGATAACATCAAAGGATCATTAAAATGTGACAATAAAATAAAACATAACAGCATACTTATAAGTCAAGGATAACTGCTGATACATCATAAAATAGTATTATTAGGATAACTACTCATGAACTGTAAATGGTATCTCATGAATTAAAAACATTACGCAATGCATTGGAGGGATATATAATTTGAGGCCCACTCATCACATTCATATCATGAGAATGTATATCTTTTCCATGTAGACCATACAAAAAACGAATGTCTTTTATTACTTTTTAATCTCATTATTAAGTAATGTTGAGTAAATATATGGAAATTACCGATCGATGAGGATATTTTCATCTAGTTTAATACTATTGAGTATAAATAGGGATGGCTATTCACAATAGAAAATTGTGATATATAAATTCATGGGATAATTTTGATATCATGACATTCATGAATAAAGTTTCATGGAAGGTATTAATAGGAGTGAAATTTTTTATTTGATTACATGGAAACAATAATAAAAATAAATGGCTGTGTAATAAAAATTTAAAAAAAATAAAAAACTGCAAACCAAAATGCTTAATTCTATGAAAGTATGAGAATGGAAAAGAAGAGAGAGAGACACCTTAAATATAATAATAACGAATTAAGTAAAGGATATAATGGGATGAGATAAGTAATCTTTCATTAATACGACATTAATTTGTTATTTTAGGGAAATTTATAATCATGTGATAATAAAATAAGTTGTGATTAAAAACACTTAATACAATTTAAGCTCATGAATTAAGTGGAAGAAGGAGAGAGTCCCTCACTTAAGAAGATTATTTTAAAATCTTTTGACATTCTTCTTAAGAGATTAGGAATACATTGGGAGAGAATTAAAAAGGTATATGGAGAGGACATTCATTATTAATGGGTTTTGAGTAAATATGAATATATAGATGGACATCGAGATGACCTGACACGTCTCCCAAGACTGTTCCTCCACAAGGATTTAGGAACCTTCTTGATCACCATTGGTTAGAGAAAAGCACAAGGGTAACATAATTTAACTAATGGAAATGATTTAACGTGACATATAACCATGTTTGAAAATATTTCCAACTATTCACAAAATATTATGTCTCTTTATATTAGATACAAATGTCATGGTAAATAAGAAAAAATGAAATAGAGAGCATCTAAACATGATATAAGCATAATAAAACAACCAAAGATTTTACAATGTTTTTTATCACATAAAAGAAAACGTTTTTATAAAAGTTTTTTACAATTAAAAAAATGTGATTAAAAATAAAATTAAAAAAATATGTGGCCTATGAATTCCATAAAACATATATCCCAAAAATTTCCAAACCAAATCAAGAAACAACCACTATCATCTTGATGTGACTCTCAATTCACAAAAATAACAAAAAAATTCCATGCATCTGAATGAAGAGATATAACTATCCAACATATAATTCATAACTTGAGAACCATTATAAAAAATTAATACTACATCCACACCAATGATAATATGAATTGTGTGAGCCAAAGGCTAATATGATACCACCATTATTCAATTCACATTACAATCTTAAAGAAACAAATTATACTTTGAAAGTAGGGAAAATAATTAGTTTTCATTTCCATTATAAACAATTGAAATAAAATATTTTATAGTAAATATAATTTATTATATAAAATTATTTTTGAAACACCCCCAAAGACGGATTATCAATATAATGACTTTTGAAAACAAAACAAAAAATTATTTTTTTTAAAAATCCACATGAATTTCAAAAAGTACAAGAGAAACATTTTATTTTTAAAACACACTCTTTTGAAATCAATCCTAGAAATGGTTTCAAATGAATTTTAAAAGGATACAGTATTTAAGGATTTATTTTTAAATCAAATGTTTCTCTTCCATTTTTAAATATTTAACTCACACACACACACAACATGGGTATAAGTAGGGAAAACATAATAAAATTTAAATCAATAACATGCCAAAAAAAATGTAAACCTTTCAATGAATTTCTCGCCCTCAGGTTTCTCACTCTTCAATAATTGAGGTAAGAACATAAATTGAATAAGAAACTAATTTAAAAATAATGATCAATACGCATGATATAAAGTACAAACCATGAGGCAAAACTCTAGGAACTAATGGTTCATGTTCTCCATAACAATAAATAGTGGAACATACTATCAATATGTTAGAATTAAAAAAATTCATCACAGAAATCAATTGGTCACTGGCCTCATTAGTAAAAAATACCATATATCGGTATAACATTCTACTTTAGATTAGTATCCCGTGTATCGCAATGAACTAGTTAGTTAATATCATTAAAAATAACACTCTGTAAACATTTTTCCTCATATCATGACTAAAATAGGTGAATATTATAATGATAACATCATCATGTGACAATAATACTTCCTTTAGGAAAGAGAACATAGTAATAAAATAAACAACCCACTTATATGACACACCACCATACAAAATTAAAACCAACCAAAAAACAATTATCACAAATCATATAAACAAGAACATGATCCTTAAAAAAATTAAATAACATGATCATATAGGGTGTAAAAAATAACCTATCAATCAAAGTTATATAATGTTTTAAATGAGGATTATATTTTTCATAAACGTTACATGCATTCAAAATCCATTTCTTAAACTATTTATAATAATACTAAAACCAATATAATGTAAAATAGAATATCAAAGAGATAAAAAATCTATATTTGGAACTCCTCTTTCAAAATTATCTTTAAACAAAAGGTAAATTCTTCACACTTAAAAATACAAAAAAGCATCAACATTCAAAAAAACCAAATGATTTATCAAAAAAACTGAAATGGAAAGACAACCCTTTTTAAAACATTTTAATTTACCTTCTAAATAAACACACCATTTACACATTCAAGGGAAAGCCTTTATATATAAGGAAGTATTTTTAAATAATAAAATCATCATAAAATAAGGAAACCCATTTTTAATTGATGAAAAAGTCACTTTATAAATTCAAATTTGTTCAAAACAACAAGAGTAAATAATTTTTCTCATATAAAACCATAAATGTAATTTTATCAAAGACATTTAATTCATAAAAAACTTTGAAATCAATGTTTCATTGAATCTAGTACAGGGAAAAAAATCTACAATGAAAAAACAAAACATGGAAGTAATTTGATAAAAAGAAATTAGGTTTAACTTTTATCATTAATTTTTTTCAAGAACTCTTTTGAAGCATAAAGAAATAAAATAATTATTTAATATAGAAAAATGCAACAGGGACACTTACCTAAATCCAAGTAAACATGTCACCTTCAATGAAAACCACAAAAAGAGGCCTCAAGACATGGATGAAAACCATAAAACATAGCTAATATAAGAAAACACTAACCAAGAATATCCTCCCATAATAACCACTAGGGTTAGTCTAAATTTGATAAAGGGAGAGAAACAATGAGTCAAGATGAGGAGAATCCCTCAAATCATGATCAAGATGAAGAGCCATGATGAATCAAAAACAAATACAATTATAGGAGCATTAGTGGAATGAATAAATACCTAGAAATATTCCTTAAATGTTGGAGTTTAAATATGGTAGATTTGGGACAAATAACAAACAAAAAAAGTCTAAATGACAAAATTACCCAAACCCAAGTATGCCTCAAAATTTTCTTGCATCGTTTAGAAAATTTTACGTAGAACCTGAAATATCCACCAACTCTAACCCCCATAGATATTAGGGTTGTCTTGAACAGTTTCCCAAAATATGTGTAGACTTTGTTACTTCCTCTAATAAATATATATGTGGTTCATGGTTTCTACTACACATCTTCCCAAACCATAAAACTAACCATGAACCCCTTGAAAATAATTGAAAACTCAAAATTTAAACCCCAAGACCCCAAAACCAAAAGGATTAACTGACATCAAGATCAAAAGTATGAAAATGAAATTTTTGGGTGCCAAAAATCTCCCCACCAATCCACATTATTCGATAAAAAACTATATTCCTTGACTATATTTCATAACTTATTCCAAGATAATGTTCATGATTAACTCACCACAAATATGGATTCAACCAAAATGCAGAATACTGAACTAAACCAATATCATGCAACAAAAAAATCCCATCTCTCGGGATAGGCTAAACAACCAAATATTTGTTGACCACTGATGCACTAAGGATCCTTAGAAATAATTACACACACCATGATATATTAGGATGACCACTCCTCTAGCCTATCATGAATTCAGTATCTTCACCAAATACACATACAAAAATTTGAATGATATTTTTGGGTCCTGAACATAAACAAAGGAAAGAACAATACATCCTAGAAAGCTAAGACCACAAGATAGAAATACATTATAACATCCTAAAAAACATATCAAAACAAACTCCATGTTAATAAAAAATAGAGACATATTTATGGTCTCCCCACCATTTAGAATTAATATGAAATTCTAAATCATTAAAGAGCCCCAACCAAGTGAGTGAACATATCCTTGAGATCATAGATCCACAAAAAACAAATAATCCAGAATTCAAAAAAAGGGAGATTACTTCAAACATAGAAAGTATTCCAGCATTAGTTTCCTCTTTAAACTAGAAAAACACACCAAATTTCAACATGACTAAATAATAAATGAAATTGATTTTAAATGAAGTCTTGATAATTTTTTAAGGTTAGTAGGGATCCAAATGTGCGGATTACCTACCCAGAGTAATTCTGATGTAAACACACCTTATAATCTCTCATAGTCTATATGAAGAAAAATCCTATCCTTGACACTCTTTCCCACACTATATTTATTCCCATGTTATTTATCTAAAATCCATCAAATTATGGCCAACACCATGTATATAGAAAACAATCAAAAAAACAAGAGAAGAAAAACTAAATGGTTGTAAAAAAATATAAAAGATCTATATTCCATCTCAAAAAATGTATCATGGAATATAAATGATATGGACCAACTTATAATAAACTAGGTGTTAAAAAGGATAATATACACAAAACTACTAAATAGTTTCCTACTTTTTAGATGGATGCAGCACCACAAATCACTGCTGAAATCTCAGTTGTGTTTGAGGATTATTCTATCCACAACATTGATTATAAGAAGATATTTATGTGATTGAGATGTAAATATTTATTATATTTCCTTATATACATCAAATAGGAAGGCCTAAAATTCATGTAATTCCCAATTTTTTATTACATAACTGCCTTAAATGTCATAATAATAGGAACACTCTCACTAACACTAGAAATGGTCATGGAATCACCTATCATAGTATTACCTACCAAAAATGCCTCAATAAAGAAAACCTTTCACACCAGTTCTATAAAACTAGTTATTACATATAGAAAAACCCTAAAACTATGATCCAGATAAAGGCCTCTAGGAAAGAATTAGTCATTATTTGTATCATTAGTAATGAAATCATGGTATAAAGGAACTTTTCCAAATAACTATTCCACAGAAGCTCGCAATATATGATCGCCCTAATTAACACCCAATAATTCCATCACCTTAGCAACTATCACCTCCATGTGGTAAATCTACAAGATTAAATCATCATAGAAGCACCCCAAATACAACACCTAAATTTCATGGTCATGATATTGTACCCCAACAATATGAACCCAACCATTTGAACAAATGAGAAGTGAAAATCACCCTATAGAATTATGAATTTCATAGACTCTTGACGATCTCTTCGATATAAGATATCCAATCCATCTCATCATGAGATCCTTATGAATTGATAAAAATAGATAGGTTCCATTTTAATAAATATTGCATGTTATCCACAAGATGAAATGAACTTGGAACTTTCTCTCATACATGAGTCTAGGTAGGTTCTTAAACTAGAAGAACTATTTATTAATCACTATAAATTTTTTGAATCAATTCACTTTTAGAAATTTTGGCTCCATTCTAGGGATCACATTCTAAAACATCACAAATACATAAAAACAAGTCATATCACTATAAATCTCATCATTAGGGCTACAATTCACAAAACAAACAAAATAATATTAGACGAAACCCTCTGAAATGTAATTTTAAAAATGTCACACTCAACCTTATTTCCATTTAAAACCACCAAATGGCTTCAAAACATTAAAAATTGTCAAACCATTGAGAAATAAGTATTTTAAAACCATATTTACCATAAAAAACAAACCCAAAACATTCCAACAATTTAACCACTTTAAAACCATGAAATTAATTCATTAGAACCATCAAAACCCAATAACATTTTATGAGTTCTAAAACATTTCACAAAATTAGCTAAAGAAAAAAAATTTCAAAATATAATTAATAAAAAATTATAACACTTGTATTTAAAATAATATTAGAAAAATTTATAAATCCCCAAAGGATAACTTAAACGCTTATAACTAAGCCCCATCAAATAAAAGAGAGGGTGAAAGTAACAAAAGAGGAAAACAATTATAAAAAAATATACTTTAAAAATAGTTTGGATGTAATTTGTTTTACTCCTTTCATAGACCATATGTGTGGTACTATAATTATTAAAAAAGGTTTTCATGGGATGTATATGGTTTGATAGACCATTCACCTTAACTAGACAAGGATATATTTCCTACATTTTAACTCAGAAAATAGGGATTTCCCAAGACATCTCTTGGGGTCTTCCTATTACATATGGTATAAGAATAGTACATGAAAATATCTCATGATAAACCCCCAAAGAAAAAAAACTCTTTAGTATCAATGTAAACTAGAGATATTACATAATGAATATGAGGAAAAGATCTTACCCTAACTTACCACCCATGTTTTGATAGTCCTACCTCCAATTTTCCATCACCCCCAAATATCAAGAGGGTCTCAGATAACATTTTTCAGTGAACCAAGCAAATATGTCATGACACATCCCCCAAGACAATTCCAAAATAAGGCTTGAGTCCTATTACTGATCACCACAAACTGGAAACTAACAAAAGGGCCTAACAATTTAAATATTATAAATGATTTCACCCTCTATAACCATGTTAAAAAATAAATTCAACCTAAAACTCAGTATGAGGTCCTTATATATTGTACAACAATTATTATTTAAAAAAATCAAAATTGAGAAATAGAACACCCAAACATTAGGAAACAACCCTTGACATATCTATGTGACTCTCGAGTCACCACCATAAACCAAAAACACATGTTTTCCTACATAGCATGGTAACTAGGGAACATGCAACTAAGGAACATTTAACCTATATAATCCATGAAGACTTTATACACATCAGTGTGATTGTGTAGAGTATGAGCCAATTTTCTCTAGGACAACATCCAAATTACATATGAACTCTAATCATAATGAAATTAAAATTTCTAGATTGAATGTAAGGCATAAAAAGAATTATTCATTTCTTTTATATAAAAAAATAAAACCTAATATAATATATATAATTTCTTAAATTAATTCCATTTCTAAAAGATTCTTTTAAATAGGGATTATAAAGGTATTGTTGTTTATGAAAACCAAGAGTATAGATTTTTAAAAAATCAATAAGATTTTGAAATTGAAGATTATAAAACTTTTCTTTTAAAGATTCCCAAAAATCTAATAAAACCCCCTTGTGGTTTAAAAATACATTTTGAAATAATACACTTTTAAAGGTTTAAATGTTTAATCAAATGTCCCTTTTCCATTTTTAAAACAACAACACACACCCTGACATATTAATGTTATAGGGAAAGTAAAATAAAATTAAAATACAAAACCAATCATAAAAATGTGATGTTAACCATAAAAATCTCATCTCACCCCCATGATGATCACTAATATATCATTTAGATGAGGGGAAAAATAAATTTGGAAACTTGTATGAGATCAATTGTTAATATGGATAGCATAAAGTAAAAAACATGGGGCACAACTCTAGGAAAAAATGAAAATTTCTTCTTAATGTGGAAAGGTGAAACCTATAATCAATAGGTTAAGAATACCACAAACAATCACCCTAATCACTCTCAAAATAACAACATTAGTAAAACATCCCCTAGCTAGGTATAATATTCAACTATGGGTTACTAGCCCTGTTATCAAACTCATCTCGTAAGAAAAAAAATTCATAGACTTCCCACATAGTAAAATAGGTTCCTCATGTAAAAAATAAATAGGTAAATATTATTAAGATAATATCATCATGTGAAAATCACACCACCTAGAGCATTGTGGAAAAAATAATCAAATAAGAATCCCACCTCCATAACACAACCCCTTTAAAAATTATTATCAAACCAAATATAAAACAATGAATAAAAATTAATATAAACATGAATACAACCAATGGAATAAAAAATATGTGATAAATATCTGAACTAGATTGTAAAAAATATGAAAGAAATGATAATCAATTAAAGTACAAATTGATCCCTCTATTTAAACAAAAAGTTACATTCTTTGGAAATAAAATTCCAATACAATTTTTTATCTAAATAAAACCCAAGGAAATCGTAAACAACACCATATCACAAAAACAAATCCTACATTGTAAATTTCCTATCAAAATAGTCTTTAACAAATTAGTAAATTATAGAATATCATAAACCTAAATAAATAATAAAAATGCCAAAAAACCAATTTCCACATCCAAAATAAATAACCCATAAAGTATCATACCCTCTTTATAACACATAGTAATCTCATTTCTAAAGAAACACACCATTTATAAACTAAAGTGAAAACCAATTATAAACATAGATATTTATTTTTAAATCCTAGAGACATTATAAAATAAGTAAAATATTATTTAAAAAAACTAAAATTTCTCTTCATAAATTTTAATTGGTTCAAAAAACCATGAAAATTTTAATTTTCTTGTGAAAAAACGTAAATGGAATTTTATCAAACATATTGCATGCATAAAACACCATTATAAATAAATGTTCCATTAAATGATGAATTTCAAAAATAAAATCCAATGGAAACCCCCATTAAACATTGAATATATTTGATAAAAGAATACTATGTATCAAATATATCCTTAATTAAGTTGAAGAACACTTTTAAAAATAAATCAATCATGTAAGTCTATAATAAACCAAAATGTAATGGAAACACCTACCACTACTGGTGAAAAAATCTTACCTTAGATAAAAAACACCAAATGTGAGCTCAATGGATGAATAATAACCTTTAAAAACAAAAAATCCACAATTTAAGACAACCTTATCTTAAAATTTATACCACCATGTCTACACAAGTAAGAGAAAAATTGGGAAAGGGAGTGAAACTAAGATTTGAAGAGAGGAGAAGACCTTAGCTCTTGGTCCAGATGAATAGCCTCCATGAATCCACTAAAAATCCTATTATTGAGACTTGGGATGAAGGATAAAATCCATTTATAAGAACATTTTATGTCGACATTTGAATGGGGTTTCTTGGGGTGAAGTGTCGAATTTAAAATAATTCAACTGATAAAATATCCCAAACCCGAGTTTATTACATAGTTTACCAAACAATATGAAGACCTTATTGATGACCCTACCTCAAACCCCATGATATTGAGTATTTATATTGCATTTATTCCAGGTTCATGCATAGACCATGCTCTTACCTTAATGAAAAATATATATTGCACATGACTTCTGTTACATGATTTCCCACACTATTTTCCTAATCGTACATCCCAGAGAAAGTTTCAAAAAATCATAAATTAATCCCCAAGAAACCCAAAACCCAAGGGATAAAATCATAATAATATTAATATCTTGTAATTTATATTTCAGTTTGTAATTAAGAATGAGTTGTTGTGTTGGTATTTATATAAAATAGAGGTTAAATCTTTATTAATTTATGAACATTGGTTTTAAACTCTGAGTAATAAAATAATCAAAACTACAAACATTATCATTCATTTTCCCAAGGTTTCATCCAAATATGATTATATTAAAAAATTTATTAGGTTAATAATTGAAGTAATTTTAAAAATATAAATCATTAGGTGGAAGTGTTTTATGTTTATAAATAATATTATTTAAAATATGGAAATACAATATAGGTTTTGGAGGATACATTGTTGGTTTGAAAAAATAATCAAATAACATCAAAATCAAATTATATTAAAAGAAAACCTATTATGGATAGTGGATTCGAATTATTGTATTAATCACATCACTTTTAAGATATTATGATGTCATAACATGTTTTGTATATTTATAGTGTATTTAAATTTTACCTAAGAAATTTAGTATCTCGGAAAATTATGAAAAACTAATAATTTTTTAAATTAAACATGATTATTTCAAAAATGTTTTTATTTTAACAAAATTATTTGAAAAAATATAAGAATTTATAATTTTAATAAAAATAAATATTTATTATAAAATACCAACTTTTATGATACAAATTACATTTTGACCCTTATAAATATTGAATGATACTTCATTAAATTATACTATAATTTATATTTAAATAAATATATTTTTTAATATCACTGTTTCATGAAAATTAAATTTATTTAATTTTATTTAATTTATCAAAAATATAGTATTTATTGAAATTATATATTTTCCAAAAATAATATTTTGGATATGTTATATCAACATCTATTTTAATTATTAAACCCATTATTTAATAATTTATATATATAAGTAATAATGAAAATGGATTAATATCCATTTTTTGTTACAAAAAAGAATATATAAAAATTTGTACTTCTGTTTTGTGGATACATAACACCTTATTAAACTATTTTGCGCCCTAAGGGTAAGGGGTGTGATGGTAGTAACTTCTTATAGTGGTTAAATAAATGTGGTTTGTGTGGTAAAAAATATAAGATTGAACTACTATGGTAAATGATTTCCTCGAAGTTTCAATCATTGAACCTTGGATTATTCTTGGTAAAGGGAAAATCCCAGTGATTCTATCTCCCTCAATATCTTAAACAAATTTTATTCATAGTGTATGATGCTACTAGCCGAGTCCATCACTTCTCCCTTTAATAAAAATAAATTATTTTAGAACTTTTGATATATAATAATCAAAATAGTGAATTTATAATGTATATATAACAATGGATATTATTCATAAGAGTATCTTAAGCTCAACAGTGAAATTCTGTTTGTATTTTATAATTCTCCAAAATAACAAATGAAATATAGTACATGTGTTTTATATAAATGCATTTCAAAATTATGAATTTATTCATTTATAAGTGAATTTCAATTATAAAATTATAGTTCATAAAAAATATAGAATATGAGCCTTTAAAAGTGAATGATTTGTTTTCATGGAAAAACATTTTCATAGGTTCTCATGTTTTTTCGTAGACACCTTTATATTTTTATATGGCTGATATAGGTTTAAAATGATTTCTTTATAAAAAGATTCATTTTTAAATGTGATTATGATTTATTTTTATGATAAAATTTTATTATGAAAATTTAAACAATTTTTATTATGTTTTTAGGTTTTTCAATAGAGTAATTGGTTTCAATTATTTTTATTTCCCTTACTGATAATTTAGTTCCCATCATACATTATAAAAAAAATTTAATAGGATATAAGGATTTTTAATAACTATAGAGAAGTCAATATTTCTTCTATGGTCACACATCTTAAACAATGGAAAACTAACTATAATTAAATAGTGGTGTAAATTTAAGAACTTATTTGGGGAAATATTTATATTATGTGGAAGTGTAAACTTTTTTATGTAATGGGTTTCATAATTTTTTGAAACCCTAAACATAAAAGTTAATAGGAATTTAATAATTTGAAATACTTTCTATTAAACACATAATTACTGGGTTTTCATGATAGAGGGGTTTATATATAGTGTGAACAAAGTTCCCCAGCTCGCTATTTTGTTGGTTGTGGAGGAGGATTGGGTGATCAATGTGTCTAATATCTAAATGCAGACCGTCCATGCTATAGTTCGCATATAGTGGGTGTTTTGGGGTGGGTATATACCTATAAAAAATGGTCAAGTGACGAGGGTTTCACACTATAGTTGTTATCATATTAGGCCTATAGGGTTTCTTGAGCGAGAGAACCTCATCATGGCCCCTATAAGTCATTATCAAGTGAGTCCTAACAATACCTTTTAAAATTATTGTTTCCCCTATTTTAACCCCATTAGATTTCTGGGATTTTGGATTATTTTCAACCCCTTTATTGAACCTCAAATAAAATTTTTATTCTATAATCCTTCTTCAATAATCTTATGTTCTTATCTCTTAATTCTTATTGAAATGAATCACTATTAATTATGACATTGAGATAGAGGAAAGTCTATCCTTTAATTTAAATTATGAATTTAGTTTATGACCATCTAGTATAACTCCATTTGTATTTTCTTTACATAGTTTTATATATTCATTTGGTTCCTGAATTTCTTCAATTTGGGATCAAATCCGAGGATTAGATCTGGTGAGTAAAATCTACGGGCCTGTGTTAGGTGGTCTCCAATCTAACCATTAAGTTACTAACATTTTTTATATTTCATTTTATGTGTGTTTTCACCAACATAACTCAAATGAATCTTAAATTAAATAGACATTATTCATATCTTATTCATGGATTGAACATTCACATGTTCTATGTGTACACCACTAAAGAGGGTAGTCCATAATATAGCCAGCACATAGGGTGTTCTTGTCATAGTTAATTATATTGTAAATTAAAAGGTGACCCAAGGTCCTTTTTCAACTTTCAATAATGAATATGTTTATTTATGAGGATGAATGGGACATGATCTAGGATCCAATATAAAATAATATTATGGGAGAGATAAAATAATTAATTTAATGTTATTGATAATTCAAATTATCATTTATTATTTATTCCAAGAACAAGATACCTGGATTCTATATTGATAATGTTCATTTGTAATGCCTTGGACATGGTATAGGGATTTGGTATTTCACATAGTAATTGCGAATTTATAGGAAATTGTCCTTGAATTTGATAGTGATATTATTTATTTTTAATGAATTATCTATGGATTCAGTAGAGAACATTTTAATCTAACACATAATAGAAAATCTCATTTGATTAGGTAATGAGCCTAAGTATTCTGAATTCCATAGATATTATACTAATATTAGTCCTAATCCTAATTATAGTGAATGCCTTAAACATGATCCTTGGATTTAGACATAGATATTTTGACTATTAATTCCTTGGATATTCACCCTTTATTTATCAATGAGTATATTTACATGGTATATTATCATTTGAGAAATTTGAAAATGGATGATGTAGGTATGGTTGATTACGAGTCTCACCAGGAACTAGAGGATTGATGAGACTTTTTTTATTTATGTTGGTTCCTTATTCTATTATCCATATTAGCATACATAATATAATCATACTGGATATTCTTATAGATATCATTGGTGGAATCCTATTGAGTTATACTCACACCATTCTTATGTAGTAGTCAATACAGGATACAACTTATCAGTTTTATGTATAGATAATGATAAGGCCAATATAATTAATAGGTAATGTATTTGAGTGAGGTATAGTATGGGATGTGGGATTGAGTCTAAATCAAGATATATTTTTTGATTTTCCAACTGATTGTTTTTTATTCCTTTTGTTTTTTGATATATGTGATACACCCATGGTGTATCCCATTTAAATTTATTATTTATCAACATTATCTAATAATATTTTTGATATAGATTGGTTTATGATTGTTAATTTGAACATTAAAATATTTCTATATGCTATATTCATATGTAATGTGACGTTGGTATTATTTCAAATTTGATTTCACTCTAATGCAATTGTATAATGTCCCCACCATATCAACTTATATTCTTGATCATACTCTATAGCCTTTGGAGTATGGGACGGTGAATTTCGAATCATGTATCACTTTTATCCAAGTACTACCTAGTGGTCATGGGATGGAATGTTATAATGTTGTATCAAAGGGCTTTATTTTATTTCAATTATTTTTGTATGTTTGATACGATAGAGGATATTTTCATAACATGGTACAAAACTCATACCTAGGTGTAACTAACCCACATGTGTTGAATGTCCATTTTTTTAGGGATGATTTTTCTACTTTTGTTAATGTTTTTTACTTCTAACCTATAATATCTCGAGTTTCAAACTTGATTTATGATTTATGATTTATGATTTATTAGAGTTTATCTCTTAGCTAGAGTGGAAATAGGATGTGGGCACATCGAACATGATAGGAACATTTGATTTACATTTCATCAACATGATTGAATTTATTTTTTTATCAAAACTATGACATATGGTCAATTATTTAATGCTCCTTCAATAATATATTTAGTGTTTTCTAATATAAATTTTTGGTGTAATCTTACTCCAAAATTTATTATGTTTTTTATGAGTAAATTACTAAATTATTTATCTTCATTATTATAATGTTACATTAGCATAAAATGTTGATTAAAATTAGAAATTATTTTCATCTATAAATTGATTTCAAAATTTCATTTATATGAGACTCAATTGTTAAATCTTTGGTAAAAGTAAAATGGAAAATTGTGACAATGTGAATCATATGTATTAGATATAGAACTTATGTGTATCTAGTTATGGCCACGTGTATGAGTAGTTGAGGCCATTGAGATTACCCAAAGTATAATATTCTTGTGTTATTAGTTGTAGATAATTTTAGGGTACTATGCCTATTTCCACATTTATTAAACTGTGATATCAAGAACCATTATAGTAATATGTTCTAAGGAATGTGTTAGGAATTTTAGAAAAATATCTCCATGATGGACATCAATTAAACCCTAATATGGTGGTGATGAGATATACCCAAAAGAGGTCCAGAAATATCCTCATATAGCCCTAATATATATTTGTATGTTTAGCTAAACTAGATCCTATTTTATAATATACAATTGATGGAGAGAGAGGATCCATGAGTTGAACTGTTGATTTTGAATATTATAAGAGAATTTTAGTTTTAATATCCACCTTTATTCTTATGGGTGTGCGGTGCCTAGGATATTGATCATTGGCAAGATTTGATATAGATGATCTTCGATGATAGGTAGACACCTCTAAAATGGAGGGTGAATCTTTTTATGTATAGGATTCATGGACTGGTGACACATTTGTGGGATGTCTTATTCAAGGAATACTAGTGTGTGGGGATGATCTAGAAGGACTTTTATACCATTCTATTTGACTATTTATTTTCTGACACCCTAAGGGATGATAGTACTAGGGAGTAACTCCATCTTGAGAAGGGATATATTCTATTATTCGAATATGATGGTCATTTTATAGATGAATAGTGGTGTCCCCAAATAATGATAGGGTACTAAGTGATGAAGGTGATGTGTTTTGGGGAAAATATATGGTTTGTGATACATGAACAAGTAAATTTTATCCACCTAATGATATTTTCAAAGGTGATGAATCAAGCCCTCATTATTAAGAGAAACCTAAGGGAAGATCAAGTTTCTTAGTAGGTGACTTCAACAGCCTGGAGTGGTAGTGGGTCCAAAAGTAATAGGAATAGTTATTTCAATGGTTAATTACCATAAAATAGTGGATGGTGTTGTTAGAATAATGGTTTACATTGATTCTATAATTGATGATGTCCTGATCACATCAATTATCTATGTGATTGACCACCACTAGAGTGCTGAACATGTGGGAGGATGGGACACCTACACATGTTCTATAATATTTTTTAGTTGAAATCTAGTGATAGGGAATCTAGATAGGTTCAGGGTTCTAATGTTGGCTTAGTTACACCGGAGCAGGTGGATTTATATAGCTCGAATAGCCATTCTGGTTATGGTGGAGGACATAGTTCCCATGTGTAGGAAAAAACGTCCAATTGGGAAATGTCATTTGGAGGAGTTGGGTAGGGAATGTGAAATTGGGTACATTATTACAACATTTCATCCATCATACCCCTATGTTTTTGGATTCTATACCTTCAATAGTTCAATGAATAAATTTTTATCCACTATGTTAGCTTCTTATTTGTCTGACACAAGAGATTCAAATTGTAACACCATGAAATATTAGTATTAATTTCACATTCAATAAATTCTATTTTTAATATATTTATTTAGATAGAAAAAAACCAAAATTAAAATGATTTTATTTGAAATATTTTCAAAAAATTTTACCATCATAATATAGACCTTAAATTAGAGGGTATATATAAATTTTTCCAAAGTATAAAAGTTATATCTCATTAATAGATATGGAATCGAGTAGGACAAGTATTCATTCTAAAGTTCACCTATCTAAGCTTTCATATGATGTGGGAAATTGGGGTTTTTCACTAGACTAAGAGTAATCTGAACTCTAATAATTATAATGTGAGAAAAATAATTTGTTAGAGAAATTCAAGCAAACTGAAATTTTCAAAAAATCCGTGTTTACTGAATTGCCACCCACAATGGACACAAGATATTATGTTATTATTAGGTCTTATATGATGTAATTGATATTTTATGTTAGTTGAAATTAAGTTGTTATAATCATTTAATAACCATGTAATAAATGTTTTCACATTTTTTACTTTTAATGAAATTTAACTTTCATTTTTAATGCTAATCCTTTAATAAAATTTCATTCATATAAATATATAACAAAATAAGACCATTTTTCTAAAAACATACTTTTCAAAAATTGAATTTTGATGTAATTGAAGACAATAAATCTACTATATATATAATTAATTGTTTCTATGCATAATATATTAACATGAATCTAACTAGTAATCAATAAGAAATAGGAATTAGAATAATAGAAAATTTAAAAAGTTATGTTATAATGAAAAAAAATAATTAGGATTTTATTTAAGTTTTAAATTATCGAATTTTAGAATTTTAATTTGAAAAAAGGAAATTCATTTCTAGACTTACAATAAAAATATAATCTTTTTATTTTTTTGTAAATCGAATGAATTGTTTTAGGCGAAGAGTGAGGAATATTGTTTTTACTAATACAACCTTATTTATAACTATATCCATAGGCATGTATGACATTAAAAAAATAAAAAAAAATCAATCATCTGAAAAAAACAATTAAGCATAAAATTAATAATTTAAAAATACTATGTTGAATTTAGAAAAATAATGTTTCAAATTTGGAAAACATATTTAATATTTTATCTAAATAAATAAAAAATAATTTTTCTCTTTTAATTGTGATTTTTCATGGTTGAATTTTGTTGTATCTTGATTTTCATTCCACATACCTCTTATTTTTATCATGATAAACCAATTAATATCATTTTAAACAAAAAATTTGATAATTTTAACATAAACATTAAACTAATTATCATTAAAATTATAATGTTTTCTAAACAAATTTACGAGTTTTGTGTTCTAACATTAAGTATAAATTTTCTTAAAAATTTAATTATTATTAAATTAATTTAATATTTTAAATTATTAGTTCTAAATTATCTAATCATTCCCATTTCATTTTTAGGCATCTAATTTGAGTTACTTATGTAAAAATTAGATATTACTGTAATAATATAAAAGGTAACCTTACTATTCAATTCTCAAGTGGAAATAATATTGTCAAATAATATATTAGAGGAAGGTTCATGGTTGGTAATTCTTCAACCAATCATTTCCAAACATATTTTAAATTTTTATATATATGTTACTCTTATATCTTTCAATTGTACGTGTGGACTACCACCACCAGGAACGACATGTTATATTTTTCAAAACCACCTAAATAGATAGTTAAATTGATTTGTTTAACTTAAAACTATAATATTTATCTCATGATTCTATTTTCAAAATGGTGAATTATTTTATTTATAACCCCTACCATTTTGTGTAAATTGAATGTGTTATTCATTTCATACGAACTGTCGACTCCATAAAAAATACAATTTGTTTTCCATCACTACATAACATAGATGATATTAGAAATATATAAGTAATAAAGATGATATTTATGACACAATTAATATTGTTTAATGATAATAGTTTACATTATTAAAGTGATAATAAAATTAAATGGTCCATGTATGTTTAATTATCTTAAATGAATATATCAAGAAAAATATCATAATTTCAGAAAGTATTGTGAAAACCCATAAAAATATATAAATTTTGTGTTAATAAAAACTACAATTTATCAATAATTTAAAATTCTATGGATTTTTGATTTATTTTTAAACACATTTTTCCATGGTCTGTATACCTATGGAATTTTAAGGAAATTGACCAAACCAACTCAAGTAACAGACAAAAAAGAAAAATGTTTAATAAATGAATATCAAATTAAACTAATAGATCATATAAAATTATATGTAAGTGAAAATTTGTTTCAATATAGTTTATAATAATAATAAATTGATCGGGATGTTAATCACACATGGATAGAGAATCAGGACTGTTGTTAAGGGATCTTCTTAACAAGCCCAATTACATTTGGGTTTCGCATTCACATTCATTTTTTCCATTTACTCAATATTCATTCTATTTAATTATACTATTTTTGTATATATTTTACTCCTATATATACCTATTCAAACAACTATTTACATTATGTGGGTATACATTCTTTAGGTTCCCTTCACACTTCCCTAGTTTATGAAAACCAAATTTAAGGAAGCTTCCATATGTCTTATTTTATGCCAAGTACCACACCATCTTATTTTTTAGATATAAATAGAATTTAATGACTCCCATTATTTTATTTAACACCATTCATGTTCATTTTTGGAATTGAGTAAAATAATAATATCTATATTTAAAATATACTATATTTATTCCATAAAGTATTACTTCAGTTTTACATTTTATTATCCTTAAATTTATAATCCTCTTTATAGATGTTTACACATTGGTTTTACATTTTAAATATCATTTATTCTTTTAATTTTGAACATCCAAAATGATTTAATTCCTTTTTCTCTTGTTAATTTTGATGATATATCCTTTTGTTATTCTTTGAGTCATAATTATTAAACCATCTTTTTTCTCATGTATTTAATCATGCTTAAGATTTATGAGTCATTTATTATCTATATGAAGATTATGTATACATGTATATGTTATTTTGTGATGGGTGGGATATTAATTATATATCCATTCAATTCATTGAGTAATGTTTTCATTTTATGAGATAACATGTAAAATGCCTAGGAAATTCACCTAGCCAACATTGTCATGTTTTCTTGGTAGCGAGCCTTGACTTATTCTTATGATCTTGTGTTTTACGTTGTTTCCACATATTTATGATTCAATTAAATTATTATATCATTCATTTAATAAATATTTCCATTATTATAACAAATTTTATTCCGTGATATATGTTTTCTAATTTGACATTTCACGTTCCTCTACCATGATTTATAGAAAACTCTTAACATTCAATGTTCTTTTTAATAAGATATTTCTACTATAATAATTTTACCATATCTTGATGATCTAAAAAGTCATTTAATCATGATTAGGGTTCCCTTTATGGTTTTTAAGCTTATTACTATATTATTTTTCAATTCCCCATGTCTTTAAAATGAGTATAACCTAAAAGGTGGTTAGAAGAGGGTCTAGTGTGGTTTAGTTATGGAGAAATATCCACAAGTATCATAACATATACTACTTATACAACAAGTAAAAAATACACAAGACCTTGAATTAATTATACAGTTAGTTTATTATAATATATAATTTCTAATTTTTGGAAATTATGTGAAATATATGTATTAATGACTTGGGTAATCTCATATTGTAAAAATGTAAGTATTTAATAAAAGATATTTTTGGAAAAAAACCTAGGCGTGTAGGTATGGGGTTCCTTAGTTGGTATCAGATCATGGTTAAGTTATTTTTTAGGATTAGTTATGTTATTTAGGTAATTAGGTAGAGATAAACTTAGTGAAATCTACAAGTGTTAGTCTAATTATTGGTTAACATCACAAAGATTTGGTAAAGTAGTGATTGTGTTGTTTCCCTCCAATTATATACCTATTTGGATACTAGAAAGTTGATGTTGGTATGGAACATATTCAACATGTTGTAATCACCCTGAAAAAGGTTGGTTTAATATCACATTGGTATTTTTCTTCGTGTAACATAGTATGTGATAATATCCCTAGATTAGCTATTTCATTAAAAGGTCATAGAAGTTCCATGTTATTATGAAAAACTAGAAGTGAAATGAAACTATTCATAAATATATGTTTTATAATCTGATGATATTATTTGAGTGAAAAAAATGATATAGCATATCAGGGGTGGAAACTCGTAGGACTTTGAGGAACTATCTCATGGTGTACACCCATCATAATATCAAGTATGATATTATGAGAAGGAGACCCACTAGTTAGAAAGCTAAATTTATATATGTAATTGGATGTTCCTATTTGAGGATTTGTATATTGTTATGTATACATTGGTATTATTATTAATTTGTATTATAAGTCATCTACTTTCATGCGTTGATGAAAACTGTGATGACAGATGTTCACAAAGAGGTAGAATACGTTGGGTATGTCACGAGTAATATTCAATTAATGAATAAGGTGAGAAATGATTTATTGCTTCTATTCATTAAGGGAAATTAATATATCAAAACCAATGATATAAATTATATTTCCAAAATGAATCCATATACATGGTGTTCTATAAGAAATTTCTATTTCCAGAAAGTCAAATGAAGAGACATCGAGTACATAGGTTGTTGTCACTGGCATACAACATGCTTGATTTGTGATATTGTTAAAAATGGAATACATTACATAGTAAGTGTCTGTATAAGGTACTATATCATTTTAACATTTAATTATTTATCTATGGGTGCCTTTAAGTGTTTCTATTTGTTAACCTTGTACTTTAGGTTGTTTCACTTAATGGAATTGAGAAAGAGGCCTAGAGGGTAACACACTGTGTGTATGCAGAATATAAAATTAAATAAAATATTATTTTCTATTATTTTAGATGTTGAATAAATATTATTAATGTATATGGTTTAATAATTATTCATATTTTCTTGATCACATTTATCTCTTCACCAGTTATTCAAGAAAATATAATGTGAGCAGAATGTTTAATGAATATTTATTTTCTATTTAGTGAATATAATTTTTATATATTTATTAGTGAATAATGTATTGATATTTATTTAACAAATAAATATGAATTATTCAAGTTCCAATAAATATTATAGGGGAATGAAAAAGATGGAATTTAGGTCTGGCGAGAAATTAATAAATAATGAATATTATCTGATTAAATAATATTTAATTTTAATTTGAAAGTTATGTGTATGTCAAGAAATAATAATTTTAATACTATTATTTAACATTTTTTCACTAGGATGAAATAATTAATTAATGGAACTTTTGTAATTAATTTATTTTAACTATAGTGGTATATATTCCCACTTATTTTATTTTCTCGAAAAGGAAATATCATATGTTTGGGTTGTTCAAAATGAAATTGGAGAATTCTCTCAATCCCTTGACATCTCTCTTCTCTAAGATCACTCCTAATAATGGAGAGAAATATTCTTCTACCAGATCAAGGAGAATACTTTAGATGAAATTCTTAAAGTGATCAAAGGTAGATAATTCAAGCACAAAAATTTTTATTTCTAGCACTTGGAGATTCCTTCATCAATGTCATGATATTCTTAGAACATGTCTGGATCACCACTAAAAGGAATTTTCACTTGATTCCAACAATGTACTTTTGGATCATCATAGTTCTATTACCAAAACAATAAATGATAAAATAATCCCATCAATTCAATTCTTATTTAATTAAATTAATTAAAAATAATATGTGATTATCCTCTCTCGTTGGTTCGGATGTGATTCACATTGTCTATCTTCCTCAAATCAATTCCGTTAAACATGTCATTTATTATCTTGATGATCTTAGATTGATCATTGAACATGACAAAAAAATGGTAGGCACTTCCCATCACTTCTTACCCTATGCCTGTAACCTACAATTGGTATCAGAGCGGTCACATAATTATTATAATTACTTAAATATCATTGGTGATTAACAAATTTTAATTTTCATTTTCAATTCAAGTTTAATCATTATTTAAATTTGAATCATAATATGTTCTTGTTTCCCCCTAAATTCATGAAGATATAGTCTATAAGATTATTATAATAAATGAAATAAAATAAAAGATCTCATTTGGAGGTTCCAAGTATTATGGCTAGATAAAACAATAGTACACGTCATGTAACCGAAGTTTCATTCCATGTAGTTGTGTTCAATGCATCCAGAATTTATTTGGAATTTATTTATCCATATTCATTGATGAAACTTGGGTTATTACCTCACACCGTGTATTGACAAGGATATATTGTCACAATTGTAGTTGGAGTACATGCTATGTAGCCCATGTGCATAGTGTGTAGTTGATTTGAGTCAATGATGGGTCGTTCATTTCAATACAAGGCCTACCTGACTACTGACCATGAAATTCAGAGATCACATGGAATTTATTATGTTGGACATGTTGGGTACTCTGGTTTTTGAGGTACGATTTACACATTGAGTCCATAGGTTTGTACCTTGGATAGAAGGTGTGGGATTTACATGAAGTGTAGCTCAGCATCACACACCATGTACTTATACCAAATTACCTAGATTTAAAATTTATTTATTATATTAAGTAAACCTCGATACATGTTCTTTCATGTACGACATGCCATGTAATGGATTTTAATATATATATATATATATATATATATATCTGACTGTGTGTGTGTTTAATTAATATTTGTTTAATGATTGGATCTTTATATTATGTATTAGTCAAATTACAGTTATTACTCTAGATATATTGAAGCATAACACATAACCGAAGAATCATGTAATTAATGTAATCATTAAGTTGATAGTACACATCATGAATGTACATGATATGTCATGTATTCCATATTTTATAAGATTAAATAGTTGTTTCGCACGGAATTCGGGGATGACCTCCTGGACGGGAGATTCAAACGTTCCGATCGGTTTCTAGCGGGTTTGTTCGTAGAACCGGAAACATCCAATGATTCCACATCCGTTTGGACCTACTTTCCAAAGGTAGGCGCTCATTAGCTTGTGGACTGATGAGGCTTAGGAATTTTCATTGGTCGAGAGGATGGGAGGTCGGACTCATCACACCTTTTTGAGGGGAATTATTGTCTATTCCGGGACTCTCTTTATAGATTTATGTTATGTTCGTGAATCCTTATTACATTACCAAGTATAAAATGAGATTTCCTTTAGTTTTAACAATCAATGATTAAATATGCAAGAAATTTAGAGAATCTTTTATATGTATTCGAGGTTCTTCATCAATAGAGAATCATCTATATCTATTTAGAGATTCTTGGTCAATGGTATCCTTCAAAAAACATTTTTATAAAAGTCTCTTGGTCATTATGATGACCAAGCTGGTTTTAAAGCCACTCAGTGGGGCACTTGAAGTTTATCGTCATTCAGAAGGACAGGGATTATTCCAAAGTTGGGATCGAACCCATAAATGAGCTACCTACATATCCTTTGTTTTGGAAAAGGAATCAGAACCCACGTAGTTCTAGTGATGGAGTATGATGTTTATAATTTATGGCTCAAAAGAAGAATGTCATAATTACTTTTACACTCTAAGCTCACGTGAGTCATGCTCGGTGTGAGAAACAAGAGGTATTGGTAAAAATTAGACAATTGTGCCATGAAAGATGCAATCATAAGAAATTGTTTGGGGCTTATGTATGTACGACTGCCCAAAGGTTTAGGATTTACTTTTAGGGAGAAAATCCTGGAACAGGGTCTATAAAGGTATATGTGCTTTATGGAGATTTGAATACTCTAACTTGGGACTTATTCCTGAAAAGGAAACCCAAATTAGGAGAGGATTGATAATTGAGTTTTACTCCTGAGGAGGAATCCCATATCGAACGAAATTTAGGACTGGTTAAGAGAAATTAAGGGGCTTGGGGTTCACTCCTGAAGAGGATGCCCAATATTATGACTGGGACTTACTCCTAAAAAGGAGGCCCAGGTTAGGGGACTTGGGGCTTACTCTTGAAAAGGAAGCCCAAGTTAGGGGACTTGGGGCTTACTCCTGAAAAGGAAGCCCAAGATTATGACTGGGACTTACTCCTAAAAAGGAGGCCCAGGTTAGGGGACTTGGGGATTACTCCTGAAAAGGAAGCCCAAGTTAGGGGACTTGGGGCTTACTCCTGAAAAGGAAGCCCAAGATTATGACTTGGACTTACTCCTAAAAAGGAGGCCCTGGTTAGGAATTAAGGTTTGGGGCTTACTCCTGAGGAGGATGCCCATGTTTGGGAACTAAGGTTTGGGGCTTACTCCTGAGGAGGATGCCCAGATTAAAGGACTTATAACTGGGGATTATTCCTGAAAAGGAGACCCAGGTTAAGGATTCTCTCATCTTAAAGGATGAGGTTGAATGAAAGAACTCTCAATCTTTTGGTGACATAAAGATGTATAAATCACTAGGTTTTGAGAGATTTTCCACTGAATTCCTTTCAGATAAGGAAGTCAAATTAAGAAATCATGCCATAAATGGCTTTGAAGAGTATCTTGAAGACTGAATCTTGAATAGGAAAGGTGAAATGGCTTAAGAGGGGTAAAATGGGCAAGATGGGCACCCAGAAAGGTAGGGGTGCGCAAGCCTTGAAAGGTGCGCAAGTCTTGCGTGGGCGTGCAAGTATTGGTCGCGCAGGTATAGCATGCGCGGCACATGGTGTACTTGCGCGATTTTCAATCAGAATTGAAATAATTGAGTGAATCCTTTTTAAACCCTTTAGAATCCCCTTGAGGTTCTTCCAGAAAAGGGACGCGCAAATTCTATTGAAGAAATAAGGCCGTGCGCAAGTATGACCAGTTCCCTTAAGGGCTGGCCATTTAGGCGCGCAAGTGTTGATGAGTGTCAACACTTAGGTCTTCCTCCCTCTCTTTAGATTTTCCGTTCTAGGTAAGAAATTACCTTATAAGTGTTCTGGAAGCTTTGAGAATAGACTTGGGCGTCAGGAGCTTCAATCCGAGTTTTTGGAAAAAGATCCTCTCGAATGGGGGGCCCACAGGGTCTATTTATAGGAAAAAGAAGACCTCAGGCGGTTACCACTTAGGTCGCGCAAGTCACTTGCGCGACCAAGGGCGTCGCGCAAGTGGACTTGCGGGACAGTGATATAACTTGCGCGGTGAAATTTCTTTTGATCCTGTGTTCCTGCCTTTGTCGATTTTTGATGTTTTCTTCAAAGGTTGAATCACTTTGAGCTCAGATATTCCCTTTTCCGATCCTTAGATTCTGTAACGAAAGGAGCGTCAACAAAAGTCCCCCCTCAGAGTTGGTTCCGGAGAGAAATGAGGATTTGACTCTAAGGAAATCAAATCCATCCAAAGGAAAAGGGGGGCGCGCAAGTCTTCAGTGCGCAGACGTCGGCGCGCAAGTTTGCGTCGCGCAGGCCTTAAGCACTCTGGGTACGGTGCGTAGATAGGCTTCCTGGCCTATAAATACATGGCCTTACCTCCGTACAAGCATCTGGATTTCTGGACTTCATACCTTCGAGCTCTCGCCGCGCAGGTCACCTTGACCGCGCAGTTTGCTCTGTTTTCTAGTGTTTTCCTTGATGTCGCGCTACTGTAAAGGTATTTGTACTTGCGCGGTTTATACTTGCGCGTCAAAAACCAGCACGGAACACGAATACTTGCTCGCCATGTTTAGACTTGCGCTACTTAAATGCCTTTAGCCATTTTTCCAAATTTCTTCACAACTTTTATGAAAAACAAACCCATTTAAGAGTTAGTTTATTCATCTTTTGTGCAGATTCAGTGGTTCCTAAGGGAATTGGAATGGCTGATGAACTGGCTAGCAAGCGGATTGATGACATGATGAACATCATTGGCCATGATTACTATGATATCTGCAACAGCACTCTCCCAGATTTGGCTAAGTACTTGAAGAAATATCATCCTAATTTTCCACAGAGCATCCGTCTGCCTCTGTGTGGTCATGTTCATCTGCAAGGATTCAATGTTCCAAATGAAAACAATTATACACCTAAGATGCAGTTGCACTGCTACTCCTCTATTTCGGTTTTGCTGTGCATTAAGAGCAACAACAATGGTGTGAACTATCAAGTTCTTCCTCTATGCCATTTCCTTGCAGATATGAAAATGGCAAACCCATGGGCTGAAAATGTTTTCCACTTCCAGTTGGTGGAGAGAAGACAAACATGGCATTAGAGAAATATCTAAAAAGAGTACTCTCTCCAAATGGCTCTTTACTTCCAATGCTCCATTCTTAAATCCATGTATCCATCTTCCAAGTCTCTTGGACAGAAACAGAGTCACTGTTTGATCAGCAGAAAATTTTCTCAAACCGCACTCAAGAACATCCTTTTACAATTGTTCCAAGAAGAGCTAGTATCACTACATCTCTTATTGTATCCAATTGAATGAATGAATTCCAGGTGGTTGCTGATGAAGCTCGGGATGCCGTAAAACAAATGAAGTGTTATGTTTGAAAACCTCTTGTAATTCTTGAAAATGAGAAGAGACTCCAGTCTGTGGATGTCTTTCCATATCTTGTGTGTCAATGAAAAACACTTTTGTCTTCAATCATTTGTACCTGCATTCTTTCATTACTTGCTTCAATTTTACTTAAGCCAATGGGCCTAGTTAGCATTGTTTGATTTTTACTAGGATTATTAAAAATAACCCTACAAACATTGAATCTCTTAATTGCTCAATATTACCTAAATCATACAAAAATGTATGTTTAGTGAGCTAGAACTTGACTTTTATTCAGAGTTCCTTTGTCTTTTGTGGGCAGTTTAAAGTCATGCATGCCGGACATAAAGGGGCTAATGTTTAAGGTCGAAATAGCTTTGACCGAAATGGATTAGAATTGACACAATTACTTGAAAGTTCAACTGAAAACATACTACCATACTCAAGTATGAGGGAAAATATTTAAACTATGGCTTAAGAATATTTGAATCTGAGGAATGATATGAAAAAGAGCTAAAAGGCATTAGAAGAAGTAGTTTCCAAGAATGAAGTTACTATCATTTAACAAAACCCGTTAGGGGGTTGAAATATGCAGGGCCACCTAAGGGCATTGGCTGCATGGTTAAATAAATAGCATCTTTCGGCTGACAAGTCTGTTATGTGGACTGTTTATGCAAGGCCACCTATGGGCACGTGCTGCATAGTCAGGCAAAAGAACTCCCAGAAATTTACTTTCCTAGTGCTAAAAAGCCAGTGAAAGTTTATGGAGATTCAAATTTTCTAATGTATAGAGTTTGTTGTATGGAAATAGGTACTTGAATATGGAGAAGATATTTCCGAACAAGAATATCGAAGAACTGGATGAATATCACTCCTACGAAGGTCTGACCCAAACGTAGGGAATAAGAATAAACCATAGACTTGAAAACTTTCAGATCATGAAAAAGGATATGGGACAAATATGTTAAGGATGGCTATTTTTTGCGGATCCCTACATACTGTCGTTTAAGACAAATAAGGACAAAAGAGGCATTCTTCCCAAGAATAAATTTACCATTATTTAACAAACCCGTTAGGGGGTTCAAATATGTAGGGCCACCTAAGGTCATTGGCTGCATGGTCAAATAAATAGCATCTTTCGGCTGACAAGTCTGTTATGTGGACTGTTTATGCAAGGCCACCTATGGGCACGTGCTGCATAGTCAGGCAAAAGAATTCTCAGAAGTTTGACATTTTTGTGATTAGAAGTCATGAAAAGGGTTATGAAGATCTGAAAATATTTAAGGTTAGGATTATAATACATAAATATGGGTATTGTCCAATGTATATAGAGATACATAGGTCAATGATAACCATAATCATGTTGTGGCTGGGTCCTGAATTGAAACATGGACTTCACTACATATCTCATAAGAATGAGAATCAAGCCATACGCAGTTCTTGAAATGTAGTTTAACGTCGTGCAGGACGAAAGTATGAGAAATCTTAGTTTAGGGTCATAGAATTCGCACCATAATAATGAATACACAGTGTGTGTTTTCATGAGGACTTTTCAGCTAAGGGACTGAAAGTGAAATTTGGGGTTAGGCCCAAAAGACTTGGGACTGGATTCGAGGGACACTCAAATGTTCCTACGTATCCCATAAGGATGGGAATCAAGCCCACGTAGTTCTTGAAATGCCCTTTGTACAAATTTGGTTCGTACATGTGAAGGGTGAAAGGGGACTTTAGTGCAATGATGGTTTAACCTGAGATAAAAAATTTAGGCATTACCATGTATGCACGTAGTCTTCTTGAAATAAAACATGATTGAAAAATCAATGTCAATAATAGTTCTCTCTCAAGTGAAGAGATCAAAGAATATTGTATTTTATTGTCATACCGGACACAAGTGTTGTATAGTTTAACGTCGTATAACAAGGACGAAAGTGAATCAATGTAAAAAATATTGATTCTAGGGGTGGTTTCACAAATCAACATCATATGAGATGGTGGTGAACCGATGTGAAGAGATTGTTTTTGGGCTTGAACCCTGGTAGGTTGCCTACATACCCAGCCTGGAGGGCAAGGATCAAAGTCCGTGTAGTTCAATTAAAGAATGAATTAATGATCAAGTTGTTCTTGGGGACAACGATCTAATTAAAATATTGTTGGGACTTATACATGGTTAGTGGCCCAAAGGGAGTGTTATGGTTGATGTTCGCTCTAAGCTCACGTGAGTCATACTCGGTGTGAGAAACAAGAGGTAACAATAACCTTAACGATGCACAGTTTAATGTCATGTAGGACATATAAAGGGACTATGTAGTTTAATGTCTTGCAGTTAGGACTATTGGTGCTGCACAGTTTAGTGTCATGTAGCAGGGAAAAAATACAGTTTAATGTCATGTAGGACATATCAAGGATTTTCTGTACAGTTTAGCGTCATGTAGTTAGGACGATGGGGATAAAATAGTTTAACGTCATATTGGACGAAAGGGAGACTGTGCAGTTTAATGTCATGCAGTAAGGACAAAAGAGTACATCATTTTAACGTCATGTTGGACGTATTAGGGATGTTTTTTTCCCACAGTTTTAATGTCATGTTGGACGAAAGTGAGGATAGTTTAAGGTCATATGCATGGACCGTGGATGGTGCAGTTTTAATGTCATGCTGGACCTTTGATGATTATATAGTTTAACATCTTTCCGGACATGAGGGACTTTTATACAGTTTAGCATCATGTAGTTAGGACGTCATAGTTTAACGTCTTCCCGGACATAAGGGATTTTCAAATAGTTTATGGTCATATACATGGACCAGGGATGATGCAGTTTAAGGTCATGCTGGACGGTTTAGGGAACTTTTTCACAGTTTAATGTCATGTGGGACGAAGTTGCAGTTTAAAGTCATATTGGACCATTGCTGTATAGTTTAACGTCATATAGCAAGGACGAACTGGTGCTGCACAGTTTAGTGTCATGTTGCAGGGACATCTTCTTTTCTACAGTTTAATGTCATGTTGGACGAAAAAAAGGGCAAATAGTTTTAAGGTCATATGCATGGACCGCATAATTTAATGTCATCTTGGACGAATTGGAAACTTTTTAACAGTTTAATGTCATGTAGGACAATTGAACATTTATACAGTTTACCATCATGTTGGACTATAGAACATTGCTGTACTGTTTAAAGTCATGTAGCTAGGACTAAGGTGAACCAATATGAGGATATCAGTTCTGGGGACTTTTTACAGTTTATAGTCATGCTGGACGCTGGAAGTGCCACACAGTTTAATGTCATGTTGCTAGGACATAATATAGTTTAATGTCATCTCGGACAAAATAGTAACCAATGTGACAGTTTAACGTCATGTTGGACGATAAGGGAACTGACACAGTTTAATGTCATGCTGGACAATGAAAGTGTCACACAGTTTAATGTCATTTTTCTAGGACAAAATATAGTTTAATGTCATCTCGGACGAATAAGGAACTTCTGTACAGTTTAATGTCATGTAGATAGGACATTGAAGGTGACACAGTTTAACGTCATGTTGGATGAAGTTACAGTTTAAGGTCATACTGGACCATTGCTGTATGAACCAATTGTAAGAGTCTTGGTTCTGGGGACCATATTTTGTGTTTATACAAAATACTTCTTCGGAAATCTGGCATTGGTTGGAGTCGTGATGAGTTCTCCATCCATTGAGATTAGAGAATACGCTCCATTGGAGTAGACCTTATGTACTGAATAAGGTCCTTCCCATTTTGGTTCAAGCTTGGGAGGATTCTTTCCTGGTATCATTGGTGCTCTGAGAACCAATACCAATTCTCCCTAAATGAATGAATGAGGACGAACCTTTCTGTTAAAAGCTCGTGCTATTCGATTCTGATAGATTTCCAAGTTGTGCAAAGTGCACAATCTTTTCTCATCTAACTGTTCCAATTCATTCAACCACTTTTGGGATTTCTCATCTGTAGATAACTGATCACAAATGGCTATTCTGAGTGAGGGCAATTGAACTTCAATTGGCAAGACTGCTTCTGTTCCATATACCAATGAATATGGAGTTTACCGCGTTGCATTGCGAGTGGTAGTCCGATAAGCCCATAAAGCATGAAAGATTTTATCAGTCCATGATCTTTTATCTTTATCCACCATCTTTTGCAGTATGTTTGATAGAGTCTTGTTGAAGGCTTCTATCTGGCCATTAGCCGCCGCATGATATCGAGATGAATGGTTGGACTTAATGTTGTATTCTTGATACAATTTCTTCACCTCAGAAGAACAGAAGTTGGTGTCGTTGTCCGTCAATATGGTATGAGGGACACCAAATCTAGTAATGATGTTAGACTTGATGAAGCTAACAATGCATTTAGAACTGACTTCTTTGAGAGGTACTGCCTCTGCCCATTTGGAAAAGAAATCAGTAGCAGTAAGAATGTACTTAAACTGCTTGGCCGTAGCTGAAGGATAAGGTCCCACCACATCCATTCCCCATGTGGAAAATGGCCACGAGTATTTAGCTGTATGAAGCAACTCTGGAGGTTGATGAATGAAGTTGGCATATACTTGGCATGAATGACACTTCTTTGTGAAATTAACACAATCTTGTATCATTGAAGGCCAAAAGTATCCAAGCCTTCGAATTTGATCAGACAGACTATATCCAGACTGGTGGGCACCACAGACTCCTGCATGCACTTCTTTTATGACATCCATTGTCTCTTCACCATCAATACATCTGAAGAGAACTCCATCAAAACCACGTTTGTAGAGAATTTTCTCGAGGTGGTTTGGGCTATCATAAAGAGTAAAATTGACCACACATCGCCGGATTTGTTCTTTCTCGGCTCTATCAGGTGGAAGTGTTCCATTTTGAAGGTATTCCCTGTTAGGTGACATCCATCCTGTAGTATGACCATACGGTTCAAGAATGGGACTAATTTCATTAATTTCCTCTGTTCTGACTTGAACATAAGGTGAAATTGCACGACGGTGGGAAATACAGATGGTTGTCTCGTCTAGATTTGGATCTACTAAAGCTATGGTTATATTAGCCAGTGCATCATCTTGAGCATTTTGTGATCTTGGGAAATAAGAAAATGTCGGTTCTGAAGGGAATTCCGACATTAACTCTCTGACGTAATCATACAAAGGGATTAATTCTTCTTTTCTGATGGCATAATCCCCATTGACTTGTTTGATTACCGGGTCTGAATCACCTTTCACCTATAAGTGATTCACTTGTGCTTGAAGCGCTAACTCCAAGCCTGTAATGAGAGCTTGGTATTCAGCTTCATTATTGGTACCACATTCCCACAACAAAAAGGAATAAGGTAACACTGCCTTATCTGGAGAAATGAGCACAATTCCTAAACCAACTTTGTTTAATTTAGGATTTTCCATTTTCTTCCCTGTTGGACTTCTAGAAGCACCATCAAAATACATTTCCCATGTTTGAGGATTCTCTTGAATAGAGAAAACTTCCTCATCAGGGAGTTAGATATTTGAATACGTGTCTTCCACTGAAGGATGTTCAGCCAGGAAATCAGCCAGAGCTTGGCCCTTAATTGCTTTTTGAGACACATATTGAATGTCGAACTGTTGTAGAATAACCGCCCACCTTGCCAGACGTCCTGTAAGCATTGGACGACTAAGGATGAATTTGAGCGGATTATTACGAGATACCAATTGGACCTCGTGATGTTGCAGGTAGTGTCTTAGTTTCTGAACTGCAAAGATTAATGCCAGGCAGTACTTCTCAATACTTGAATACCGGGTTTCTGCTTCAAGCATAGTTCTACTGAGATAGTAGAGACTATTTTCATTCCCATCATCATTCTTTTGAGCGAGAAAGGCACCCAATGATCGCTCTAGAGCTGTCACATAGAGGATAAGCGGTCTACCCTCAACAGGTGGCATGAGTACTGGTGGACTCAAGAGGTATTTCTTGAGAACATAAAATGCTTCTTGACATTCTTCAGTCCACTGGTAAGTGACTCCTTTTTTCAATAATTTGGTAAAGGGTAAACTTTTTCCTGCCAAATTGGAGATGAAACGCCGAATATAGGCTAAGTGTCCTTGAAGTCCTCTTAATTCTTTCATATTCTGAGGAGGTGACATAATAAGGATTGATTTGGTCTTCTAAGGATCGACTTCAATACCACAATGGCGTACAACAAAGCCGAGGAATTTTCCTGAGGTTACCCCAAAAGCACATTTTAAGGGGTTCATCCTCAAATTATGTTGTCGAAGCTTGTGGAATATGACTTCCAAATCAGCCAAGTGATTAGAAAGTTGTTTGTATTTAACCACCAAATCATCCACATAGCATTCAACAAACTTCCCTAAAAAAAGGTTTGAAGATATGATGCATGGCGCGTTGATATGTTGCACCTGCATTCTTTAAACCAAAGGGCATCACCCGATAACAAAACACACCTTGAGGAGCTCTGAAGGCTGTATATTCCTCATCTTCTGGGGCCATTCGGATCTGATTATATCTGGAATATCCATCCATGAAAGAAAGTACTTCATAGCCAGTCGTCGCATCAATTAAGAGTTCTGTAATCAGAACTGGGAAATCATCTTTAGGACAATACCGATTAAGATCTCTGAAATCGATGCAAACCCTAATTTGTCTACTCTTCTTCTTTACAGGGACAATATTAGCCAACCACTTGGGATATTGAACTTCTCTAATGAAGTTGGATTTGATCAGCTTATCCACTTCAGCTTCAATTTTGGAAGCATAGGTTGGGTGTGTTCTTCTCGCGGCTTGCTTAAAACCCCGATGTTCTTTTGGTAAACCCAAATGATGAGTAGCAACATCAGGATCAAGCCCAGGCATTTCTGTATAATTCCAAGCAAAAATATCTTTATTTTTCTTTAGAAAAGTAATATACATCTCTTGCTCTTTAAGGGTCATGTCCACACTAATTAAAGTGGGGCGTGGATCTTTCTATGTACCCAGATTTATTTCTCTGAGTTCATCCACAGTGGTAGAGATACCCTCTTCAAATGCTGGAGGAGCATCTCTAAGATCTTCCTCTTCCTCTTCATCATGTGCTATTTCTTCCATTTCTACTTGCAAAGTAGATGACGAAACGAAATTCTCATGATCATAAGAGATGTCAAAATTTTCACATTTTGAAGAAGAAGCTTCCATTTCCGACCCTATTGATGATAAAGGGTCTTCTTTGGGAAATAAAGAGGAGATGATGGATTGAGAATCGACATCATTATTCACCTCTGGTGTTGCTATAACTTCTTCTGGCCTGATTAGCGAAGTATAGACTTGTTGGACTTCAACAGATGAAATGAAAACGTCACCACTTATGCTTTCATCACTGCTTGGTAGGTTACCAATTTCTCCCATGTTGTCTGGATCGATTGCCGTAATTGACATTATGGAACTTTCCATAAGAGTATTTTGATTTGGGCCTGTTTTGTCAATTTGACTGATATGTAACACATAATCTGTACTCACATGTGAAAATGGATTTATTGGAATTTTCTCCAAACCATTTGGAGCATTAACTTTGGTAATTTCCTTCATTGTAGATTTTTCTCTTCCCTTCATGTGATAAAATTCCGCCTCAATGTATTGAGACTCACATGTCTTGAATGGGGCCTTATCACCGTACAATGTTCCAACTTGACCATTGAAACAGTATTTGAGACATTGATGGTATGATGAAGGAATAGCTGCATGCTGATATAGCCAGGGTCTTCCAAGCAAGATATTGAAAGCTGAGTCTTGATCAACAATCATGAAATCTGAATTGGATACAAGATCTCCAAACTGAGTTCTGAGTGTAACTTCCCCCAGTAGTTCTTGTTCATTTTTATCATATCCTTGTAACATCATAGTTGAAGGAGATAAATCAGATTCCGTGAGGCCCAATCGACGAAGTGTACGAATGGGTATGAGGTTGACTCTTGAACCATTGTCAATGAAAGCTCTTCGAATATCTACACCATTGACTTTGCCAGATAAGTATAAAGGTTTTATGTGTCCATGCACAACATCTTCTTCATCTTTATCAGTAAAAGATATCACTGCATGGCATTCTGCAGGATTATTCTCTATGTGATAGATTTCAGCTGCAGCAATTTCAGCTTCAAACTCCTGAGGACTTGACAAAGCTTCGATGAGTGCTTCCCGAAGATCTTTTGATAGATTCAAAGCATCCAAAATTGATAACTTGGCTGGTACGTGGGCCAAGTGTTTCAATATATCATATTTTTGATCTAGAGGTCTGTGTTTCCCAATAGGAATATGTGGTTTAGCAGGTACCTTGGAAGCAGATGCTTTGGAAGCTGATGCATCTTGTATTGAAGTTGGCAACATCCTTGGTTTTGGAAGATTAGACTGATTAGATCCATTTACTTGTTGAGATAAAGAAGATGGAACCTTTAATCAGTCTTCCAAAATAACTGTGCCAAAACTGAGTTGGCCAGTGGCAGAAGAACTTGCTTGTTCTTTTTGAGCTCGCTGAAGGGATCTACCACGAGTTTCTGCTGCATATACAGTGCTAGCAGGGGTAAAATTAGAGTAGTGGCTTCGGAAAGATCCACGTCTTCCCCTATATCCTGAACCTCTAGAACTTCCTCAGATTCCCTTATTTGATATAGGGAATTCAGGCTTATCAAGACTGGAATATGGATATGTTAATTGAATCATATTAACAAGACCAAAGATTAACTCTTTGTCTCATAAAGACTCTGCCTGGTTAGCCTGTTTAGGCTGTGCCGTTTGATGGGGCGGTGCCCGTGGCTTTGAAGTAGATGGCATGAAGTCTTCCAGAGTCAAAGACAATTTAGGCTTTGATACATACTCATCTTCTTCTGATTCCTCTTTCTTCTTTGAATTGCGCTGCTCTTTTGAGGATTTGTCTTTTGATGGAGGCTTTACTGCAGCTTTTGTAGGAGACACAATTGGCTTCTTCAATTGTGTTCGCAAAATGGAATGGGTCTGATTGATTGTCTTTCTGACCATCCAATCATCATATTTTTTCGCAGTTTTTCTTTTGACTTCCCTTGCCACTCGCCTCCTTCCTCTGGATCTGTAGCGGTAATACACGCTACATGAGCTGAAGAACCCTTCAATTTGACTTATCCCAAGTCGACCATCTTTTGTAGGAGGTCTTTAAAGACAAAACACTCCAGGATGGGATGCCCCAACATTTGATGAAAGGGACAATAATTGGGACGGTCTTCATCTCCTTCCTTGTTTGGCCTCTTGGGCAATGGTAATTGAACCAAATTATTTTCCAGAGCTGAAATGAAGTAACCAGGAACCTGCTCACTTCGGAAAGAGTATGTTTTACTCTTCAAATCCTCAAATTGTTTTCGTCGTTGATATTTTTTATCATTTGGACAAAACAGCCTTTGTTGTTGGCGTTCATGAGGTGGAGCCCTTCGGGAAGATGAAGGTTTTGAAGTAGAAATAGGTACAGGTGCTTGTTTAAGCATAACTGTAGCAGTTTCCGCTTTACCCATTCTCCTTCCTGGAACTGATGGAATTACACAAGATTTAACCTTAGCCTGTATAAGGGAATCTTCAATCTGTTGAACGATTGAAGTAAGGTCTCGAAACCCTCCTGTGTATTTCACAGGGATCAATGGCGTGTGTAATTCGTCATGCGAATTTGCCACACAGATTGGCAACAGTTCCTCCTGAGGGAGTGGTAAACTCAGGGAATACGTTAATCCCTTCCAACGAGCAATGAAATCAGAGACTCTTTCATTCTCCCTTTGCTTGCAGTTTGTAAGATCGAAAACTGTCGTTTTTGGCAAAGTTGAGCTGAACCGAAGAAGGAATTTTTGTCGAAGATCCTCCCATCCGATGATTGACCGGGATTGCAAGCTTGTATACCAGACAAAAGCAGGTCCTTGCAAGGTTCGCACGAAGAATCTGAGTTTCACTGCTTCTTGCTGCTCTGGAGTTCCCATCATAGGATCACAACAAGACATGTAATGCGTCAAATGTTGTTCAGGGTCGCCTGATCCATTGAAAGTAGGGAAAACAGGGTTTCCAAAACTGGATGGAGGAGAAATTGAATCTACCCATTCAGGGTAAACTTTCTTTTCAGGTTGAACTTGCGCCCGTTTCCCTTCCATAGTTTCTAACCGAGCTGTTAATGACTCAATAGTAGTTATTAACTTTTGAGAAACATCAGGCTGAACATGGTTTTGGGTAGGTGCAGTGAATGGAGCTTGGACAAACGTGGTGGTTGGTGCTGCAACTGATGGTAGTGCTGCCAACCGTTGTTGTGTTTGACCCGTAGGATTAGACCTCTGAGGGTGTACTGATAAAGGAGGATATTCCTGATCCATCTCAGTAGTTACAACAAATTCCTTTGTCTGTCGGACTTCAGCATTCTCAAGAAGAAGACTACTCTGAAGTAGTTCTGCATTCAACCTTCTTAATTCTTTCATTTCTTCCTCCTGTTGTGCAAACCTTTTCTCTAATGAGAGCGATTGACCTCCTTCAGAGGAAGGGTGAGAAGTAACCTGATTCTTTCCTTTCCCCTTATTGGATCCTTTTCGGAGAGGGGGAAGTGGGTTACTTGAAGGAATACCCAGATTTTGGGTAAGCCGTTGATTACGTGTGCGCACACCTTCTTCATTTAGGTCTGTGTGCGCAACTTCTTGAGCAGGAACCTCTTCGTCTGATCCCTCTGATTGAGCCTCATCTGGTGAATCAGCAGCAACGGCATTGATGACATTAATGGATGCATATTGCATTAAATACTTTCTATCAGCATTTCTGTGATATTGTCTTTTTCCATGTCCATGATGAGACATGGCATTCCGTTGACTTGATCCCTCAGGAACTTCTTGGAGAACCTTCATTTGGAGAGAATCTCCTGATAGCTTGGCTCTTCGTTCCTCCTAAGGCTTATTCCCTAATCGAAGGAATACTAACTTTCTTTGAGGGAGGGATTGAGGATTTGAAAAAGTCCCCAGTCCGGTGGACTGGGGATGTTCCTGCTGCTTCCGATCAACTCCTCGAATCCCATTTGTTGACTCTGAGGGTTGGGTTAGAGAAGTCCCCAGCCTGACAAGCTAGGGTGTCTCTTGACATGCTATGTCTGAGATCTTCTTAAAATCTCTCTTGATCTTGCGAATCTTAGTTCGGAAATTAGCTGGATGCATTAACCTGTATCCACTTTTATCACCTGGTTCAACAGACCGTTGGATGATTTCCGAAACTTCTGTCATTTGATGACGTGTTTTCTCCAGACGAGAGGCTTGTGCAATATTCTCACCTGCTTGATGTAGGAGAAATTCAACAACTTTTTCTCTATATACTTGATTTTGAGAGGAACTAGTTGAAGCCTGTTCTTGAGCAAGCTTTTGATTATGAAAAAAGCCCATTGATTGTGGCCGGCCATGGGCAATAACATTGCATGAGACCATTTTCGGCGGGCTTTGCTGACTGGAAAGCACTATGAATTGTAGTGCTCCGTGAACACCCCATCCTCTAATATGAACACCAGATGGAGCATTGGCAATTAACTGACGCATTTTTCTTAGTGCGCCAAGGCATGAACGTTGAAGGGTTCTCTGTTGCTTTTCAGCCTTCGGATACCGAGAGACTGATAGAGATTCCAAATCAATCTGACGTTGTAGCCCTTCTATTATCTTAAGATGATTTTCATATTCATCATAAGATAATACCTTCTTCTTTAATTGACAAAGAGTTTTCCATATGTTGAGACGAATATCATGGATTCCATCATCCGTCAACATCTTTGGAATGTCGTACTGGGAGTCAGCCAAAGGCCAAAACATGACTGGTACTTCACCTTTTGCCATTTTTTTCCTCATGTTCAGCATTTCCTCTTTATCATTAGATGAAGATTCTTCTAACTGTTTTGACCAGAGTTGGTGTTTCCTTGTTGCTTCATCAGATTCAACAAGATTGGTAGAGAGATCATTGATCAAACTAGAAGATGCATGACTTAGGGGTGGTTCGGAGAATGACCTACACCCTGGGCTATCTTCTGATTGAGAAAGTATTTCACTTGTTAGCGATAAAGCATCAGACATGACTGGTTTCGCATTTGCAAGTGCCTCAAGATAAGAGGGCTTTCTCGGCACTACATTATCCATTGGAGTATTTTCCAGGCAATGTGAATCACTACTGTGGAGAGGACTTTCACAGAGAAGTTCATCATCATGGGGAGGACCACCATAATGGGTTACAGCAAAAGATGAAATCTCTTGCTCCTTGGTCTTCTGACCACACAGAGGGTTCCTGTGGCTCTCATCTGAAGAAGAAACTTCAAGATTGACCGAATTTTCATGAAGCAAGCTTTCATGAGGAAGTGTCTGTTGAAGACCTTCATAATTAATGTTCCCGTTATTGGGAACTGAGGGAGTAGAATCTTGAATTCCGACAGATAAATGTCTGAGGGCTTCAAGAACTCCAGCATCGAGCAAGGCCTTATTGCAGATTAGCCATTGATCTCTTGACTGTGCTGGGCGGATCTTTTTCTTAGATGCCTTCTTACTCGCTTTAGAAACCACTTGTTGACGAAAGTGGTTACTCTGAGCAGGTGTATGTGCCTGATCAGGAAAGATGGTCAGGTTAGGCTGACGATCTCCACTCAAATCAGGTGTATGTGCCTGACTTGGTTGTCCGTATGATATGGGGGAGTATGCCTTATAACCCTCTTGGACTGGAACAAATGTGTGTGTCTTTTCTGGAGTGAATCGTTGATGTGTCACTCCGCTGCTAGGGATAGATTTATGTGTCTGTCCCTGAGATGATGCTGAAGATGTTATGATATCCTGGCAAGCATCCAGAATATGAGCAGGAATTTGCTTCTGCTCTTTCACCATTGACAAAATATGTTTGGTGACTTCAGCCGCCGGAACGGGGATATACGTCCATTCTGGGCTTGGAGTAGGTGTATGTGCCTGCTCTTGTCCTCCTTTTCCTGTCAGTGAATCCTAACAGTACTCAAGTGTGGAGGCAGAGAGTTGAGTCTGCCTCCTGTTTGTCGTCAGGGCTTTCCGACTGACTTCTCCGTGTGCTACCAAGCGAGACTGTTGGTAAGCTTGATTAGTATTAGCAGGTGTATGCGCCTGCTGATTACACTTCGCCAAACGCAGTTGACGAGATCCATTATATGTAGTCAGACGAGCCTGCTGACTAACTGGTGATGTATAAGCAGGTGCATGTTCCTGCCTATGGTACTCCGCCGGAATTGCCTGGCGGGATTGGCTTGATGCTGCCAGACGAGTCTGCTGGACAGCGGAATTAAAACGGGCAGGTGTGTATGCCTGCTCGTTGTTCTCCACCAAGTTAGGTTGGTGGACTCCATCATATGTAGTCAGGCGAGCCTGCTGACTAACTGATGATGTATAAGCAGGTGCATGTTCCTTCCTATGGTACTCCGCCGGAATTGCCTGGCGGGATTGGCTTGATGCTGCCAGACGAGTCTGCTGGACAGCGGAATTAAAACGGGTAGGTGTGTATGCCTGCTTGTTATTTCCCCCCAAGTTAGGTTGGTGGACTTCTACGGAGATGGCAGGGATGACAACCTGCCCATTGTTAACCGGATTCCGTCTCTGGCGGTTCATCTTGCCTGCTCGGGTTCGAGGAATCTGAGCTGAATGCCTGGAGTCGGTACCCTCATCATGTTGAGGGCGCACTACCGCACGAGTCTGGCGGCGATTGTTGATGGGAGCCCTCGAGAAGGACTCCTGTCTTTTTGAATTAAGGCCCTGCGGGACCTTCTCATTCACTTCCTCAGAGTAAGGGAGTAAATGGAAATTGCGTTCCGGGGATAACGACCCGAAACGGTTGGAGATGGTAGTCAGCACCGTCTGCTTCTTGATCGTTGGCCGCCATTGTTCGGACGACCAGGTAGAGTTGTTAACTTGGAGGGCTTGACGAGCGGCCTCCATAGTTGGGATAGTACCATTGCAACAGTACTCCTTAACCAGTGTATTAGAAACCCAGCGTTGAAGATGCTGAGTTGGTGATGTCATCCTCAGAGCGGACGACGTTCCAGCAGGAGTAGCAGCATTGGTTTTCATAGCAGCAGACCTCACAGTAGAGGTGTTCATAGCAGCAGTATTCACAGGGGTGAATTTAAGAAAAGCCATTTTGCAGAAGATCTTGAGAAAAGAGTGCTTGTTCCATATAACAGACATAATCAAGATGAATCTGGCCACTGCATCTTTTGGATAAGCATATGTCAATGATTGATTTGTTGGCCCAAGGGGCCTAACAAATAAGAAGAACAACACTTTAACTTGGTTAAGGATTCACGTCGGGTTCACCATTTTTGGTTTCGCATGGAATTCGGGGATGACCTCCTGGACGGGAGATTCAAACGTTCTGATTGGTTTCTAGCGGGTTTTTTCGTAGAACCGGAAACATCCAATGATTCCATATCCGTTTGGACCTACTCTCCAAAGGTAGGCGCTCATTAGCTTGTGGAATGATGAGGCTTAGGAATTTGCATTGGTCGAGAGGATGGGAGGTCAGACTCATCACACCTTTTTGAGGGGAATTATTGTCTACTCCGGGACTCTCTTTATAGATTTAAGTTATGTTCATGAATCCTTATTACATTACCAAGTATAAAATGAGCTTTCCTTTAGTTTTAACAATCAATGATTAAATATGCAAGAAATTTAGAGAATCTTTTATATGTATTCAAGGTTCTTCATCAATAGAGAATTATCTATATCTGTTTAGAGATTCTTGGTCAATGGTATCCTTCAAAAAAACATTTTTATAAAAGTCTCTTGGTCATTATGATGACCAAACTGGTTTTAAAGCCACTCAGTGGGGAACTTGAGGTTTATCGTCATTCAGAAGGACAGGGATTATTCCAAAGTTGGGATCAAACCCATAAATGAGCTAATTACGTATCCTTTGTTTTGGAAAAGGAAGTAGAACCCACGTAGTTCGAGTGATGGAGTATGATGTTTATGATTGATGGCTCAAAAGAAGAATTTCATAATTACTTTTACACTCTAAGCTCACGTGAGTCATGCTTGGTGTGAGAAACAAGAGGTATTGGTAAAAATTAGACAATTGTGCCATGAAAGATGCAATCATAAGAAATTGTTTGGGGCTTATGTATGTATGACTGCCCAAAGGTTTAGGATTTACTTTTAGGGAGAAAATCCCGGAACAGGGTCCATAAAGGTATATGTGCTTTATGGAGATTTGAATACTCTAACTTGGGACTTATTCCTGTAAAGGAAACCCAAATTAGGAGAGGATTGATAATTGAGTTTTACTCCTGAGGAGGAATCCCATATCAAACGTAATTTAGGACTGGTTAAGAGAAATTAAGGGGCTTGGGGTTCACTGCTGAAGAGGATGCCCATGATTATGACTGGGACTTACTCCAAAAAAGGAGGCCCAGGTTAGGGGATTTGGGGCTTACTCCTGAAAAGGAAGCCCAAGTTAGGGGACTTGGGGCTTACTCCTAAAAAGGAAGCCCAAGATTATGACTGGGACTTACTCCTAAAAAGGAGGCCCAGGTTAGGAATTAAGGTTTGGGGCTTACTCCTGAGGAGGATGCCCTTGTTTGGGAACTAAGGTTTGGGGCTTACTCTTGAGGAGGATGCCCATGTTTGGGAACTAAGGTTTGGGGCTTACTCCTGAGGAGGATGCCCAGATTAAAGGACTTATAACTGGGGATTATTTCTGAAAAGGAGACCCAGGTTAAGGATTCTCTCATCTTAAAGGATGAGGTTGAATGAAAGAACTCTCAATCTTTTGGTGACATAAAGATGTATAAATCACTAGGTTTTGAGAGATTTTCCACCGAATTCCTTTCAGATAAGGAAGTCAAATTAAGAAATCATGCCATAAATGGCTTTGAAGAGTATCTTGAAGACTGAATCTTGAATAGGAAAGGTGAAATGGCTTAAGAGGGGTAAAATGGGAAATATGGGCACCCATAAAGGTAGGGGCGCGCAAGCCTTGAAAGGCGCGCAAGTCTTACGTGGGCGCGCAAGTATTGGTCGCCCAGGTATACCTTGCGTGGCACATGGTGTACTTGCGTGATTTTCAATCGGAATTGAAATACTTGAGCGAATCCTTTTTAAACCCGTTAGAATCCCCTTGAGGTTCTTCCAGAAAAGGGACGCACAAATTCTATTGAAGAAATAAGGTCGCGCGCAAGTATGGCCAGTTCCCTTATGGGCTGGCCATTCAGGTGTGCAAGTGTTGATGAGTTTCAACACTTAGGCCTTCCTCCCTCTCTTTAGATTTTCCGTTCTAGGTAAGAAATTACCTTAGAAGTGTTCCGGAAGCTTTGAGAAGAGATTCGGGCGTCAGGAGCTTCAATCCGAGTTTCTGGAAAAAGATCCTCTCGAATGGGGGGCCCAAAGGGTCTATTTATAGGCAAAAGAAGACCCCGGGCGGTTACCGGGTGGTTACCACTTAGGTCGCGCAAGTCACTTGCGCGACCAAGGGCGTCGCGCAAGTGGACTTGCGCGACAGTGATATAACTTGCGCGGTGAAATTTCTTTTGATCCTGTGTTCCTGCCTTTGTCGATTTTTGATGTTTTCTTCAAAGGTTGAATCACTTTGAGCTCAGATATTCCCTTTTCCGGTCCTTAGTTTCTGTGACGAAAGGAGCGTCAACAATAGTTTATGAATGTAATACATGTTGGGTAATGTAACAAAATACTCAATAGAGATCCCAAAACAGACTGGAAAGACCCTAAGGGAAAGTATACCCAAGGAATTTTCATCTCGTGTTGGTATAGTATAAATCATGTAAGGAAAAACTATCACTCATAGACTTGACACCTTGGACTCTAGAGGTACTCAACCCTACTGAGTACCATGGGTCAGCTGGGACACACATCTTCACTCCCCACTGTGGGCATTCTGGGTCAAATAGAGTCGCTTCCCACATAGGCCAACATGTTGAGGTACTCATCCTTGATGAGTACAATCGGTCTACTAGGTCACACAAATCTGTTCCCCACTGTGGACCTGCATGGTCACACACAGCCACTACCCAGATAGGCCTTCATTGCTGGAAAACATAGGACCACTTATAGATGGTCCACCCAGGGACGCTTATTAGTAGTCCTCAAGTCTCAGTCGGCTATAGGATTCCTATAGGTAGTGCGCTTGATTCTGGAGGAATCTAATAATCAATACATTTTTAGTATTTAAAATTCCATGAAATACTTCTTAGAGCAATCCAAAAAAAAATTCTCATCACGAGGATCCCAACACCGCAAAATTATTTCCAATAGGACACCCAATCTAAAATATATGGTAATTTTAGTAAACAGGGTTCAGTTTTGTCTAGGCCCCATCCCACCTGGTTGGACCATCCCGACCAACTTAGCCCGAAGGTCCCATATGTCCTTGGCTTGCTCGAACAAACTAACTTGACCTAATTCGGTTTTGGGATGGAATGGTTTGGTCGGGCCACTAGGCTAGGACCATTAGGCCTTTCTGGACCCGACACGGTTCAGGCATGGGTCCAGGCCATCAGGTCGAACAATGACTTGGTTCCATATGGAGAAGCCCACAATAGGTGGGCTGGTTCATTCCCAACCCAGGCTCTCTAGCAGCCCAGTTCGCGCCCCCCAATCCAACCTGCATAGTGGGCCAGTCTCCTCCATCCCTAACACCTGGTGGGAATCCGGTTCATGTGCAACATGACCATCTGAAGCCGGCCACCCCCTTGTCCCGCATGCGGTCCCTACTAGACCGCGTACCGGCATGGGCCGCTCCATAGACGCAGTTGGGTGACTACTTCCACCTCCACCAACCACCAGTCATTTTTTGATAGCCCCATGTTTCACCTTCATGGTCCGATCTGGCCGTGGCCTCCGCCTCGGTGCGCTGCCACCCATCTTCAGTCGCCACCACGGTTCACTTGATTCCTCCGTGTTAGATTTTTTGAAACATGGGGTGAAAGTTAAGGTACTATCAACAAACTAACCCCAATGCAATCCCCAAGATAAACACCCTCCTGTAAGAATAAGAAACCTAAAAATCAACCTATTCGTGGTTTTATCTAAGATAGTTGTTTTAGAAATAATGGGGAAAATAAAATCAACAAGTAAACCCCTACATGGAGAAGCTTCTCTTGGAGGGAAGAATCGTCACTGATGGTGATCCGTCGATGGGGATTCATGATCCATTTGAATCCATTGGCATTCCACATTCATGGTTCCTAGATCCATTCTCCAAGGTATCATTGCTGCTTTTTGGATTCGCCTGTGTTTCCTCATTGTAGAGAATTTTCTCTTCGTTCGTCAAAATAATTAACGATCTAAATCTGTTCCTCTAACCTCATCATCTCATTCAAAGAGAAATGTGTCGCAACATTTCTATTACGCTTATTCATCATATCGTTATGCTGTTTCATTTGTGAAACATCTTTTTTTTATTCCATAGTTAATGTGTTGTTGTGCTATTCCATTTATGGAATGAAACCTTCGACTCATCACTACATTGCGGTGAAACAATTTTCGAATAATATTATCTACTTATGTTTATTTTATATATCATAAAACGGCTGAAAATTGACTTTTTTCTCAACCTATGCCATTTGAGGTTAGCTATATTCTTAGGTAAAGTCTCTATTTTAGATAAAATGGTGCGGTTAGATCTTCAATATGGGCACCTGTTTTGATGTTTTCAAAACCACACACATGCAGCATTGTAATTCTCTAAAAAAACCAAGAACAGTCTTCAACCCTTGACCCGCACCGGTCGAGGTTAAGCTCCGCATAAGCTAAACACACCCTCATGAGATAAAATATACCCTCGTATTTCTATTCCTAGTAACCTTTTAGAATTAATTAGTATTTTTAAATAAAATAATTGTTAATTATTTTCTTTACTACCAAAAACTAACTTCCACTATTAGCCTATGCTGGCCAAAATTTGGCCCTTTTCTAGGTGAAACTTGAAAATCTAAGTTCAATGGTTACCCAGTATTTTTTATCTGGGAACCAGTTTAAACATTAGAAAAACCCACTTGCACGATTTTTTAATGAACCTCAAATAAATATCAAAAATACCTTCCAACCACTCTGGGCCTTATAATTACATGTTGTCTTAAATCCTAGTCTCATAATAATCTAATTTAAAATTTTTAAAAAATCCTAGAATTATGGGGTATTACATTACTCTTCCATTTTAGGTATTTACATCCTTGTAAGCCAAAACAAGGGATAATCAAACAAAAAGGGGTTCTGAGCACAAATATGAGCCTCCCACTCCCTTCTTCTCTCCTAGAGATTCATGTTCTACCAATGAATGCACACCAGAGGAATTGAACGCCCACATAGGAAACAATCTTTTCAATCCTCTACCTCCATCGATAACTCCGCAAACATCTCCCCATCATCAATGTCCATCTCTCTCCAGTTGATGACATGCGATGGATCATGCACATACCTCCTCAACTGAAATATGTGGAAACATCGTGCACTCAGTGCATCTGTGGGGGAATATATAGGCGGTATGACACCTCACCAACTCTAATCATAATCTAGAAAGGGCCAATAAACCTCAGTGATAGGTTTCCACCCTGGCCAAACCTCTACAATCTCTGTCGGGGTGAGACCTGAAGGAACAGGTGGTCTGCCTCCTCCAACTCCAAGGGCCTCCATCTCTTACCAGCATAAGATTTATGCCTGCTATGTGCAGTCCTCATCTTCTCTTGGATTATCGTTACCTTATCAGTAGTAGCCCGTACCAACAATAGAACCATGATTGCGGACTCCCCTAGTTCTGTCTAGGATAACGGTGACCTATATGATTGTCCATAAAATGCCACGAACTCTTCCATACCGATGGTGGAGTGGTAGCTTCTGTTGTATGAAAATTATACCAATGGTAGGTGGTCCTCCCTTATGTGACCAAAATCAAGGATGTAAGCATGAAGAATATCCTCCAAGGTCGGAATATTCCTCTACACCTGACTATCAGTTTGGGGATGGAAAGCCATGATGAGGCATAGTTGTGCCCCGAACACCTCCTATAATCCATTCCACAGTCGGTATATGAAGTGAGCATCAAGGTCTGAGATGATCGTCAAAGGCACCCCATGAAGTTGCACTATCACCTGGATGTGAAGTTTCCCATGCCCTCTGTCATTCCCTACTCCAAGATGGGTAGGAATTGAGGTCACTTGGTGAGTTGGTCGATGATAACCTAAATAGTATCATGGCCCATTGAGGTTCATGGTAATCCCATCATGATGTCCATCAAGATACCATCCCACTTCAACTCTAGAACCTCACGTGGATTATCCAAGCCTATTGGAACTTCATGCTTAACCCAGACTTTCTGACCATTGAGGCACCATGAAACAAACTCTGCCACCACTTTTTTCATCTCTATCGACCAATACTGACGTTAGCGATCCTAGTACATCTTTACCACTACCAGATTCACATCTAATGGTTAGGTATTAAACTTCCTCAAATATTCTCTCACAACTCCACTGGTACTACTGTGCATCCTCTAAAAAAGATAACGCGCTCCCCTCCTATTGAAAATCCATCAAGAGGCTAACCTGAGGATAACTGAGCACATCAGGCCATGCAGTCAACATCCACAAGTTGTGCCAACATAACGCACTCTAAGAGTGGGGAAGTGAAATTCAGCAAATGAAGGTAAGCTGCTCTATCATCATCCATGAAGGATATCCACATCTCTATTATTTTCTTCGTCTCCTCACTCAACAGTTGAAAACCAGGACTCTTATTGATCAAATCCACCACTACGTCACACATCCCAGGAGTATAGAATATCTCAAAGTCATAGTTCTAGTAGGACTCCCATCACCATTGCCTCAATTTTAGGTCATTATGGGACAAGATATACCTAATAATCTTTTGGTTGATGGAGACTATAAATCGCTCACCCATCAAAGTAGTGACACCACATCTTCAATGAATATACCATTGTTGATATCTCCAAGTCATGGGTTTAATAGTTCTACTGATGTTCCCTCAAATTCCATGAACCATAGGTGATCAATACTCTCTCATGCATCATAACACAACCCAGTCATGTTCATGATCTGTTGAAAAAAACTATATACCCAACAACCACCTTTAGTGGTCTCAAAATGGGGGCACTCATTAATCTCCACCTCAGCTCTTGGAAACTCTGCTGGAACATCTCTGTATATATGAAGGGTTTTCCCTTTTTCTTCAAACCTAATAAGGGTGCTGCTACCCTAGAAATGCCTGGAAGGAATCTCCAGTAGTACCTGACCAATCCCAGGAAACTTCAAACCTCAGTCACACTCCTAGGTGGATCCCAAGAAAGAAACTCCACTATATTTTTTGGGTTCACTGCAGATCCATCCTATGATATACCATGTTCTAGAAAGGGGAACTCCCATATACAGAACTCACACTTTGAGTGTTTACTGTAAAGTTGGTGCTCTCAGTGTGTATCCAGGACTATCCACAGATGTGTTGAGTGCTCCTCCTCAGATGCAGAGTACACCAGGATATCATCAATGAATTCCACCATGAAATAATAAAGTTAAGGTAAGAAGATCCTATTCAGGAGTCCCATAAACACTTTTGAAGCATTGGGGATTCCAAAATGCATCACCAATAACTCATAGTGGCCATAATGGCATCTGAAGAATTTATTCATTACGTCATCTTCCCCAACATGAAGCTGGTGATATCCTGGCCTGTGGTCTATCTTCGAGAACCATATTGCTCTGTTAAGCTGATCAAAGAGGTCATAAATCCTCATTATTAGAAACCTTTTCTTCATGGTCACCTGGTTTAAATGTTATAAGACTATAGGCAACCTCAAACTTCCATCTGCCTTATTGAAAAACAAAACTGGTGCTTCCCACGGTGAAAAGTTGGGTCCCATGAATCCCTACTCCTATAAGTACTCCATATGTATTCTCAATTCAAGAAGCTCTATAGGAGCCATCCAAAATGCTGGTTTGGATATTAGTGTCATGCCAGGGTACAGATTGATGCATAAGTCTACCTATTAGTGAGAAGGTAGTCCTAAATCATCCTCAGGAAATACGTCTTCATACTCATCCATGACTACCGGAAGGTGAGGACTTACCTCATCCACTGCACCAAGGGTGAGGCTAGAAAACTGTTGAGTGATCTGTTACAGCCTCTTCTGATTAAGTCTCTCAAGTTCTACATGATCTCCCTTCTCACTGATGTAGGAAAACCTGATCCAATCCTGGCGAACTCACCACACACTATGACTAAAATATCCAATAGAATCATGGACTATGGATAACCAGTCTATACCTAATATGACACCGTAAGGCATCAATTCCAAAACTAGGAATCCCAGCTGAAGATCTTACCTCCATAGAGTAAGCACACACTGTAGTCCCTAGTGTGTAATCACATCATCCCCTTGTAACGACCCGAAAATTTGAATAAATCTTGTTTCCTAATTTTGTGTGTTATTTTATTTTTTATACTCAACAAAACTGTTTCATTTGATAACATGAGTATAATTAAAATGAGACCGTTGGTTTTTGACTGTTATATGACTATTGGTCAATATGACCGCTGGAAACTAAACGTTTCGATTATTGTCTCTAAATACAAGTAATCTTGGTTAATTAACATAGAAAAAAGATTTGATGGCCTCACCCAGTAGTCTTGGACCGATCAAATCCCATCTAACAGAACTTGGGAAGGAGGTAGCACCACTGGGCTTTGCTCTGGACCAAACCCAAGCCAATCTTCATTGGGTGAAGCTAGAACGGAATCGCATTCCTGAGAAGTTCAAACTGATAAGAATTACTACTCGTGCGATGCTGGCCGAGCCTCCCTTGGATTCTCTCACCTCAGCACACCTTACACTTAGGTCCTATGCTGGTGTGATAAGGGGCTATGTAAGGAGACTATAACTGCCCTGTGTAATCCTTTGTTTTAAATAAAAATTTTGATTTCTTATTATGATGAAGTTTATGAATTTTCAAATGTCCGGATAAATATAGTATGCACATTTTTGGTGAATTTTAGAAAAAGGATATTTTAAAAAATGTTTATGTAAACCATAAATAATTAAACATGTGTATTGATTTTTAAAAAATGGTCTTCTACAATTATGTTCAGTATGAAATTTAGAGTCTAATAAGATCAACATAATTTTTGCTGAATAGTAAATTATGAATAGTGATTTTATGCTTAGGATTATTAATGTGACCAAATGGATTAGTAATCTCACTTAAATAAAGTATTAATATAATCTAGGCAACTTGATTAAGTAATGTGATTTAATAAAATGGTTAAATAACGGATTCATAAATTATTAGTCAAGTATTAGTTTTTTTCGAGTGAATAGTGTTTTTTAATTAAAAATTAAATAAAAAATATTTATTAAATTATTTTTATAAAATGGATTTCATTTTTGAACTCAGAACATCGATATTATGTTAAGGTAATTTTTGGGGATTTTTCTGAAAAAAAAATGAATTTTTGGTGAATAGTGTATTTATTTAAAAATTAAATTAAAAATATTTAGAAATTTATTTGTCACTACTGGAAATTCGGGCTATAGCCACGGTTCTAAACTGTGGCTATAGGCCTTGAAACTGTGGCTATAGGTAATAGCCATGGTTCCTCGAATCGTGGCTAAGTTTGGCGTGGCTATAGGCCTAGACCTATAGCCACGGTTCCAAACCGTGGCTTTAGGCATATATACACGGTTAAAAACCGTGGCTGTATACCTATAGACACGGTTTCAACCGTGGCTATACTAAAGGCCGGACAGAATACATTGCCACGGTTTTAAACCGTGGCATTATGTCTATAGCCACGGTTAAAAACCGTGGCAATAAACCAATAGCCACGGTTTAAAACCGTGGCTATAGGGTGTCCAAATCCATAAAAAAAATACCCCCTGGACACCCCCCTGCCACCCCCTGTCAGTCCCCCCCTGCCACCCCCCTGCCCCCTGCTTGTCCCCCTGCCAGCACCCCCTGCCAGCCCCCCCTGCTTGTCCCCCTGCCAGCCCCCCCTGCCCCCTGCTGGCTATAGGGTGTCCAAATCCATAAAAAATACCCCCTGGACACCCCCCCTGCCACCCCCTATCAGTCCCCCCCTGCCACCCCCCCTGCCCCCTGCTTGTCCCCCTGCCAGCACCCCCTGCCAGCCCCCCCCCCCCTGCCCCCTGCTTGTCCCCCTGCCAGCACCCCCCCCCCCCCCCCCCGCCGCTTGTTCCCCTGCCAGCCCCCGCCCCCTGCCAGCCCCCCCCCCCTGCCCCCTACTTGTCCCCCTGCCAGCCCCCCCTGCCACCCCCCCTGCTTGTCCCCCTGCCAGCCCCCCCCCCCTGCCACCCCCCTGCTTGTCCCCCTGCCAGCCCCCCCCCCCTGCCCCCTGCTTGTCCCCCTGCCAGCCCCCCTGCCCCCTGCTAGTCCCCCCCGCCAGCCCCCCCTGCCCCCTACCAGTCCCCCCTGCCTGGACACCCCCTGCCCCCTGCTAGCCCCCCACCTGCCAGCCCCCCCCCCCCCCCCCGTCCCCCTACCAGCCCCACCCCCCCCCCCTGCCCCCTGCTTGTCCCCCTGCCAGCCCCCCCCCCCCCCCCCCGCTTGTTCCCCTGCCAGCCCCCGCCCCCTGCTAGTCCCCCCCTGCCCCCTACTTGTCCCCCTGCCAGCCCCCCCCCCCCCTTGCCCCCTGCTTGTCCCCCTGCCAGCCCCCCCCCCCCACTGCCCCCTGCTAGTCCCCCCCCCCGCCACCCCCCCCCCCCCCCCCCCCCCCGCCCCCCTACCCCTCCCGCCGGCCTGGACACCCCTCCCCCCCTGCCCCCTGCTAGTCCCCTCCCCCCCTCCCCTTGCTAGTACCTCCCCCCCTGCCCCCTGCTAGCCCCCCCCTGCCCCCTGCCAGCCCCCCCCCCCTGTCCCCCTGCCAGCCCCCCCTGCCCCCCGCCAGCCCCCCCCCCCCCGCCAGCCCCCCCCCTGGCCCCTACCAGTCCCCCCTGCCTGGACACCCCCCTTGCCCCCTGCTAGCCCCCCCTGCCAGCCCCCCCCCCCCCCCTGCCCCCCTGGCAGCCCCCCCCCTGTCCCCCTGCCAGCCCCCCCCCCCCTGCCCCATGCCAGCCCCCCCCCCCCCCCCCCCCGGCCCCCTGCTAGTCCCCCCGCCAGCCCCCCCCCCCCCTGCCCCCTACCAGTCCCCCCTGCCTGGACAGCCCTCCCCCCTGCCTGGACAACCCTCCCCCCCTGCTTGTCCCCCCTTGCCACCCCCCTGCTAGTCCCCCCTGCCCCCTGCTGGTCCCCCCCTGCCCCCTGCTAGTCCCCCCTGCCACCCCCTGCTTGTCTCCCTGCCAGACCCCCCCCCCCTGCCACCCCCCTGCTTGTCCCCCTGCCAGCCCCCCCCCCTGCCCCTGCCAGCCCCCCTGCCCCCTGCCAGCCCCCGCCCCCTGCTTGTCCCCCTGCCAGCCCCCCCCCCCCCCATGCCCCCTGCTTGTCCCCCTGCCAGCCCCCCCCCCCCCCATGCCCCCTGCTTGTCCCCCTGCCAGCCCCCCCCCCTGCCCCCTGCTTGTCCCCCTGCCAGCCCCCCCCCCCCCCCACCTGCCCCCTGCCAGCCCCCCCGCCCCCACCCTGCCCCCTGCTTGTCCCCCTGCCAGAGTTCTTCTTTATTGGTTCATTTCTTGAAGCATTCTTAATTGAGTTTGTAATGTTCATGTTATATAGCTTCAACGAAATGGTATTTTGGTTAGATAACATGGATACAGGCTGTTCATAATAGTTCATATTATCTACAGTTTTAGCACCAACAAAAGTTAAATTAATAGAATGAAGAGTAGGTGTACCTGGTTCCTTTGAATCATCTATATTCTGCATCTTGATAGCGTCCAGATCTAATGGAAGGGGCCTCTGCCCGATGGGTTCAAAATGTGCCTGCATTAGCGTGGGGTCTTGTACAAAGGTTGTGCTTCCTTTTGTATGTTTTATAGGTTCCAGTGTCAAGGTACCTTGTTTATCAATGTTAGTGTGTTTTGTTTGTGCCTTAGCCTAAAGAGACTTTAGACTAATATGAGGATTCCTACTTTTTATAGGACAACCAGTGGTATGAATGACGTTTAGATTAGTGGAGAGTTTTCTGGTTTTTATAGCAGTGCCAGTGGCATCCAGAGTTTTAGAGTCATAGGTGTAGTGAGCAGAGGAAAAAGAACCTAAACCATTTGTCTGATTGTTTGACTCATTTATTATCTCTTGGTTTGGTGTGAAATTCAGTCAAAAGCAGACATTGAATTTCAATCACAACAGGCTGATCCGGTTCAGACGACATGTGCAGAGGATGAGAATGATCTGGTTCAGACAACATGTGAAGAGGATGAGGAAAAAGAAGAATTACCGAACAAATATTATGTGATAGATGTACAATAAAATATGTCAAACAATTCCAAACCAATGTTTTCAGTTGAATTGAGCCTTTGTACCACCTGCTATGCACGTTTTGTGGAAAGATGGATGAGAGGCAGCACTGAGAGGAAATATAGTTTAGGAATGAGGAAATACGAAAAATTAGAGCTAACCATTCAATGTTTCTCTAAGGAGGAGTAACCGCCGTAGGGTGTCGTCCTGGAGCAGGGCCAAATCACGGCGTGACCGCGGTGTGACCGCAGCGTGACCACAACGTGTTGGCCCGGTCCAGCGACATCCGCGGGGCAACATCTTCCACTTAGTTTCAAATAGGATGATATGGGTATGTGTAGACTACCAGTCCCCTCCCCCATGTCTGGACACCCCCCCTGCCCCCTTCCACTCACCTGCTTGTCCCCCTGCCAGCCCCCCCTGCCCCCTGCTAGTCCCCCCTGCCCCCTGCTAGTCCCCCCCTGCCACCCCACTGCCAGCCCCCCCCCTGCCCCCTGCCAGCCCCCCCCCACCCCTGCCAGCCCCCCCACTGCCAGCCCCCCCTGCCCCCTGCCACCCCCCCTGCCAGCCCCCCCTGCTTGTCCCCCTGCCAGCCCACCCCCCTGCCCCCTGCCAGTCCCCCCTACCCCCTGCCACACCCCCTACTAGTCCCCCCTGCCAGTCCCCCCTGCAACCCCCCAGCCCACCTGCACCAGCCCCCCCCCCCCCCGCAGCCCACCTGCACCAGCCCCCCCAGCCCCCAGCTGCACTAGTCCACCCCCAGCCCAGCTGCACCAGTCTCCCCCACCCTCCCCTGCACCCCCACCCCCCCACCCGCAGCCCACCTGCACTAGCCCCCAACCCCTAGCTGCACCAGCCCCCTATAGGTTAATTTAATTGTAATACCAAAAAATAAATTATTAAATAATTTAATTTAATACTTGAATTGAATTAATTTTCCCATGGGTATTAAAATTATTATTTGTTAAAACACAAATTAATATTTTAATTAATTTAATTTAATTCTAAAATTAAATTAATTCATTATATCAATTCGATTAACCTCGGCCCTGAATCTACTGTAGGCCCAATGCGAGTTACGAAGAACCTACACAAACATTTTTTGGACCGTGCAAAGCTCATACTGAGCTATTTTGGTCCAGCCACCCCATCATTTCCTCGTCCGCTCCTTCATCATGGCCTCCTTCGTGGACGAGGGCACCGACGGGAACGACCTTCTTAGCTGTGAGAACAGAAAACAAATCTATGTACTTGTCTTCTATTTCCTTTGAACTGTTGATCAGAATGATTTGCATCAAGCGTTCAATGGTAGAGAGGAAACGTTTTACAGAATCATCAATATCGTGATGGGACGCGGGGTTTTTGGACTTCCAGGATGGAGGGGCGACCCCTCCTTATACTGTGATCAGGCTTTCAGTTATGGTGTCAATGATAGGAGTAATGTGAGTCTGGATCGTGCAAAGTCTAATGAGAGTAGCCAGAAAATGGTGGAGGTGCAGGGGGCCACGGGAGTGCCCTTGACACTGCCCACTCAGCCAATGGTTGCTGCATTTTTTGAGAGGCTAAAAACAGACTTGAAGGTTGGGAGTTATTTAGAGGTTGAAGTGGTGGATGCAGGTGGTTTGAGTATGATTTCGACTGGGAATTTTTGTGGAACGGAAGCTGCTGATGCTGAGGTGGTGAGATCGGATGAAGCAGTGGATCTGGTTGGCAGCAGTGAGCAGGATGGAAGAAGTGAGCTAAAAGGGAGGGGGAAAAGGAGTAGGGGATGACTGCTGATCAGGGAGGCATGGCTAGGCCTGGGCATAAGGAGAGCCCCCCTGAAGCAGTCCCTGGGAGGCGTTATAGTGGAATGGAGTAAGGGCAGTGGGCATGCCAATAGTATCTAGAGGCTAGATATGATTGATGTTGCTCTGAACAATAGGTTTGAGGCTTTGGCTTTGAGGGAGTTAGTTGGAGATGATGCTATGCAGGTGGGGGGGATGTCCGTGCATGTGGAGGTGGTTGGGAAAGAGGAGACTGATTGGACCTCACAAGAGATGATCTTGGTTGGACAGCCTCTAAAATTAACCATGTCTAGGAGCATCATTACAGACCTCACCCTATAGGTTACGCATGACATATACTAATAGGGCTGCCACATTTTACTCTACCTGCTGTTACACCTATTCATGCTCGTTGTCAGCTAGACATTCCTCAAGGACAGCCCCTCCCCCTCTGCTGGACAGCCCCTCCCCCTGCCTGGACACCCCTCCCCCTGCCTGGACAGCCCTCCCCCCCTGCTGGACAGCCCCTCCCCCTGCCTGGACACCCCTCCCCCCTTGCTGGACAGCCCCTCCCCCTACCTGGACACCCTTCCCCCCTGCCTGGACACCCCTCCCCCTACTGGACAGCCCTCCCCCCTACTGGACAACCCTCCCCCCGTGCTGGACAGCCCTCCCCCCGTGCTGGACAGCCCTCCCCCCATGCGGGACAGCCCTCCCCCCCTGCCGGATAGCCCTCCCCCATGCCGGACACCCCTCCCCCATGTCGGACACCCCGCCCCCCTGAATGTTTCTCTGAGGAGGAGTAACCGCCGCAGGGTGTCGTCCTGGAGCAGGGCCAAATCACGGCGTGACCGCGGCGTGACCGCGGCGTGACCGCAGCGTGACCCCAGCGTGACCGCAGCGTGACCACAACGTGTTGGCCCAGTCCAACGACATCCGCGGGGCAACATCTTCCACTTAGTTTCAAATAGGATGATATGGATGGCATGAGAGGATGTTTTCTCAGAAGATTTAAAGAAATGAATGCTAATCTGTGATGACTAGAGGATTGGATGACCCCTGATATACCTAATTCGGTGAGGTTTGGAGATCTAGAAATGTGTAGGAATACCTAGAGGAATAAAATATGTCAGACAATTCCAAACCAATGTTTTCAGTTGAATTGAGCCTTTGTACCACCTACTATGCACGTTTTGTGGAAAGATGGATGAGAGCCAGCACTGAGAGGAGATATAGTTTAGGAATGAGGAATTACGAAAAATTATAGAGCTAACCATTCAATGTTTCTCTAAGGAGGAGTAACCGCCGCAGGGTGTCGTCCTGGAGCAGGGCCAAATCACGGCGTGACCGCGGCGTGACCGCGGCGTGACCGCGGCGTGACCGCGGCGTGACCGCGGCGTGACCGCTGCGTGACCGCGGCGTGACCGCGGCGTGACCGCGGCGTGACCGCGGCGTGACCGCAGCGTGACCGCAACGTGTTGGCCCGGTCCAGCGACATCCGCGGGGCAACATCTTCCACTTAGTTTCAAATAGGATGATATGGATGGCATGAGAGGATGTTTTCTATGAAGATTTAAAGAAATGAATGCTAATCTGTGATGAATAGAGGGTTGGATGACCCCTGATATACCTAATTCGGTGAGGTTTGGAGATCTAGAAATGTGTAGGAATACTTAGAGGAATAAAATATGCCAGAAAATTCCAAACCAATGTTTTCAGTTGAATTGAGCTTTTGTACCACCTGCTATGCACGTTTTGTGGAAAGATGGATGAGAGGCAGCGCTGAGAGGAGATATAGTTTAGGAATGAGGAAATACGAAAAATTATAGAGCTAACCATTCAATGTTTCTCTAAGGAGGAGTAACCGCCGCAGGGTGTCGTCCTGGAGCAGGGCCAAATCACGGCGTGACCGCGGCGTGACCGCGGCGTGACCGCGGCGTGACCGCGGCGTGACCGCGGCGTGACCGCGGCGTGACCGCGGCGTGACCGCGGCGTGACCGCGGCGTGACCGCGGCGTGACCGCGGCGTGACCGCGGCGTGACCGCGGCGTGACCGCGGCGTGACCGCAGCGTGACCGCAGTGTGTTGGCCCGGTCTAGCGACATCCGCGGGGCAACATCTTCCACTTAGTTTCAAATAGGATGATATGGATGGCATGAGAGGATGTTTTCTCAGAAGATTTAAAGAAATGAATGCTAATCTGTGATGAATAGAGGATTGGATGACCCCTGATATACCTAATTCGGTGAGGTTTGGAGATCTAGAAATGTGTAGGAATACCTAGAGGAATAAAATATGCCAGACAATTCCAAACCAATGTTTTCAGTTGAATTGAGATTTTGTACCACCTGCTATGCACGTTTTGTGGAAAGATGGATGAGAGGCAGTGCTGAGAGGAGATATAGTTTAGGAATGAGGAAATACGAAAAATTATAGAGCTAACCATTCAATGTTTCTCTAAGGAGGAGTAACCGCCGCATGGTGTCGTCCTGGAGTAGGGCCAAATCACGGCGTGACTGCGGCGTGACCGCGGCGTGACCGCGGCTTGACCGCGGCATGACCGCGGCGTGACCACAACGTGTTGGCCCGGTCCAGCGACATCCGCGGGGCAACATCTTCCACTTAGTTTCAAATAGGATGATATGGATGGCATGAGAGGATGTTTTCTCAGAAGATTTAAAGAAATGAATGCTAATCTGTGAATTATATGTGGACATGTATATAATGAATGTGGACATGTATATAATGATTCTAGAAGAAGTAGTCTTAACTAACTAGATGAATGTATAGACTTTCTGATCCAATACGAAAGGAAACCATAGTTCTACATGAATTATATGTTTTTTCCATCATTCTCCAGAATGTAATAGGGACAAGGAGTGTTCTTTTTACAATATGAAGGGGAATGATGTCTCTAACTGTGAAAGTTGGAATGGTAAGATGAATATTCCAATCTATGACTTGGAGAGAAAATACACTACTGTCCCTTATAATGTGGATAAGATAGGGGTTATATCAGTGTAGAAGGATACTGGGAAAACTACAGACTTAATCACTTCAACATCACCTTAGGATGGTCCTTCTAATGAAAAAAACATGGATTATTCTTAGTGTGTTGTATTTACTCTAGAGGGCCCACCCCCGGGAAAATCCTTGAATGAGGACAATGTACCCCTTCCTGATAGAGAGATAAACATTGGATAGAACATCCAGTTCGAGGGGCATGTATTTTGGGGGCACCTTTCCCTGATTAAATTTTTATTTTATGTTTGTAAAACTACATGGGAACAAAATAATATGTTAATATCACTCTAATAAAAACCAATAACTGAGAAGTGAAGTTCACATAGATGCCCATTACCAAGAATGGATGTTCCCTCTTGCTTGTCGGTTGCATGCCAACGTGCCCGTATTTGAACCAACACCAACAACCTCTTCCTATGGTAGAAATGATTAATTAGATATATGCATCAATTCGTAACAATAAAGAATTTTTTTATCTAATTACAAACAAATCATATAACTAATATATTAAAAACAAAATAAATGAAGAACATAGAGTTCAAACAATCACACAAAATGCATGAATGATACCCACTAGTTACTATATTAACAACTTCAACACATATTCATGGATTTTAATGTAGATGCATGTTAACATTTGAAGTTCAAAAATGATTTTTAGTAAAAACATTAAAATAAGCATACACACCAGAATTTCAATACAAAAAGGTAGTAAAAAAGGAAGAAACAACCAACAGATTTAACAAGATGATTTCGGCATACAAAATTTATTAAAAGGCAACTTCCAACCATTTATTTCAACTAAAAAAAGAAGTGAATTTTCAAGTTTAAGTAGAAAAATCACAGAATTTAAACTATTACTCCCATGGTGTAGATGCTCTATTCATTTGAGATCATTGGAAAAAATTTCCCTTCTTTTCTTGTTGAATAAATACCTTTGGTTTCCAAAATTTCATCTCCTATAAGTGTAAACATATACATTAATTTATAAAATTTAAAGTTCAAAACAGAACAAAACTAGAGCAAAAACTAAGGTAGATTGGTTCAATGTTACTATGAAATATAACTTCTCTAGATCTATAAAAATTGTTGAATCTATACTTCAATAGGATGTGAAATTATGCTCACAGCTGCACCCCTCCACCCTCCTCCCTTCCCCCTCCCCCCTGCCCCCTGCCCCCCCTCCAACCTACCCCCTGCCCCCTGCAACGTGCCCCCTGCCCCCCTGCAACCTGCCCCCCTGCCCCCTGCCCCCTGCCCCCTGCCCCCCTCCAACCTGCCCCCCTGCAACCTGCCCCCCCTGTCCCCCTCCAACCTGCCCCCCTACCCCCCTGCAACGTGCCCCCTACCCCCCTGCAACCTGCCCCCCTGCCCCTGCCCCCCTCCAACCTGCCCCCTGCCCCCTGCCCCTTCCCCCCTCCAACCTGCCCCCCTGAAACTTTCCCCCTGCCCCCCTGCCCCCTACAACCTGCCTCTTGCCCCACTGTAACCTGCCCCCCTGCTCCCTGCCCCCTGCCCCCCTCCAACCTACCCCCTGCCCCCCTGCCCCCCTCCAACCTGCCCCCCTGCCCCCTGCAACCTGCCCCCCTGAAACTACTTATTTTGTTATGTGAGGACATCTAAGGCATGGACGCACCATGCTGAAATTTTTATGGAATTATGCTACTTGTTGAATAATATTTATCTAGGAAAATTATTCTCATAGAGGATAATTTGATGTCTCGACAATTGTTGTTAGCTCGAAGGGATTGAGAATGACCCTCAAGCCTTTCCACAGGCCGACTTGGGTGCTCGGATCAGGGGTAATCCAATTTAGTTTGTGGAAAATGGTGTTTATAAATTATGTTTGGTAAAATTAAAACTTCGAGGGTGGAATGGATGTTCAAGTTTTAAAAGTTCCAAAATACCCTCCTCTTCTTCCTCAACCCCCACATCTTCTTCTTACCCAACCCCATGTCCCAAAGCTTGATAGCACCCCTCACCATAGATGAACCAGTTTCTAATCCCATTTCTAGGAGCATACCGTAATTTGAGACCCTGGTGAGCTTCATTGCAAGGATGGCGATGGCCTAAAAAACACATCCTGTATAAAATTGATCTCCATCCTTCATCACTTTGGAGCAACCTGAACATTAACACTCTCAATTAGTTATCAAGAACAAATCATTAGAACATTGTTGCTCAAAAATATGAGGTGCATTGAAGGATGTTAAATTACCAATGGTTTAATTATTACCAACTGAAAAAATCAGGAAACAATATAAATTCATCACCCACATCTAATAATTTTATTATTAAATGAATTTAGTTGTGGTACTCTACCTCAATAACATGCACTACTATGATATCTCTAACCTATGGATTGTACCTATAACCAGTTTATTCACCTATATAAACTGATTTAATGTGAATCTAGTTGGATAGTGTAAGATCCTCTAGTGTCCAATGAATAACGTACCTATTAAAAAATTAGAAGAGGAGTTCCAAATCGATTATTGATAACATTAAGTATTATCTTTTACAACTGTCAGTTTTGATTTCTTCCATTTTAGGAAAGACATTGTTCATTTATGGGACTTCCTTGGAATGATCCCTTGTAACCCATCTAACCCAAAAAAACAGAGGTAATAGAAAATTGTTTATAATATCATAGTCGGATGCTCCTCAATATATAGAATAGATACTCCCCTATAGATAAGAGTTTCCTCGCAATAGTTTTTACAGTGTAGAAGTTGTGATATTATATATAGAATCATGATACTCCCCTGAATGTTGATTTCCCAAATGAGGCTACCCTCTTAGTGGATCATGTCAAAGAGTATTAGAAAACATATTTTGATGGTGATTTTCAAAGATCGACTGAAATAATGCTTAATAATTCCAATCTTAATTGAGTAGGCTAGGTGGTTGTCTTTATCACACCAACACAAGACGTCCAATCATACTTTTTCCTATTTTTATAAGGTTTCACTGATGATGAGGCAAATTATTAGGCTCTCATTACTGGTCATAAGTTATCAGATGATATTTATTTCCCCCAAATGGATATGAAGGGAGAATCCAAGTTAGCCCTCAAATATATTAATGGTGACCGCGGCGTGACCGCGGTGTGACCGCGGCGTGACAGCCCCCCCCCCAAACCCTGGACACCCCTGCCAGTCCCCCCCAGACCCTGGACACCCCTCCCCCCTGGCTGGACTGCCCCTCCCCCTGTTGGACACCCCTCCCCCTGCTGGACACCCCTCCCCCTGCTGGACACCCCTGCCCCCTGCACCCTTCCCCCTGCCCCCCTGCCCCCTGCCCCCTGCCCCCTGCCCCCTGTCTGGTTTAAGGAATCCACTATGAGAGAACCTCAAGGAGATCACAAATGAATTCCTTCAAAATTAATGGAACTAACAGATGGGGGGAGGGGTCTCTCATAGTGGATTCCTTAAACCAAACAGGTTCTAAGAGATCATAAATCAATTCTTTGAAAATTGATGGAACTGATTGAGAGAGAGGGAGCGATTCTCTCATAGTGGATTCCTTGAACCAAAGAGGGTCTAAGATATCACAAATGATTTTCTTGAAAATTAATGGAACTGGAAGGGGGGAGAGAGTTACCAAAACATCGGGTAAATGAGAGGTCTTTTCACGTATCTCCGCACTTATTTCTTGAAGGTCGAAAAGAGTCCTCCCACAAGACGGGCACGAAACATACTCCTGCCACAGTAGTAAAATTCCACACATCAAAATTATCAAAACTACATGATCAACCCAATCATCTTATTATCTAAAACCACATCACGTATCGTCTTTGTATTTCGCATCCTGCAACCTTGCAGTAAGTTGAATGATGTATCCCTCACGAAATCAATGTCCTGATCCAGCGCTTCAATTAGAATCCCGTCCCCGAGCCCATCCACAAGAAGTGCCCCGGCATTAGTGCCAGCTTCGATCACCAACTCATCCCTGAAACCAAGCTACTTGACTCACACCCAATTGAAGAAACCCAGATGAGTTGCAGGTCATGGTATTGTTCTGTAATTACCTATGGATCCTGTTGGGGAATTGAAGATGATGGATTGCAGCGAAGTTCAGAGCATTGCCTTCCAAAAATTCAAAAACACCAGCATGAAAAGAGGGTATACGGTTATTGAAAACCAACTCATTCCTTGCTTTCCAAATAAATGATAACAAGCTAACAGAAGCAGACATCATAAGGGCACGAACCTGTTCACTGCACTGGAATCGGCAAATGGAGAGAAGCAGTGCCTCAATTCCCTACAGGTCCAGACAACAGCAAAAAACCATCTGTACATACTCCCATAGTCTGATTGTGAAGGTGGAATGCACGAAAAGATGAGATAGGGATTCATCCGCATGAAGGCAGAAAAAGAAAAATGGAGGAATGGAACGTGATAATAAAATTAGAGAAGATGCTTTACCTCAAATGGGTATATTTGAATCTTCCCCCTATAAACATTAGGAACCCAACATTTCAATTTGTAATGGCATAGGAAAACTGTAGAAACATTTGATTCATTTCGTCTCTCATTATGACACCAAGATGGGGAAACCTAAAAAATAGGTTGCAGTGAAACTGAAGTGATAAAAAATGGAATGATAAAGATACCGGCAATGAGGTCGTCGGGAGGAGGAGAGTTCGTCGGAGGAGGATATTCCATCGGGAGTAGGGGAGTTGCGGTCGTCCGGAGGAGGGGAGTCCGTCGGGGGAGGATGGGAGTCCGTCGGGGGAGGCGCGGTCGTCTGGGGAGGAGAGGTCGTCGGGAGGAGGGGAGTGCGTCGGGGGAGGAGGGGAGTCCGTCGGCGTCGGGGGAGGCGCTGTCGTCCGAGGAGGGGGGAGGAACGGTCGTCCGGGGAGGGGAGTGCATCGGGGGAGGGGAGTGAGTCGGGGAGGGTTCCGTAGGAGTGAGTCTGGGGAGGGGGGAGGCGCGGCGAGGAGGGCACGGCGGCGAGGAGGGCGCGGCGCGGAGGAGGTGTCGGCCTGGAGGCGTCGGGGAGGGGGAGGGCGCAATGAGGAATCGCGGGGGGGAGGAGAAGAGCCCGATGGGTTTGGGAAAAAAAAACAGAGCAGCTGGATATAGCCACGGATAGAATATTAACCGTGGAAGTATAAAAGATATAGCCACGGACCTATAAAACTGTGGCTATAGGTCTGTGGCTATAGCTCAGATTTGTAGTAGTGTTTATATAATGGAGTTCATTTTTGAAATTAGATCATCAATATTTGGTTAAGGTGAAATTTTGGGATTTTTCTGAGAAAGTTGAATTTTCTATGAATAGTGAAAATAATGTTTTTAAGTTACGGGTGTTTAATGGCATCATTAAATGATGTATTAAGTATGTAATCAATATGGTCGACTTATGAATAGTAAGATAAGGTATTAGGTGTCCCAAGTGGCCAATACCATGGTCCAATACCATGGAAAAGCCCATGGTTTTTCCAAAACCACCAATGAGGTGTCCCTTGGCCATTAATGCCTTGTCCCCTCACTTTCCCTATAAATACCAAGCCATCCTCTCATCCATTCGACTCCCAAATCTCCCCCAATGAAGATCTGGTCTCATTACCTCCCGCGGAGTCCTTCCAAGGTGCCCCCAAGCCCTCAGGGTCCCAACCATTGAGTTTTAAGAGTTACGTTTTAAGGTAAGGGATCCAAACTCTCTCTTTCTTTTCAAATACTCTCTTTCAAGTTCTATATTTTTATCAAGTCTTTCAAGTTCCTTTTTATGTTGGGGTATGATCTATATATCTATCATACTGATCTCTTATGTTCATATTATTAGAGACCCTATTTGATCTTTTCAATTGATTTTTTTTTAACTTTAAGAGACGCCGTTAGGCTGCTGAATTTTTAAGGGGTTCTTTCACCCTTCTCCTTTTCAAGATCTATTTTCATGTCAAGTCTTTCAAGTTCCTTTTTATTATGTTGGGGTGTGATATCTATATCTATCATAATGATATTTTATATTCATATGATGAGATAACCTATTTTATCTTTTCAATTAATTTTTTTTGAATTTTATGTGACGCCGTTAGGCTGCCGAATTTTTAAGGGATTCGTTCACCCTTCTCATTTTCAAGTTCTATTTTCTGGTCAAGTATTTCAAGTTCCTTTTTGTTATGTTGGGGTATGATCTCTATATCTATCATACTGATCATTTATGTTCATATTATGACAGACCCTATTTGATCTCTTCAATCCATTTTTGGAAGATTTAAGTGACGTCGTTAGGCTATCGAATTCTCATAAGAGAAATCTTATTTTTTTGTCTTCCTTTCAAGTTCTTCGTTTCATAAGGTATATCATTCAAGTTTCATTACCATGTTCTTAAATCCTTTATATTCTGTTCCCCTACTGTTTTATGTATCATTTATGAGTGAATGATCCATGCCCCTCTCTTTTCAATGTTTTCTAAAACCATGTATCATAGCCGTTATGCTGCAGAATTTTGGTCTCAAAATGTATTTCTCTTTTTTCAAATTATTTTATTTTATTAAGTGAATACTCAAAGATATTTCTTATATAGGGGTATTAAAATATATATCAAAATGTTCTATTTTAATTCTGGGATTTACATACATGAGACCCACTTTCCTTTTTCTGTGGGTTTAAAGTGACATAAGGATCACGTCTTTAAAAAAGTTTTTTAAAATGTGATGACTATGAAATGAAACCCATTTATTTTATGCTATATGGGTTGTTTATGAAATTTTTGATGATGATATATGTGGAGCACATGATAATAAAGACAAATTAAGGGTGCACCATGATAGCGCTCCAATGCATTGGGTAAAGACTTAATCTCTAGAGATGACCATTTTTAATGACGCCTAGGTGAATAACATTGGTAATTTTTAATGACACCTTGGGGATGGACCTTGGTGAAACAGAAATGATTGTCAATATTAAATGTTTTAGCCACATCTTCAAGTTATGAAATACTTTATTTTTTTATGATATACCTCATTATTTCTTTCTCATGCCTTAAAGTTCTTTTTCATGACATTGTCGATGTATCTCAAGTTCACATGTTAAATGTTTCCCCTTGTTTCCCTTACCAGTCCTTCTGCTCACCCTTTCTTTTGATGTATGTCCCTAGGTTATGAGATGCAGTAATGAACCTAGGTTGAATATAAGGAGAATCCTTTCAAGTGATTAAGAAGAATGTTTTATGCTTTCATGTTTTAAGTTCCTGGTTTCCAAGACACTAAACCTTACAGATCCTCAGTTTTGTAAAATGTAATGAAAGTTTATGTGATAAAAAGGCGGGATGCTATAGTTGGTATCAAAGGATGGTTTAGTTATTTTAGGAAATTAGGATACGAAAACTTTATGAAAACCCCTATAGAAAAGTTTAAATATAGGAAATCTTCCGGGTATTTTGGTGATTATTGAGTAAGGGGATGCCAAGAAAATACATCCTTATCTGGATACGAGCAGGTAGAGGTGGCTCTGGTACAGATGTACATAGGGTTAAAACCCAAAAACACCACTTTGAGCTGAACTCAAACAGGAACTGGTACATGAAAATGGGCCTTGCTGCACTCTTGGTTATGACACTCCCAGGGGATATGCTTTGGTAAATTCATAATCTTAGTATGAACCATTATTAAAGGAACAAAGATAAAATAAAATAAATATTCACATAAGAATATATGATCATGGATAACCTAGATTGGGACCTAGGTGATCACATGTTAGGGTATACTTTTCTTCTACAAGTTTATCGTTCTATGGTTTCAGTTTCCTTTTCATGATTATTGGATAAGTATTTAAGCCCCCTAATTATACGTTCCTTTCTTAGTTAATGGCGGCAAATGGAAGAGAATGTCCCAACAACCAATGTGACAGGAAATGTGACGATTTCCATATTAATGTGACAGAGATGATGAAAGATCAAGTTGAACATTTTGTGATTATGCCAAACCATCTATCAAAAATAATAATTAATAATTGGTACCTGGTTGAATGCCCAAATTCATTAAGGAAGAAGAAGACAAAGTCTCAAGGATGTTCTTCTTATAAAGTTGATAAGGGAAAGAAGACCCAATTTCCTTTTTTCAAAAATTGTGGGAAGAGGAACCAAGGATAATGTCACAAAGGAATTGAGAGATGTTTTAAGTGTGGGAAGATAGGGCATAAAGTATCCAATTTCTTTAAAAAATTGATAATATAATGAATGGAGATAAGGTTCGATCTAATGTACCTTATACATTTCGATGTCATAGATGTGGAGAAGTTAGACATTATCCAAGAAAATTATCTCTTGGAATGGATGAAAAGCATGATGATCATCAACAATCTTCGAGGACAAAGGAACAATGAAATTCCTATGTTGAGATGGATCATGATGGCTGAAGTACATGTAACTTCTTTGCAATAATTGTCTATGTCATGTTGTATTTTAGTTCGGGCTCTATGATCATATATTTTAGGTTTTCTAAGATCATCGAGTCACTACCTAATATGATTTTATATCATTAAGGAAAACATCTATTGTTATGTACCACATGTTGAGGTAGTGAAGCTGTTCTCCTTAAAAAAAAGAGGTTTATTAGGGGATTAAAATGTGATTATTATTTTGGAAGACGTTCACTATTTTGGGAACCCTATTTCATCGAGGTAAATAGATTACTACGGTATTTTCTTTGAGGAGTAAAGGGTCACTTATATTTTGAAGAATAGATGAATTTAAGGTGGAATTATAGTAATTTATGTTACATATGGAAATGATTAACCTATCTTGGGGAAAATGTAATTAGGTTAGTTAATTTTTTTAAAACATGATAAGAGTGGTTGATGTTGTTTGAAGATGAACGAAAAAGTCTATCTTGGAAGACTATGTTATGAGATCGTTCTTATAATTGGGTTTCAATATTAGTTTGGTTTATTTTGAGGAATTTTAAGGACAGTTATTTATGGAATGGTCTATGATGAACATTGGGTAGTACCATGGAACTTTGAAGATTTAAAAGTAGTTTCCCTTCCTATGGGAATATTTCTTTTTGAAGAGTTGTTTTATCGTACCCTTTCTTCTTTTGGGATAATGTTTAAAGATTGAAGAAATTGATAGTTAATCTTTTGTGGATTACATGACTCTCAAGAAGATGATTCTTATGTTTTGATGAGACCAACTTTTTTGAATTCTCATCGTTTGGAGAAAAGAATAGTTTTGGTAGAAACTTATTAAATGATGAAACTCTAATTTAAGGTAGGTATATTTCCTTATGTTTTTGTTCTATGTAGTAAATGAATTCCTCAAAATTATGAAATAGAACGTAACACAAAAACGTTGTTGGTTTACGTTTCCTACTAGGTAATAAAATAACGTTTACACACATCATAAGTTTGTGATTTTCTCATGGTTAACTTTCTCCTAATCATGTTTTCTATCACTCTCCCTCAGAACTTGACCCTTTGTTTTCTCCTCCATGTCCATGTTTTCCTACATGGAGTCCAAGTGTGGGTGAACTCAGGTGACCTTTGTACTTCCCTTTCTTTCTTTTAAAGTAATAGTTTTACTGACTCCTTTTCTGATGTGGGACTTTCAATGAAATTTCAAAACCCAATTTTAAAAATTGTGAGGACGCAATTTCTTAAGGGGGGAAGATTGTAACGACCCGAAATTTTGAATAAATCTTATTTCCAAATTTGGTGTGTTATTTTATTTTTTATACTCAACAAAACTATTTCATTTGATAACATGAGTATAATTAAAATGAGACCATTGGGTTTTGATTGTTATATGACCATTGGTCAATATGACTGCTGGAAACTAAATGTTTCGATTATTGTCTCTAAATACAAGTAATCTTGGTTAATTAATATAGAAAGATGATTTGATGGCCTCACCCCATAGTCTTGGACTGATCGAAGCCCATCTAACAGAACTTGGGAAGGAGGTAGCACCACTGGGCGTTTCTCTGGACCAAACCCAAGCCGAACATCCTCATGTGAAGCTAGAACGGAATCGCCTTCGCAAGAAGTTCAAACTGATAAAATTACTATGCATGTGATGTTGGCCAAGCCTCCCTTGGATTCTCTCACCTTAGCACACCTTACACTTAGGTCATATTTTGGTGTGATAAGGGGCTATGTAAGGAGACCGTAACTGCCTTGTGTAATCCTCTATTTTAAATAAAAATTTTGATTTCTTATTATGATGAAGTTTATGAATTTTCAAATATCCGGTTAAATATAGTATGCATATTTTCGGTGAATTTTAGAAAAAGTATATTTTAAATAATGTTTATGTAAACCTTAAATAATTAAAAATGTGTAATTATTTTCAAAAAATGGTCTTCTACAAGTATGTTTAGTATGAAATTTAGAGTCTAATAAGATCAAATTAATTTTTTATGAATAGTAAATTATGAATAGTGATTTTATTCTTAGGATTAGTAATGTGACCAAATGGATTAGTAATCTCACTTAAAGAAAGTATTAATATAATCTAGGCACCTTGATTAAGTAATGTGATTCAATAAAATGGTTAAATAATGGTTTCATAAATTATTAGTCAAGTATTAGTTTTTTTGGGTGAATAGTGTTTTTAATTAAAAATTAAATTAAAATATTTAGAAAACTATTATTATAAAATGGATATCATTTTTGAACTCCGAGCATCGATATTATGTTAAGGTAATTTCTGGGGATTTTTCTGAAAAAAATGAATTTTCGGTGAAAAGTGTATTTATTTAAAAATTAAATTAAAAGTATTTAGAAAATTATTTTTATAAAATTGAGTTCATTTTTGAAATCAGAGCATAGATATTTGGTTAAGTTTAAATTTTGGGATTTTTCTGAGAAAGTTGAATTTTCGATGAATAGTGAAAATACAGTTCTAAAGTTACGGGTGTTTAATGACATCATTAAATGATGTATTGAGTATTTAATCAATATGGTCGACTTATGAATAGTAATATAAGTTATGAGGTGTCCCAATTGGCCAATACCCCGAACAAATACCATGGGCAAGCCCATGGTTTTTTCAAAACCACCAATGAGGTGTCCCTTTACCATTAATGCATTGTCCCCTCACTTTCCCTATAAATACCAAGGCATCCTCTCATCCATTCGACTCCCAACTCTCCCCCAACGAAGATCTGGTTTCATTACCTACCAAGGAGTCCTCCCAAGGTTCCCCCAAGCCCTCAATGTCCCAAACATTTAGTTTTAGGAGTTATGTTTTAAGGTAAGGGATCCAAACTCTCTCTTTCTTTTCAAATACTCTCTTTTAAGTCATTTATTTTATGATCCATGTTATTATGTTGGAGGATATTCTTTTATATTCCTTTTACTTCCCTTTTCATTTTAATATTATGAGAGATCCCCTCTTACTCTCATCATTTTGTTTTATGAATGATTAAGTGGCGCTGTTAGGCTGCCGAAATTTTTGTAATGGATTCCTTCACCCTTCTCATTTTCAAGTTCTATTTTTTTGTCAAATATTTCAAGTTCATTTTTATGGTGTGGTATGATCTATACATCTATAATACTGATATTTTATGTTCATATGATTAGCAACCCTATTTTATCTCTTCAACTGATTTTTTTTATGCTTAAGTGACGCCATTAGGCTGCCAAATTTTGGAGGGGTTCTTTCACCCTTCTCGTTTTCAAGATCTATTTTCATATCAAGTCTTTCAAGATACTTTTTATTATGTTGGGGTATGATCTATATATCAATCATACTGATATTTTATGTTCATATGATGAGAGACCCTATTTTATCTCTTCAATTCATTTTTTTTGAAGTTTAAGTGACGCTGTTAGGCTGCCGAATTTTTAAGGGATTCGTTCACCCTACTCATTTTCAAGTTCTATTTTCTGGTCAAGTGTTTCAAGTTACTTTTTTTTATGTTGGGGTATGATCTATATATCTATAATACTGATCATTTATGTTAATATGATTAGAGAAACTATTTGATCTCGTCAATCCATTTTTGGAAGATTTAAGTGACGCTGTTAGGCTGTCAAATTCTTATAAGAGAAATCTTATTTTTTTTCTTCCTTTCAAGTTCTTCGTTTCATAAGGTATATCATTAAAGTTTCATTACCATGTTCTTAAATCCTTTATATTCTGTTCCCCTACTGTTTTATGTTTCATTTATGAGTGGGTGACCCATGTCCCCTCTCTTTTCAATGTTTTCTAAAACCATGTATCATAGCCGTTATGCTGTAGAATTTTCATCCCAAAATGTCTTTCTCTTTTTTTAAATTATTTTATTTTATTAAGTGAATACTCAAATATATTTCTTCTACAAGGGTATTCACATATATATCAAAATGTTCTATTTTAATTCTAGGATTTACATAGATGATACCCACTTTCCTTTCTCCGTGGGTTTAAAGTTACCTAAGGATCACGTCTTTAAAGAAGTTTTTTAAAATGTGATGACTATGAAATGAAACGCATTTATTTTATGCTATATGGGTTGTTTATGAAATTTTTGTTGATGATATGTGTGGATCACATTATAATAAATACAAATTAAGGGTGTGCCCTGTTAGCGCTCTAATGCATTGGGTAAGGACTTAATCTCTAGAGATGACCATTTTTAACGACGCCTTGGTGAATAACCTTGGTAATTTTTAATGAAATCTTGGGGATGGACCTTGGTGAAATGGAAATGATTGTCAATATTAAATGTTGTATCCACATATTCAAGTTATTAAATACGTTATTTTTATTATGATATTCCTCATGATTTATTTCTCATTCCTTAAAGTTATTTTTCATGACATTGTTGATGTATCACAAGTTCACATGTTAAATGTTTCCCCTTGGTTCCCTTACTGGGCCTTCTGCTCACCCTTTATTTTGATTTATGTCCCAAGGTTATGAGATGTAGTAATGAACCTAGGATGAATATAAGGAGAATCCTTTCAAATTTTTAAGAAGAATGTTTTATGCTTTCATGTTTTAAGTTCCTGGTTTCCAAAACACTAATCCTTAAAGTTCCTCGGTTTTCTAAAATGTAATGAAAGTTTATGTGATAAAAACGAGGGATGTTATACCCCTTCTGTAGAAGTTTTTAACCATACGGATCAAGAAAAAATATCCACCAAAATCTCCAACCCACAAAAAAGGTATGTTGTAAGGTAAAAGTGACTGGAACCAGTGTTCATATGAACTGAAACTATGGTGGAGAAGGCATAGATCCTACCTATAATCCTCTCTAGAGCATCTTGGTCATAGGAATCCACCACCTAAAGCTGAGACTGCCTGTATCCACTTAATCCCTAATCTTGTGGAAGACCACCTGGGGGTGGTGGTGATAGTACCTAGAACCCGTTTCCACTGCCTTCCACTTTTCCTGCTCCCCTACCACATCTGTCGCCCTGTAGACCACCGCGCTCGTGAAGGTTCCTGGAACAGTGGAAGCATGGTTGGGATGGAAACCAACTTTGATTTTTTCCATAATCGTTGATTATTCCTGGATCAATATAACGCTGAATTCCAGTCTGCACAGAATAGAATTAAAGATATATATAAAGAAGGAGGAGTCCCAAAACCTTTAGAGGGGACCATTCACATCCTGTTTTTAATTAATTTCCAAAAGAAAATAATACATGGATCATCAGTATTTTCTTCTTTGATGATGTTGATCATTTTGAATTACCCCTCCAGATTATCTTGTTTAAATTTTAAGGATCCAAAAAAGAATTCCTCTAGTGGTGATCTACACGTCCTCTGATGGTCTCCGATCAACATTGCTCGTTCTCCAGGTTGTAGCATTAAAAAATGAGTGTCTTATGTCGGTCGTTCTTGATCACTTGTTCTTCATCCTTGAAGAACATCTCTCATTCTTGATAGGGGCAGTAAGAGGATTCAAGATAGAAATTATTTAGCTCAAAAATTCTCAATTCACCGAGTGTGTACATAGAACAATAGCCCTATGTTTCTATTTATTGACATGAGGCTTCAATTAAAATATTTTATTTTGTAACAGTAATTAAATACATTTATAACCATAGTGAAAAACTATTCTATTAAAAATAATACTGCTTCATTATTTATGGTTCACCAACATACACAAAACAGAATTATAAATAATATTCCACATTCTAAAATAATAACAGCATTATTTTAATTTTTTCTAAGTAGTTGAATAATTATTTATCATCTTGAAAATAATTATTTTACTATCAACCAGCCTTTTTCCTCTCGAACTTCACATCCATTTATTGAACATCAGAATAAATAAATAAATAATTTATTCTCTTAAATAAATATTTTATTTACAAACTAGTAAATGAATATTTTTTAAATAATCTATAAAATAAATAAATATATTTTACCCACAATCTGGTGAATAAATGTTTATTTAATTTATGAAATCATTTTATAGGAATAAAATTATCCCCTTATCTTGAGAATAATACTTATTAATTAATTTCAAATATAATTTAACTGAGACCACCAAAAACAAATAGTGTGTGACCCTCTAGGATTCTTTCTTGTTGGAATTAGGAAGGCTTGCTTAAAGTCCAAGAGTACTGTCTAGCAATAGTTCAAGGCACTCAAGAGAAAAAAAAATTAAAGTCTCAACAATGTCATCCACATAAGAACATTCCCTGGGTAATATAATCCCTTTGTCTCAATATCTCATCAAGAGGTTTTCATGATAGTGTCATCAACATTTATGCTTGATACATCATTCTTTGACTACCTGAAATAAACTCATTGTTACACCATGGACATGGAATTTCATGCGACAGTTCTATTTCAATCAATGGGCCAAGATATCAACATCCATAAATATAAGGGACAAATCATTCATCAACTTATCCATTAATAACTTTCGACTCATGACGCACCCAACAAACCCTATTTACCGCCAATTGTCTGTGTGTCGGGTTTTTTCAGTAAATCAAAGTGCACCTGTAGTGACATGTATTAATGACAATCTTAAAGTCTAAGGATTATTACACATGCTTGCAGATATAAATATTTGATGACACAAAAACATGAAGAATTTCTACTGGCGGGTCTGTTCTCACAATCTCTTATCATGGAGATTACCAAGTGAGAACTTCATGAGAGGAAGTCTCATCTTCTTAAGAGTGGTCACACATATCGTCCTGCATGCTATGTGTCCCATCATAACTTGTCATCCAACCGTAGAACTATATTTAAGAATATTGTTCTATCATTTTAAGGTTATCATCATAGCAGGGAACTTCCATGGCCTTGTCAATGCAAAAAATACTCTACGACTTTATTACATCATAGTCATGAATAAAAATGAAAAATATATAATAATATGATTAATTTTTAAATACATTAAATGTATATGTAATCAAATTATAACCATTTGGTTCAAGGACACCAACTCTTACAAACTAAAACATAGACTAGAGCCAAATACCTATGAATTTCAGTCCATTAGACCTCATATGGTTATCTTGTTTCTATCAATTCAAGGATTTAGTCAAGGGCTCTACCACATTTTCTTCTGTGGAAATGCTTCTCACTGAAACTTCACCTCTTTAAGAAAATCCCTCATGAGATGATACTTCTGAAGTATGTGCTTCGTACACTGATGTGACCTATGAGAGACACCACTGCAGTATTATAAAATTACAATGTGATGGGATCTTTACTAATAGGTATCACATCCAACTCCTAGATGAAACTTTAGATTGAAACTGCTTCTTTATCTACCTCAGAAGCAGTGATATACTCGGACTCTTCTATAGAATTTGCAACCACACTCTGCATTAAGCTCTTTCATCTCACTGCAGCTCCATTCAAACTGAAGATGCATCCTGTTTGTAACTTCATGTCATCTTGATTAGTCTAGAAACTGGCATCTACATATCCTATGATGAATATTTCTCTATCTAATTCATAAACCAGGAACATATCCTTTCAACACCTAAGATACATTAGGATGGTCTTGACTGCTATCTAATGGCGGTCACCTAGGTCAGCTTGATATTCGCCTACCGCACTCAATGCGTAGGAAAAATCCATCTTAGTACATAGCATGTCATGCATGACTTACCCAATCACTAATGCGTATGGATTCCGTGCCATTATTTTTTTCATGTGTCTGGGTACACATTTTCTTTGAAAGATGAATTCCAAGTGATGCTAGAAACAATCCCCTCTTGGATTTTTCTATACTGAATCTATTCAGTATCTTATTAATGTATGTCGTTTGACATAGGCCCAACAATCTCTTAGATATATCACATTGGATCTTGATCCCAAGAATATATGGTGCCTCTCCCATGTCCTTCATGGAGATGCATTGATTCAGCCATGCCTTAACCAACTATATGACTTTTATCTCATTTCTAATAAGTAATATTACATCAACTTATACTATTAGGAAAATGAATACACTCCCATTAAACCCTTTGTAGAAACACGGCTCGCATTTTTTCTTGATAAAACAAAATTTCATTATATCTTCATAAAAAAGAATTTCCTGTGACCTGGATGATTTCGTTAATATATAAATGGATTTTTGAAAATTGCATACATTATTGGATTTCTTTGGAGTCATAAACCCTTTCAGGTTTTTTCATATAGACATCTTCTTGATGGTTCCCATTAAGGAAGGATGTTTTGACATCCATTTTCCGAATCTAATTATCATGGTAAGCAACAATGGCCAATAGAATTATGATGGATTTCAGAATTGCAACTGGTGAAAAAGGGTTCATCGTAGTTAATTACTTGATGTTATTTAAACCCTTTTGAAACTAGTCTTTCCTTATAGGTGCTTATTTATCCTTCCATATCCAATTTTTCTAGAACCCATTTTCAACCAACATTCTTTACATCAACTAGATTATCTACCAAAATCCAGACTTGGTTTTGGTACATGGAATCCATTTCAGAATTCATGGCTTCTTTCTACTTGAAAACATCTGTTCCACTTACTTCTTTCTTGTAGGTTAGAGGACCATTATTATCAACTAATAATGATTCACCATCCTCTATAACTAGAAAACCATACCATTCCGGTTCTCTGACTTCTCTCATACTCCGACACATCTCTTGTGTCTCTAGAACAGTTCTTTCTTCCACAAGGCTTTGGGTAATCTGTTCATGTACCCACTCTTGGGTACTTTGTGCCTCAACTTCCTCGAAGTCTATGTCACTCTCACTATCTCTTTTGTAGATGTGATCCCTCTCAAGGAATATGTTCTGTCTTTCCACTATATCCTTTTTTTAAGGGGTTGAATAAGTAATATCCCCTAATTTTCATAGAGTATCCTATTAAGGTACACATTGTTCCTCGGAGTCAAATTTTGTTACCTAAAGAGGGCTTAACTAATGCATCGCTTACCCACACATGTAAATTTGATAATATGGTGTTCTTTTCACTCCATGACTCATTTGGAATATTGCTTATCGATTTAGTTGGTACTTGGTTTAGTATGTGCACCGCCATATGTAACACATATCCCCAAAAGGATAATGTAATACTCACATGACTCATCAGTGATCTCACCATGTCCTACAGGGTATGGTTCCTCCTTTCTCTCACACTATCCCACTAAGGAGTGTTTAGAGGAGTGACATGGGATAGGATCCCAAACTCTCGTAAGTAATAAATGATGTCTTGATTAAGATATTCTCCACCACGGTCTGAGAAACATTTCTTAACATTCTTACCAAGTTGGTTCTCAACTTCATTCTTGTATTCTTTGAACTTATCAAAAGAATATGACTAATACCTCATTTAGTAGATATATCCATATCCACTAAAATAATCAGTAAAAGATATGAAGTATGAGTACCCTCCTCTTGCTTCAACTAAAAATGGTCAACCCACATTGGTATGAACCAATTCAAAAGGTTCTTTAGCCCTTTCACCTTTCTCACTAAATAGGGATTTGGCCATTTTTCCTTGTAAACATACCTGACATACACCAAGTGGTTTTAGTTCGAATAAATCTAAATATCCATCTTAATGTAACTTTTTCTTGATTTTTTCATTTACATGTCCCAACCGGTGATTCCAATGTTGGGTGTGGTATGAGTCATGTGAAGTATATTTTTTATAGATTTTCATTACATGGTTTGTGTAATCCAACACATGAAGACTGTGCTATAAATGTGATCTTCCAAAACAAATGATATCTTTGTAAAAGAAGAAATATTAATTTCCAAATATGAAAAAAAATCCATATGTATCTAATCTGGATATAAAAATAATGTTTTTTTGTAACAAACAACACATAATTACAACCCTTTAACAACAAGGTCATCCTAGTTGGTAGCATGAGGTTGTAGTCCATGACAGCTACATCAGAAAGTATGGCTTCATTGGCTACTCATTGATCTACCTCCCCTCGGTCAATCATCTTAAATCTACATGGTTCCTATATTTTGATACATATGTGAGCACTAAAACCTATATTTAATACCCAATTTTTAAAAATAGATAGATTTCATTTGATAAAAAACGCACCTGAAGCTTCCCCTTACTTCTTAGGCTGGGTGAAGTTCTTCTTCCAGTGGCCCTTCTTGTCATATGTGAAACCAACAGCCTCATATTCTCTTGCCTACCCTTTGATCTTCCATTTATTGGAAGGCTGTGAAGATTGTTTGGTCTTCAATCTCTTCTCCTTCCCTTTACTATTACTCACCATAAGGAGAGAATGATTTTTTGACTTCAAATCTTTTTCCACTTGGAGAATGAGTATGAGAAGATCAGATAGATACTTCTCAATGTTTTTCAAATTGAAATTGACAAAAAAGTTAGATAAGCTCTGAGGGAGTGTAGCGAGAATGATATTGGTTCTCATTTCATCGGGGAGTTTAAACCCTAAAACCTCCCAGTGCTTAATGTAGATAATAAGCTTGATTACATGAATCCCAGATAGGGAACCTTCTCCAATATTACTATGAAAGAGTTCCTTAGATATCTCAAAAAATTCATGTGTTTCCCTCTCCTGGTATTGAACAGAGAGGTGATCAAGCATGCTGTAAGCATCTATCTTTTTACAAGACTTCATGAGCTCACTAGACATTGATGATATCATAAAACATTGAATGTCGACTGCATCATTAACATGTTTCTCATAGACCAAGAAATCCTCATCACTCTCCTCTTTGGTAGGTAGATCAGGTAACACTGAATCCATCATGTAAGACTTCCGTCCATGGTGTAATATAACCCGAAGGCGTCTAAACTATTCCTGGAAGTTATTGTCGGTGAGGATGTTTTCTTTTCCTAGAATTGATCGCAGGGATAGTGTGGTTGACGATATGGTCATTTTTATTCTACAATTAAAAGAGTATATCATTAATACTTTATTGATTACACATTATAAGAAGTAATAAATGTGTATTTAGTGATCCAAAATTTTATCAAGTCCCAATGGCCCTCACCATTATACTTGTAATTTCCTGTTTCCATGGAATTCAAGTGGACAATATCCATATTCTCCTTCACATAAACCCAACAAGGGTTGGTCAAGATATTATAAGGTATTTATGTAGGCAGTTCTTTTCCAACTGCGGGCTTGCAGCTCCTTGATCTATTGAGTGGACTCCCCAATCCTGTAATCATGACTTTGGATGTCCTAAACTCTTGCCTCCTATATTATACCAAGTCTAGCAAGGGCTACCCCTCTTATTGAAATATGGTTATCTCAACATTAAACCTTTGGTAAGGGCTTCCTATATAAAATAAAGTGTCCCAACAAGGTTTGGTAAAACACATACTTTTATTGAGTTTTTCCCATAATCAAGTAACAGAAGTCTTGGTATGAATTAATAATTTATTTGAGGTATTTGTATCTCTTATTCATGAATTTCTTATTATCATTATCACATTCTTGTTGATAATAAGAAGAACTTACTAAATTGATTAATAGTTTCCGAAAAATATTTTTGCATAATCCTAGTTTAATTTAGTTCTATCTTTCATGCTTGTTTAATTAATTAATTATGTGATCATGACAACACATACATAATGATAAACACTGAAACTGACAAAAATAAAATACAGAGAATGATCATGAGAATTTATAATGGTTAGTTTATCTATCCGTTGATAGACTAACCCTGACTAGGGGAAAAACATATAGATCCTTTTAGGTTCATGTCTACATCTTTCCACCTATCCACCTATGTAACCCCTGGGATTGGTTTCTTTTTGGAACCAGCTTGAACCACCTCCACTAGCTTGGGTGTCCCATCCATTAAATATGCCCTTTTTTAACTCACATATAGGTGAGGGGTAAAAATGTGTTTTATATAAAAGAAACCTTGGGAACACATGCCCTAAATATTAATGACGAGAAGTCTTGTAGGCCAATAAAAATAAATTTAAGTAAATAAATTAAAAGAAACCATCCACCTACAAAGGCCTTGTTTTAGCACATGATCATCCATACATGCCACAATAATTATGAACAAATAAAACTATCATTAAATTCTTTAATCATTATTTTTTAAGATAACTCTCACTCGAATCAATTAATTATCATCTTTAATTAATCAATCCTTTTATCATAAAGCCTTTTATAAATTTCATTGAGATTATCTCCATCATAAATTTAAATAAATAAATTCCTTTAAAATTATTTTTGTACGTAACTTTTACCTTAGAGGCAACCCAGTGAATTCATCTTCATAACTAACCAATGTATAGAAATGAACATTACACAGATGTTAAATTTAATACATATATATATATATATATAACACCTATCATGTGTTGTGCCTCATATTTACACATGCACGATGGTACATGTCGTAAGGGTTTTTCTAATATAATAATAAATTTAAATAAATCTATGTAATTTGGATGAGTACACTCCATGTAGTTCCAACTACACAGTGTGTACTATTTTTCACCGTCCATATGAAGTACATGTCTGGAGAAATGGTGTGTGAGTGTACATCAGAAATCTTTGGAGTACACGATAAGTCTAGTAGGCCACACACCGTGTTGTTTCTCATTACATAGTCTCCATCTGGACAAGTCTTGTTCAGGGTACATGATCCAACCCTAACCTGAAGGGGCTGCACATTGTGTCTAGTGGGAAACACAGCGTGTAATCTAGAAGCCACATTCCACCTATTCCTAGTCAACACACTGAGTCATTAAGACATAGAACTCTAATAAAATGACTTGGTTTGGAGAACTAGACCTGGTGCATTGAATCTTGGTTACACGGCGTGTACTGCTGAATACATGTCGTGTGTTCTTGTGTTGTACCGCCAGGAACCTTTGGCACCTTCAGATGAGATCCCCTATTTTATTTTAATCAAAATTAAAAGAAAATATTGTTTCTGTAAGGTTAATGAGAAATGCATGATGAGGAATAGATCTCAAGATTTAGATGTTAAGAACGATTAAATTTAATTGAAACAACTAAATTATTAAATGCTTAAGTCATCAAAAAAATATTTAAATAAATATAAACTATGCTGTAACTTCTCTGATACCACTTGAAGGTTCGGGGCGCACTAGAAGCATTGTTGGGATGGAACCCAACATTGATTTTTACCATGATCAATGATTATTCCGGGATCAATATTAAAATGTATGCCAATCTCCATGGAATATAATTAATGATTTTGATAATGAAAGAAGCAGCCTGAAACCTTTAGAGAGGATCTTTCACATCTGGTTTTTAATTAATGTCATAAAAAAATAATCTCTGTATCTTTGGTATTTTATTTTTTGACGATGTTGATCATTCGTAATAACCCTTCCTGATTATTTTGTTGTGCTTGAAAGGATCCAAACTATAATCCATCTAGTGGTGATCCACACATGCTCTGATGACCTTCGATTAACACTGCTTGTTCTCTAGGTGCTATTTTGGAAAAGCGACTGTCTTGTGTCAGTCCTTATTGATTACTTGTTCTTTGGACTTGAAGAACTTCTCTCATTCTTCAGAGGGGCAGGAAGAAGATTTGAGAGAGAAATTTTTTAGCTCAACAATTCTCAATTCTTTGGGTGTGTGTTTCGGTACATGGAATAATAAACATTTGTGTCTATTTATTGACATGAGGCTTAAAATATAATATTTAATTGTGTAAAAACAATTAAAAAGATTCATAATCTTAGAGAAAACCAATGTTATTGATAATAATACTGAATCATTATTTATGGTGTTCCAACATGCAAAAAATAGAATTATAAACAAAAATATGCATCACAAAATAATAGTTGTTTTATTTTAATTTGTGCCAACTAGTTAAATAATTATTTATCATCTTGAAAATAATAATTTTACTATCAGAACAACCTTGGTCCTCTCAAACTACACATCCACTTATTGAACACCCAAATAAATAAATAAATAAATTATTCTCTTAAATAAACATTTTATTTACAAAATATTAAATAAACATTTAATTAAATGTTCAATAAAATATATAAATATATTTTACCCACAATCCGGTGAATAAATATTTATTTAATTTATGCAATCATTTTAACATGAATTAAATTATTCTATTTCCTTGATAATAATATTTATTTATTAAATTCAAATAGAATTTAACCGAGACCACTAGAAACCCTTTGTGTGTGATCCTCTAGGATTATTTCTCATTGGAATTAGGCAGGATTGCCTAAAGTCCAAGAGTACACTCTAGCAGCGGGTCAAGGCACCCAAGAGAAAGAACTTAAAGTCGCAACAATTAAATCCACATATGAACAATCACTATGTAATATAGTCCCTTTGCCGCAATATCTCATCAAGTAGGTTTCATGATAGCATTATCAACTTTTATGCTTGATACGTCGTTCATTGATAACCTAAAATAAACTCATCGTTACACCATGGCCATGGAATTTCACACAACTTTTCTATTTCAATCAAAAGGCCAAAATATCATTTTCCATATATGGAAGGAAAAATTCATTCATTGAATTATCCATTAATATCATCCCACTCATGACTCACCCAACCTACCTTATTTTCCACCAACTAATTGCATGGTGGTTTTCTTTGGTAAATCAAAGTGAATGAGTCGTGACACGTATTAATGATAAAACTAAAATCTAAGGATCATTAAACATTCTCAAAGATAGAAATATTTGATGACACTAAAACATAAAGAATTTATATTGGTGGGTCAGTCCTCATAATCTCTAGTCTTTGAGATTACCAAGTGCAAACTTCATGAGAGGAAGTCTCATCTACTTATAAGTACTTAAACCTAACGGTCCGCATGCTATGTGTCCCATCATAGTATTTCATCCAACTATAGAACAAAATTTAAGAATATTATTATATCTTTTCAAGGTTCTCATTATTGTGGGGAACTTCCATGACCTTATCAATGCAACAAACACTCTAGGAAATTATTACATCATAGTCATGCAGAATAATGAACAATACGTAATATGATATTTAATATTTAAATACATTAAATGAATATGTAAACCAAGTACAAACAGTTGGTTCTAGGACACCAACTCTTATAGCTTGATCCTCTACATCTACCTCAGTGGTCCCTCAACCATATACATATCTTTTGTGTTGTGGGTCAAGAAGGCACGAGCCATGTGCCCTTTCATGCTACATGAGAAGCAGGAACGACCCCCTATTGACTCCCTCTTCTATGGGAGCCCCGCACTACTAACCTTGAGTCCTGGGGTCATCCTCAAAAGGCCTAACCCACCTGGGTCCCCATGTCTGTAACCTGCTGCCCACCACTAAAAACTCTATTTCCTAGTGACTACTGGTGTATCCAACTATTGGCGTTTACTCTGGAAAGAAGCTCTCTATAAGAAGGGCTCGATCCAATACCACATCCTAAGTAGGGATGTTGAGAGACATCGTGGATGCCTAGATCTCCTAGCGTAGTCCTTGATCAAAGGCTCGAGCCCTGAAAAAATGAGTCTCGCACCATGTCTATAGAGTAGTGAGAAAGCTCAGTGAATCTCATTGAGAATGATTGTTTCTTCTTGTAAATGGGGATGGCCTCATTTGTTTAAGGTTTAAACTTTTCAATCGGTTTCTAATGGGTTTATCCGTAGAACTAGAAACATCCAATGATTCTATATCCATTTGGACCTACTTTCCAAATGTAGGTGCTCATTAGTTGTGGACCTTTGAGGATTAAGTAATTGCATTGGTCGAGAGGATGGGAGGTTAGGCTCATCACACCTTTTTGGGAGGAATTACTGCCTACTCTGGGACTCTCTTATAGATTTAAGTTATGTTCATGAATCCTTATTAATTTACTAAGCATGAAAATGAATTTTTTCCTTCATAATTTAAAATCAATTAATGATATAAATGGGATTTAGAGAATCTCTTTATATTTATTTGATGTTCTTTATTGATGGAGAATCATCTATATGTATTAGTGATCCTTAGTCAATGGTATCGTTCAATACATTATATAGAAATCTCTTGGCCATTATGATGACCATACTAGTTTTAAAGCCACTCAGTGGGGCACTTGAAGTTTATTATCATTCAAAAGGACAGGGATTATTTCAGAAATGGGATCATACCCGCAGATGGGCTACCTATGTATCCTTGTTAGAAAATGAATCAAAACCCATGTAGTTCAAGAATTAAGATATAGTTTAACATTATATGGGATGGATGATAATTAATGGGAGATGGGCTTGAACCTTAGAAAGGATTCCTACATACTCTACTTTTAAGGCAGATATCAAAGTCCACATAGTTCGAGTAAGAAGTGTGGGGCTTACATATGATTAACGGAACAAAGAGATGTGGCATAATTACTTTTACACTCTAAGCTCACGTGAGCCATGCTTGGTGTGAGAAACAAGAGGTATCAGTAAACCTGACGACTTATGCCAGGAAATATGTGGTCACAAGGAATGATATGGGGCTTATGTATGTGTCACTGCCCAAGTAGATAAAGACTAAGAATTACTTATAGGAAGAATCCTAGGAATAAGTTCCACAAAGATATTCATGATTTATAGAGATTTGGATACTCTAACTTGGGGCTTACTCCTGGGTAGGACGCCCAAATTAGGGGGAAAATTATGATTGGGTCTTATTCCTGAGAATGAAGTCCAAATAAAAAGAAAATAAGGTTGGGACTTACTCTTGAGAAGGAGGCCCAGGTTAAGGGAAATTATGACAGGGGCTTATTCCTGATAAGGAGGCCCAATTTAAGAAGACTTGTAACTTGGGGCTTATTCCTAAGAAGAAGGCCCAATGTAAAAGGGGACTTAGGGGTTACTCCTAAGGAGGATGCCCATTAACAGGGTCTATAAAATTATTTGTTCTTTATGGAGATTTAGATTCTTAATTTGGGGCTTACTGCTAAGGAGGATGCCCAGATTAAAGGGATACTTTAACTTATGATTGGGGATTACTCCTGAGGAGGATTCCCAAATCAAAGATTATCTCATCTTAATGGATGAGGTTGAATGAAGGGATCCTCTTACCGTAGTGATCTAAAGTTATATAAATCACAAGGTTTTGAGAAATATTCCAAAGAATTCCTTTAAGATAAGGAAGCCAACAAAGTAACCATGCCATAAGTGTCTTTGAAGAGGGTTTTGGAGGATAAATCATTGAAGAAGAATGGTGGATTTGGAGAAAGGAAGTGAATAAGTAGGAGGGGAACCCAAAAAGAGTCAAGCGCCCAAGTCCCATTTGGGCGTGTAAGTCCCGGTAGCGCAAGTATACTTGAGCGACATGGGTGTACTTGGGCGACAGATAACCAATACGGTAATACTTGGGAGATACTTGGCTCAAGCCCTTAGTATTATCCCTAACGGCTTCCAAAATTTTGGCGTGAAAGTTCTGTTGAAGGGGTAAGGTGGCCTGCAAGTGTGGCCATTTCCCTTAAGGGTTATACACTTAGGCACACAAGTGTTGATGAATTTCAACACTTAGACCTTGTTTCCCATCATTAAATCTTCCATTCTAGGTAAGAAATTACCTTACAAGTGTTCGGAAGACTTCAAGAAAATACTAGGGTACCGAGAGCTTAAATCTTATTTTTGAATTTTTTGTCCTCAAAATGGGGGACCACAAGGGGTATTTATAGGCCATTTAGGACCTTGGGAGAAAATAGAATATGGCGCGCAAGTCACCTTTGTGACCAAAGTGTGGTGCGCAAGTATACTTGTTCGACCATAGGGAAACTTGCACGACCCATGCTTAACGAAATCCTTATTCATGCCTTTGTCAATTTTTTATGTTCTTAAAAGTATGAATCTCTTTGTGCTTAAGGTATTTCCCTTTTTCATTTTTTAGACTCTGTGATGGAAAGGAGCTTCAAAAAAAGTCCCCCTCAGAGTTGGATCCAAAAAGGAAAGAGGATTTGAGTCTGAGGTAAAGGGAAAACAAAGGAATTTTTCGGCGCGCAGGTGTTGAGCGTGCAGGTATCGGCGCGCAGGTGCGAGCCGCATAGGGTACGACGTACAGGTAAACTACTTCGCCTATAAATATGTGGCACCACTTCGCGCAAAGCACCCAACTTTGAACACTTCTGATATCTTGGCGCAGAAGTATCTTGGCATTCACTCGTTCATGCAGGTTCTGCTTCCTGCGGTTCATTATTTCTTTGTGTCGCTCTTCTATAGAGGTATTTGGACTTGTGCAGTGATACCTGCAGGCCCAGACTTGCATGACCGGATTAGACTTCCGCGCCAACATGGGACTTGCACACCTTAATGCCTTAGCCATTTTTATCAAATTTCTTCAAAAAGTTTATGAAAAAACAACTTAATTAAGAGTTAATTATTCATCATTTGTGTAGATTCAATGGCTCCTAAAAGAATTGGAACGGCTAATGAGTTGGCTAGCAAGTGGATTGATGACATGATGAGCATCGTTGGCCATGATTATTACAATATCTGCGACAGTACTCTCCCAGGTTTGGCCATGTACTTGAAGAAGTATCATCTTAATTTTCCACTAATTATTTACCTGCCTCTGTATGGGCGTGGTCATCTACAATAATTCAATATTCTAGACCCAAAGAACTATACTCCCAAGATGTATCTTCACTTCTACCCCTCTATTTTGATTATGTTGTGCATTAAGAGCTACAACAGTGGTGTGAACTTTCAAATTTTTCCTCCATGCCATTTCCTTGCAGATATGAAAATAGAAAACCCATGGGATGATATTTTTTCTACTGCTATTTTGTGGAGAGAAGACTATCATGACATTAGAACAATATTTGAAAAGAGTACTCTCCCCAAATGGATCTTTACTTCCAATGCTCTATTCTCAAATCCATGAATCCATCTTCCAAGTCTCTTGGACAGAATCAGAGTCACTGTTTGATCATCAAAAAACTTTCTCAAACCGCACTCAAGAACATTGTTTTACAATTTTTCTAAGAAGAGCGGGTATCATTGCGTCTCTTATTGTATCCAGTTGAATGAATGAATTCTAGGTGGTTGCTGATGAAGCTCAGGATGCTTTAAATAAAATGAAGAGTTATGTTCAAAGCCTCATGTAATTCCTGAAAAAGAGGAGAGACTCCAGTATGTGTATGTCCTTCTAACTCTTATGCATAAATGAAAAACACTTCCATCTTCAATCAATTGTGCTTGTATTCTCTTTCTACTTTCCTTAATTAATTTTACCTAAGCCAATGGGCATAGTAAGAATAGTTTGATTTTTTTTTCTAAGATTATAAAAAATAACCCTATAAACTTTGAGTATTTTTATTTCTCAATATTACCTAAATCATACAAACTGTATGTTTAGTGAGTTGGGACTTGACTTTTGTTCTGAGTTCCCTTATCTTTTGTGGGCAGTTTAAAGTCATGCAGGTCAGACATGAAACGGTTAATGTTTAAAGGTCGAATATCTTTGACCGAATGGATTAAAAGTGACTTAATTCCATTATAATTATTTTGAAAACATATTACCACATTCAAGTATGGAGGGGAAAATTGTAAATTGTGACTTAAGAAAATTTGAATCTGAGGAATGGCATTAGAAAAGGGATAAAAGGCATTAGAGAAAGTATTTCCTAATAATGAAGTTACCATTAGTTGACAAACCCGTTAGGGGGTTGAATTATACAGGGCCACTTAAGGGCGTTGGCCGCATAGTCAAATAATAGCATCTTTTGGCTGATAGGTCCGTTATGTAGACTACTTATGCAAGTCCACCTAGGGGCATGTACTACATAGTTAGGCAAAATTACTCTCATAAATTTTACTTTTATATTGCTAAAAATCCAATGAAAGTTTATGGAGATTCAAATTCTACAAAGTATAGAGTCTTCTATATAGAAAGAGGTACTTGAATATGGAGAGGATATTCCCAATCAAGATTATCAAAGAATTGGATGAATGTCACTCCTACGAAGGTCTGACCCAAACGTAGGTAAAGGGAAATATAAACCATAGACTTGAATACTTTCAGATCAGGAAAAATAGTATGGGACAAATATGTTAAGGATGGTTGTTTTTGCAGATCCCTACATATTTTCATTAAGACAAATACGGATAAAAGAGGTTTTCCCCCCAATAATGAAGTTACCACTATTTGACAAACCTATTTGGGGATTGAATTATATAGGGCCACCTAAGGTCATTGGTTTCATAGTAAAATAATAGCATATTTTGGCTGGCAAGTCCAATATGTAGACTACTTATGCAAGTCCGCCTAAGGGAACATGCTGCATAGTTAGGCAAAAGCATTCCTGGGTATCATACATTTTGTGACCAAAAGTCAATAAAAGGGTTGTGGAGATCTAGAACTATTTAAGGTTAGGAGTATGACACATCAAAATGGGCATTTACAACACATAAAGGAGATACACAGACCAGTGATAACCATAATCATGTTGTGGCTAGATCCTGAATTGAGATGTTGGACTTCATTATGTATCCCATAAGGATGGTAATCAATCCATACGTAGTTCTTTAAATACAGTTTAACGTCATGTGGGATGAGAATGTTGGAGATCTTAGTTTAGGGTCTTAGAGTTCAGACCATAATGAAGAATACACATTGTGTGTTTGTTATAAACTTGATGTGAATAAAGACCAGGGTTTTCATACCACATTCATGTGCTGATAGGGGAACTTTTCAGTCAAGGGACTGAAAGTGGAATTTAGAGTAAGGCCAAAAGACTTGGGGCTGGATTCGAGGGATGCGCGAACATTCCGTCATATCCCGTAAGGATGGGAATCAAGCCGTATGTAGTTCTTAAAATACCCTTTGTACTAATTTGGTTCGTTCAAGTGAAGGGTGAAAGGGAATTTAGTGCAATGATGGTTTGACCTAAGATTAATGGTTCGGTAATTACCATGTATGCACATAGTTTTTGAAATATGACATTATTGGAGATCAACATCAATGATGATTCCCTCTCAGGTGAGGGACAATGGGGGACTGTATAGTTTAATGTCGTATAGTAAGGACAATGGTGATGCATGGTTTAATGTCATGTAGCAGGGACAAAAGGGACGTACACAGTTTAACATCATGTGGGATAAAGGTGAACCAATATGAAGATATTGGTTTTGGTCTACTTCACGGATCAACATCGTATGAGACGGAGGTGAAACAACGTGAAGAGATTGGTTTTGGGCTTAAACCTCAGGAGGTTGCCTACGTACCAAGCCTAGAAGGAAAGGATCAAAGTCCGCATAGATCAATTGAAGAATAAATTGGTGATTGAGTTGTACTTGAGGACAACGACCTAAAAAAGGTATTGGGACTTATGCATGGTTAGCTGCCCAGAGAGGGTGTTACAGTTGAAGTTTACTCTAAGCTCATGTGATTCATGCTCGGTGCAAGAAATAAGAGGTAACAATAACCCTAACGATGCACATTTTAACATCATGTAAGACGTAAAAGGGATTGTTTCACAATTTAAATGACATGTGTTATAGATATGGGGTGCTGGGAATTTCAATGTCTTGCAGCTCGGATGAACAGTTTAACATCATGTTGGACGACAAGGCAAAGGGAACACAATTTAATGTCATGTTGGATGATATAGGGGCTATGTAGTTTAATGTCCTGCAATAAGGACAATGGGGACCATTCAGTTTAAAGTCTTGCAGTGAGGACTGAAATAGTTTAAGGTCATATGCATAGACCAATGTTTCATAGTTTAGTGTCATGTAACATTGAAAAAATACAATTTAATGTCATGTGGGATGTATTAGGGGATTTTTTCAGTTTTACGTCATTTAGGATGGACAAAATGGCTTTAAATTTTAACGTCATGTAGGACGTATGCACAGTTTAACGTCATGCAGGATGAACATGGGGACAATTTCATAGATTAATGTCATGCAGGAAGAATATGTGAATAGTTTAATGTCAGGTAGGACAATACAATTTTATGTCATGTAGGACATTGGGTTGTACAGTTAACATCGTGTAGCCAAGATGATGGTTATACAGTTTAACATCTTGCAGGATGTAAGTATCTGTGTTACACAAAATACTTTTTCATGAATCTGTCATTGGTTAGAGTTGTAATTAGTTCTCCATCCATTGAGATTAAATAATAAGCTTCATTGGAGTAGACCTTATGTATTGAATAAGGTCCTTCCCATTTTGCCTCATGATTTGGAGACTTCTTTATTAGTATCATTGGATTTATTATGACCAATACCAATTCTCCTTAAATGAATAAACAAAGATGGACTTTTTTGATGAAAGCACTTGCTATTCAATTCTGATAGACTTCCAAGTGGTGCAAGCCGCACAATATTTTTTCATCTAATCCTTCTAATTCATACAATCACTTTTGAGATTTCTCATCTATAGATGAATGATCACAAATGGATACCCTGAGTGAAGGTAATTGGACCTCAATGGGAAAGAATGTTTCTGTTCCATATACTAATGAATATGGAGTTGACTGCGTAGCAGTGCAGGTGGTGGTCTGATAAGCACATAAAGCATGAAAAAATTTATCAGGCCATGATTTCTTATCTTTATCCACCATCTTTTTCAGTATGTTTGAAAGGGTCTTATTGAAGGCCTCTATTTTTCCATTGGACGCTGCATGATACTGAGATGAATGGTTGTATTTGTTTTTGAATTCTTGATACAACTTCCTTACATCGGATGAACAGAAGTTGGTGCCATTGTCCGTCAAAATGGTATGAGGGACACCAAATATGGTAATTATGTTAGACTTGAAGAAGCTAACAATGATTTTAGAACAAACTTATTTGAGAGGTATTGCCTCTGCACATTTCTAAAAGAATTTAGTAGCAGTAAGAATATACTTAAATTGCTTGGATGTAGCCGAAGGGTAAGGTCCTACTACATCCATTCCCCACGTGGAAAATGGACTTGAGTATTTAGCTGTATGAAGCAACTATGGGGGTTCATGAATGAAATTGGCATATACATGGAATGAATGACACTTCTTAGTGAAATCAACACAATCTTGTATCATTGAAGGCTAGAAGTATCCAAGTCTTCGAACTTGATCAGACAGTCTATGTCCATACATGTGGTCACCACAGACTCCTGAATGTACTTCTTTCATGATAGCCATTTTCTCTTCCCCATAAATACATCAGAGGAGACTTCTATCAAAACCTCGCTTGTAGAGGATTTTTTTGGTGATTCGGGCTATCATAAAGATTAAAATTGACCACACTTCTCCAGACTTGTTCTTTCCTAGCTCTATTAGGTGGGAGTGTTCCATTTTGAAGGTATTCTCAGATAGGTGTCATCCATCCTGTAGTATGACAATATGGTTTAGAAATGGGATTGATTTCATTGATTTCCACTGTTCTGATTTGAACATAAGGTGAAACTGTACGACAGTGGGCAATACTGATGATTGTTTCATCCCGATTTGGATCTGCCAGAGCTGTGGCTACATTAGCCAGTGCATCAACTTGGGAATTTTTTTATCATGGTACATAAGAAAATGTCAGTTCCGAAGGAAATTCCACCATTAACTCTCTAACATAATCAGACCAATGGATTAATTCTTCTTTTTTGCTGGCATAATCCCAATTGACTTGTTTGATCACCATGTTTGAATCACCTTTTACCTTTAAGTGATTCACCTGTGCCTGAACCGCCAAATCCAATCCTACAATAAGAACTTGATATTCTGCTTCATTGTTTGTACCACCACCGAACAATAAGGATGAATAGGGTAGCACTACCTTTTCTGGGGAAATAAGCACAATTCCTAACCCAACATTGTTGAATTGATGATCTTCCATTTTCTTCCCGGTTGGACTTATGGAAGCACCATCAAAGTACATTTCCCATGTTTGAAGATTATCTTGAATAGAGAAGACATCCTCATCAGGAAGTTTAGTATCTAAAGATACATCTTATAATGAAGTGTGTTTAGCAAGGAAATCAGCCATATCTTGGCCCTTTATTGCCTTGTGAGACACATATTGGATATCAAACTACTGCAAAATAACTACCCACCTTGCTAGATGTCCTGTAAGCATTGGTGGACTACGGATAAATTTTACCGGGTTATTGCGAGATACCAATTGGACCTCATAATATTGTAGGTAGTGTCTCAGTTTCTGAACTACAAAGATTAATGCAAGGCAACACTTTTTAATACCTAAATATCAAGTTTCTGCCTCAACCATAGTCCGACTAAGATAGTGAAGGCTGTTTTCATTCCCAACATCATTATTTTGGGCAAGGAAGGCACCCAATGATCTCTCTAAGGTTGTCACATAGAGGATAAGTTTTATTCATTCAATAGGTTGAATTAATACCGGTAGACTCAAGATATATTTCTTGAGGGTATCAAATGCTTCTTGTAAATCTTCGGTCCATTGGTATGTGACTCCTTTCTTCATTAATTTGGTGAAGGGGAAACACTTGCCTGCCAAATTGGCAATGAAACTCTGAATATAGGCCAAGTTTCTTTGGAGTCCTCTTAATTATTTCATATTTTTAGGAGGATAAATACCAAGGATTGATTTTTTCTTATCAGGATCAACTTCGATACCACGATGGCGTACAAAAAAGCCGAGAAATTTTCCCAAGGTTACCCTAAAAGGACATTTCAAGGGGTTCGTCTTCAAATTGTGTTGTCAAAGTTTGTGGAATATGATTTCCAAATCAGCCAAGTGATTAGAACATTGTTTGGATTTAACCACCAAATCATCCACATAACATTCAACAAATTTCCCTAAAAGGGTTTGAAGATATGGTTCATGGAATGTTGATACGTTGCACCTGCATTTTTTAATCCAAAGGGAATTACCTGATAGCAAAGCACACCTTGAGGGGCACGGAAAGATTTAGAATACTCATCCTTTGGGGCCATTCAGATTTGATTATACCCCGAATATCTATCTAGGAAGGAAAGTGCTGCATATCCAACTGTTGCATCAATTAATAGTTATGTGATCGAAACTGCAAAATCACCCTTGGGACAATGCCGATTAAGATCTCTGAAATCAATACAAACTCTAATTTTTCCATTCTTCTTTATCACATGGACAATATTATCCAGCCATTTGGGATATTAAACTTCTCTGAAGAATTTTTATTTGATTAGCTAATCCACTTCAACATCAATTTTGGAGGCATAAGTTCGGTGTGTTCTTCTTGCGGCTTTCTTGAATCATCGATGTTCTTCTGGCAAACCCAAATGATGAGTGGAAACATCAGGATCAAGACCTGGAATTTCTGTATAATTCCAAGAAAATACATATCAATTTTGCTTTAGAAAAGAAGTATACATTTCTTGATCTTCAAGAGTCATGGACGAACTAATTAAAGTGGGCGTGGATCTTCTTCTATACCCAAATTTATTTCTCTGAGTTCATCCACAGTGGTAGAGATACCCTCTTCAAATGCTAGAAGAGAATCCCTGAGATCTTCCTCTTCTTATTCAATATGTGTTATTTATTCTATTTCTACTTGAATATTAGATGATGAAGCAGAATTTCCATGATCATGAGAGAAGTTAAAATTTGAACATCTTGAAGAAGAGACTACCATTTCTGACCCTATTGATGATGAAGGGTCTTCCTTGGGTAATAAAGAGGAGATGATAGATTGATAATCGACATCCTTGTTCACTTCTAACATTGATATAACTTCATCTGGCCTGGTTGATGAAGTATATAATTTCTGGATTTCAGTGGATGAAATGAAGGCATCTCCATTTGATCTTTCATCATTTCCTGATGAATCAATAATTTCTACCGTGTTGTCTAGCTTGGTTTTTGTAATCGACATTATGGAAGTTTCCATAAGAGTATTTGGATTTGGGTCTATCTTGACAATTTGACTGATAAGCAACACATAATCTGTACTCACATGTATGAATGGGTTTACTGGAATCTTCTCCAAACCATTTGGAGCATTAATTTTGGTAACATCCTTTATCATGGATTTCTCCTTTCCCTCCATGTGATAGAATTCTTCCTCAATGTATTGAGATTCACAAGTTCTGAATGGGACTTTATCAACATACAATGTCCCAATTTGACCATTGAAACAATATTTGAGACATTGATGGTACGACGAAGGTACGGCTGCATGTTGATGTATCCAAGGTCTTCCAAGATAAATGTTGAAGGTTGTTTCATAACAAACAACTATGAAATTTGAAATGGATACAAGGTCTCCAAACTGAGTTCTGAGTGTAATCTCACCCAGAGGTTCTTGTTCATTTTTATCATATCTTTTCAATATCAATATAGAAAGAGATAAATCATATTCGGTGAAGCCCAATAGACGAAGTGTATGGATAGGGATGAGGTTGACTCCTGAACCATTTTCAATGAAAGCTTGTTAGACGTCTATATCATTGACCTTTCTAGATTAATACAATAGTCTGATATGTCCATGTACAACATCATTTTCATCTTCATCTATAAAAGATATCACTGCATGAAATTTTGTAGGATCATTCTCTATATGGTAGACTTCAGCCGTAGAAATTTCAGTTTTGAATTCTTGAGGACTTGAAAAAGCCTCAATGAGTGCCTCCTGAAGATCCTTAGATAGATTCAAGGCATCCAGAATAGATAACTTGGCTGGTACTTGGGCCAAATGTTTCAAGACATCATACTTTTGGTCCAAATGTCTGCGTTTCCCAACAAGAACATGTGGTTTTGTAGGTTCCTTAGAAGTTGATGCTTTGGAAGTAAATGTATCTTGTATCGGGGTAGGAGTTTTAAATACTCCTAGTTTTGGAAGATTAGACCGACTAGGTCTATTTATTTGCTGAGAGGAAGAAGGTGTAACCTTTAATCGGTCATCCAAAATAACTGTGCCAGGACTGAATCTGTCATGTGTGGGCGAACTTTATTACTCTTGTTGAACCCGTTGAAGGGATTTTCCATGAGTTTCGGTTGCATATACAGTTCTTGTAGGGGTAGGATTGAAATAGTGGATTCTAGAATATCCATATATTCCCCTGTATCCTAGACCTCTGGAACTCCCTCTAATTCCACTGTTTTATACAGTGAACTCAGGCTCATCAAGATCAAAACTGTGATTGGCATATGGATCCATTAAATGAATCATATTAACAAAACCAAAGATCAACTCTTCATCTAATGATGATTCTTCCTGATTATCTAGTTCAAGATGTGCCGTTTGGTCGTGTGGTTCCTATGCTTTTGAAGTAGATGGCATAAAATCTTCCAAAGTCAAAGATAATTTAGTCTTTGACAAAAACTCATCTTCTTATGACGGTTATTCTTTCTTCGAATGATGCCACCTTTTTGAAGATTTTCCTTCTGATGAAGGGGGTTTTGATGTGGCATTCATAGCATAAGACAAAATTAGTTTCTTCAATTGTGTTCGTAAAATGGAATGAGTTCAGTTGATCATTTTACTAACCATCCAATCATCATATTTATGCACATTTTTTCTTTTGACTTCATGCCACTCACCTTCTTCCTCTGGATCAGTAGCAGTGACACATGTTACCTGGGTGGAAGAACCTTTCAGTTTTACCTATCCAGAGTCCACCATCTTTTGCAGGAGGTCATTGAAGACAAAACACTTCTGAATGGGACGCCCCAACATCTGATGAAATGGGCAATAGTTGGGAAGGTCTTTGTAGAGACCCAAATCTTGACGTATATGGACATTACATTACTTTGGCTGAATACTTAATATATAACAAAAACAAACACACAAGGACCATAATATTTTAGTGTCTTTGGAAACTTGGAACATAATCTTCTAATCGTGGTGAAAGATCTTCAACATCTCCCATAAAGATCTTCCCCTTTTGTTTTCTTACCTAAAACCTTTCTTTATATCCTGGGGAAAAGAAAACATATAAAGGGTGAGATCAAATGCTCATTAATGGTAAGCATAGAGAAAATAAAACAAATCATATACATTTGAACTTAAAAACATGAACATAATGTTTAAACATCAAAATCTTGAGCAATGAAATAAAACATGGCAGTACGTAAGGCATAAATCATAATGGAACATCAATCATGATAAAATAGCTTGGAAATAAAACTTTTAATTATGGAAAAACATTAATCACTTGATATTATTTCAATATTAGCCAAGACATTTATGCCAAGTCCATCTTAGTGGACAAAGTCCCTTACTGAATCGAGTTCACTCCTCGTTCCAGTCCTATATCACTAAACTGGATTAACTTGTCGTTCCAGCCATGTCTATCTCATGAGATATAAATCATTACCCAATGCATTGGTGGGAGATATAGGTCCCACCCATCTCATAATGAAATATTTCTTACTTGTGCTGCAAAATAAACATAAATCATTCATTATAACCCAAATAATAAAATGGGTTTCATAAACATCATCCCATCATAACATAATCTATATAAAACAAATGGATATCATTTCATCATAATAATAATCAAACCATCTAAATAATAGAGACATTATAATTGAAACATAAACATACTTAATAATGTCATCTTAGATGGAAAATAGTTTTGATAAAACTCTTGAAATGAATTCATGAGGAAAATATCCTTTTTTCTTCAAAATCATTTAAATTTCACAAAATGCCATGAAATTTTAAAAGAAAGGATTTTGTTGAAAATAGTCATGAAATCGTGTAGAGTAAGCTTCATGAAAATAAGGTGTTATATAACCATAAAAATCCATTCATGCCGTATAAATTAAAAAAACATTTTTCTCGTACTTTTGCCGAAAAAGCCAAAAAGTACCTTGTGTGGTAAACAAAAGAAAGATTCCTTACATACCATGTAGTAAACATCAAAAAATGGGTAAAAAGTACTTTAAATGTACGTGAAGCCATTTTTAGAAAATAGGTACATGAATGAATAATATAACCCCAATAAATACTTACGAATAAACAATCTCGGATAAAAACGAGATTGGAAAAGTTATCACTTACCTTAGGTTTGATATGCTTCATACGTATCCAAACCTCCAATATAATGATTTAAATATTTTCATTGACTTATTAAAGAATCATATTCATTGTTATGATATCATATATGGTTCACTTATGAATATATAATACCCGTTCTTTTGTAAGTTCCATGTTAAGGTAGAGTTTTGGGTAAAATCGTTTTATTTATCGTACGTGTTTGGACTTGTTGTTCTTGATATTATTATTACTTATATCTTGATTTACTTACTTCCAGAATGTAATTCATGATTTATATATCATATATATTCAGTATATAAATATCATTGATATATAAATGAAATGAAACACACCGTTCATGGAGACGGTAGGCCGTATGTACGCATGAACGTTGTTTTCCTTTCCTTATTGAATTTAATGGAAGTAAGTAGATGACATATATATATATATATATATACATAAATAAAGTAGCACTATTATGTCATATATTTCATGATGACCTATTATATATACTTTATAATCATTCTTGAATTGTTAACATGGGAAATGAATCTCATCGTGTTGTGGAGACGGTAATCTGTACGTACGCACGAGCGATGATATCATTCCCATACTTACTAAATTGAATTGTATAGGATGAAATAATATCACAGAATCTGTATGATGTTATAATAACTATATATAGTTACTCTTTACACCATTATACCCATCCAAGTAAGGTGGTGGTGGAAAAACTGATTACACCCTGGCTTGGAGACGGTATTTTGTACGTATGCACGTGCGGTGATTTCGTTTTCCATAGGATTGATAGAAGATGAAATAGGGTTCTTTAATATTTATAATAACATATAATTATATAATTAATAATTATGTTTTTAATTTATAATGAAACAACTAAATAAGAGTATATAGAAGAAGAAAGAAACATGAACGAGTCGGTAGATGAGATTACCTCTTCCTCGACGCACCTCCTTTAAACTTCTTCTTAGGGCACTAGAGTTGGTCTTTTGAGAGCACCAGAACCTCTATGATATAACTAAAGAGGTTGAGAATAGGAATTGTCAGGTTTTTTCCAAGATTAAAGGCTCAAAATGGTGTGAATAGAAGAGGTAAGGGGTGCCCTTTTCAGAAGGGAGGAGAGGGGCACCTTAGGAAAAACATAAAATTTTGTTTTATAATAAAGTCCTATTTTATTTTTTATAGCTTAAAATTGATTTATTTCAAAGCAAAGGTGGGTCTATGTCGAAATACTCTCAACCAATATGTTTTATACAAGTTTAGTTTACTATTTTAACCTTAACATTTAGATTTAACTCTATGTTAAATAATTTAACTTTTACCGTGTCTTTTTCTTTTCTTACACTATATGGTTAATAAACTTACTCTAACAATCAAAACAAACCCCAAGTGGTTCATTATTAATATATATAACCTTATCTAAGTCATTTAAACTAACCATTGGTTTTTAGGAATATAATAACAATTAATAATGTAATATTTGTTTTAAAAACTATTTTATGTCAATTTTGACCCTATTTGGTACCTGATTTTTGTAAAACTTATAACAACATGATTAGTTCGAAAACAGTTAATTAAATCAATACTAACATGTCCTATTAACCTATAAAATTATTATAATTCATAAAAAGTCTCAAATTACATTTACTTGGGTATTTATAACATCAATTAAGTTCAAATCTCATTAATAAGATAATTACTTCATCATCACTATGTCATAAATAAAATAAATTATTTAATGTCTAAAAATTATAAATAAGCTACCATTATGTAGGAAATATTTTTATCTTTATAATGAATATTTATAGTTTAATTTATCTTATGTATAACACTATATTAAAAAATAAATTAGTTATTAAACTTTGATTTTAACTATTTTAACTCTTCTTTAAATAAAATAATAATAAATGTATTAATCTAATACAAGTGGACCTAAAGGGTAATATTTGATTCCTAAGGTTGTTTTTGGTCTAATTACACTTATACAATAGAATTAGGGTATGTGTTAGGATAATAGTAATATCATTTTTACCCTTAATTTCTCTATTTACTTTTAACCACGGTAAATAAAAGTAAAAATTTTTTATTCACCAAAAAATATTTTTATCTTATTGAACCACATTTTACTCCTTGATATTAACCGTGTCTCTTGGATTTTCGAAATTCCACTCACAGAAGCGGTAAAATTAATTATTATGTAAATTTTCAAATTTTCCTAGGAGGTGGGTAAAGGACAGTGAAAAGTTCTATAAAATTTTTATATATCTAAAATTATTATAAAATTACTCAAATGAATTACATTTAACTTATATAGGAATTATGTATCATTTTTTTCCTAAAATAAATTTAAATAAAATAAATAATTATTTAAATAAAAAGTCGGTTTTTAAATAGTAACCTAGTGTTTTCACTATTCATCAAAAATTGATAGTTTTCAGAAAAATACCAAAAATTCACCCTAAGATAATTTCGATATTCCGAATAAAAAAATGAATTCCATTTCAAAAGATAAAATTTATAAAATTTCAAAAAGTGGGTATTACTATTCATAACGGCAAGTTTCTATAACATAGCGTTGTTTAGTGAAACACGGTATTGCGTACAACACACGCTATCATGGAAGGTCGCGATTTCATGTAATGTAAGCCAAGTCAGGGATGTGTGTATTACAAGATCCTTTTGGTGTAGCATAAAACACAAGACATCAATGAAATTCAAAAAGAATATTTTTTATAAAATCTCAAGGTGTTACATTCTACCCCCCATAAAATGAATTTCGCCCTCGAAATTCATCAGGGCTATAAGTGGATTACTACTCAAAATTTTATTTAATAGAAACCGACATCATAAAAAGGAATACCAAAACTTACCTTTAAAAACTAAATTATGAAACGTAATGGTTACCCAAATTAACAAATCACTGGGTTTCAGCATAGGAGAACATAGGTGAAAATATGGATATGGAAAAGAAATCTAACCGTCATGTTCTGATGGAGAGTGGTAGAGAATGCGACTATAAAAAAAATCCAACAATCACAAAGCCATAAATTTGTGATGATCTAAGGTACCAACTAATTCATCGGATATAAGGGCACTAGGACAACATTTTTTGTTTTCAAGATCATTTCCCTAAAGTTTAAGAATTTGAATTAGAAGAAATACTTACTTTATTTCGGTGTAATCTCGCAGTTTTTCATGCCTTGAACAATTTCCACTTCATCTCTTAAAGAAATGATGTTGAATTTTTCATTTGTGAGGTGTTAGAAAATCTTTTGATAGAATGATGGGTCATTCCATATGTCTCAAAAAAAAGGATAGCAAAAGTTATAAAATATACATAATTCCATCTATGGTGAGATTAATCGTATATGATTCCAAAAATGGACTTATACTTCATCAATCATACTAAGTAATAAAACTACTTTCTACTAACTAGGGACTTCTTGTAGGCCAGTTATAGGCAATAAAGGCCTGTCGGACTTCGGTTGTGGGTTTGATTCCCACAGCCTTCTCCGACACGACGGGTTTTCACTCGTCCTATGGGTTTTCCTTTTTCTAAAACTACATTATTATAACATTCCATCAATAATATCAAAAAAAGTTATAGCCTTAAACAATACTAACTTATGTCCAATATAATCCATTCCAATCTTTAGGATTATCCAAAATACTTATGTCCAAGCTCATAGTATAAAGAAAACAATTACTAGAAATGTCATCTGCCGAGCATGTGAATACCATCATTTATCCCCCATATATCATACGATATATCTTGTTGGTAAAATTACAAAAATGTGAATACCTTAATCAGGTATTCTCTTGAAAAATTAATACCCATTTAATCTTAGTGAAAACATGAATGTTGTCAAAATTTATCTCTTTCAACATACCAAAATCCCAAAAATTCTATATACTCAAACCATAATATCACTTAGTCCTTATATCAGTCATGAGCTCATGAATACTGTTAAACATTTCATTTTCTCTTTATTATATCATCTGCTTTCCAAAATATTTGAATTACTTTTCATGGTTACCAGTATCATATAATTATTAAAAACCATAACAAACCAATACATAGATATTCTAATATTCCACAGTACTATAAATTAGATTCCACAACATTATTTTGGAATCCTGTTACATAAACACATAATCATTCCACTACATCATTGTCATACTCAACATCGCCAATATTGATCGCATGTGACTTCCCTTTGTCCTTTTCCTTAATGGGTTTCTCACATCAATCATCATTAACCCTTGGATTAGGACATTGGTTAGCATAATGCCCCATTTCCTTGCACTTGAAGAATTGAAGTGTTGATGGTGCGTTCTCTGCAGTCTTTTCTTTATTCACATCATTAGCAACCCTTTTTCCATTACTTCGACACTCACCTGCTCGATGACCTTCTTTTCCACACTTAAAAAATTTTATAGTCCCTTTAAGACAATCTCCACCATGCGTATTTCCACACATTGAGAATAAAGAAACATTCATCTTCTTTTCACCATTATTCTGAGATTTGTCCTTGAACTCCATCTTTCGTTTCTTGTCAAAACCATGAGATGGATATGTAACACCAACTTCCATTTCTACCGTGATAGCACAATGCACAATTTCTTCATAGATACTGAGGTCTCTTATAGCTAATTCCCTTAGAATACTTGGTTTTAATCATCTAAATAATTGATCAACTTTACTTTTAGGTTGGATGATAAATCCAGAAGCATACCTTGCAATCCTTGTAAATTTCGCTTCGTATATACCAACAGATTCATCATCCTTTTGCTTAATATCAAGGAAATCCTTTTCCATATTTGTTCGAATAATACAAGGGAATTACTTATTGAAAAATAAGTTCTTGAACTCATCTCATTCCATGGATTCAATCTCATCTCAGGGCCTAGTATTCTTAATTAGAGTCCACCATTGATCTGCTTCACCTTCTAAATGGTAAATAGCCCGAATTACTTTTTCATGTTCCGAACAGCGTAGTATGGAAAATATCATTTCAATGGTACTGATCCATTGTTTAGCAACAAGTGGATCAGAAGACCCACTAAAAGAAGGTGGATGTTGCCTCATGAAGGAATCAATAGAATATTGTTCCATTCTCTGCTCATTTTGAAGTCCAGAATGATTCATAGCTTGTGTAAGTATAGCAATAATATTTTTTCACTCCATCTCTAATAACATTAGTTTATTCAAAAGGAAAATCACGGCATTGTTAATTACATTGATCAACATAGTTCCTTTGGGTTCCAACCATCTTCTAAAACCCAAAAAGAATAGTGTGAGAGGAAAAAATCATGCTAGGGAAAACAACATAATAAAGGGGGAGTAACTTCAATATATAACATTGTAGATGCCGAAAAAGTCTGTAACTCTTAGATGAAGTTTTGAACAGATAAAGCGAAGTCATATTCAGACTTAGAGGCCCGGTCCAGAGGACCTAGAAGGGGTGCGTGAAATTAAAGGGCACTCATGCAAAAAAATGTTGTTCACGCGAAGGGCTTCCGGGATTCTCAAAATGGAACTGGCGCGGCGCACAATTTTGCGTGCCCGGTTCCGCGCAGGGAAGACTTGCGCACCAATGGGTCCTGGCACGGAATATTTTGTGTGCCGACCTATTTCCATGAAGGAAAATGCCTATAAATAGAATGTGACCCCAACTATTTCGGAGTTGAGGAATTCAGTCCAGCTCTTATGCGTGCAATTCGGACTCTCGCGCGCGCAAGATGTCTTCCAGGTAATCCACCTTTTTACGCAACCTTGCCCCAATGTTTGCCTTTGCGTGAAATCCCACTGGATTAAGTGAATTTGATAACTCCTCTGGGTTATTCCTTTGCGCACACTCTTTGCCCCTTCCGCGCAATCCCCTCCAATTGCGCGCAATCCCTTCCAAATTGCGCTCAATCCCTCTGTTAGGTTTTTCCATACTTTAGGGATCGGCTCGTGCCCCCTGCGCACAATCCAAGCCCTTTGCGTGCAATCCCCTATCCACGCAAAATCCTCTAACCCAATTGCGTGCCATCCCGGTGTTTTGCACGCAAACCTTCTCTTTGCATGCAAAACCCAGGACCCCTCGCCTTAATGCCCTGGGTGCCTCTCTGTGTCGGCGCCCGATGTCTTTCATACTGGGCATGAATGCCATGCGTCTTTTTCCCGTACGGCCCTCTAGACTCATACGAAGTAACCTTAATGTCCCTAGGGATGTGTTTCCCGTTGCGTTGCTTTGCC